>CM055117.1:371701528-372901528 GCA_029206835.1 Rana muscosa
ACATCCTCACCACTAGAGGCTCTGGTGAAGACCCGCTGGGTCTTAGACTCCGCACCCTGGGGATTCTCGGCTCTAGCTTCCTGTGGATTCCGGTTGTGCTCCTCTGGTCCCGCTTTCCACAACCACCCAGTTTCCTAACCGCAGCAGTCAGCCATAGGGTTCACTATCTTGTGGTGCACTCCTGTCCTCCTACGGTGTGCATCTGTCATCTGGCCACAGGTGACCTGACAGGCTTGAACCCTTGTTGGTGGCAGATAAGTCACGCAAGTCATCCGGCATGCAGAGATAAAATACAGCAGCGTGTGGACCATTTTTAGCCCAAGGCAGCTCATCTCATTAGGCCTTTTTTAGTCAAATGTATTGCCCACTGTCAGTCCCTTCGGGATCCATGCCTTATTCATCTTAATAAAGGTGAGGTAATCTAGACTTTTTTGACCTAGGCGACTTCTCTTATCAGTGACAATACCTCCTGCTGCACTGAAGGTCCTTTCTGAAAGGACACTTGAAGCGGGGCAGGCCAGAAGTTCTATTGCAAATTGGGATAGCTCAAGCCACAGGTCAAGCCTGCACACCCAGTAGTCAAGGGGTTCATCGCTCCTCAGAGTATCGATATCTGCAGTTAAGGCGAGGTAGTCTGCTACCTGTCAGTCGAGTCATTCTCTGAGGGTGGACCCCGAAGGGCTGTGGCGATGCATAGGACTTAAAAATCTCTGCATGTCCTCCATCAACAACACGTCTGCAAAGCGTCCTGTCCTTGCCGGCGTGGTCGTGGTAGGAGGAGGATTGCTTTCACCTCTTCCCCTGTTAGATTCCCGTTGTGCTGTGACATCACCCTTATACGCTGTGTAAAGCATACTTTTTAATTTATTTTGGAACTGCTGCATCCTTTCCGACTTCCGGTAATTCGGTAACATTTCAGGCACTTTTTGCTTATACCGGGGGTCTAGTAGCGTGGCCACCCAGTACAGGTCGTTCTCCTTCAGCCTTTTTATACAAGGGTCCCTCAACAGGCATGACAGCATGAAAGACCTCATTTGCACAAGGTTGGATGCCGAGCTACTCATGTCCCATTCCTCGTCCTCACTGATCTCACTGAAGGTCTGTTCTTCCCCCGAGCCACGTACAACACCACGGGTACCAGATAGGTGACAACGAGCACCCTGGGATGCCTGCTGTGGTTGGTCTTCCTCCTCCTCCTCAAAGCCACATTTCTCCTCAGACTCCTCTTCCAGCGTTGCCGCAGGTCCAGCAAGCGATGCTGATAAGGCTGTTTCTGGTGGTGATGGTGACCACAACTCTTCCTCTTCCTCTTCACGCTCATCTATGGCCTGATCCAGCACTCTTCGCAGGGCACGCTCCAGGAAGAAAACAAATGGCATGATGTCGCTGATGGTGCCTTCAGTATGACTGACTAGGTTTGTCACCTCCTCAAAAGGAAGCATGAGCCTACAGGCATTGCGCATGAGCGTCCAGTAACGTGGCAAAAAAATTCCCAGCTGCACAGAGGCTGTCCTAGCACCCCGGTCATACAAATACTCGTTGACAGCTTTTTCTTGTTGGAGCAGGCGGTCGAACATTAGGAGTGTTGAATTCCAACGTGTCGGGCTGTCGCAAATCAAGCGCATGTTGTTTCGCCGCTGGATATCTGAAAAGTGCGCCATGGCCGTGTAGGAACGCCTGAAATGGCCACACACCTTCCTGGCCTGCTTGAGGACGTCCTGTAAGTCTGGGTACTTATGCACAAAGCGTTGTACAATCAGATTGAACACATGTGCCATGCACGGCACATGTGTCAACTTGCCCAAATTCAATGCCGCCAACAAATTGCTTCCGTTGTCACACACCACTTTGCCGATCTCCAGTTAGTGCGGAGTTAGCCACTGATCCACCTGTGCGTTCAGGGCGGACAGGAGTGCTGGTCCGGTGTGACTCTCTACTTTCAGGCAAGTCAACCCCAAGACGGCGTGACACTGTCGTATCCGGGATGTGGAATAGCCCTTGGGGAGCTGGGGGGGTGCAGTTGATGTGGAGCAAGACGCAGCAGCAGAAGAGGACTCAGCCGAGGAGGTTATAGAAGAGGATGGAGTAGGAGGAGTAGAGGAGGTGGCAACAGGCCTGCCTGCAAGTCGTGGCGGTGTCACCACCAACTCCTCTGCAGAGCCACGCATTACATGCTTGGCAGCCGTCAGCAGGTTTATCCAATGCGCAGTGTAGGTGATATACCTACTCTGACCGTACTTTGCAGACCAGGTATCAGTGGTCAGATGGACCCTTGCCCCAACACTGTGTGCCAGACATGCCATGACTTCCTTTTGCACAATAGAGTACAGGTTGGGGATTGCCTTTTGTGAAAATAAATTTTGGCCGGGTACCTTCCACTGCGGTGTCCCAATAGCTACAAATTTTTTGAAGGCCTCAGACTCCACCAGCTTGTATGGTAAAAGCTGGTGGGCTAAGAGTTCTGACAAGCCAGCTGTCAGACACCGGGTAAGGGGGTGACTCTGTGACATTGGCTTCTTACGCTCAAACATGTCCTTGACAGACACCTGACTGTGGGCAGATGAGCAGGAACTGCTCAAGGCAAGAGACGGAGTGGCGGATGTTTGAGAGGGGGCAAGGAGGAAAGCAGTGGTTGACGTGGCTGAAGATGCTGGACCAGGAGGAGGATGGTGGCTTTGAGCTTGTGTGCTGCTTGTACTCGTCATCATGTGTTGATCCCATAGGCGTTTGTGATGTGCGATCATGTGCCTTCGCAAAGCAGTTGTACCTAGGTGAGTGTTGGATTTCCCACGACTCAGTTTCTTTTGGCACAGGTTGCAAATGGCATCGCTGTTATCAGAGGCAGACACACAAAAAAAATGCCACACTGCTGAGCTTTGTAATGACGGCATTCTGGTGGTGGCAACAGCATGCGTTGATTGGCGTGCTGTCTGGCTGACCCCGGGTGCCGATACATGCTGTCTGACTGTGCCACTAGCTCCTTGCGATGACCTACCCCCACTTCCAACTCATCTCCTCCTCCTCTCTGTCTCCCCATCTGAACTTTCCCCCTGTTCTTCTTCTCTTCGAGCGGGCACCCACGTGACATCCACGGACACATCGTCATCATCAACCGCTTCACTTGTATCTGACAACTCAGCAAAGGAAGCAGCAAAGGGTACAACATCATCATCATTACACCGTACGTCCATGTGTGTAATGCTGCCTGACTGAGACATATCCCCTTTATCTACATCCTCTGGCAATAATGGTTGCGCATCAGTCATTTCTTCCAACTCATGTGTAAATAACTCCTCTGACAGATCAAGTGAAGCAGCTGTGGTGCTAGTGTTGGTGGTGGCAGCAGGCGGGTGAGTGGTAACTTGAGAGGTGCCCGAAGCTGTGCTGGAAGAGGATGGTGCGTCAAGGTTCCGAGCGGAAGCTGTAGAAGATTGGTGTCCTGTGTTAGCCAGTCAACTATGTGTGACGGACTGGGGTTTATATGGTCACAAAACAGACACCCCAAAGCAAAGTACATATTCATTTTTTTTTTTTTATTGTTAGCAAAGAAATACCTTCCTGCTATTCTATCAAGAACCAGTAGATGGCAGAGAAGGTACACAAACAGAGTTTATATATAAGGCCACCCACCATGTGACTGGAGTCAAACTATCTCCAGCCATAAAACCCAGTGGTCTTGTCTCATGCTGTTTGTGTGATTCTTTGCAGGTATGTACTCTAAATCGTTCCTAATCTGCATTAAACTATAATAGAACGATTCTTAAACATCTGGAGCAGATGCAGGGAAAGTTCCAGCAGACTGTATGCTATAGTGTTACTGATATTAGAAGTTTAGAACAGCATGTGTGAGAAACAAGTGAAAAGGGCATAAAAACATGAAAATACTGCATTAGTCAGAATAAATGTCTGTTAGAAGCACTAGACCGTTCTAAATAGGAATATTGAAACCTGGTTTATACAAGTTCCATAAAGTTAGAAAAGCACATGTTGAAAACTGATGTTCTAATGATTATTTGCCTATATGTAAAGCCTATGCATTGCTGCATGTGCACCATCTAGTGGTTAAAAAAGAGAACTACCGAAATAATGTTTGTATTAAAGAATGGCATTGGCAATATGAGTATTGCACAGTTAAAGTGTACCATAAAGATCATTATCTATAACACGGAATAACAGGAATATATATGTTATTAAAATATAACAATGTTTTTTGTGTAACTACGGTTTAAAATACTTCAGTTAAAATCTGTATTATATATTGTTAATAGTAATAAACATGTGATTATAAAAATGTAAAAGATGTATTGTTATGTAAAAGTCAAACTATCTCCAGCCATAAAACCCAGTGGTCTTGTCTCATGCTGTTTGTGTGATTCTTTGCAGTCCACGCCAAGCTGATCACCTTATCTCATCACGTCTACAATTATCGGCTCTCTTAATTCACATTTTGAGGCCGGTAACATTTTGGGGGCTCGTGTGCCGGGATTCGTTGTGTTACCAGTGAGAGGGAAGCGCGAGACAAGCGTGAGCCTACTACAGAGCTACAAGGAGAGTCATGAGTGTCGTCTGCCTTGTGAGTGCAAGTCTTCAGGGTGCAACAGATATGGCGTATCCTCGTCGTGCGCTGATGTGGGATATCTGGAAACAACTTCATCTGCTTAGTGAAGAACAGCTGCATAGCCTCGCTATTACGCTGGAAGATGAAAGAGATGTGGATGTTCCATCAGTGACTGGTACCAATGAAATGGAACTCGTTGAATTTATTGTAGACTACATGAGAAGCGATCAGCTGGAGAAGTTAGAAGATCAAGGCATGTCTTACCTACTCATCATCCAAGACAAGATCAATGAACTAAAACTTAACAAGGAAAGTACACCAACTGTGAACATTGCAACCGCTGCAAAAGAAATAAGTAGTGGGACTGCAAGGACTGAACAGGTATCGGAGGTGGTGAGATTAACTGACGTTGTTGCTTTATTGCCACGTAGAGAATTCAAAATCCATGGTGGTGTAATTTCAGATCATGGTTCGGACATGAGTTATAGTAGCGCGTGCAGACAAATTGACGAGGGTCTAACAGAAAAATTCCCTGAATCTGAAATTATACGCACCGTGTTGAGAATAATCAAACCCGGTCATTTTAAAGATATGTTGACTGACAAAGATGATCTTACTGTTGCTGAATTGAAAAGGTTTTTGAAGTCACATATGAGAGAACGAAGTGGTAATGAGTTATTTCAGGACCTTAGCAATGCTACCCAGCAAGAAAGAGAAACAGCACAACAATTTGTTAACAGGCTAGTGGGGTTAAAACAAAAAGTTCTTTCCACATCACAACATGATAGGCGAGAGCTTAACTATGACAAAAAACTGGTGCAAGGCATATTCCTTCATACACTGTATCAGGGACTAAACGAAAAAAACTCTAATGTTAGACGAGATATCAAGCCTTACGTGTCTGATTTGACAGTAACGGATGACTTTATCATAGAGCAGGTCACCAAATCAGTTAATGAGGAGACAGAAAGACAGAGACGCTTAAAAAGTGCGCCTAAACTTAAACCTCTTACTGTTCAATCATCACAGACACCAGGTAATAGTGAAAAAGACACCTCTCAAAAGAGAGTTGAGGAAGATGCTAGAGCAAATCACACTGCATTAACGGAACTAACAACACAGGTTTCTGCTCTCACAAAGAACCTGGAAAAGATGATGAAGCAAACTCCTGTTGTTGGAAACCAAAGGACTAAGCCACTAACCAATGTTCAAGTTCCAGATACAGCTCACTGCAAACCCAGGTGTGATGATTGCATTAAACGAGAGAGTCAGAAGTGCTACCACTGTTTCTACTGTGGTTGGACAGGACACAGAGCGGTTGATTGCTTGAAGAAAAGATGGCAGTCGGGAAAGGACAGACGGTCACTGGGAAGGGACAACCAGTGACCACCTCAAATGATCTGTCCCGTGCGAAGGTAAACAGGGTATTCACCCACCGGTCAACTAGAACACTCCCAAAAGAGAAGGGATTCTCCAAACAACACGTAGCACAATTAATTGGAGGAAAATGCCTACTGTCATGTCGGATGAATGGTGTTCCGGTTGACATGTTGATGGACACAGAAGCTCAGGTCAGCATTGTCGGGAAGGCATGGTTAGAAAAGTTTCTACACAGTGTCTCCATTAGGCACATACAAGATTTACTTTGTGATGACAATTTGTCTATTACAGCTGCAAATGGTTCTATCATTCCATTCATCGGATGGATTGAAGTCTGCCTGGAATTCGAAAGTAGTGGACATGGAAACTCAACCATCTATGTGCCAATGCTGGTGAGTGACTGCTGTAATGGCAATCCAATTCTTGGGTTTAATGTGATCGAAGAATTGATCAGAGAAAACCGTGACCGACCAAACAGCACCCAAAACCTGACTATCTTGCTGAGTGAAGCTATGAAAGTAAGACAGAGTGTAGCGAATAACATTGTCAATGCTGTCAGTCAAGCAACTGACCCAGGAGAAATATCCGATAGTCGTATGGTCAAAGTGGGGAAGAAGGGACTCCAGATTAAAGGAGGCGAGATCTGTGAAGTCAAATGCAGAATTAGAGCATGGCCAAAAGGAGGAATCATGCCATTTGAACCACTTCCAGAATATCCAGTTGAGGAAGGACTTGAACTATTTCCTTCAGTGGTAGATGTGCCAAATAGGTTCTCTAAACTGGTGAAGATACCTATACTGAACCGTGCTCAACATGACATCTATCTTCCGCCCAGAACAGTATTGGGTACCATTTCTCCAGCAGCTGAAATTCTACCATTGTCTCCAAACAAAGACGATGGAAAGGGAATTGACCAGAAGAAAAGGGCGTTTCATGTAAACCAGTTGAATCAAGTGGACACTGGAAATCAGCTATCCACTAACAAATCTGTTAAGTGGCACCCACCTGTCAATTTGGAAGATCTCTCAGAAGAAGAACAGGAGATAGCGAGACAAATGTTATATGACGAATCAGATGTCTTTGCTCGAGATGAGGGAGACATAGGATGCATTCCTAACCTGAAATTGAGGATAAATCTGAAAGATGAAACTCCTGTCCAGAAACGCTACAATTCGATACCGAAACCCCTATACAAGGAAGTGAAAGAATATATCCAAAACCTTCTTGACCGAGGCTGGGTAACAAAATCTTCTTCCGCATACTCATCACCGGTTGTCTGTGTTCGAAAGAAGGACAGTAGCCTACGACTATGTGTTGACTTTAGGGAGTTAAACCGAAAGACTATCCCAGATAGACATCCACTACCCAGAATACAAGATCTGCTGGATAGCTTAGGAGGATTTACATGGTTCTCAATCCTGGACCAGGGTAGTGCGTATCATCAAGGCTTTGTGCATGAAGACTCCAGACATCTGACGGCTTTTAGCACCCCCTGGGGACTCCTGGAGTGGAATCGTATTCCATTCGGATTAACTAATGCCCCAGCAGCTTTTCAGAGACGCATGGAAAATGTACTAGAGGGCATCAGAGACAAATGTTGTTCTCCATACCTGGATGACGTACTTTGCTACTCCAAAACTTTTCAGGAGCATGTCAATGATATTAGGCAAGTGCTTAGTCGAATGCTCGAGCATGGTATCAAACTTAGACCGCAGAAGTGTGAACTCTTTAAACGACAGATTCGATACCTTGGATGAATGGTGTCAGAAGAAGGCATAAAATTGACCCAAAAGATCTTGAAGCGGTATTACATTTGAAAAGGAAAGAACCAAAAACAATGGGAGGAGTCAGATCTTTGTTAGGATTCCTGAGCTACTACAGGTCCTTCATTCAAGATTTCTCTCGACTTGCTAAACCACTGTATGAACTCTTGCAGAACACTGAGAAAGAATCTGCTACATCCATTACCAAAAACAATCAAGGCAAACCTACAAAGAAAAATGGGAACAAAACACAAGTGCCATCTAAAACACCGATTCAATGGACACCCAAACATCAAGCTGTAGTATCCAGACTGGTGGACATGCTAACCAATCCACTAATACTAGCATACCCTGATTTTGACCTACCCTTCGTATTACACACTGATGCTTCCAATGAAGGCCTAGGTGCTGTACTGTACCAACGACAAGGAGAAAAACTTTGTGTTATCGGGTTTGGCTCCAGAACATTGACTCCAGCAGAGCGCAATTACCATCTTCACTCTGGTAAACTTACGTTTTTAGCTCTCAAGTGGGCAGTCTGTGACAAATTCAGAGATTACTTGTACTACACTCCAACATTCACAGTCTACACAGACAACAACCCATTGACATATGTATTGAGTACTGCCAGACTGAATGCTGTGGGTCATCGCTGGGTTGGCGAGTTGGCCGATTTCCACTTTGATATCAAGTACAGGCCAGGTAAACAGAATGCAGACGCGGATACACTGTCACGATTTCCGGTGGAACTCACAAAGAATCTGAGTGAGTACACAGAGCTTGTACCATCTGAGGTTGTGTCAGCTATGTGGCAAGGGAGCAAAGCTGTCGACGAAAAAGAGGCACTATGGGTGGCTTCATTGACATTTCACTCAGAAAGTGATGTGGCCGAAGAATTGCTGAAAGGACAGACAATCTGCCCAATGACTCAGGAGAACATCAGAGCATTACAACAAGACGATACCAACATTAGAGAAGTTGTCTGGCTTAAGGAGAACGACTGGATTCCAAAGCACAAAGAAAAGGAGAGTATGACCAGTAAAACAAGACGTTTGATACATGAATGGAACAAACTCAGAGTTGATGAAGGAATCCTCTACCGACACACTGGAACCCGAAAACAGCTAGTCCTACCAGAAAAGCTAAAACCATTGGTCTTAAAAAATCTTCATGATGACATGGGTCACATTGGTACTGACAAGGTAACCCACCTAGCACGTGAACGATTTTACTGGCCATTTATGCAAAGAGACATTGATGAATATGTGCTGAAGAAGTGCAACTGCATCAAACAAAAGCGTCCAAATATCACCGAAAGAGCACCTATGGGTTCGATTACTACCAGTTCACCCTTGGAGTTAGTATCCATTGATTATCTTCACTGGGGAAAAGGCAAAGGAGGATATGAGTATATACTTGTAATAGTTGACCACTTCACACGCTTTGCACAAGCGTATCCCACTAAGAACAAATCTGGAAAAACGGCGGCAGAAAACATCTTTCAAGATTTCATACCACGTTTTGGCTATCCAGAGAAACTCCACCATGACCAAGGAAGAGAATTTGAAAACAACTTGTTTCAGACATTGCAACGATTGGCAGGGATTTCTCATTTAAGAACTACTCCGTACCATCCACAGGGTAACCCAGTGGAGAGACTGAACCGTACTTTGTTACAGATGCTTCGCACCTTAGAGGAAGAGAAAAAGTCAGATTGGAAAGAATATCTTCCACATATGGTTCATGCATACAATTGCACCAGGCATGAAGCCACAGGATACTCGCCATTCTTTCTATTGTATGGAAGATCTCCTCGTTTGCCTATTGACCTAATGCTCAACCTAAATTTGGAAAAGGAATCAGAAAGTCAACCAACATTTACTCAAAAATGGGCATCCAGAATGCAAGAAGCTTACAAAACCGCATCCAAGAATAGCCAAAAATCATCTGCTAAAGGGAAGAAGTACTATGACAAGAAGATAAAAGGAGCACCTCTTCAACCGGGTGATAGGGTCTTAGTACGAAATCTCTCTGAAAGAGGAGGACCTGGTAAACTTCGTTCATACTGGAAAGAATCAGTACACAAAGTGGTTGAAAGAATCAAAGATGGGCCTGTGTACAAAATTCAGCCTCAAAGTGGTAAAAAGACTATTCGAGTGCTGCACAGAAATCTTTTACTACCAGTAAATGAACTACCAATTGAAGGACACATTCCAAGAGTACCAATGAAACAAAGACAATCAAGTAACAGAAAGGAGATCAGAATGGATGTGGACCAAGAGGAGGAATGTTCAGATGAAGAAAGATGGTATTATCCTTATATACCAAAGACTACAGAAAGTCATGATTGTGTTGTGTCTCAACAAAACTCTCAAAACGTACAGAAAATCCCTTTAAGAGTTTCTGCTGAAGAGTTCTATCCTACAACTACCACACCCAATCTTGAACAAGAACAAAATGATGGAACATTAGTTGGCGACCAAATCTGGGCTACAGACATGGTGAGACTAGACACTGCAGAATTACCCTCATTAAGTCAAGACTTACCTGTGAGCCAAGATATGCAAATGGAGAATGATGTTGATGGAGATGACTCAACTCCTGTCAGAAGATCTACCAGACAAGCTAAGCCTAAAGAGATCTTTACATATGACACACTAGGTCAGCCAAGATACATACCAAGTCAGATTCACACTGTACAAACTCCTACAATGCTAGCTACTCCCATGACATGCCAGGTAGTTAACATAGCTCCTTGGTGGCAACAAGTACCTATCTGGGTTACTTAATTCACTAAACAGTGTTCAGATAACAATTGAGTTTAATGTCGGGAGCCATTAACTGAAAGAGGGGAGAGTGTGACGGACTGGGGTTTATATGGTCACAAAACAGACACCCCAAAGCAAAGTACATATTCATTTATTTTTTCTAGCAAAGAAATACCTTCCTGCTATTCTATCAAGAACCAGTAGATGGCAGATAAGGTACACAAACAGAGTTTATATAAGGCCACCCACCATGTGACTGGAGTCAAACTATCTCCAGCCATAAAACCCAGTGGTCTTGTCTCATGCTGTTTGTGTGATTCTTTGCAGGTATGTACTCTAAATCGTTCCTAATCTGCATTAAACTATAATTGAAAGATTCTTAAACATCTGGAGCAGATGCAGGGAAAGTTCCAGCAGACTGTATGCTATAGTGTTACTGATATTAGAAGTTTAGAACAGCATGTGTGAGAAACAAGTGAAAAGGGCATAAAAACATGAAAATACTGCATTAGTCAGAATGAATGTCTATTAGAAGCACTAAACCGTTCTAAATAGGAATATTGAAACCTGGTTTATACAAGTTCCATAAAGTTAGAAAAGCACATGTTGAAAACTGATATGCTAATGATTATTTGCCTATATGTAAAGCCTATGCATTGCTTCATGTGCACCATCTAGTGGTTAAAAAAGAGAACTACCGAAATAATGTTTGTATTAAAGAATGGCATTGGAAATATGAGTATTGCACAGTTAAAGTGTACCATAAAGATCATTATCTATAACACGGAATAACAGGAATATATATGTTATTAAAATATAACAATGTTTTTTGTGTAACTACGGTTTAAAATACTTCAGTTAAAATCTGTATTATATATTGTTAATAGTTATAAACATGTGATTATAAAAATGTAAAAGATGTATTGTTATGTAAAAGTCAAACTATCTCCAGCCATAAAACCCAGTGGTCTTGTCTCATGCTGTTTGTGTGATTCTTTGCAGTCCACGCCAAGCTAATCACCTTATCTCATCACGTCTACAATTATCGGCTCTCTTAATTCACATTTTGAGGCCAGTAACATATGTCCTCAGAAATTTTTGAGTTCAGGGTACGTGGCCTCTGAACACTGGGCATTATTCTAGGGCCAAAGGGAATCGCAGCACCATGACCACGATGGCCCCTGCGGGGTGGCCTGCTTCTGCCTGTCATTTTTTTTTAGATTAGTTTAGTTGTACTATGCGTGCAAGCTACTGTGACACCAGATATGAGTGGCACTGTGCACTGGCAGAAGTTGGCAGAGTAGACGCTGTAGGCCTGACACACACGCTGGCAGACAACTGACTGCTATTCTATTGCAGTCAAAATTTATTTTTATTTTTTTAAATGTAATCTACTGTGACACAAGATATATGAGTGGTGGCACTGGGCAACTGCAATTAGATTACAGAGGAAAAAAAAAAAGCAGACTGATGTACTAGCCCTAAAAAGGGCTTTTTGGGGTGCTGTCAGGACGCTGTCCTTACAGCAGAGATCAGCTGAGTCTTTCAGGACTGGAGTGGACACTGAATACACACATGCTGGCAGGCAACTGCAAATAGATTACAGAGGAAAGAAAAAAAGCAGACAGAAGTACTAGCCCTAAAAAGTGCTTTTTGGGGTGCTGTCAGGACGCTGTCTTTACAGCAGAGATCAGATGAGTCTTTCAGGACTGGAGTGGACACTGAATACACACATGCTGGCAGGCAACTGCAATTAGATTACAGAGGGAAAAAAAAAGCAGACTGAAGTACTAGCCCTAAAAAGTGCTTTTTGGGGTGCTGTCAGGACGCTGTCCTTACAGCAGAGATCAGATGAGTCTTTCAGGACTGGAGTGGACACTGAATACACACACGCTGGCATCAACTGCAATTAGATTACAGAGGAAAAAAAAAAAGCACACTGATGTACTAGCCCTAAAAAGGGCTTTTTGGGGTGCTGTCAGGACGCTCAATGATGATGAATAGGGGGCGGACCGAACATCGCATATGTTCGCCCGCTGCGGCGAACGCGAACAAGCTATATTTCGCTGGGAACTATTCGCCAGCGAATAGTTCGGGACATCTCTGCTAATGATTTGAACAGGGGCAAAATGATATCTCTCTCTGGAGTCCATACCTCTCTTAATACAAGAAAGGACTTTGCTCGCTTTGGAAACCGCAGCTTGGCATTGCATGCCATTATTGAGCACACAGAGATTCATAGGATTTGCCAATTTCTATCGCAAATTTATTAAATATATCTCTGCCATCATTTCTCCTATTACCCAGCTTACAGGACAGAACACCCGTTTTTCATGGACACCTGCAGCACAAGCAGCTTTTGACCAGTTAAAGACATTGTTCACCTCAGCACCCATTCTGCAGCACCCAGACTCTGCATCACCTTACGTCCTCAAGGTGAACGCCTCCGAAAATGCTGTGGGAGCCATCCTGTCTCAGCGTCGAGGAACAAAGTCCCTGTTGCATCCCATCGCATTCTTCTCAAGGAAACTCAGTCCCGCAGAGAAGAACTACAATGTGGGTGACCGAGAATTATTAGCCATAAAAACAACCCTAGAAAAATGGCGTTACCTCCTGGAAGGAACAGCGCACCCCATTTTGATCTTTACCGATCACAAGAACCTCGAGTATCTCAGAACTGCCAGACGATTGAGGCCACGCCAAGCCAGGTGGGCACTGTTCTTTTCCCATTTCACCTTCCACATTACCTTCAGACCGGGTTCCAAGAATGGCAAACCCGATGCGTTATCTTGCATGTATCCAGAAGAGGAAGGACATCACCAGACAGACACAATCCTGCTGGCCCAGAGTTTTCTGTTGCTTCAAGCAGACCTGATCTCCCAACTTAAGCAGGCATCCACAAGGGATGTTCTACCATCAGGTGTCTGTTTTCAGGAACAAGAGGGGCTATTCTTACACAACCAAAAGGTATTCGTACCCCCAAGCTTGCGCCCCAAGATCCTCAGCCTGTGCCATGACCACCCCTTGGCGGGACATTTTGGGGTAACCAAGACTGTGGAGCTTGTACAGCGGACCTTTAGTGGCCAAATCTGAGGTCCGATTGTAAGGATTATGTTGGTACCTGTGGGGTTTTCAACAGAAGCAAGAATGATAAAACCAAAGCCTGGGGCCTGTTAAGGCCATTGCCCATTCTCAAGAGACCCTGGGAAATCATCAGTATGGACTTTATCGTTGAGCTTCCACCTTCCGAAAAATTAACCACAATCTTTGTGATCGTGGACAGATTGACAAAGATGGCCCATTTTGTCCCCATGTTAGGAACCCCGTCTGCAACAGAGACCGCCTGTGCCTTCGTCAAGGAAGTGGTGAGACTCCATGCAGTACCCAGCAGTATCACCTCAGACCAAGGGGTACAATTTACCTCCAAATTCTGGAGAGATCTGTGCAAGATGTTAAAGATCGAGACTTGTTTCTCATCAGCCTATCACCCCCAGACGAATGGCCAGACCGAACGCACAAACCAGACGCTGTAACAGTATCTACGGTGTTTCTCATCCTTTGCCTATGATGACTGGGCATCTCTATTACCCCTGGCGGAATTCGCCTACAATGATGCTGTTCACTCGGCCACAGAACAAGCCCCGTTTTTTGCAAATTACAGGTACTTCCCAGCCTTCCTACCCGACATCGTGCCTGACTCCTCGGTTCCTGCAGTCCTGGATAGGATAAATACGCTTCAGTCAAAAAACAAGATATTGCAAGAGACCATTTCCAAAGCACAACTAGACAATAAAGAGTTTTTTGACAGGAAAAGAAGAGGATACCTAAGACTTCAAGTAGGAGACAAGGGGGCTGATTTACGAACCATTTGCGCCATGAGTATCGGCGCGCGCAATGGCAGTTTTGGTATTTTTCGAAACATTTGCGCCGGTAACGCAGTGCTATTCCCCATTTACTATAGTGTTTTCGGCGCATGGGAGGAGGCGCTCAGTGCGCCACTATGGACCTGGCGCACGGCATCTTCAAATCAAAATATAAAGAAGCTGGAAGTGCCAATATAATGGGGTGATGTGCGGTGATGTGAGGAAGTATAGTGACAACTGCCCAAGTAACAAACATGCCCAAAATAGAATGAGAAAGTAACTTTTTCTGAACCATCCTGCTGCGCCTGCAATTACATTTATAACTGCGAGAGGTGTATTTGTGCACTGCGCGGCAATTGCGCTGGTTCAAATGCGCTGGTTCACTGCGCCGGCAAAATCTTAGTAAATGTCAAGTCACGTAAATGCATTTGCATAAGTTGAACAGGTGCTCCTCTAAACTTGCCATTATATAACAGTCCCTGCACAAAATTACATTTCTAAAGGAAGAAAAAAGGCATTTAAAAGCACTCGCGGCTAGGGTTGAGCGAACCCAAACTGTAAAGACTCCCTTTAGGGTTGAGCGAACCCGAACTGTAAATACTGTAAAGTTCGGGTTCGTACCGGACTTTTGGGTTTTTGGTAGCCGGACCCGAACCTGAACAATTTACTCTATGTTCGGGTTCTGTTTTCGGCAATGTAATGGCGCGTTTTAAAAAGCTGCAGGGCAGTCAATCAACATTTGTTTAACTCGTGTGCCCTTAGAAGCCATCACAGCCATGCCTACTAATGGCATGTCTGTGATTGGCCAGTGCAGCATGTGACCCAGCCTCTATATAAGCTAGAGGCACATAGCACAGCACGTCACTCTGCTTCAGTTAGTGTAGGGAAAGGTTGCTGCTGCTGCTGCTTTGAGGGAGAGAATTAGTTAGGAGTCCTGATTCAAAAATCAAATTTCTCAGCAATCTACCTTGCTTTTGTTGTGTGGGTGCAGTGCACAATCTTTTTATCCTGCCCTGAGCCCAGTGCCAGAGAAAAGATAACTTTCCTGACAGACTCCATGGCAGCCTACATGTGGGTTAACCCCGCCTCCTCTCCAATGCTATAGGACCCCATACCCTTAAAAGTAAGCTCACCTCTCAGCACCTCTCAGCACTTTTTTGTCCTCCTCCAATGGACCTGAAGCATGCACGGCTGTGCAGATTCTCGGATGGATGGATGGATGGCACACCTTTAGCAGTGCAGCTCGGAACCCAGCCATTGGCGGGTGGAGAGCTTGTAGCAACCATGAACAACTGGATTGGAGTTGCTGCAGTGTGCCCAAGATCCCTCGGCTGGCAAGATCTGCAACTTTATTATTTATGCTCCATGGCAGTCGCATCTGTGTATTATTTGTTCTGTTTGTGTCTCCCATGCCCCTGCTCTCCCTAATGGCAGCTGGAACGCTCTGCATCCCAGCTCACAGCGGTGACCCGAATCCCGGGCGCCGCCACTGTTCGCGCATGCGCAGTGTCCACTCTCAGAGCGAGGCTTGGTTCGCGCATGCGTGGTTCGGCGGGTCTCTCTGCGGCCGCACAGGCGCAGATGAGAGATTCTCCACCACGCAGGTGCGCTGAGTGGATAAGCGGTGATGTCACAGGCAGGCGGGGGATTTAAAAGCTGATGCTCGCCTGTGCCATTTGGGATCTCCCCTGACAGGCGAGCAGAGGCTACTGGATCACCCTGCTGTTTCTTCTCAGGTCAGTGTGCTTTTAAGTTTAAAAAAAAAAGAGCAGAGTATAAAATGTTTTTTCTCTTCCATATTATTATAGGCTAGGTGTGTATGTATATGTGTATATAATGCATCTTTATACTGTATAATGCCTATCGTCATGTGGTGCGTTCTTGTTAAAGGGCAAGTTACCTATTTATTTTTTTTGTATGATACTGTAGGTTTTCTTTGTCAACCTGTCTCTATTGTGACACGCTAGTCCAGAAGTTATGGACCATTCACCGCTTACATGTGGCCAGCCCTCACGCACAAGGTATGTGCGGGAGAGGGGAGGGCTTGGGGTTCAGTCACAAGTATCGTTGCTTGATGGCTTATTTGTTTCCCCCAATTCCCTTTTTTCCTTTTAGCCCTTCCGAGGACCTTCAAATCGACACAGACCTTGCCATGCCGCAGCATTCGTCAACTTCTTCAAAATCAAAACACAGACGTAATTCTCCGTCTGCATCTCACCACCAGAGGAGAAGCTCCCATTCCTCCTCCAAACACCGCTCCCACTGCCAGGACAGTCATTCTGATCAGAGAGCCTGCTGGGGATGCGGCTCACGAGTCCCAGAGGGCAAATCGTTATGCAGCCATTGCTATGCCCATGCGGTTGGGGAAAAAGAGACAGAGGATCAACGAATCGAGTCTCTAGTGAAACAGGTGGTGCAAATTTCCCTGAAGGAGATGGACGCTTCCCGCGCACAAAGCCAGTCCAGGACTACTCGATCTGGCTCCACGGCTGAGGTGGTCCGTGAAGTTCCAGGTCCTTCCCAGCCCTACGCATCCTCACCTCTTCCCTCGGAAGGAGAATTGGAGTGATGAAGAGAGTGTGGAATTCGATTTCTCTCAAGTGACTCTGCTTATTAAGGTGGTCAAAGAGGCCCTTATTTGGGAAGACCCATCTACTCCCCCAGCTAAGCAGAATTTTTTTTTCAAGCGCCTGGGGAAAGAGCGCCCAAGTTTTCCACTTTTAGCCAAACTTAAGGGCATTTTTGACGAGGAGTGAAGTAAAGTGGACAGGAAGTCCTCGATGACAAATAAAGACTCCAGAATGTATCCCTTCAAGGCGGATGAGGTAAAATATTTGGAGAATATTCCTCCTGTGGACGCAGCGGTAATGCGTCTGGCTAAACACGTCACGCTCCCTCTAGAGGACGCGGTCTCCTTTAAGGACAGTCTTGACAGAAGAATGGATCAGGACCTCAAAAGAATTTACGGTCTTGCTGGGACAGCTTGTAAACCCGCCCTAGCCTTGTCTAAAGCTATGGAGGCGGAGGTGTTCCTTAGAGGTATTTCAGAAGAGCTGGCCAGTAAGTCGGCAGCAGCAGAGCTAAAACTAGTGGTGGCCTTCTTTGGAGAAGCAACGGTCGATCTGATCCGTGTACTGTCCAGGATTATGCTATCCTCAGTTACAGCTAAACGAGCCCTATGGCTACGCCCTTGGCAGGCTGACCCGTCTTCTAAGCAAATGTGGTGCAAGATTCCTTTTGAAGGATCATCGCTGTTTGGTAATAAACTAGGTGACGCCATAGCTAAGGCCACGGGTGGAAAATCGGGCTTTCTTCCACAGGACAAGCGTCCGCAGGGTCGAAAGAAGCCACAGCTTAGAAGACGCAGCCCGGAGCGTTCGAGGGAAGCACGCTTCTATAGACCTGGCCGAGACTTCAGAAGAAACTGGAGTAGAGGTCAAGCGTCCTTTCGCAAGCCAGCAAAGAGCCAGGCGTCCAGTGGTCGCGATCAGGCTAAATCCTTTTGAGATTATGCCCGCCCAGGCAGGTCGGGTAGGAGCACGTCTACTCCTCTTCCGGCACGTCTGGGTGGCCTCAATCTCAGACTTCTGGGTCATCAGGACAGTGTCGTCAGGTCACGCACGGTCCTTCTCCAGCATTCCTCCCCCAGGTTTGTCTCCACCCTGCTCCCAAGTACGGAAGAACAAAAACAGGCCTTACTGTCCTACGTAGATCTACTGAAAACCCAGGGAGCAGTAGTGTGTGTCCCAGAGGAAGAACAGTTCCAAGGAGTATACAGTAGGTGCCGCCGATATTGTGTTTCTATCGCGCTCCCATCGCCGAGATTCTCAGGGACAGGAGTGCCGAGATGTCGGCAGCAGGGTGGCGACACGTGTCGCGCTCGCTGCAATGGCGAGGAGACGCGACACTGTATTGAGCGGGGATCCGACGCGGATTCCCGCCAATACCAGGCACTGCGTTTGGTATGAATCCTGAGCGGGAACTCCACGCCAATTTTTAAAGAAAAAAACCGGTGTGGGTTCCCCCTCCAGGGGCATACCAGGCCCTTGGGTCTGGTCTGGATTTGAAGGGGAACCCTATGCCGAAAAAACGGCGTGGGGGTCCCCCTCAAGATCCAAACCAGACCCCTATCCGAGCACGCAACCTGGCAGGCCGCAGGGGAAGAGGGGGGGACGATAGCGGCCCCCCTCCCTCCTGAACCGTACCAGGCCACATGCCCTCAACATGGGGGGTTTGGTGCTCTGGGGCAGGGGGGGCGACCTGCGGCCCCCCCCACCCCAGAGCACCCTGTCCCCATGTTGATGAGGACAGGGCCTCTTCCCGACAGCCCTGGCCATTGGTTGTCGGGGTCTGCGGGCGGGGGGCTTATCGGAATCCGGGAGCCCCCTTTAATAAGGGGGCCCCCAGATACCGGCCCCCTCACCCTATGTGAATGACTATGGGGTACATCGTACCCCTACCCATTCACCTGGTGGAAAATAAATGGAAATAAAAACACAACACAGTTTTTAAAAGTATTTTATTGCACCGCTCCGGAGGTCTTCTTCCGACTTTGGGGGTCTCCGGTGTCGTCGCCGCGTTCTCCGGTTCTTTCTTCTGCCGGGCCTCCGCTAACTTCTTTTTAGCTCTTTTGCTAACGGAGGCCCGGTCTTCTCTGTCGCCTTCTTCTTCTCCCGCTCTCCGGTTCTTCTCCCGCTCTCCGGTGTCATCGCCGCGTTCTCCGGTTCTTTCTTCCGCCGGGCCTCCGCTAACTTCTTTTTAGCTCTTTTGCTAGCAGAGGCCCGGTCTTCTCCGTCGTTGCCGTCGGCGTCTTCTTCCCTCTTCTCCTCCTCGATGTTCACTCGTCGCTTCCTCTCGCAGTAATGATAAATCTTCGGTCCGCAGAGATTAATCTATTCTTCACATGACGTCACAGTCACATGCTCCGGGGCACATGTGCACATGACGTCACAGTCATATGCTCCAGGGCACATGTGCACATGACGTCACAGTCACATGCTCCAGGGCACATGTGCCCCGGAGCATGTGACTGTGACGTCATGTGAAGAATAGATTAATCTCTGCGGACCGAAGATTTACCATTACTGCGAGAGGAAGCGACGAGTGAACATCGAGGAGGAGAAGAGGGAAGAAGACGCCGACGGCGACGACGGAGAAGACCGGCTCCTCCACTAGCAAAAGAGCTACCAAGAAGTTAGTGGAGGCCCAGCGGAAGAAAGAACCGGAGAACGCGGCGACGACACCGGAGAGCGGGAGAAGAACCGGAGAGCGGGAGAAGAAGAAGACGACGGAGAAGACCGGGCCTCCGTTAGCAAAAGAGCTAAAAAGAAGTTAGCGGAGGCCCGGCAGAAGAAAGAACCGGAGAACGCGGCGACGACACCGGAGACCCCCGAAGTCGGAAGAAGACCTCTGGAGCGGTGCAATAAAATACTTTTAAAAACTGTGTTGTGTTTTTATTTCCATTTATTTTCCACCAGGTGAATGGGTAGGGGTACAATGTACCCCATACTCATTCACATAGGGTGGGGGGGCCGGTATCTGGGGGCCCCCTTATTAAAGGGGGCTCCCGGATTCCAATAAGCCCCCCGCCCGCAGACCCCGACAACCAATGGCCAGGGTTGTCGGGAAGAGGCCCTGTCCTCATCAACATGGGGGCAGGGTGCTCTGGGGTGGGGGGGGCCGCAGGTCGCCCCCCTGCCCCAGAGCACCAAACCCCCCATGTTGAGGGCATGTGGCCTGGTACGGTTCAGGAGGGAGGGGGGGCCGCTCTCTCGTCCCCCCTCTTCCCCTGCGGCCTGCCAGGTTGCGTGCTCGAATAAGGGTCTGGTTTGGATCTTGAGGGGGACCCCCACGCCGTTTTTTCGGCGTAGGGTTCCCCTTCAAATCCAGACCAGACCCAAGGGCCTGGTATGCCCCTGGAGGGGGAACCCACGCCGTTTTTTTCTTTAAAAATTGGCGTGGAGTTCCCGCTCAGGATTCATACCAAACGCAGTGCCTGGTATTGGCGGGAATCCGCGTCAGATCCCCGCCTATCGGCAATGCGTGTCGCTCATCGTGAAAGGAAATTTTTTTCCTTTCCCGATGATGAGACAGCTCGGCGCTGGCTCTCGCGACGGAGCTCATAGGGTGTCAATATCGCCGCTAGAAGCGGCGATATTGACACAATATCGGCGGCACCTACTGTACTCCCCCTTTTCTTAGTCCAAAAGAAAAGCGGTGCTTGGCGCCCGGTAATAGACTTGACGTACCTGAACAAATTTATAAGTCACGGAAAATTCAAAATGGAGACTCTGTCAACAATCCAACAAGCCATACAACCAGGCGACTGGATGATTTTGATAGACCTGAAAGATTCCTATTTTCATGTGCCAGTGGCAAAAGACTTTCTAAAGTACCTTCGGTTCCACGTCGGGCAGGAACATCTGCAATTCATTTGCCTGCCCTTTGGTTTGACAACTTCCCCTCGGGTTTTCACCAAGGTCCTCCTGGCCATGGTGGCCCACATCAGGCTAAAGGGTGTGCGTCTTTACCATTATTTAGACGATCTCCTAGTTCTGTCTGGTGCACAGAGAACAAGTGATCTCAACCCTTTCCAGCTTTGGATGGCTTCTAAACCTGGAAAAAAGCCACATGGATCCAGCCCAATGGTTAATTTACTTAGGGGCTCTGTTCAACACAGTGGAAAACACCATCTCCCTGTCGGTAGAGAAGATTCCGGTGATTCGGAAGAGGATTTCTCATGCTCTGGATGCTCCTCATCTGAAAGCATCACAATGCCTTAGAATCATTGGCACAATGGTCTCCACGACCCCAATGGTCAAATGGGCTCTATGGAGGTTACGCCCTTTTCAGTCAGGGTTCCTCCGGCAGTGGAAGTCAGGGGACAAGAGTCAACTCATCCACATATCTGCAACAATGAGGAACAGCTTCTTCTGGTGGCTCCAACTCAAGAATTTGCAAAACTGTCACTCCATTGCCCCCATCTCCTGGGTCACAATCACGACCGATGCCAGCGGTTCCGCTGGGGGGCTCTCTGAACCTTGCTCAGGGCAGGTGGGACGCTCGCCTCCGCAACCCAGGCTCAAATGTCCTAGAGCTCCAGGCGGCTTCGTGTGCCCTCCAATCCTTTTCTTGGTTTCTGAAAGGAGAATCAGTGTTGATCAGGATGGACAACACTACAGCAGTGTCATACGTGTAGAGACAAGGGGGGACACAGAGTTCCACAATTCTTTTAGAAGTCGAGCCCATCATGACTTGGGCCCAGAAAAATCTGGCCAACATATCAGCAGTTTTCATTCCGGGAGTACAGAACTCACAGGCGGATTTTTTCTCACGCACTAGTCTAGACAACAACGAGTGGTCCCTCCACGTACAGTCCTTCAACTGGATTCTGTCCCTGGGAGTCAATCTCGAAGTGGACCTATTCGCTTCCCATTCCAAAGTAGTGAAGTTCTACTCTCGGGGCCGTTGCAGCCAGGCAGTCGGAACGGATGCCCTGACGGACAGATGGAGGTTCAGGAGGGCAGACGCCTTTCCCCCGATCCCGATAATTCTCAAATTCCTGAGGAGACTTCAAGCCGAATCAGCCGAAGTAACATTCTGACAGGCCTTGGTTTCCTCTCCTGATCCAACTGAGCTATCGGGACCCGGTACCTCTTCCTCTCAGGCCAGCCTTCTCTCTCAAGGGTCACTCCTACACCCTTATCTGGCACTGATGAGACTGACGGTCTGGTTCTTGAGAGGGAGAGGCTGGAATCCCTCGGTTGCGCCTCTAGAGTGATTTCTACACTGTTGAGCTCAAGAAGGGCAAGTACCAACAAGGTTTATGGAAGAATCTGGGCCAAATTTGTCGAGCTCTCCTCTGATTCTGGGAGGTACTTCAGAAATCCAGGAAATCAGGATGTTCTTAGTTTTCTTTAAACCGGACTAGACTTACCCTTATCTGTTAGTTCTTTGAGAGTACAAGTTTCGGCCTTGTCAGCTTTCTCTGGGGTCTCATGGGCAGTCCATCCCTTAGTCAGACAATTCTTTCGGGGGGCTTCAAGAATTAAGCCCCAAAGGAAGCCTAGATTTGCCAAGTGGGATCTTCCCCTCGTTCTAGATTTTGCTGACTGGACTCAGTATGTCGGGGCCCTCCTCGTCCTCCATTAAGGACTTTTCAGCAAGGGTAGCCTTCCTAGTAGCCATCACCTCGGCTAAGAGGGTCTCTGAGATTGGGTCACTGGGTCATGAAGAACCTTTTCTAACTTTTTTTTTCCCGGATCGAGTAGTCCTTATACACATGTTGGGTTCAAATCCAAAAGTGTCTTCCGTATTTCACGAAAATCGAGAAATTGTGCTACCTACATTTAACACTCCAGATTCCAGTGAAACCCATCTCCTGGATATAGGTGAAATCTTAAGAGTATTTGCAAATTACTTCTTCCTTCAGACAATCTAATCATCTGTTTGTTCTACATTCTGGAAGCAATAAAGGGAAGAAAGCTTCAACCAGGACAATTGCATCATGGATTGTTCAAACAATCCAGCAAGCACCGGTTTTAGGGTAAATTGGTCTAAATCCCTCCTGTTCCCAATTGATCCAGCGGCTAGGTCCACATCCCCTCCTGATAGCCCCCTCCTGTGGGTAGACTCCTTTACATACTTGGGGGTACATGTCTCTGGTTCAGCCTCAGACTATATATCCTTAAATCTAGCCCCGTTACTATTGGAGTCCCAGACGAAGCTCAAATCCTGGAGTAACTTGCCCCTGTCTTTATGGGGGCAAGTTAATCTCATAAAAATGAAGATTATTCCCAAACTGACATATCTTTTCCGCCACTCCCCACAATGGGTGCCCAAGTCCTTTTTTTAAAAATTGAACTGCATCTTTTCTTCCTTCTTATGGGGCCCCTCTCCTCCCAGATATAGATTGACGACTCTAATGAGGCCACGAACGCAGGGTGGCATGGCATTCCCGGACTGTCATAAGTATTACCTCTCCGCGCAGTTGGTGACTGCGGCGTGGTGGCTACAGCCGGACAGAACGAACTCGTCGACTGTGCTGGAAGCAACAGTGGTCGGTTCGTGGGAAGCTCTTCAATTATTACTTTTTAGGGGCCCTCGTGCCCCGTATCCTCTGACCCCTTCTATGCTTACCACTCTGCGGGCATGGCGGACAGGATTAGCCATTGAGAAATGTAAACAGTCTGAAATCTCCCCCAATGCCCCTATCTGGCTGAACCCTAGTCTATCTCACATTTACAAGATCCCTGACCCCTACGCGTGGACAAAATACGGTATCAAACTTGTGTCTCACATAATATCTCAAAACTCCCTACTCCCCTTCTCGCACCTTTCCTCCCAATACAACCTACCCAACCATTTCCTATTTAGATATCTGCAACTGTCCCACGCATTTGCGGCGCAATTTCCGCAATCTTCGTGCATCGTGGCCCAGTCGGAACTGGAGAGGACACTTAGATTTAGCTGTGAAGACAAACCCACCTCACATCTTTATTCGTACTTGATCTTTGTGTCTCTTCCACCTCTGGATAAACTCTGGAATAAATGGCAAACTGATATCCCCACATTAGATAGGGATGACTGGGACGACGTGTGGGACCTCCCCTTCAACTCCTTAGTCTCCATGCGTGACAGGTTAGTGCAGTACAAAATAGTTCATAGAGCTTATTTCACCCCACACAGACTGCATAGGATGGACCCTGCCCACTCCTCGGGGTGTTGGAGATGCGGCGCCTCACCGGGCGACTTCTCCCATATCTTCTGGCGGTGTTCAGGTGTCCAGCAGTATTGGGAAATGGTGCTGGATCTAATTAACAGAGTTGCCTCAGTCGCTGTGCCTTTGTCAATGGAGGTGTGCCTTTTGGGGCTCATTGAGACCATTGTACCATCCTCTGCCAAACGCACGCTAATTTCCTTGCTGCTCTTCTATGCCCGAAAGAATATTGCTATGCAGTGGAAGAAGCCTGCCCCCCCCTCTTTGGAAACACTTGGTAAATGGCAGCCTTCCTTTATACAAAGATACCTATGCCAATCGGGGCTGCCCACTGAAATATGACAAGGTCTGGCGCAATTGGTTAGATGAGCCCGAAACAGCCTAGTGAGTTGGGGGTGAACCAGGTCATCGTGTCAAGGTCTTGCCTTGCTCTTCTACCTTCCTCTTCCTCCGATGACCTCTGATATGTTTTCATTGACTAGTGGGTCTTACCATACTGGATGCCCTCCTAGATTTTATTTGGGCGGTGCTGCTGTACCCTTCCATGACTGTGCATTGTATCGCTGGGTTCACATTGCAATTGTATTCTCATCTGTACATGTTCTTTTTCTATGACTGTAGGTGCTTAAGCTGTATGTTTTGTACGTGTTAGAAAATTCAATAAAAAACAATTATAAAAAAAAAACAATCCAGCAAGCATACAGGGCTAAGGGCTTGGCTCCTCCACAAGCGGTGACGGCACACTCCACCAGAGGAATGGCAGCATCCTGGGCGGCGGCCCGACATGTGGCTCCAGATGTCATTTGTAAAGCGGCCTCATGGGCCTCTATTAATACGTTTATGGCCCATTACTGCATTGAACCGGCATCATTGTCTTCTGTTAATTTTGGGTTAAGAACTGACAGGACAAATTAAAGCTTTTCTGTTCAGCATACCCACCCGTGTGGTCTGGCTAGTTATTTCCCACACGTAGGCTGCCATGGAGTCTGTCAGGAAAAAGGAAAATTTATTTTCAAATACTTACCGTAATTTTCCTTTCCTGTCGCATCATGGCAGCATACACCTTTGGGTTGTGGCTCCGCCCCCACAACCTGATAGGACCGTTTATCTATTAAGCCCAGAGCGGGCCCCCGCCCAGGTATTCTCTTTTTTTTCCTCACCTAAGACCTGACAAGGACATCAAAGATGAAGAACCCCCTTACCGCTTCGCCCCAGCCAGGTTCTAGCCTCTCCTGGGTGGAAGTCCTATCCTGTAAAGCCTCTAAATGAGCTCTATGGAAGGAACCCCACTCTGATGGTCTCAGGGGTATGTGCCAGTTTCTTTCTTACAAACCTTAAATAGGTTTATTATGCAGCGACCTCCAGCTCTCCTGTGCACCCTTTTCACTAACCTGAGCCTTGTAGTCCCACAAGCATCCCGGTCCGATAACTGCCAGCTCTTCACTGACCTTAATCAGGTCTCTATAGCGGCCTCCAGCTCTCCTGTGTGTCTGTACAAAAATCGGGCTTTCTGAGCCCTGTAGTCCCACAGCATGCATGGCGCTGTACGTCCAGCTACTTCTGCGCATGCGCAGACAAGAGAGAGGTATCCCACAGGCTCTCCAATGGTGATTCCTGTGTCTGCCAGTTTCCAAGATGGCGCCGGCTCGCCCACGATGCTACGGCGCATGCGCGGTCATGACGTCATCACTGGGCGACGGCGGCGGCAGTTTTAAAAACCAAATCCTTTCTGCTGTTTTTTCTCTTGAACACTGCACCTGTCAACAGCGTTTTTCGGTGGGATAGATTGCACTGCTGTCTCTTCTTTAAGGTAAGCTCCTTGGATCTATTTTTCTTTACTGGGTTTCACCTTACCTACTGCCTGCATGCTCATTTCCTACTATCTGTTGTAGGGGGGACTATATCACTCCTCATGGAGGTCGCTGCCCCGGTAGACCATCACCAGCCTAATAGGTAAGGGGGGGGAGATTGGTAAGTAGTGAAGATCGAAAAAGAGAGCATGTCACTAATGCTGTCTAAATTGGACAGCCCTATCAGGTCGGCCAGATCGTCGGGTTCAAGACGACAAGAGCCATCTAGAAGGAGCCCAAGCCATAGACAAAGCTGCTCAGATCGCGGTAGAAGTCGCTCACGCACAAGGCGAAGTCGCTCAAGTCGCAGAAGGAGTCGTTCAAGATCCTATTCACGGCACAGACACTCCCACAGGAGGTCTCCTTCATGCAGACGCTCTCCTCCCCCTCAGCATCCCCATCCATCAGGGAATTCATGCTGGGTTTGCGGTGCCATAGCACTTCCGGACAAGCTGGCCTGTCGCACATGCTTGGACGAAGCAACTAGAGACAGAGAGCCAAGCAGAGAACCGGCTATATTTACATCCCTGCAAATTGCAGAATCTGAAACAAGCAGATCAGTGCAAGGCATTTCACCTGCGACTCCCTCCACATCTAAAAAGTCAGAAACCCTATCTGACAATGGGGACTTGGAGGAATCTACCGGGTTTGACTTCTCACTTATAGAACCCTTCATAAAATCAGTGAAGGAAGCTATAGAATGGGAGGAGGAAAAAGAAACTCTGCAAAAAGCGAATAAATATTTTCCGAATCTCAAAAAAGAACCAGAAACCTTCCCATTTATCGAAGAACTGGAAGACTTAATTAAAGATGAATGGCAAAAACCTGAGAAGAAGACCAGTCTCAGCAATAAACTTGCCAAACTGTATCCACTAAAAGAATCCAGTGTCAATCCACTAGTAACACCACCAGTGGTAGACTCCTCCCTGATGCGCCTAGCCCGGCACGTAACTCTTCCAATAGAAGATGCGGTCACATTTAAGGATGTATTAGACAGAAAGATCGATCTGGATCTTAAAAGAGCCAACCTATCTGCAGGTGGTGCCTGCAGACCAGCAATAACGCTAGCAACAGTGGGAAGGGCTATCTCAAGCTGATCCTCCAACGCTGAGAAGTTGGTAGCAGAAGGCGTGGAACAAGAGCGAGTAATCACAGCTCTCCAGGAACTCAGCCTTGCAGGCGATTTTGTCGCAGAAGCCTCTGTAGACATGATAAAGTCAACATCCAGAGCAATGTTAAGCTCAGTGATGGCCAGGAGGGCACTCTGGCTAAAACCATGGTCAGCAGACCCCTCCTCAAAGTCCAACTGGTGTAGGATCCCATTTGACGGCTCAAACCTCTTCGGGGAGAAGCTGGACTCAGCCATTTTAAAGGTCACCAGCGGAAAGTCTGGACTCATTCCTTCAGACAGAAGGCCTAGACAACAAAGGCCACCTACATTCAGACGGAACCTCCCAGATAGATATAGGGAGGCAAAGTCCTACAAGCCCGGCAGGGAGTACAGAAAATATTGGAAGAATCCACAGTCATCCTTCCTAAAACTCCAAAAGTCCAAGACCCCTACCCCGGGGGACCAGAAGTCTTTTTGAAGATGCGTCCGCCCAACCAGCTGTAGTAGGAGCCAGTATAAAGGACTTCAAGCAGGTTTGGGTGGAGATAATAACAGACCCATGGACAGTGGCTACTGTCCAGGACGGACACAAATGGAGGTTCAAGAATCGACCTCCCAAAGACCAATTTGTCAAAACCAGAATTCCAACATCCCGGGAAAAGAAGCTCATATTGGCAGAATATGTCCAAGATCTAATCACTCAATCCTGGTGGAGACTTTCAAGATGGAAAGTCTACAGTCAATCCTCTATGCCATAAATGTCAGCGATTGGATGCTCTCTGTGGATTTAAAGGACGCTTACCTGCATGTTCCCATTTACACCGCATTCCAGAAGTTTCTCCGCTTCTCGGTAAACCATCAACACTTTCAGTTTCAAAGCCTTCCGTTTGGGATTTCTACCGCACCCAGAACATTTACCAAGGTCCTGCTACCAGTGATAGTTCTACTAAGGGAGCAAGGATTGAGAGTCCACCATTATCTGGACGACATCCTATTGCTTGCAGACAACCAAGAGTCTATTCTACTCCACCGAGACACCCTAACATCCACCTTGCAAAAATTCGGGTGGCTGATAAACTGGAAGAAAAGCAATCTCCGTTGCTCCCAAAAAGTGGTAGAAACTCTTCTTCAAGCCAGAAGATGCACCACCAACAGTACCTATAAGAGGATCTGGGAGAAGTTTCTCTCAGTTGCACAGCAACAAAACTGGAACCGATCATCTCCAAAAGTTGCTCAAATCCTTGAGTTTCTCCAGTTAGGCCTAAAGAAAGGCCTTGGGTCAAGTACCTTAAAAGTTCACATGTCAGCATTATCAGCTATGACAGGAATCAAGTGGGCGCAAGAGCCCCTAGTTATTCAGTTCCAGAGGGCCTGCCTAAAGATAAAGCCTCCTAGAAAGCCTTCCTTCCCGACTTGGAATCGGTCTTACTAGAAGTTCTATCACACGAACCATTCTTTCCGTTAGAAAACATCTCCTTATGGGACTTAACACTCAAAGTCACTTTCTTAATTGCAATCACATCGGCCAAGAGAGTCTCAGAGATGCAAGCTCTACTGGCAAAAGAACCATACTTGATTGTCTACCCAGATAAAGTAGTCCTAAGACCATCCGATCGGTTTATTTCGAAGGTGTCATCCTCCTTCCACTTCAATCAGGAGATTAACCTTCCTGCTCTCTCCACAGAACAAGGGGATCCACATGCGCTGGATGTAAGAACTAACATTCTAACCTACCTGTCAACAACAAACGACCTTAGGAAGTCGGAAAACCTCCTGGTCATCCCACACGGCTTTAGAAGAGGTCAAGCAGCAACCTCTCGCACCATCGCAGCATGGCTGGTAAAGATCATCAAAAAGGCTTATTCACTGAATCAAACGCAAATACCTGAGGGCTTAAAGGCACATTCTACAAGGGCAATGGCAACCTCCTGGGCGGCCTACTGCAGAGTGTCCTCGGAAACGATTTGCCGAGCAGCGACCTGGTCCTCAAGGAATACCTTTATTTCTCATTACAAGGTGGACTCTGCCAGATTATCCACGGCAGAGTTTGGACGAGCAATTGTTCAGTCCAACACCTCTATTCCATGTAAATAAAAAATAATAAATTGTCTTTATGCTCAGACCCACCCAGTCTGCGAGTTATTCACCCAAAGGTGTATGCTGCCATGATGCGACAGGAAAATGGAAAATTGTATACTCACCTTTCCGTAATTTTCCTTTCCTGTTGCATCTTCATGGCAGCATACAGATGGCCACCCGTCTGAGGTGAGGTATATATATACTAGAATACCTGGGCGGGGGCCCGCTCTGGGCTTAATAGCTAAACGGTCCTATCAGGTTGTGGGGGCGCAGCCACAACCCAAAGGTGTATGCTGCCATGAAGATGCGACAGGAAAGGAAAATTATGGAAAGGTGAGTATACAATTTTCCATTTTCCTGATGGACTCCATGGCAGACGGAGTTCCCACCCTGAAAGAAAATGTTAATGAAAGAGAGAAAGTAAGTGTCCAAGAGTCGGCTAGTTACGGAACACAGTGCTGAGAGGTGAGCTTACTTTTATGGGTATGGGGTCCTATAGCATTGGAGAGGAGGCGGGGTTAACCCACACGTAGGCTGCCATGGAGTCCATCAGGAAAGGAAAATTACGGTAAGTATTTGATAATAAATTTTCCTTTTTTATCCGTCTGTTAGTTAGGTTGGTGTCGGCGGGCATTTTATGCAAGCTCAGTGCACCAGCACTGTATATGTTACTGTGAGATACACCCTTTAGATACTGTTCTCCTATTCTGCTATTCAAAAAAATAATAATTTAGGGCAAAAAAAATTTTTGGTGCGTTTTCTGCCCAAAATAATTTTTTTGGTGCATTTTCTGCATATCTGTACGTGTCAGATACACACTTTAGATACTGTTCTCCTATTGTGGTATTCAAAAAAATAATAATTTAGGGCAAAAAAAAAAAAATTGTGCGTTTTCTGCACACACATTTTTTTTGGGTGCATTTTCTGCATATCTGTACATGTGAGATACACACTTTAGATACTGTTCTCCTATTCTGCTCTTCAAAAAAAAAAAATTTAGGGCAAAAAATAATTTTGGTGCGTTTTCTGGCCAAAATTTTTTTTTTTTGCTGCATTTTCTGCATATCTGTACGTGTCAGATACACACTTTAGATACTGTTCTCCTATTGTGGTATTCCAAAAAATTATAATTTAGGGCAAAAAAAATAAATTTTGTGCGTTTTCTGCACACAAATTTTTTTTGGGTGCATTTTCTGCATATCTGTACATGTGAGATACACACTTTAGATACTGTTCTCCTATTCTGCTCTTCAAAAAAAAAAAATGTAGGTCAAAAAAAAATTTTGGTGCGTATTCTGCCCAAAAATATTTTTTTGCTGCATTTTCTGCATATCTGTACGTGTGAGATACACACTTTAGATACTGTTCTCCTATTCTGCTATTCAAAAAAAAAACTATTTAGGGCAAAAAAAATGTTTTGGTGCGTTTTCTGCATATCTGTACCTGTGAGATACACCCTTTAGATACTGTTGCTCTATTCTGCTATTCAAAAAACACCCATTTAGGGCAAGATCCCAAATTTCAGAAATATGAGGAGACCGTCAAATAAGGGACGTGGCCCCGGTCGTGGTGCTGCTGGTGGAGCTCCTGTTGCAGGGAGAGGACGTGGTCGATCAGTGCCAGCTACACGCACAAGTGAAACACCTTCCTCAGGTGCGAGTAAGCGACAGAGCCTGCAGCGGTATTTGGTCGGGCCTAATGCGGCTCTACGAATGTTGAGGCCAGGCCCAGGACAAGTACAGGCGATAGTAGATTGGGTTGCTGACAGTGCCTCCAGTTCCTTCACGTTGTCTCCCACCCAGTCTACTGCTGAAAGATCAGAGTTGGCACCTGCAGCCGATGTCCATCAGTCTTTCACCTCACCCCCTTGCAAATCAGCCAAGCAGTCTGAGCCCCAAGTCATGCAGCAGTCTCTTCTGCTTTTTGATGACTCCGTTAGCAGGGTTTCCCAGGGCCATCCACCTAGCCCTGCCCCAGAAGTGGAAGAGATTGAGTGCACCGATGCCCAACCACTTATGTTTCAAGATGAGTACATGGGAGGACCATCGCAGCACGTCTCGGATGAAGAAGAAACACAGGTGCCAACTAGTGTTGAGCGAACCCGAACTGTAAAGTTCGGGTCCGTACCGAACTTTAGCTTTTTCCCGAACCCGGACTTTGCCCAAAAGTCCGGGTTCGGGTTCGGGTTCGGCAATCTAATAACGCATTTAGAAATGCTTCAGGGGCCAGCCAATCACCTTTTGATTAGCTGGTGTGCCCTTAGAGGCCATCATAGCCATGCCTACTAATGGCATGGCTGTGATTGGTCAGTGCAACATGTGACCCAGCTTCTATATAAGCTAGAGGCACACAGCACACATGTCACTCTGCTTCAGAATAGATAGGGAGAGGATCTAGTCTGCTGCTGCTGCTTTTAGGGAGAGATAGAAAGATAGATGAGGTAGTCCTGATTCTACAATCTGAGGGAAAAGATAGAGAGATAGTGTAGTGTAGGGCCAGGTTCCTGTGTTGGTGCTTTCAGGGAGAGAGAATATTATATAGGAGTCCAGATTCAGAGATTAAAATCAGCGATCTGCATAGGTTTACCTATTTGTGTAGCAGTGCAGTCTTTTTACACTGCCATGAGCCCAGTGTCAGAGAAAATCGAACTTTTAGGGGAAAAAAAAAAGGCACTTTATTGTGCTCTTTTCCAAAAGACCCATAGGGCAAAAAAAAAAAAAAAAAAAAAGCATTTTATTTTGCTCGTGCAAAAAAAGACCCGTTTAGGGCAAAAAAAAAATGTAAAAAAATTTGCACTTTAATGTACGCTTGCAAAAAACGCCGTTTAGGGGCACAAAAAAATTTTGCAGTGTGTTATACATATTTTGAGGTGTGTGAAATAAACAATTTCTATATAGTTTTCTCCTACTGTGCTATACTAAAAAAACAAAATTTTTTTTGAATAGCATTTTCTGCAGTTCTGTAGCTGTGCGATTCAGAGGTTACGTACTGTGGGTGTGTTCTGCTCTTCCAAAAAACGCAGTTTAGTGGCACAAAAAAAAGTTTGCAGTGTGTTATACATATTTTGAGGTGTGTGAAATAAACAATTTCTTTATAGTTTTCTCCTACGTTGCTATACTAAAAAAAAAAAATTTTTTTGAATAGCATTTTCTGCAGTTCTGTAGCTGTGCGATTCAGTGGTTACGTACTGTGGGTGTGTTCTGCTCTTCCAAAAAACGCCGTTTAGGGGCACAAAAAAAAGTTTGCAGTGTGTTATACATATTTTGAGGTGTGTGAAATAATAGGATTTTTATAACAGCTTACCTGTAAAATCCTTTTCTTGGAGTACATCACGGGACACAGAGCGACATAGTCATTACTAATGGGTTATATAGATACCGTCAGGTGCTGGCACTGGCAACTTCCAAAACCGGAAGTACCCTCCCCTATATAAGCCCCTCCCATCTGGGAGCACCTCAGTTTTGTAGCAAAGCAATAAGTGTCCCCAAAGAGGGGCGGGAGCTCTGTGTCCCGTGATGTACTCCAAGAAAAGGATTTTACAGGTAAGCTGTTATAAAAATCCTATTTTCTTTCTCGTACATCACGGGACACAGAGCGACATAGTCATTACTAATGGGATGTCCTAAAGCAATGCCAAATGAGGGGGGGGGATACACCATATATAAGCTGAGCGCTATCAGACATGAGGATCTTTTGCGGCCTGCAACACACTGCGCCCAAAGGCGACATCCTCCTGACTTCTAACGTCCACCTGGTAGAACCTAGTAAACGTGTGTACCGAAGACCATGTTGCGGCCTTACAGATTTGAGCCAGGGAGGCCTGGTGATGCACTGCCCATGAAGTTCCAACTGCTCTCGTGGAGTGCGCCCTAACTTTGAACGGAGGCGGTCTACTTCTCAAGCCATAGGCTTGTATTATGACCTGTCGAATCCACTTGGCTAAAGTAGATTTTGACGCTGCCTGACCCTTTCTGGGGCCTTCCGGCAGAATAAACAAAGTATCCGTTCTGCGAATCTGAGCAGTGGCTTTTAGATAAGCTTTAACTGCTCTTACTACATCCAAAGAATGCAATAACTTTTCCTCTACCGAAGTAGGTTTGGGGAAAAAAGAAGGAAGAACCACATCTTGGTTCAAATGAAAACTCGATACCACCTTAGGAAGAAAGGCTGGATGAGGACGTAACACTACTCTGTCCTTATGGATAACCAGATATGGCTCCTTACAGGACATAGCTGCTAATTCCGATACTCTTTTAGCCGAACAAATGGCTACTAGAAAAATCAATTTCCTGGTGAGAAGCACCAAGGAAATATGCTGTAATGGTTCAAATGGTTGTTTCTGTAGAACCGACAGAACCAAGTTTAGATCCCATGGACATATGGGAATATTAACCGGAGGACTAATACGCATCACTCCTTGTATAAAGGCTTTGACTAGTGAATGCGAAGCCAAGGGCCTTTGAAAAAATATTGACAAGGCCGAAATCTGACCCTTGATAGTACTCAAGGCAAGCTTCCTATCTACAGCCCATTGTAGGAAGTCCAGAATCCTACCTATTACGTATTTACGTGGATGCCATTTCCTGGCCTCACACCAGGCGATGTACGCCTTCCAGATTCTATAGTAGATCTGCCTGGATACCGGTTTCCTGGCATTGATCATGGTAGACACCACAGCATTAGAGAGCCCTCTCTTTTTTAGAATGTGGGCTTCAATAGCCAGGCCGTCAAACCTAGGGCTGGTAAGGAAGGGTGGTATATCGGTCCCTGCGAAAGCAGGTCCGGACGATGTGGGAGGGTCCAAGGACTCCCCACAGACATTTTTACAATCTCCGCGTACCATACTCTTCGGGGCCACGCTGGAGCCACCAGAATCACTGGTTTCTTTTCTACCCTGATTCTGCGGAGTAATCGAGGTAACAATTGTGGCGGTGGGAATGCATATATCAGCTTGAACTGATCCCAAGGGAACACTAGGGCATCCGAGCCGCAAGCTAGGGGATCCCTTGTCCAAGAGACAAACCTGTCCACCTTTGCGTTGAATCTGGATGCTAGCAGATCTACATCCGGTGTTCCCCACCGCTGACATATTGTCCGGAAAACCTCGGGATGAAGGGACCATTCCCCTGGGCATAATTGTTGGCGACTTAGAAAGTCCGCCTTCCAATTCTCCACCCCTGGAATGAATACCGCAGATATGGCTGGGACATATCTTTCTGTCCATCTCAGGATGTAATTTACCTCCCTTTGGGCTGCACGACTCCTGGTGCCCCCCTGACGATTGATATATGCCACTGCTGTGGCATTGTCTGACTGAACTCTGACAGGGGACCCTTGGAGTTTGGATGTCCATGCTACTAGGGCGTACCGGGCTGCTCGTATCTCTAAGAGATTGATGGGCAGGGCCTTTTCTGCTTCTGACCACTTGCCCTGGAGAGACCATTGCTCCAGTACTGCTCCCCAGCCTACAAGGCTGGCATCTGTAGTGACCACCTTCCAGGAAATCGGACTGAAGGATTTCCCTCTTTCCAGATTCTGGGGAACCAACCACCAGCGGAGGCTCCTGCGAACGGAAGGGGACAAGGACATTGGTAAGTCCAGAGCCTGAACTTTTCTGTTCCAGGCTGACAGTATGGCCCTTTGCAACTTCCTTGAATGGAATTGACCGTAGGGTACTGCTTCGAATGCTGCCACCATCTTTCCCAGCAGCCTCATGCACAGGCGTATGGATGGCTGTCTTTTTGAGCCCACTAAGTGGATCAAATCTCTCAAAGACGACCCCTTTTCTTGAGGCAAGAAAATTTTTCTCTGGTCTGAATCCAGCCTTAGCCCCAAGTATTCCAGACTTTTGACTGGCTTTAGGGCTGACTTGTCTCGGTTGATAATCCAACCGTGATATTCCAGATACTTGATTGTCTCGTGAACAACCACTTCTAGTTTTTCCACTGAGTGGTCTATCAGCAACAAGTCGTCTAGATATGCCATTATCGTTACACCTCGTGTTCTTAGATTGGCCAATAATGGGGCCAAAATTTTTGTGAACACTCTTGGTGCTGTGGCCAGACCGAAGGGTAAGGCTCTGAACTGAAAATGGCGGCCTTCTACCGCAAAGCGTAGAAATTTTTGGTGGGTTGGAAAGATGGGAATGTGCAAATAAGCATCCTTGATGTCGATCGAGGCTAACCATTCCTCCCCTTGTAGGGCAGTGGCTACCGATCGGATCGACTCCATCCGGAAAGTCCTGATATGCAGGAATTTGTTTAGCCCTTTTAGATTTAGTATGGGCCTCACGTCCCCGTTTGGCTTCGGAACTGTAAAGAGGTTTGAGTAAAACCCGAACCCCCACTCTTCCAGGGGAACCTCTATAATTACTGCTTGAAGCAATAATTGTTCTAGTGCCAACAGGAGGGATCCTCTCTTCTGGGGATCCCTTGGCACGTTTGACCTTATAAAGCGGGAAGAAGGGGAGTTTTTTAACTCCAATTTGTATCCCAGATTTACTGCGGAGAGCACCCATCTGTCTCGGATCGTGTCCCGCCAGGTCTCTGTGAACAACTGAAGTCTTCCCCCCACCCGATTGGGTGGGGGCAACCCTTCATGCATTTGACTTTGGGGGAGGTTTTGTACCTCTCCTGCTCCAGGGCTTTTTGTTACCCTGCAACTGTCCCTGATTTCTACCTCCGGGATTTGACCGAGGAGGCCGTCGGAACTGTTTCACAGCCGATGTCCTAGGGACTGGAGAAGCCGGCCTCTTAAAAGAGGGACCTCTAACTCTATTTTTAACCGGCAAAAGTGTACTTTTACCGCTGGAAATTCTCTGGATATACTTGTCCAGGTCTTCCCCGAATAAGCGCTCCCCATGAAATGGGAAGCTAACCAGCAATTTTTTACAGGGAGCTTCAGCAGACCAGTTTTTGAGCCATAGAAGCCTGCGCATATGTACTACAGACAGCGTAAGGCGGGAGGCCTGATGGATTGAATCCTTTATAGCGTCCACCGCAAAGCATAAGGCTCTAGGTAGATCAGCTAGGGCAAGAGCCTGCTGATCCGGCAAGTCCCTTAAGACCTGTTTCAACTGATCCTTCACTGCTTGGCAGACCCCAATAGCTGCCACTGCTGGTTGTGTCACCAATCCTGCTGTAGAAAAAGCAGATTTTAATAAGGACTCCAATTTTTTATCTATTGGGTCCTTGAACATTTGGACATTTTCCACCGGACATGTCAGTGATTTATTCACACAAGAGATGGCTGCGTCCACTGTAGGGACCCTCCATTTTCTGATGAACTTATCCTCCATGGGATAGACCACCGGAAATCTCTTGGGGGGAGTAAATATTTTGTCAGGATGCTCCCAATCCTGGTAAATGAGCCCCTCCAGTAAAGGATGGATCGGAAAGGAACAAACAGTCTGGGGAGCTTTTAGCGACCCCAACGAGGAGACAGAAGTGGAGGATGGCTCCGCAAGTGGCATTTTAAATGCTGATCGGACCATATTAGTCAGGGACTGAACCCATAACCTTTCAGCATGTGATGCTGAGAACGGCTCTTCCACTGTTGATTCCTCTGCAACCGAATCGACCTCATCCTGATCCCCCTCAGGTAGGTCGACCTCTGTATGGGACTGTTGCTCTGTTAACAGGCACTCTGAGGGGGGAGACGGAGATCGAGCGCTTTTCTCCTGTGACAGGGAAGCAGCGATCAATGCTGACAATCTCTCTTCCAGCCCTCCCAGAGCTGAGGAAAAAACCTCCTCTGTTACATACACAGGAGCAGGTGAACTGAGGACAGCCACAGTACCAGGTACTCCTGAGGGTGCTCTACGGTCACTAACCTCTGATTCTTCAGGGGAGACTGGTGCAGCCAAAGCATGCCCAAGATCCTCAGAGCCCGATGGAGACCCCCTATTCCTCCTGGAATTTCTAGTCCCGGAGTTTTTAGACGGCATATTCCTAAGCCACAAAGCTGAGGTATTCCAGCCGAAATACACCAGTTACTGATAATAGTCTAGCATAAATGCTGCTATAGGAAACAGTTGGTGTCTACTAATGTGCCTTTCTAGGGGATGCCTGTATCAACCGCTTGCTGTATGCCTTTAAATGTTGCCAGCTCTGTCTCTGTACTTCATAGCCAGCTCACTACAATATTGTGGTTTTTTTAAACTGCTGGGACGCCCGCACATGCGCAGAAGCGCTGCGGCGCGCACAGAGCGTCATCCCCCAGGCTCTGCCCCCTTTCCCGGCTCACCTCTATATATAGAGGCGCGTGCACGCGCATGCGCGCGGCCACGTGCGCCTTCGGCGCTAATTTCAAAAAATGGTAACAAGGGACAGGAGCCAGGGCCCCTCTTTGCCGCAGGCCGGGGGATGGACGAGCACTGCAACATGGCAGAGGAAGCAGTTTCCTATAAGAGAACTCACCATCTGCCTGGACTTTGCTCTGCTGAGAAGAAGCTAGTCCACATGACAAGAAAACATTCCACAGCGGCCTCTAGTGGACAAACACAGGTACCGCAGTCTAATATATTAAATATATATATAATTTTTTTTTTTTTTTTTTTTTTCTTGACCACCATTAAAAATTATTACATTTTTTTAGTAGTTACAGGCATGCACAGAATTTTGCGGGAATACCATTAGGTAACAGACAGAAAGACAAATTAGGCTTGGGGGTCCCCCAATAGAACCAAGTTCCTGGGGGCCCCCACTTACCTGTTCCCCGCCGCAGGACTTTGTTTGGTCCACAAAAGCCCAAACTTCACCTATCACGGCAGGCATTGTAATCAAACCTTCAGGGACCGGGTTCCCAAGGATTCCACTCCCCTGGACCTGTATAGCACCCTGCACAGAAAACATCTTGGTCGTGGGTATGACCAGAGCTCTGGATCCCAGGGTCCAGCTCTCCTAAGAGAAGCATTACAGGCAAAACCTTGCTCTTCTCTGCAAGGCCCGGGTACCGACCGTTTAGCTATGAAGCTTTTTTGGTCGGATCCGGAATAGCTTACTGAGGCCCAAAAGAACCTGTACGCAAGCTCAGTGAAAAACACATGTTTCTTCTTGGCCAACACCTTAGACACTGGCAAAAAACTGAGGTGCTCCCGGATGGGAGGGGCTTATATAGGGGAGGGTACTTCCGGTTTTGGAAGTTGCCAGTGCCAGCACCTGACGGTATCTATATAACCCATTAGTAATGACTATGTCGCTCTGTGTCCCGTGATGTACGAGAAAGAAAAACAATTTCTATATAGTTTTCTCCTACTGTGCTATACTAAAAAAACAACATTTTTTTTGAATAGCATTTTCTGCAGTTCTGTAGCTGTGCGATTCAGCGGTTACGTACTGTGGGTGTGTTCTGCTCCTACAAAAAACGCCGTTTAGGGGCACAAAAAAAAGTTTGCAGTGTGTTATACATATTTTGAGGTGTGTGAAATAAACAATTTCTATATAGTTTTCTCCTACTGTGCTATACTAAAAAAACAAAATTTTTTTGAATAGCATTTTCTGCAGTTCTGTAGCTGTGCGATTCAGCGGTTACGTACTGTGGGTGTGTTCTGCTCTTCCAAAAAACGCAGTTTAGGGGCACAAAAAAAGTTTGCAGTGTGTTATACATATTTTGAGGTGTGTGAAATAAACAATTTCTATATAGTTTTCTCCTACTGTGCTATACTAAAAAAACAACATTTTTTTTGAATAGCATTTTCTGCAGTTCTGTAGCTGTGCGATTCAGCGGTTACGTACTGTGGGTGTGTTCTGCTCTTCCAAAAAAACGCCGTTTAGGGGCACAAAAAAAGTTTGCAGTGTGTTATACATATTTTGAGGTGTGTGAAATAAACAATTTCTATATAGTTTTCTCCTACTGTGCTATACTAAAAAAACAACATTTTTTTTGAATAGCATTTTCTGCAGTTCTGTAGCTGTGCGATTCAGCGGTTACGTACTGTGGGTGTGTTCTGCTCCTCCAAAAAACGCAGTTTAGGGGCACAAAAAAAAGTTTGCAGTGTGTTATACATATTTTGAGGTGTGTGAAATAAACAATTTCTATATAGTTTTCTCCTACTGTGCTATACTAAAAAAACAACATTTTTTTTGAATAGCATTTTCTGCAGTTCTGTAGCTGTGCGATTCAGCGGTTACGTACTGTGGGTGTGTTCTGCTCTTCCAAAAAAACGCCGTTTAGGGGCACAAAAAAAAGTTATCAGTGTGTTATGCCCCGTACACACGATCGTTTTTAATGTCATTTTTTAAACCGACGTTTTTCTCCTCGTTTTTTTTCATGTTTCCTCTCAAGCCTGCCTTGCGTACACACCATCATTAAAAAAAACGATCAAGCAAAGCGCAGTGACGTTCAACACGTACGACGGCACTATAAAGGGGAAGTTCCGTTCGAATGGCGCCACCCTTCATGTTAGTAAAGTTTGTTGAGCGACGATTCGCGCTTTTCAGTCCGTTACTGTGTAATGAATGTGCTATCTCCATTACGAACGCTAGTTTTACCAGAACGAGCGCTCCCGTCTCATACTTGATTCTGAGCATGCGCGTTTTTTTTCACGTCGTTAAAGCATACACACTATCGTTTCTCACGTCGTTAAAAAAAACGACATGAAAAACGACGTGAAAAAAGAGAGCATGTCCGGAATTTTTAATGGCCGTTTTTCACGTCGTTAAAAATGCTCTGGAGCATACACACGATCATTTTTCAGGGCCATTTTTTAAAATGGCAGTTTTAACGGCATGAAAAACGATCGTGTGTACGGGGCATTATACATATTTTGAGGTGTGTGAAATAAACAATTTCTATATAGTTTTCTCCTACTGTGCTATACTAAAAAAACAACATTTTTTTTTAATAGCATTTTCTGCAGTTCTGTAGCTGTGCGATTCAGCGGTTACGTACTGTGGGTGTGTTCTGCTCCTACAAAAAACGCAGTTTAGGGGCACAAAAAAAAGTTTGCAGTGTGTTATACATATTTTGAGGTGTGTGAAATAAACAATTTCTATATAGTTTTCTCCTACTGTGCTATACTAAAAAAACTATTTTTTTGAATAGCATTTTCTGCAGTTCTGTAGCTGTGCGATTCAGCGGTTACGTACTGTGGGTGTGTTCTGCGCTTCCAAAAAAACGCCGTTTAGGGGCACAAAAAAAAGTTTGCAGTGTGTTATACATATTTTGAGGTGTGTGAAATAAACAATTTCTATATAGTTTTCTCCTACTGTGCTATACTAAAAAAAAAACATTTTTTTTTAATAGTATTTTCTGCAGTTCTGTAGCTGTGCGATTCAGCGGTTACGCACTTTGGTTGTGTTCTGCGCTTCCAAAAACACCCATTTAGGGCAAGATCCTAAATTTTGAAAATATGAGGAGAAGGTCAAAGGGACGTGGTGGCCCCGGTCGTGGTGCTGCTGGTGGAGCTCCTGTTGCAGGGAGAGGACGTGGTGGATCTGTGCCAGATACACGCACAAGTGAAACACCTTCCTCAGGTGCGAGTAGGCGACCGAGCCTGCGGCGGTATTTTGACGCGCCTAATGAGGCTGTACGAATGTTTAGGCCAGGACAAGTACAGGCGATAGTAGATTGGGTTGCTGACAGTGCCTCGGGTTCCTTCACATTGTCTCCCACCCACTCTTCTGATGAAAGAACAGAGTTGGCACCTGAAATCCATGTCCATCAGTCTTTCACCTCACCCCCTTGCAAATCAGCCAAGCAGTCTGAGCCCCAAATCATGCAGCATTCTCTTCTGCTTTTCGATGACTCTGTTAGCAGGGTTTCCCAGGGCCATCCACCTAGCCCTGCCCCAGAAGTGGAAGAGATTGAGTGCACCAATGCCCAACCACTTATGTTTCATAATGAGTACATGGGAGGACCATCGCAGTACGTCTCGGATGATGACGAAACATAGGTGCCAACTGCTGCTGCTTTCGCAATTGTGCAGACAGACAAGGAGGGCAGGGGTGAAGACTGGGTGGAAGATGATGTGGAGGACGATGAGGTCCTCGACCCCACATGGAATCAACGTTATGCAGGTGACCAGTGTAGTTTGGAGGAAGAGGCGGTGGTCGCACAGAGCCACCAGCACAGCAGAAGAGGGAGCAGGGTGCAAAAGCGGAGCATCTGTCAGCTAGACAGTATGTCTGCTACTGCCCAACGCAGCAAGGGACCGAGCACACCAAAGCCAGGTCCAAGGAGTTCCCCAGTGTGGCAGTTCTTCACACAATGTGCTGATGACAAGACACGAGTGGTTTGCACGCTGTGCAATCAGAGCCTGAAGCGAGGCATAAACGTTCTCAACCTGAGCACAACCTGCATGACCAGGCATCTAAGTGCAAAGCACGAGCTGCAGTGGAGTAGACACCTCAAAAACCAAGAAAGGTCTCTGGCTCCTCCTGCTTCCTCTTCTGCTGCAGTCTCGGCCTCTTCATCCACCTCTGTAGTGACAGTGGCACCTGCCACCCCGCAAACAGAGGATCTGCCAGCAACACTACCACCTGGGTCACCAACCATCTCCACAATGTCCCATGGAAGCGTTCAGCTCTCTATCTCCCAAACATTGGAGCGGAAGAGGAAGTACCCCCCTAGCCACCCGCGATCCCTGGCCCTGAATGCCAGCATTTCAAAACTCCTGGCCTTTAAAATGCTGTCATTCCGTCTGGTGGAGACGCAGAGTTTTAAAAGCCTGATGGCATTGGCTGTCCCACAGTACGTCGTGCCCAGCCGCCACTATTTTTCTAGGCGAGCCATCCCTTCCCTGCACAACCAAGTGGGGGACAAAATCAGGTGTGCACTGCGCAACGCCATCTGTGGCAAGGTCCACCTAACTACGGATGCGTGGACCAGTAAGCATGGTCAGGGACGTTATATCTCCATAACAGCACACTGGGTAAATGCAGTGGCGGCTGGGCCTGAGGCAGATAGCAGTTTGGTGCATGTCCTTCCACCACCGAGGATTGCAGGGCGCTTCAGTTTGCCTCCTGTTGCTAACTCCTCCTACTCCGCTTCCTCATCCTCTACCGCCTCCTCATCCGGTCAGCGTAACACCTTCACCACCAACTTCAGCACAGCCAGGGGTAAACGACAGCAGGCAGTTTTAAAACTTTCCTGTTTGGGGGAAAAACCCCACACCGCGCAGGAGTTGTGGAGGGACATGGAACAACAGACCAATGAGTGGTTGCTGTCAGTGAGCCTCAAGCCCGGCCTGGTGGTGTGCGATAATGGGCGAAATCTCGTAGCAGCTCTGGGCCTAGCCGGTTTGACGCACATCCCTTGCCTGGCGCATGTGCTGAACTTGGTGGTCCAGAGGTTCCTTAAAAATTACCCCAATATGCCAGAGCTGCTGCAGAAAGTGCGGGCTGTGTGTGCGCACTTTCGGCGTTCTCACCCTGCTGCTTGCCTGTCAGCGCTGCAGCGTAACTTCGGCCTTCCCGCTCACCGCCTCATATGTGACGTGCCCACAAGGTGGAACTCCACCTTGCACATGCTGGCCAGACTGCGCGAGCAGCAGCAGGCGATAGTGGAGTTTCAGCTGCAGCAATCACGCGTGAGTCGCTCTGCGGAACAGCACCACTTCACCACCAATAACTGGGCCTCCATGCGAGACCTGTGTGCCTTGTTGCGCTGTTTCGAGTACTCCACCAACATGTCCAGTGCCAATGACGCCGTTCTTAGCGTTACTATCCCAGTTCTATGCCTCCTTGAAAAAACGCTTCGGGCGATGATGGAAGAGGATGTGGCACAGGAGGATGAGGAGGAGGAGGAGGAAGCGGGATCATTTCAAAGGCTTTCAGGGCAGTCTTTCACAAGTGGCTACGAGGGTGGGTTCCTGCACCAACAAACGCCAGGTACACAATTGTCCGGCAGAAAGGGCACAGTTCTGGAGGATGACGAGGTGGAGGAGGAGATGGAGGAGGAGGAGGAGGAGCCATTTTCACAGCAGGGTGGCACCCAGACCAGCTCGTGGCCATCACTGGTGCGTGGCTGGGGGGATACAGAGGACACAGACGATACACCTCCCACAGAGGACAGCTTTTCTTTGCCTCTGGGCAGCCTGGCACACATGAGCGATTACATGCTGCAGTGTTTCCGCAATGACCGCCGAGTTGCCCACATTTTAACTGGTGCTGATTACTGGGTGGCCACCCTGCTGGATCCCCATTACAAGGACAACGTACCGTCCTTAATTCCCTCACTGGAGCGGGATCGTAAGATGCGCGAGTACAAGCGCACGCTGGTAGACGCGCTGCTGGTGGCATTCCCACCTGACAGCGGGCGTACGGTGGAAGCACAAGGCGAAGGCAGAGGAGGAGGAAGAGGTCGCCAACGCAGCCGGGGCACCGGCAGCACCTCAGAAGGCAGGGTTAGCATGGCTGAAATGTGGAAAAGCTTTGTCAGCACGCCACAACAACCAGCACCACCAGCTGAGATGGAACGTCTTAGCAGGAGGCAGCATTTCACCAAAATGGTTGAGCAGTATGTGTCCACAGGCCTACACGTACTGGATGACGGGTCTGCCCCCTTTAACTTCTGGGTCTCCAAATTGGGCACATGGCCTGAGCTTGCCCTTTATGCCTTGGAGGTGCTGGCCTGCCCTGCAGCCAGTGTATTATCTGAACGTGTATTTAGCACGGCAGGGGGCGTTATCACAGACAAGCGCAGCCGCCTGTCCAGAGCCAATGTGGACAAGCTCACGTTCATTAAAATGAACCAGGCATGGATCCCACAGGACTTGTCCGTACCTTGTGCAGAATAGACATGTATACCAGTGTTGTGACAAAAACTGTCCGGCCATCGGATTGTGTCCGGCCCATACTGCGAAGGCGCAGCGCTTGCGCAGTACAGAGGACAAGGAGATTCACAAAATCTCCGAAGATGAACGGCGCCTGCGCTGTGAGTGCAGGTTCAAGCCCCACCATCCAAGTGGACATACGGTAGCACATAGTAACAGGGCCCCTCACGGGCTCGGTTCGATCGCCACGCTTCGGGCACGGCCTCACTTGGCTCGGCTTGAACCACGGATGGTGTGGCCTTCACCTGAACTCACCACGCAGGCGCCGTTCGTCTTGGGAGATTTTCGAAAATCCCTTGTCCTACATACTGAGCAAGCGCAGTACAGGGTGGACACTATTTGACGGGGGACAGAATTCGACACATCACCGGCCTTACCCAGCCATTGTTGTATTTTTGAATCAGTGTTGCTTACCTCGTCCTCCTCCACTGCCGCTTCCACCTACACAGCCACATCCACCGCCACCTCAACCTCCTACTCCATATGGACCTCATCCTCCTAGGTCAAGATTATTATTTTTTATTTTTATTTTTTTTATGTTATTTTAAGTTATTTCCCTATCCACATTTGTTTGCAGAGCACTTGCCATGCTCTTAACAACATTTTGCTGCCATTTGCAGCCCTCTAGCCCTTTCCATTACCTTTTTAGAGCCTTTTTAGTCCTTAGAAGTCCGGGTCCCCATTGACTTCAATGGGGTTCGGGTTCGGGTCCGGGTTCGGGTTAAAGTTCGGTCCCGAACCCGAACTTTTTTCCGAAGATCGGCCGAACCCGTCGAACCCGAACATCCAGGTGTCCGCTCAACTCTAGTGCCAACTGCTGCTGCTTTCGCAGTTGTGCAGACCGACAAGGAGGGCAGGGGTGAAAACTGGGTGGAAGATGATGTGGAGGACGATGAGGTCCTCGACCCCACATGGAATCAATGTGATGCAGGTGACCTGTGTAGTTCGGAGGAAGAGGCGGTGGTCGCACAGAGCCACCAGCACAGCAGAAGAGGGAGCAGGGTGCAAAAGCGGAGCGTCCGTCCCCTAGACAGTACGCCTGCTACTGCCCAACGCAGCAAGGGACCGAGCACACCAAAGCCAGGTCCAAGGAGTTCCCTAGTGTGGCAGTTCTTCAGAAAATGTGCTGATGACAAGACACGAGTGGTTTGCACGCTGTGCAATCAGAGCCTGAAGGGAGGCATAAACGTTCTCAACCTGAGCACAACCTGCATGACCAGGCATCTAAGTGCAAAGCACGAGCTGCAGTGGAGTAGACACCTCAAAAACCAAGAAAGGTCTCTGGCTCCTCCTGCTTCCTCTTCTGCTGCAGTCTCGGCCCTTCATCCACCTCTGTAGTGACAGTGGCACCTGCCACCCCGCAAACAGAGGATCTGCCAGCAACACTACCACCTGGGTCACCAACCATCTCCACAATGTCCCATGGAAGCGTTCAGCTCTCTATCTCCCACGCTCCCAAACACTGGAGCGGAAGAGGAAGTACCCCCCTACCCACCCGCGATCCCTGGCCCTGAATGCCAGCATTGCAAAATTCCTGGCCTTTGAAATGCTGTCATTCCGTCTGGTGGAGACACAGAGTTTTAAAAGCCTGATGGCATTGGCTGTCCCACAGTACGTCGTGCCCAGCCGCCACTACTTTTCCAGGCGAGCCATCCCTTCCCTGCACAACCAAGTGGGGGACAAAATCAGGTGTGCACTGCGCAACGCCATCTGTGGCAAGGTCCACCTAACTACGGATACGTGGACCAGTAAGCATGGTCAGGGACGTTATATCTCCCTAACAGCACACTGGGTAAATGCAGTGGCGGCTGGGCCTGAGGCGGATAGCAGTTTGGCGCATTTCCTTCCACCACCGAGGATTGCAGTGCGCTTCAGTTTGCCTCCTGTTGCTAACTCCTCCTACTCCGCTTCCTCATCCTCTACCGCCTCCTCATCCAGTCAGCATAACACCTTCACCACCAACTTCTGCACAGCCAGGGGTAAACAACAGCAGGCAGTTTTAAAACTTTCCTGTTTGGGGAGAAACGCCACACCGCGCAAGAGTTGTGGAGGGACATGGAACAACAGACCGATGAGTGGTTGGTGGCAGTGAGCCTCAAGCCCGGCCTGGTGGTGTGCGATAATGGGAAAAATCTCGTAGCAGCTCTGGGCCTAGCCGGTTTGACGCACATCCCTTGCCTGGCGCATGTGCTGAATTTGGTGGTGCAGGGGTTCCTTAAAAATTACCCTGATATGCCAGAGCTGCTGCAGAAAGTGCGGGCCGTCTGTGCGCACTTTCGGCGTTCTCACCCTGCTGCTGCTCGCCTGTCAGCGCTGCAGCGTAACTTTGGCCTTCCCGCTCACCGCCTCATATGTAACGTGCCCACAAGGTGGAACTCCACCTTGCACATGCTGGCCAGACTGTGCGAGCAGCAGCAGGCGATAGTGGAGTTTCAGCTGCAGCACGCACACGTGAGCCGCTCTGCGGAACAGCACCACTTCACCACCAATAACTGGGCCTCCATGCGAGACCTGTGTGCCTTGTTGCGTTGTTTCGAGTACTCCACAAACATGGCCAGTGCCGATGACGCCGTTCTCATCGTTACTATCCCAGTTCTATGCCTCCTTGAAAAAACGCTTTGGGCGATGATGGAAGAGGATGTGGCACAGGAGGAGGAGGAGGAGGAAGAGGGATCATTTCCAAGGCTTTCAGGGCAGTCATTCACAAGTTGCTCTGAGGGTGGGTTCCTGCACCAACAAACGCCAGGTACACAATTGTCCAGCAAGGGCACAGTCCTGGAGGATGACGAGGTGGAGGATGAGGAACCATGTTCACAGCAGGGTGGCACCCAGACCAGCTCATGGCCATCACTGGTGCGTGGCTGGGGGTATACAGGGGACACAGACGATACACCTCCCACAGAGGACAGCTTTCGTTGCCTCTGGGCAGCCTGGCACACATGAGCGATTACACGACCGCAGAGTTGCCCACATTCTAACAGGTGCTGATTACTGGGTGGCCACGCTGCTGGACCCCTATTACAAGGACAACGTACCGTCCTTAATTCCCTCACTGGAGCGTGATTGTAAGATGTGCGAGTACCAGCGCACGCTGGTAGACGCGCTGCTGGTGGCATTCCCACCTGACAGCGGGGGCACAGTGAAAGCACAAGGCAAAGGCAGAGGAGGAGGAAGAGGTCACCAACGCAGCCGGGGGACCGGCAGCACCTCAGAAGGCAGGGTTAGCATGGCTGAAATGTGGAAAAGCTTTGTCAGCACGCCACAACAACCAGCACCACCAGCTGATATGGAACGTTTTAGCAGGAGGTAGCATTTCACCAACATGGTGGAGCAGTATGTGTGCACACGCCTACACGTACTGAATGGAAACAGAGGAAAGGAAAAACGTACCGCTCAAAAGCTTGAGAATTCACCAAATGGCTGCTTCCGCCCGTTCACTCACACAGGTGCTGGCTCTGCACTGATGCATGGGAGAAAAAGAAACCCTGGACTGCCGCACTCTGTATAGACATGAGTAAGCGTCAATTCGTGACGTGAAACGCGTTAGCCACCCTTCCCTGCATGCACACTATCTGCATTTGTTGTTTTGGATCTATGGATTTATTTTGAATTTGGATTTTTTACTTGAAATTTTGGAATAAATAACTGTCTATACAGAGTGCGGCAGTCCAGGGTTTCTTTTTCTCCCATACACGTACTGAATGACGGGTCTGCCCCCTTCAACTTCTGGGTCTCCAAATTGGGCACACGGCCTGAGCTTGCCCTTTACGCCTTGGAGGTGCTGGCCTGCCCTGCAGCCAGTGTATTATCTGAACGTGTATTTAGCACGGCAGGGGGCGTTATCACAGACATGCGCAGCCGCCTGTCCAGAGCCAATGTGGACAAGCTCACGTTCATTTAAATGAACCAGGCATGGATTCCACAGGACTTGTCCGTACCTTGTGCAGAATAGACATGTATACCGGCCTTACCCAGCCATTGTTGTATTTTTGATCTCTCTCACTTTTTTTGTTGTGTACCCTAATTTAAAATAAATAAAATTAAAAACAAAAACCAGTGTTGGCTACCTTGTCCTCCTCCACCGCCGCTTCCACCTACACCGCCACATACACCGCTACCTCAACCTCCTACTCCATATGGACCTCGTCCTCCTAGGTCAAGATTATTATTTTTTATTTTTATGTATTTGTGATGTTTGTGCTGGAACACTGTGACCCTTCACCCTTTTTCCTTATGCATGCTGGGGGAGGGGCTGTACCAGGAAGTAGAGAGGGTGGGTGTGTGAGACTGGAAGCAGCAGCAGCAGCAGCATGGATGCATAGATCTGGTAATGACAGAAGCCTGTTGTATTAAGACTCCTCCATGTAACAAGTCATCATGTTTCTGAGTGAGTAATAAACCCTCTCCATGGTTAAGAAGTTCATCCGGCCTGTGTGTGTAACTTGCTGAGCAGATACTGGCAGCATTGCTAGCATCCCGTGTCTAAGGGACATAACAGTGGCGACGAGGATTGTGGATTTTAGCACACATGGCCTTCATAGGGTTTATTCAACCATTTCATCCTGCTGCTGAATCATGGAGCTCCTGGGTGGAGAGGCTGGAGCAGTATATGGAAGCAAATAGTGTGGCTGCAGAAAATAAAGTTGCAGTTTTCCTCACAACATTGGGTCAAGCTGCATATGGCACTCTCAGAGACCTAATTTCTCCAGACAAGCCGGCCTCTAAGCCCCTGCCTGAGTTAATTCAGAAGCTACATGAGCACTACAACCCAAAGCCATTAGAGATTGCAGAGCGGTTTAAATTCTTCAGTAGAAGGCAGCATGCTGGGGAGGACATAAAGACTTATATCAATGCTTTACGTAAACTAGCTGCCACTTGTCAGTTTGGAGACTACCTGCAGACAGCTCTCCGTGACATGTTTGTCATGGGACGCTGCAACCCAGCCATACAGAAACGTTTACTCACAGAACCCGACTTGACTCTGACGAAAGCCACTGACCTTGCTACGGTCATGGAGTTGGCTACACGGGACGCCACCCTACTGAAGGCACCACCTGAAACTCCTGCAAGCCAGGGAGAGGAAATATTCCACTCTGCTATCACCCAACACTCAAGACGGCCATCTCCAAACCTGCCTAAACCTCGCCACCCTAATTCTTCTGTCTGTAGGACACCAACTTGCTACCGTTATGGTAACACTACTCACAGTGAACCTGCTTGCAAGTTCAAAGATGTCATTTGTTTTTTTTTGTGGAAAGACTGGCCATATTGGGCGTGTTTGCCGCAGCTCACGCTCCCCGAACACTACCACGAAAGTTAAACATAAACAGACATTTCATATGGATATTGACAATAACGGCTCCAGCTCTGATGAGGAAACCTGTGTCCAGCATGTTGGACTGTTTCGGGTAGCTGGGAGTACTCCTGCGATAAAAGTGGATGTCACACTCAATGGCTGTCCTGTCTCCATGGATGTTGATACAGGGGCGGATGTGTCTGTCATTTCATGGACTGATTTAAAGGCATCGGGTCTGTCCCTACCGCTCTAACCTACAAATCTCACACTACAAACCTACAGCAAGGAACTACTACAGCCCTTGGGTTATATAATAATAAAGGAGGTCCTCCGCTGTATGGTAGGGACTGGATCAAAGCCCTAGGCATGCCTCCTCTTGCCATTGCCCAATGTACATTGCTTTCTGAGGTAGACCATTGGGTGGAATCCCTGAAGTCAGGCTTTAAGGGGGTTTTGTGGATCAATACCGATTGCCTCGACTTGAAGATCTATTTAGCTCATTGGCTGGGGGGCAAAAGTTTACAAAAATAGACTTAAAGCAAGCTTACCTGCAACTGCAAGTACACCCAGATTCACGCCATCTGTTGACCATTAACACCCATAAAGGATTATTTCAATATAACCGCATGGTTTTTGGCATAGCCCCAGCTCCAGCCATCTGGCAGCGAATTATGGATGAGGTCCTGGCAGGCATACCTTTCACTCAATGTCTACTAGATGACATGCTCATCACTGGTCCCACTGATGAAGAACACAGAAAGAATATTGAAACTGTGCTAGAGAGACTCCATAGGTATGGTTTTCGTGTCAATCTTTCAAAATGCGAATTTCTAAAGTCTTGACTGGAATTTTCTGCCCACACTGTGGACCGACATGGGTTACACACTACTGAAGAAAAGGTTAAAGCCCTTACCCATGCCCCTACTCCCCAGAATGTCACACAGCTCAGGTCCTACCTTGGCCTCCTAAATTACTACCATAGTTTCTTGCCGAACCTAGCACACCAGCTTTACTTATTACATCCATTACTGGATGCAAGAGCTAAATGGATATGGACAGCCAAATGTGAAGAAGCTTTTCGGCTTTCTAAAGAACTCATTCTGTCTTCTCGAGTTCTGGTCCACTATGATTTAAAGAAACACGTCACCTTGGCTTGTGACGCCTCGCCTTATGGACTGGGTGCTGTGCTTTCTCATGTCATGACAGATGACACAGAGCGCCCCATTTCTTTTGCCTCCAGGTCTTTACCTCAGCAGAGCAAAACTACTCAAAAACTAGACAAGGAAGCTTTGGCCATTGTGTGGGCCACAAAAAAAATTCATACGTACATCCTTGGTCGGGAGTTCACACTTATCACTGACCACAAACCTCTGTTGTCAATACTGAACCCTCAGAAAGGAATTTCTACAACAACCGCATCTCACTTACAAAGGTACGCTTTATTCTTGGGAGCTTATATTTATTCTATCAGATACCGCTCCCATGATGCCCATGGCAATGCAGATGCATTTTCCAGATTGCCAATTGGAGACCACTCACCAAGAGACGTACGCATAGTGGAAATACACAGGCCGAAATCCTGCATGTCCACCTCCTTAATTGCCAGACATACAGTCACAGATCCCGTCCTGTCTCAGATATTCTCATATGTTCAGGCTGGATGGGAAGAAGAAGAAGAAGAAGAAGAAATCGGTTCTGGATGCGGATATGCTTTTCCAAACGCTCTGGGGTGTGTGTTATAATATAAATTTTTTCCTTGCCTTTCCTCGCCGTGGGCCATTAGCACAGCTGTGTTGCCATTTTGCAGCTCATCAGCTGTTATGTGCCTTTTTTTTCAGATTCGTTGTACGGTTCGCAATCAAAACAGATCAGCAGTTTTCTTGGAGTGGGTCTGGCAATCTAGGCAGTAGTGTGTTTGAAGGTACCAATAGAGGTCTTTTTGGTATATCTCCCTAAATACAGGACTTTTTGACCCAGCTTTGTTGACGTTTGTCATTTTTCACTTTTATTATTGTCATGCTTTTGGTTACAGTGAGGCGTTTTGTCCTTTTCAAACTTTTCTGGATATCAGTGATACCTCCACACATTTTTTTCAGCCTTATACAAACCCTTTCCAGATTACAAACTTATTGAAGGTATGTTTTCCATTCATTACCATTGGTCTTAGGTAATAATGTAGCAACATATGGCAATTTGGAATTTACAATTACTGCAATTTTTTTTGCCCCTAGAAGTATTTTTACACCTTTTTTGAGAAGCACTGCATCCAGACTTTACTAGGATTCGTATTGTCACTGCTTTACATTCTAACACCTCTATATTCATGTAAGTACCAGCCTAATATAAATATAGTACTATTAATAATATTTCTACATTTCTAAATAGCCCAATTACCCTTATATGACAATATTTTATAGCTTCCTGGTGCATCCCCTTAGTCCCTGCTCTACTCACCGCGTCCATTTTGGGGATTATCAGTCAGGGCCAGGTTGAAACAGTCCTTCTCTCCCCACCCTGGGGTGTGGATTGGGTAGCTGAGGTGCCTGGGGTATTAGAGCGACTGCACTGGATACTCTCCAATAGTGATGAGCCGAACACCCCCGGGTTCGGTTCGCACCAGAACCCGCGAACGGACCGAAAGTTCGTACGAACATTAGAACCCTATTAAATACAATGGATGCGAACGTTCGAATTCTAAAGTGCTAATTATAACAACTATTATGCATGTTATTGTCCTAAAAAGGGTTTGGGAACCCGGGTTCTGCACCAGGGGACATGTATCAATGCAAAAAGAAGTTTTAAAAACGGTCGTTTTTCGGGAGCAGTCATTTTAATGATGCATAAAGTGAAAAAAAAAAAGTCAAATATTCCTTTAAATATCGTACCTGGGGGGTGTCTAAAGTATGCCTGTGAAGTGCCACGTGTTTCCCGTGTTTAGAACTGTCCCTGCACAAAATGACACTTCTAAAGGAAAAAAAAGCCATTTAAAACTGCTTGCGGCTTTAATGTAATGTCTGGTCCCGGTAATATGGATGAAAATCTTTAAGAAAAATGGCATAGCTACCCCATGACCCCCCCCCTACCCCAGCCCATTACCAGCCCCTTTGGGTCTTGTATGGATATTAAGGGGAACCCCGCACATAAAATAAAAAAGGCCCTATATACTCTGAACAGCCGTATACAGGCGGTGCATACAAGACAGGGACTGTAGGTTTGTTCTTATGTAGAATCTGTTTGTAATTTTTAACAGGTACATTGTTTAAGTGTAGCTCCAGCCCAAAAATCTATTTTTAAACTTTTTGGAAAACATAGGTAAGGGTTATCACCCCTGTAACATTTGTTTTGCTGTCTGTGCCCCTGTTCAGAACATTTCACCTCACTTTCCGTCCCAATGACAACTGTTTTTGAAATGTGGTGTTTTTCTTGAAACAAGGATTGCTGATAAAGCATCAGTACAGAGGAGACACCTTTCTCCCATATTAATTCTTACAGGAGAGAATTTTCCTTCCTAGGGGTAGATTTCCTCTCACTTCCTGTTGTCTTCTTGCGTTTGCAAGTAGGAGTCGTTTGTAAGTTGGATGTTTGAAAGTAGGGACCTGCCGTAGATACTCTGCAGAAATAGGCCCCTTAGTTGTTGGTGTTGGCACAACACTGTAAGCACTCACAGTTACTCTTGGTTGGTGCTGGAACGCCCTGCTGTCAACTATTATATCAGGAATTGTAATTACATATAATTGTTGAACAGTGGTAGTAAAAATTGGGCCTTTGATGGTGGTGCTGGTGCCACAACACTGTAAGCCCTGACAGTTACTGTTGGTGGGTGCAGCAATGGGCCCTGCTGTGAATTATTAGATCAAGAATTGTAATTGCATGCCCCTGTTGAACAGGGGCTGAAAAATTGGGCCTTTGGTGGTGGTGGTGGTGTTGACACAACACTGTAAGCCCTCAGAGTTACTCTTGGTGGGTGCAGGAATGGGCCCTGCTGTGAATTATTAGATCAAGAATTGTAATTACATGCCCCTGTTGAACAGGGGCTGAAAAATTGGGCCTTAGGCACTGGTGGCACAACACTACAACCCCTCACAGATACTGTACTTGGAGCACAGCAATGAGCCCTGTTGCAAAGTATTGCTTCAAAAATTGTAATGACACGCCCCTGTTAAACAGGGGCTGAAAAATTGGGCCTTAGGCACTGGTGCCACAACACTCCAACCCCTCACAGATACTGTACTTGGAGCACAGCAATGAGCCCTATGGCAAATTATTGCTAAAAAAATTGTAATTACACGCCCCTGTAAAACAGGGGCTGAAAAATTGGGCCTTAGCCACTGGTGGCGGCACCCATAAACAAAAATGATCTTCCAAGCTATCATCATCAATCGTATCATTGAGGACTCGGAGGAGGAGCATAGCCAGTCAACATAACAGCACAGACACTCAGCATCAGCATCAGTCTTGAAGGGATGTGACATGTTAAAATCAATTAGTCTGTTATATCAGCATCAGGTGTGTGGTAGCTGGTGGTGATCCAAGACTGGTTCATCTTGATGAAAGTCAGTCGATCAACCGAGTCGGTGGACAGGCGCACCCTGTGATCCGTGACAAATCCTCCAGCAGCACTGAATGTGCGTTCCGAAAGAACGCTGGATGCAGGACAGGCCAGTAGCTCAATTGCATACTGTGCAAGCTCTGGCCAGTGATCCATCCTCAAGACCCAGTAAGCCAGAGGATTTTCGGTGGGGAAGGTGTCCAAGTCTGACCTTGCCCCTAGATATTCCTGCACCATGTTTATCAGACGCTGGCGATGGTTGCTGGAACCAATCATACTTTGGGGCTGCGGACTAAAGAATTGTCTGAACGCATCGGTCAGACGGCCACCTTCCCCACCGCTCCTTCTTTGACTGGCCGAAGCCTCAGCAACTCGTTGTCCTGGACCAGGAGTTTGTAACCTCCCAGTCTCTGGGAACGCGTTGCACAGACCTTTCTGCAAGGCCTCCCGGAGTTGTCTCATCCTCTGCTCCCTCTGCGACGGTAACATAAGGTCCGCAACCTTACCCTTGTACCGTGGATCAAGGAGAGTGGCCAGCCAGTAATGGTCCCTCTCCTTGATCCGAAGAATACGAGGATCCTTCCGCAGACTTTGCAGGATCAGGGAGGCCATGCAGCGTAGGTTTGCTGAGGCATTCGCTCCGGAGTCCTCTGGGTCACTAAGGACGACATGATCCGCAGTCACCTCCTCCCAGCCACGTACAAGTCCACTGGTTTCTTGGGACTGTAAATCATCCCTAAAAGACTGCTGCTGATGATGCTGAGTGCCAGCCTCCACCTCCATGCTGACACAATCCTCCTCCTCCTCCTCTTCCTCTTCCTGTGCGATGGGTGGGACAGAAGGAACACTGTCTGGGTAAAGGGGGCCTTGAGAGGCAAGGAAGTCCTCCTCTTCCTGCCTCTGTTCTGCCTCAAGTGCCCTGTCCATTATTCCACGCAGCGTGTGCTCCAACAGGTGGACAAGAGGTACAGTGTCACTGATGCATGCACTGTCACTGCTCACCATCCTCGTGGCCTCCTCAAATGGTGCCAGGACAGTGCATGCATCCCTGATCATGCCCCACTGGCGTGGAGAAAAAAAACCAAGCTCCCCTGACCTTGTCCTGGTGCCGTAGTCGCACAGGTACTCATTGATGGCCCTCTGCTGCGTGTGCAGCCGCTGCAGCATGGCCAACGTTGAGTTCCACCTGGTGGGCATGTCACATATAAGGCGGTTCTTGGGCAGGTTCAACTCCTTTTGCAGCTCAGCCAGGCGAGCACTGGCATTATAAGATCTGCGGAAATGCACACAGACTTTCCTGGCCTGCCTCAGGACATCCTGTAAGCCCGGGTACCTGCCCAAGAACCGCTGCACCACCAGGTTAAGGACGTGAGCCACACAGGGCACATGGGTCAGTTGTCCCTGTCGGAGGGCGGAGAGGAGGTTGGTGCCATTGTCGCAAACCACCATTCCTGGCTTAAGCTGGCGTGGCGTCAACCACCTCTCGGCCTGGCCCTGCAGAGCAGACAGGACCTCTGCCCCAGTGTGGCTTCTGTCCCCCAAACACACCAGCGCAAGCACGGCATGGCATCTTTTTGCCTGCGTACTTGCGTAGCCCCGTGAACGGCTACGGAGCACCGCTGGTTCATAGGACAAACCACAGGAAGAGGCCATGGAGGAAGAAGAAGAGGAGGGGGTGGAGGAGAGAGGTGTGTCACAACCAGTAGTAGCATTTTGGAGGCGTGGCGGTGGGACAACCTCCAACACTACTGCACCTTGTCCTGCATCCTTCCCAGCTGCCAAAAGAGTGACCCAATGGGCCATGAAAGAAAGGTAACGTCCCTGTCCATGCCTGCTGGACCATGAGTCAGCGGTAATATGCACCTTACCGCTGACCGCCCTGTCCAGCGAGGCCAAGACATTGCCTTCCACATGCCGGTAGAGAGCCGGAATAGCCTTCCGTGAGAAAAAGTGGCGTTTGGGAACCTGCCACTGAGGAACCGCACATTGCACAAACTCACGGAAGGGGGCCGAGTCTACCAACTGAAAAGGCAGCAGTTGAAGCGCTAGCAATTTAGCCAAGCTAGCATTCAACCGCTGGGCATGTGGATGGCTGGGAGTGAACTTCTTTCGACGGTCCAGCAGCTGGGGCAGGGAAATTTGCCTGCTAGAATCGGACGTCGGTGTACTGCTAGCAGAGTGGCCGCAAGTACTTGGCTGTGACACACCTAATTCTACACCTTCATTCCTCTCAGTGCATGTTTCAGAGAGGACTGAAGTTATAGTGGGGTTGGAAGTCCCAGCTGATGCGGTGCAAGGAGAGGTCCGCTTTGTTCTTTGGTGTGGGTCTTTGAGGTAGGCTTGCCAACGAGCTGCATGGCAGGTCAACATATGTCTGGTCAGGCATGTGGTACCCAAGCGGCTGATGTTTTGGCCACGCGATATACGCTTGAGACATATGTTGCAAACAGCAGCTGTGCGATCTGATGCACTAGCCTCAAAAAAGGCCCACACCAAGGAACTTTTTGAATGACGGGCAGAGGCAGCGCCCTGCACAGGCGGAGCTCTGCGGTGTGATTCCGTCGGTGTACTGCCCTTACGCTGGCCACCAAAGGGCATCCTGTCTCGTTGGAGATGTGCCTCCTCCTCATCCTCCTCCTCCTCTCTCCTATTAGGCACCCACGTGGAGTCAGTGACCTCATCATCCCCTCCCTCCTCATCACTGGAGCCAATCTGGCAGTATGCTGCAGCTGCTGGAACATGACTGCCAGATTGGTGTCCTTCTTGAGCATCCCCTCTGTCTGCTCTCACCCTACTGCCTTCCTGTAGCTGGGTTTCATCATCAGACCCTTCGAAACGCTGGGCATCCTCCTGGAGCATGTACCCAACACTGTGCTCAAACAGTTCGGGGGACTCCTCAGGAGGAGGACATGGTGGGTCTAGGGAAGGAGTGACTGATGATGAGTCTGACATTGATACCAGGGAAGAGGACGCTTTGGCAGCTGCTTTGCCAGTACCCTGAGCCTGGGTGAGAGAGGATGAGGAGGAGGAGGAGGGCTTGGTCATCCACTCTACCAAGTCTTCGGCATGATGTGGCTCAACATGTCCAGCTGCGGAAAAGAAGGACAAGCGTGTCCCATGGCCATGTGCTGCTGACAATGCACCGCGTCCACGACCAGCACTGTTGCCCCCAGACACAGAGCCTGCTTGCCCTCTTTTATTGCCTCCTGACTGCCTCTCCTTGTTTGCCTTCCAGACATTCTAATAGATGGCCTGCAGGGAGATGGGAAAAAAGCAATAAGGGCTACCTTCAGGTGTCCTTCTCTGTCCCTTGAAACAAGGACTTGCACAGTGAAAGAAACTGACACTCTCCCTACCTACAGTTTTCTGTCCCTAGAAAAAATGTTTTTTTTAAGCACAATATAGCACAAGGAGAATTCACTCACTGTCCTTCCAGGTCCCTGGAAACAAGGACTTGCACAGTGAAAGAAACTGACACTCTCCCTACCTACAGTTTTCTGTCCCTAGAAAAAATGTTTTTTTTTAAGCACACTATAGCACAAGGAGAATTCACTCACTGTCCTTCCCAGTCCCTAGAAACAAGGACTTGCACAGTGAAAGAAACTGACACTCTCCCTACCTACAGTTTTCTGTCCCTAGAAAAAATGTTTTTTTTAAGCACAATATAGCACAAGGAGAATTCACTCACTGTCCTTCCAGGTCCCTAGAAACAAGGACTTACACAGTGAAAGAAACTGACACTCTCCCTACCTACAGTTTTCTGTCCCTAGAAAAAATGTTTTTTTTAAGCACAATAAAGCACAAGGAGAATTCACTCACTGTCCTTCCAGGTCCCTAGAAACAAGAACTTACACAGTGAAAGAAACTGACACTCTCCCTACCTACAGTTTTCTGTCCCTAGAAAAAATGTTTTTTTTAAGCACAATATAGCACAAGGAGAATTCACTCACTGTCCTTCCAGGTCCCTAGAAACAAGGACTTACACAGTGAAAGAAACTGACACTCTCCCTACCTACAGTTTTCTGTCTCTAGAAAAAATGTGTTTTTTAAGCACAATATAGCACAAGGAGAATTCACTCACTGTCCTTCCAGGTCCCTGGAAACAAGGACTTGCACAGTGAAAGAAACTGACACTCTCCCTACCTACAGTTTTCTGTCCCTAGAAAAAATGTTTTTTTTAAGCACAATAAAGCACAAGGAGAATTCACTCACTGTCCTTCCAGGTCCCTAGAAACAAGGACTTACACAGTGAAAGAAACTGACACTCTCCCTACCTACAGTTTTCTGTCCCTAGAAAAAATGTTTTTTTTAAGCACAATATAGCACAAGGAGAATTCACTCACTGTCCTTCCAGGTCCCTGGAAACAAGGACTTGCACAGTGAAAGAAACTGACACTCTCCCTACCTACAGTTTTCTGTCCCTAGAAAAAATGTTTTTTTTTAAGCACAATAAAGCACAAGGAGAATTCACTCACTGTCCTTCCAGGTCCCTAGAAACAAGGACTTACACAGTGAAAGAAACTGACACTCTCCCTACCTACAGTTTTCTGTCCCTAGAAAAAATGTTTTTTTTAAGCACAATATAGCACAAGGAGAATTCACTCACTGTCCTTCCAGGTCCCTGGAAACAAGGACTTGCACAGTGAAAGAAACTGACACTCTCCCTACCTACAGTTTTCTGTCCCTAGAAAAAATGTTTTTTTTAAGCACAATAAAGCACAAGGAGAATTCACTCACTGTCCTTCCAGGTCCCTAGAAACAAGGACTTACACAGTGAAAGAAACTGACACTCTCCCTACCTACAGTTTTCTGTCCCTAGAAAAAATGTTTTTTTTAAGCACAATATAGCACAAGGAGAATTCACTCACTGTCCTTCCAGGTCCCTAGAAACAAGGACTTACACAGTGAAAGAAACTGACACTCTCCCTACCTACAGTTTTCTGTCCCTAGAAAAAATGTTTTTTTTAAGCACAATAAAGCACAAGGAGAATTCACTCACTGTCCTTCCAGGTCCCTAGAAACAAGGACTTACACAGTGAAAGAAACTGACACTCTCCCTACCTACAGTTTTCTGTCCCTAGAAAAAATGTTTTTTTTAAGCACAATATAGCACAAGGAGAATTCACTCACTGTCCTTCCAGGTCCCTAGAAACAAGGACTTACACAGTGAAAGAAACTGACACTCTCCCTACTTACAGTTTTCTGTCTCTAGAAAAAATGTGTTTTTTAAGCACAATATAGCACAAGGAGAATTCACTCACTGTCCTTCCAGGTCCCTGGAAACAAGGACTTGCACAGTGAAAGAAACTGACACTCTCCTTACCTACAGTTTTCTGTCCCTAGAAAAAATGTTTTTTTTAAGCACAATAAAGCACAAGGAGAATTCACTCACTGTCCTTCCAGGTCCCTAGAAACAAGGACTTACACAGTGAAAGAAACTGACACTCTCCCTACCTACAGTTTTCTGTCCCTAGAAAAAATGTTTTTTTTAAGCACAATATAGCACAAGGAGAATTCACTCACTGTCCTTCCAGGTCCCTGGAAACAAGGACTTGCACAGTGAAAGAAACTGACACTCTCCCTACCTACAGTTTTCTGTCCCTAGAAAAAATGTTTTTTTTAAGCACAATAAAGCACAAGGAGAATTCTTTTTTTTGTTTACAAACGATTTTTATTATAGAAAAGGTCAAGGTATAAACACAAATCACAATGATGGTACAGGTATATATATAAACATTGTACATATTGAGCATTGTACAGAGGAAGGAGAAAAGGTTCTTTTTTCTTTTTTTTTTCCCTTCTCTCTCCTTCCCAATTTATTTATTTTTTATTTCTTAAGACTGGTATAGGAATGTATATTGTTCAAATAAAGTCAATCAAGAGCATTGTATTGGAGAGAGGGCTAAATGACGATTGTATATATTTTAAGAGTGGGAGGAAAAAAAAAAAAAAAACGGGAAGGTACTAGACCAGAGAGGTGGTATCCCAGAGAGTCCATTTTTTTTGGTAAAGGGGCATAGAATCATATAATGTGTGATGAATTCTTTCTGAAAGCTTAATGTTTGACATGCGGTTAAGAATTTGTGGCCAAGGTACCGTAGTGGAGCGCCAATTAAATGCTATGGCCCAGTGGATGGAACTAAGGAGTGTATGTATCAACCTTGTACTAGTCATTGGGATGTCCTGTATAGGGGTGAATAAAAGGCCTATTTGGGGTGTAAGAGAGATCTTTCTACGGGATATTTTATCTATTATAATATTTGCCTTATGCCAAGTGTCTTTAATGTGGGGGCAATCCCAAAATATATGTAAAAGTGTTCCCTGGGTGGGGCAACCCCTAAAGCAGAGTGGGGACACTGAGGGATAAAATGAATTGAGTTTAGCGGGAGTAAGATACCATCTATAAAGTAGTTTGATGGCCGATTCTCTAATCGAGGTTGTTCTGGTACATTTGTGGAGATTTGTAAAAATCGTATCCCATTGATCAAGAGTAAATGAGGTATTTAAATCTGATTCCCATTGTAGCATGGGATGTGATTTATCAGGCATGTTTGTCTCATTTAAATTTTTATATATTCTGGAGATTAAACCCCGGTCACGAGGGGAGGAGATACAAATTTGCTCAAATTGTGTATAAGGGGGGTGGAGTGTAAGTGAGTAATATTTCTCATAGAATTTTTTTATTTTCGCATAGATCTCTAGTTCGGTAGGAGAGATATTGTATTTTGTTTGTAGTCTGGTGAAAGTAAGAAATGCATTGTCTTGGGAGAGCGATTTTAAATGTATTAGATTATGTGACTTCCAATATGTTAGCAAATTCTCATCCTGAGCTCTATCTGGGGGGGAAAAACGTGGGTCACCCATAAAGGAAGCTAAGGGGGGAACATCTGAGGATAACTTAAAATTAGAGATTTGTCTGTTCCATAGTTGAAGAGTGTGAGTGACGATGAGATTTAAGGGCCTTATTTTTTGTGGTGGGATGACATTGGACCAGAGAAGTCCTTGTAAATTGTAGGGTAGGATAGATTCTTCTTCGAACAGGAGCCAAGGGATTTGGGATGAAGGGGCATACCATTGGGCTAATTGGGTGAATCTGGCCGACAAGTAATATAGCCAAAGGTTTGGAATGCCGAGGCCTCCTTTTAAATGGGGTCTAAACATAAGGGAATAACTAAATCTGGGTTTCTTGTTTTGCCATATAAATTTATTGATTTCTCTCTGTAAAGATTCTAGTGTTTTTTTAGGTAGAATAAGTGGAAGGGTTCTGAAAAAGAATAGAAGTTTGGGTAATATCATCATTTTTGTGGCTACTATCCTGCCCGAGAAAGAAATCTGGTATGATGACCATAGTTTAAGTAGGTTTTTAATATTGTTAAATAAAGGAGGGTAGTTTGCTTGATATAACGTTTTATATGAAGATGTAATCTGAATACCTAGGTATCTAAACGAATCTACGTGCCAATTGAATGAGAATTTGTCTTTAAGTGAGGATATTAATGCTGGGGGAATGTTGATTGGTAAAGCCGAGCACTTAGATAGGTTTACTCCCAGACCTGTCAAATCATGAAAGACGTCCAGGGTTTTAGTTAGATTAGGTAGGGAAATAAGAGGGTCAGTTATGAATAGAAGGACGTCATCCGCATAAAGACTCAGTTTGTATTCCTTGGATCCTTTAATATATCCTTTAATATTTGTATTGTTTCTGATTGCACAGGCGAGGGGTTCTATTGCGAGGGCAAAGAGTAGGGGGGAGAGTGGACAACCTTGTCTGGTACCTTTAGTCAGGGGAAAAAAGTCAGAATTGTTACCTGGGAGTTTAATACGTGTCTGTGGGTTGTGATAGAGAGCCTTAAAGCCATGTAGAAATTCATTGTTGATGCCATATTTTGGGAGAAGGGTGTCAAGATATGACCAGCAAACGCTGTCGAAAGCTTTGTGTATATCAAGACCAAGAAGCAGCGTGGATCTGGAATGAATGTTGGAGTCTTGAATGATATTTGTGGTAAGTCGTATGTTGTCTGTTATTTGTCTGTTGGGAATGAAGCCTGTTTGATCAGGATCAACTAATGGGGAGATAACGGCTGATAATCTGTCTGCTAATACACGGCCGAATATTTTTAGGTCGTTGTTAATAACTGATATTGGGCGGTAGTTTTGAGGGGTGGAATGATCTTTATTTGGTTTGGGAAGTAGGGACATATTAGCCAAAATCATCTCGGGTGGGAATTGGCCACCCTGTAAGATATTATTATACAGTTTAGTAAGGTGTGGTGTAATGGTAGAGGAAATTTTTTTATAGTAAGATGTGGAATAGCCGTCAGGGCCTGGGGCTGTGGATATTTTTAGTGTACCAATGATTTTGTTAACTTCCATCTCCGAGCAAGGGGCATTAAGAGATTCAATTTGATCTCTAGTAAGAGTGGGTAACGTAATGTTATTAAGCCAGTCTAAGGAGGACTGTTTCGGAGGTGTTTTTGGTGAGGTCAGGAGATTTTTATAGAAGTCCGAGAATAATTTCATGACTTCTTTGGGATGGGATACCAAATTACCAGAAGGGTTCCTTAATTTATAGGTGTGTGGGGGTTTCATAGATTGATTTAGTTTTTTAGCAAACATGGTGGAATAAGAATTACTGTTGAGTAAGAATCTAGCTTTAGACCATCTGAGAGCTTTTTCAGTATCTGATGTTAATAATGTGTCTAAGGTAGTGCGTTTCTCTTGTATCTGTTTAAGTAGGTCACTAGATGGGTTCTGATTGTTTCTATGATACAAGTGATCTAGATCTTTTGTTAGGGATCTAATGTCTGCAAGTTTGGATTTGTTGTTGATTGAGGCGATATTTATCAGATGACCTCTCATTACTGCTTTATGTGCCATCCATATAGTTGTAGGGGACATGTCTGGTGCTACATTTTGTGCAAAATATTGTTCAAGGTAGGATAGAATTTGTTGGTTGCTTGAGGGATCTGTGAGCAAGGAATCGTTTATTCGCCATGAGTGTGCTGTGTTGGCTAGACCTATATGTGAAGTATCAAAGGAGACTATGTGGTGATCAGACCAAGGACACGGATGGATATCTGCTCTAGAGGAATTGGCAAGTAGAATTGGGGTGCAAAAGATGTAGTCAAGACGAGCGAAGCAGTTGTGCGGATGGGAGTAGAATGTGTAAGATTTGGATCCTATGTTATGGGCTCTCCAAGTGTCTATTAATTGATGGTTATATAGTGATCTATTCAAGGATTTGGGGAAAGCTTTTGAGGATGGGACAACATTGCTTCTATCTAGAGCTGAATGAGCAGCTAAATTGAAATCCCCGCCCACTATTAAATGTGTGGAGTGATAATTGTCTATAGTATCAAAAAATTTGGTGAAAAAGTTTGACTGGGCTTCGTTGGGAGCATAAATTGAGGCAATGGTGATAGAACGTCCTTTGATTGAACCTTTCAAGATCAAGTAACGACTGTCTGGATCTTTAAATATATTTTGAACCTCAAATAACACTGTGTTTCTAATGAATATAGCAGCACCTCTAGATTTTGTGTTATAAGTAGTGCAATAATATTGGCTGTAACTTTTGTCAAAAAATTTAGGGTGTTTATCTGTGGCAAAGTGCGTTTCCTGCATTAAGATTATATCAGCTCCTAATCTTTTATAATGGCGAAAGGCCTTCTTTCTCTTGTGAGGCGAATTAATACCCTGGGCGTTATGAGAAATCACTCTGAGACCCATTGTATTGGTATTAAGGGGCGATGGTGGTTATGAAGAAATGGCAGTGGGTCGTCAAGCCTAGGTTTGAGTATATAGCCAAATCGGAGTGGAGTTGATAATTTGATTATCGCCATTAAGATCGAAAGTGAGGCTACTTGAGATATAGGCGGAACTAGCCAACATCGTATTGCCATTTGTAACTGTGTATATATGTAATATATCAGGTTATACATTCGTATCCAGCTCAAATATTTCCTCGTTGACCTTTGTTTTTTGAATAACATTTTGTGCCTATACCACAGAACCATGAAGAACAGGGCTCTTGAACAGTGGCACATTAGAGCTAGTAAACTTATAGAAAATAACAGTACTGTATTGTACAATGACATTCCATAATAATGTTTTAATTGAGGTAAAGAGAGTTTGTTCGACCTTTTCGACATTTTGTAAATATAGAGTGTTTTAGTATGACTATGTGAAATAACTTTTATGATTAGGGGGTCAGGGTGAGAAGCACTTCCTGACCGAAAAAAGTATTGATTTGGACAATACTGTCCATTACTCACAAATAGACCCTCCACCACTAGAACGGAGGATAGCAGGATCAGTAGCGGAAAAATATCCACCAGTTGGACCATGCTTTTGGAGTCTTTTGTGAGCAGGGGGACAAACTAACGCAGGCGGAGCACATCAGCCTTAGCGAGGATGCTATAAAAAGAACATTGTTTTATATAAGTGCATGCTGTTACATATAAAAAATTAGCATACGAAACAGTATAAAAAAGGAGCAAGAAGAAATGTTAGATATATAATGTCGTATAGAAGAAACTGTGGTAATGCCGACCCGGTACCATATAAACGTGTGGTACAGTTGTTTACTATAATCAGAAAAAACAACCTCAAACAATTCAAACTGTAAAAGTGGTATTTTGAACCTTGCAAAAAAAAGAAAAAAAAAAATAAAAAAAAAAAAAAAGAAAAGAAAGAAAAAAGAAGAAAAAGAAGAGAAAAGAAAAGAAAAAGAGGAAAAAAAAGAAGAAAGAAAAAAGAAGAAAGAGAAAAAAAAAAAAAAAGAGGGGGGAGGGGGTTGGGAGGAAAAGAGCAAGGTTTTTATAAAAGAAGGGGGGTAAGTTTTGGGCCACAAATGGGATCCATCTTTATCTTCAAGCGTTTAAATTTCTGAATGATGGTCGCCATCTCCTTTGATCACGGCGTGTGGCTGGGGTGGCCCAGATAGGTGAGGTGTGGGGAGTTGCTGGAGGTCCTGTATTTGTTCCCGGATCTAGAAGACCTAACTTCACAAGGATATCCTTGCCTTCTGAGGTGTTGAATATTGTATAGGTTGTCCCGTTGTGTGGCACTGTTAACTTAAATGGAAAACCCCACCGGTATCTGATATGAGCTGATTGTAATACCGAAGTGATCTCCTTCATTTTGCGTCTTCTTTCCAGGGTAGCCTGTGAGATATCTGGAAAAATTTGGATTTTGGTGCCCTCCAATTCGATGTTATGCATATTTCTGGATGCTCTTAATATGTTTTCCTTAATGATGAAATCTTTCATGCATAGAATAATGTCACGAGGAGGTTTGTCTGGGGGAGGTTTAGGGCGCAGGGCCCTATGAATTCTATCACGCGCAAATGAGGATGGGGGTGTGTCAGGGAGGAGACTGTGGAACAATTTAGACACTGCAGGCATCAGTTCAGTGACTGATTCTGGGATACCACGAATCCTTAGGTTGTTCCTTCTGTTGCGGTTGTCCAAATCTTCTACTTGCGATTGTAGGTACGTGTAGTTTTCAGCTAAAAGTTCAAAGTCCTTTCTAAGATCGTTGTGTGCAAGTGAGAGCTCGTCGTGTTTGGTTTCTAGAATATCGGTGCGACCTCCCAGGGTTGCTATTTCTTGTGTGAGTGTATTTGTTGTTTTTTGGAGTTCACACTGTATCTTGTCTACAAGTTTTTCGTAGATTTTGGTTAAGCTGAAGTCCAGATCTGATTTTGTGATCTGGGAGGAGAGATCACTATTGTTATGTGTGGAAGCAGATTTCTGCTGAGGAATATTGGAAGCTGTAGGAGACTGTACCGAAGGAGAACCAGCGCCCATATGGGCCATCTTTCTATGTTCCTTGTTGCGTAATGAGTATGTGACCAAAGAGTGCTGTTGCGCACGGCGATTGTACGCCTTCTTGCTCGACGGCATGCACTAGTATGAACTGCAAGGTGGATTTATAAAAAATATATGGTAGTTTGTGGAGGTTAAACAATGCAGTGTGGGTTAAATCCTCGCTGATCTGATGGAATGCTTAATTAAAGATGGTGATCTGCATCGCGCCGCGCATGCGTCCCCTCTAAGATTTGATTGTGACTTTTAGCTCATCCTGTCCCGTATGTCCCCGGTAAATGATTCATTACATGCCTGCAATGTTGGTATGTACTTCTTGATGAGGGGGCTGCGGGGCCATCAGATTAAGGGTTAAGCAATTAGGAGCCAGGGAGAGCTGGTTAATGGGGTGTGGGTGTAGCAAGATGGCCGCTCTTTGGAGTGATAAGTACAGCAGTGTCTCTTGAGGCAGAAAATATTGGGGACCTATGATGGGGACTATTGTTGATAGGTTGATTTGCTGGGTAGTACTAGGATTTCTGCAGAGTGTCTTATAGGAGCCTGTGGAGTCCTGGCTACACTGCTGTTGGGTGCAGCAAGATGGCCGCCACAATAGACTGTGGGGACAGGGTCCCGGCGATCCCCGGGGCAAACACTGGACCGAGGAGATCCCAAAACCCTGGCTGAGAACACCCCCTGTGTGGGCCAGATGATGCTGTAGTCCCGCAGGCTATCAAGGGGTGGGGAGGCTACTGTGGGCCCCGGGGGTGTAGCAAGATGGCCACCTCTCACCTGTGTTTCAGCTGCGATGTGCCTCACAAGTTGTCCCCGGTGGCTCTCCAGTTATTCAGCGCCGGTCTGCGTGGGGAGGGTCCTCCTCTGGTGTGGCGGATTGCCGTCGCCGCCCGCCGGGCGGACAGCAGCGCTCGAGCGCCGAGGATGCGGGGATCGCGTAGGCCGCAAGACGGCGGCGGGGCTCTTGTAGGCTGATGCGGTCGCAGGCCAACGGTGGCTCCCCGGCGACTCAGCGCCGGTCGGCACGGGGAAGGTCCTCCTCTGGAGTGGCGGAATGCCGTCGACGTCCGCCGGGTGGATCGCAGCACTCGAGGGCCGAGGATGCGGAGATCGCGCAGGCCGCAAGACGGCGGCGGGGCTCTGGCAGGCCGATGCAGTCGCGGGCCCACGGCGGCCCTCCGGCGGCCCTCCGGCGACTCCGCGACCCCGCACCGGTCCACGTGGGGAAGGTCCTCCACTGATGTGGAGGATTGCCGTCACCGCCCGCCGGGCGGACCGCGAAGCTCAAGCGCCGGGGGTGTGGGGATAGTGTAGGCCGCAAGATGGCGGCGGGGCCCTGGCAAGCTGATGCGGTCGCGGGCCGTATAGCGGAGCTGTCCGGCGGTCAGGAAGACCAATTTGACGTTAGGCAGATGCAGGGGACACCCCGGAGCCTGGACAGCTGTTTTGGGGGTTTGGGCCGTGGCTAAATGCCATGGATGGCATTAGATAGGGATTGCTGATGGCAGAGCTCCTCAGAACCACGTCTTTCGCCGCTCACGTCCGGACACGCCCCCCAGCACAAGGAGAATTCACTCACTGTCCTTCCAGGTCCCTAGAAACAAGGACTTACACAGTGAAAGAAACTGACACTCTCCCTACCTACAGTTTTCTGTCCCTAGAAAAAATGTTTTTTTTAAGCACAATATAGCACAAGGAGAATTCACTCACTGTCCTTCCAGGTCCCTAGAAACAAGGACTTACACAGTGAAAGAAACTGACACTCTCCCTACCTACAGTTTTCTGTCTCTAGAAAAAATGTGTTTTTTAAGCACAATATAGCACAAGGAGAATTCACTCACTGTCCTTCCAGGTCCCTGGAAACAAGGACTTGCACAGTGAAAGAAACTGACACTCTCCCTACCTACAGTTTTCTGTCCCTAGAAAAAATGTTTTTTTTAAGCACAATATAGCACAAGGAGAATTCACTCACTGTCCTTCCAGGTCCCTAGAAACAAGGACTTACACAGTGAAAGAAACTGACACTCTCCCTACCTACAGTTTTCTGTCTCTAGAAAAAATGTTTTTTTTAAGCACAATAAAGCACAAGGAGAATTCACTCACTGTCCTTCCAGGTCCCTAGAAACAAGGACTTACACAGTGAAAGAAACTGACACTCTCCCTACCTACAGTTTTCTGTCCCTAGAAAAAATGTTTTTTTTAAGCACAATATAGCACAAGGAGAATTCACTCACTGTCCTTCCAGGTCCCTAGAAACAAGGACTTACACAGTGAAAGAAACTGACACTCTCCCTACCTACAGTTTTCTGTCTCTAGAAAAAATGTGTTTTTTAAGCACAATATAGCACAAGGAGAATTCACTCACTGTCCTTCCAGGTCCCTGGAAACAAGGACTTGCACAGTGAAAGAAACTGACACTCTCCCTACCTACAGTTTTCTGTCCCTAGAAAAAATGTTTTTTTTAAGCACAATAAAGCACAAGGAGAATTCACTCACTGTCCTTCCAGGTCCCTAGAAACAAGGACTTACACAGTGAAAGAAACTGACACTCTCCCTACCTACAGTTTTCTGTCCCTAGAAAAAATGTTTTTTTTAAGCACAATATAGCACAAGGAGAATTCACTCACTGTCCTTCCAGGTCCCTAGAAACAAGGACTTACACAGTGAAAGAAACTGACACTCTCCCTACCTACAGTTTTCTGTCCCTAGAAAAAATGTTTTTTTTAAGCACAATATAGCACAAGGAGAATTCACTCACTGTCCTTCCAGGTCCCTGGAAACAAGGACTTGCACAGTGAAAGAAACTGACACTCTCCCTACCTACAGTTTTCTGTCCCTAGAAAAAATGTTTTTTTTAAGCACAATAAAGCACAAGGAGAATTCACTCACTGTCCTTCCAGGTCCCTAGAAACAAGGACTTACACAGTGAAAGAAACTGACACTCTCCCTACCTACAGTTTTCTGTCCCTAGAAAAAATGTTTTTTTTAAGCACAATATAGCACAAGGAGAATTCACTCACTGTCCTTCCAGGTCCCTAGAAACAAGGACTTACACAGTGAAAGAAACTGACACTCTCCCTACCTACAGTTTTCTGTCCCTAGAAAAAATGTTTTTTTTAAGCACAATATAGCACAAGGAGAATTCACTCACTGTCCTTCCAGGTCCCTAGAAACAAGGACTTACACAGTGAAAGAAACTGACACTCTCCCTACCTACAGTTTTCTGTCCCTAGAAAAAATGTTTTTTTTAAGCACAATATAGCACAAGGAGAATTCACTCACTGTCCTTCCAGGTCCCTAGAAACAAGGACTTACACAGTGAAAGAAACTGACACTCTCCCTACCTACAGTTTTCTGTCCCTAGAAAAAATGTTTTTTTTAAGCACACTATAGCACAAGCACAAAACACACTGACACTCTCCCTACCTATCCTTCTCTTTCCCTAAACTAAAGGAATCCAGGTTAAGCAAGAAAGAAATAAAAGTCACTGTCCCTGCCTATGCTGCTCTATCCCTGCTCCGGAACACACTACACTAGGCCGCCGTGCTGGCGGCCTTTTATAGTGTGGGGCGTGTACTAAACACCCTCAGCAATAATTGGCCACAGGCATCCTGCCTGTGGCCAATCATTGCTCTCCTCGCTGCCGGCGCTGTGATTGGCCAAGCATGCGGGGTCACAGTGCATGCTTGGCCAATCACAGCGCCTGGATGACACTGCGATGGCGTAGTGCATTGTGGGCCGTTCGCGTCACTCGAATTTGGCGCGAACGGCCCAAATCGTTCGATCTTCGTCGAACGATCGAACAGCCGATGTTCGAGTCGAACGTATGTTCGATTCGAACACGAAGCTCATCCCTACTCTCCAATAACACAATTTTGGTGAGTGTTATGTATTTTAAGGCTATTGACACTCACAACTGCTGTATAAGCCGTTGTATTATTTTCAATTAAAACTGTGTTTTCTATTGAAATTTAGAAGCTTCTGAGGAAGCGATTTTCAAAATCGGGAAACATGGTGAGCAACTTTTAATGTTTCAAGAACCTCGTGGATGATTACCCGGGAGACACTCCTTCTTTAGTTTAGCGTGGGCATCTTCACCATCTATACCCCCGCAACAAGAGTTTCCTACCTTTTGAGTGCCTTCCTGTGGTTATTTCATGCGGTTCCTTTACCTTTTCCTTTATGTATTCTATGGATGCATTCATTGATTAATTTGAAATACATGTGCAATATTAAAATTTGTTATATATGTAGCGGCCTCCACTCTCTCCCTCTCGTATCAGTTCTTCTGGCTCTGGCTTTTTGTCTAGGGGTACCTTGGAGAGAGAGTGCGGGGTCACCACGCCAAGTTCCCACTGCAGATGTGTGTGTAGTGGGAGACAATTCTCTTTTACCTTCGGGTCGGTGTTCTGCATCTGGAGCCTCCTCCTGGTCTCTTGAACAATGTCTGCCAGTAAATGAGCCCCACACCATTAAAGTCCAACACTCCTTTATTCTTCTCAATGTAAAAGCGAACACATTCAGTTGGACTCCCTCAATGAACAGAACAGACAGGGGGGTGTGGATACGAGTAGGCCCAGGCACAATGGATTCTCTTACTTCCTTCCCAGAAGTAGATTCCTGCTCCTAATCGAGGAAGACATCCCTCCCGGCGGTCTCCGGAGGCTCACCCGTCACTGGCAATTTGCTGCACCAGGTCTTCAGGTAAGTACCCCCTCCGGTCCCTTACGCCACTGGATTCGGGTACCCACTCTCGGAGTCCCCTAGGAAGTCCCTCCCTCGCGGAGCCTTAGTCCGGGACCCTCAGTCCCAGACCTCCATCCAAGTACCTCACCCCAGGCTAAAGGTGCCTTGGATGGAACACGACCTCCGAACGTCCTCTAGGCCTAGGCCGCCTAGACTCCCGACACGAACCACCGCCCTCAGGCTGAAGGTGCCTGGGACTCGACTCCTGCCACCAAAATTGGCCGCCCCCTTTATACCCTCTCCCAGCAAGCACGGCGGGTTTCCTTCCCCACCATACAACCGCTGAGAGAGGCCAAAAAGAGGTACGACACTGCAACGATGGCTCAACCCCGGGCCCAAAGTGACAGCGCCACCCGGTGGGCCCCAGGGAACCATACATCACAGTTTTCCCACCAGATTCAAACAGAAAAGCACATACCCGCTACACTCTCCCCCTGGTGGTTTGACACTGGTCCCCAGTGTCTGGAACAAACCATGCCCTTAATGGCTGACATAGTCCAATCCAGAAACCAACTAGGAATTACAAAAACAAAAACTTTGGGAAACTAAACTAGCTAGAGCAGTTGTGCCTGAGCCTCACATGAAAAGGGAGGGAAAGGGAAACAATAACACATAACAACAACATTGAAATCACATCTTCACATAACACTTCTCCCCATCCATCCTGGCTAAGACCCACCCCATTCTCAGTGGTCTTGATGGGATGCTCTCCTGCAGAAGGGAAAAGAAAAGTTAAACACACAAATCCCTGACACATATGTTCGTGTGAGAACGAAAAAACTTCTCCGCAGAGAAATCCTTTCCTTCAAAAAGTGTGTGTGTGAACAGTGAATGCCGATGCACGACACTGCCACCTGGTGACAGCGTCGCGGTAACTGCACTTGTGGAACTTTCCTTCTTCTTTGGGCCCTATCTACCCCAGAGTCCATGATCCTTACTGGAAAATATGAAGAACAAACAGGAACAGTCCTTCCATTCCTCTGGGTAACAAGAACAACGAACCCCGGAAAGTTCAGCAATGTAAAGAACAAGAACGGAGTCTCTCTTCTCCTATAGATAGAAACGGGGGTGTGGCAGGACAAGTGGTTTCAAGTGCTGGTCCATGGTCTCTAGATGGTATTCAACATCTTCCCCTTCCTTGCGTCGAATCAGCACCTTGTCCGTGTGGATATGTCGTCCCAGCATCCATTCTGCTTTGCAGTCCTTAAAGCGCTGGGATGCCTTGGGGGAGCATGCAAGGTACCTGCGGGCGTGTTAGACTTGAATGTGGGTCCACACGAAGTCATTGTACCACCGCTCCCGGCAAACTTCCACTTCATACAATAACTCTTTGGACAGGTATGTGTACTCCCACCCATATTCAGCAGCAAACTTTTGACAGAATAGGCGTTGTAGTCTCGCCAGTGGAGGCATGGTGGCTTTGTCCCCTTCACCTGGCAAGACTATGGCATCCGGGTGACGAGGTGCTCTGATCACCTCCGTTCTGGGCATAGGTGCCCGCAGCGGCAGTCTCTTATCCCCAGCATTAGGTGCAGGTGGCACCGGGGAGGCAAGAGTAGGCTGGGGACGGGACCCCTCCTCAGGCGCTGGTGCCTCCACCCGGGGTGTACTATCCCCTGTAGACATGGGTGGGTCCCTGGTTCTGCGGGACGAGGCGAGAGGTACTTTGTCCCAGCCCTTTTGAGCAAACAGTTCGTCAATGGCGACATTGTCTCCCATATCAGAGAGCGACTCTAGGTCGGAGATGTCACACTCCTCCGCGGGTATGTAGCCTGTAGTGGAAATGGGACTACCACCCCCCACGGACACACAGGGCTGTGAATCCCCGACACCTCCGCCCACACACCAAGTCCCTCCGCCTGGCTTACCTCTGTCATTTCTTGAGGCGGGACGTCCGGATCTCTTCTCACCGGATCCATCCGGGCCGGGCGTAGGCAGGCGAGATGGTCCACCGCAACCGCTGGACGGGGCTACCATGCCGGTCTTTCTCTTCGGCGGTGGACGCTGTGAGACAGTGGTGACCGGGGCAGCATCCTCGGATTTCTCCCATATTTGAGTACTCACGACCTCCTCCGCGGTCGCTGCAGTGCGCACAGGGATGGCTGTCAAAGCGGCGATTTCTCCAACTTGAGTGGTGCTGCCTGTGGTACGGCCGGGGTAGATGGTTCTTGGCTTCTCAATGACTGAATCCACCTCGAATAAGAACTCCCCACAGGCTTCGCATCGCCCGAATGGCTTCAGATGACACACCAGTCCCGAGCAGCCGGGACAAATCACACCCAGGGCCTCAACGTCCATGCATGAATACAGGGCGAATCGTCCCCTTGGCTTTAGCCAAATCCCTGTATCGGTCACTGGAGCAGCAGCAGTCAAATACGTGGTGGAAGGATGAAGTGGAACCCACGCTGTATGTCCGAACATGATGACTTGCTGCTGGTCCATTGCGCACTGCCAGTTTTTTTTTTTGCGCTAAAGTCCCACGTGTAGTCCTTCACACATATTGGACTCCTCCCCTCTGCACTCTAGTTCGCGGGCTTTTCTTATTTCCTGAGTCACGCCAACGAACTAAGCAGTGAGGGTGTGCCTGGTGGCGCAGTGCATATAGAAGCCCCCACGTGTAGTCCTTCACACGGCTGAGCTCCCCCCTCTTCTCGCTCTTCTGCGCTGGCCTTTCCCTTCACTGGGTCATGTCCATGACTTCGAGCAGGGATGCACTTTGGCCAATAATATGGCCGACCTACTCGGAACTCCTCCGGGCAGACACGTTCAAACTCCGTAGTAGCACGAACACCATACCGGACCTGAGCCCCCACGTGTAGCGGCCTCCACTCTCTCCCTCTCGTATCAGTTCTTCTGGCTCTGGCTTTTTGTCTAGGGGTACCTTGGAGAGAGAGTGCGGGGTCACCACGCCAAGTTCCCACTGCAGATGTGTGTGTAGTGGGAGACAATTCTATTTTACCGTCGGGTCGGTGTTCTGCATCTGGAGTCTCCTCCTGGTCTCTTGAACAATGTCTGCCAGTAAATGAGCCCCACACCATTAAAGTCCAACACTCCTTTATTCTTCTCAATGTAAAAGCGAACACAATCAGTTGGACTCCCTCAATGAACAGAACAGACAGGGGGGTGTGGATACGAGTAGGCCCAGGCACAATGGATTCTCTTACTTCCTTCCCAGAAGTAGATTCCTGCTCCTAATCGAGGAAGACATCCCTCCCAGCGGTCTCCGGAGGCTCACCCGTCACTGGCAATTTGCTGCACCAGGTCTTCAGGTAAGTACTCCCTCCAGTCCCTTACGCCACTGGATTCGGGTGCCCACTCTCGGGGTCCCCTAGGAAGTCCCTCCCTCGCGGAGCCTTAGTCCGGGACCCTCAGTCCCAGACCTCCATCCAAGTACCTCACCCCAGGCTAAAGGTGCCTGGGATGAAACACGACCTCCGAACGTCCTCTAGGCCTAGGCCGCCTAGACTCCCGACACGAACCACCGCCCTCAGGCTGAAGGTGCCCGGGACTCGACTCCCGCCACCAAAAATGGCCGCCCCCTTTATACCCTCTCCCAGCAAGCACGGCCGGTTCCCCGCCCCACCATACAACCGCTGAGAGAGGCCAAAAAGAGGTACGACACTGCAATGATGGCTCAACCCGGGGCCCAAAGTGACAGCGCCACCCGGTGGGCCCCAGGGAACCATACATCAGTTTTACATATATTTTTAAGTAGTGCCTACAAAGTCAATTTTTTCTATACAACTCCTTATCAACCGGCACCCGAGTTGCCCCGCAAGTCGGATCGTCTTGATCCGACTTCTGGTGCGACCTCTATTCAAATCAATGGGCTCCCATAGGGAACCATTAATTTTGAATAGAGACACAAGCACCGCTGACATTTTTACTTACTATCCCAATTAATGATTTATCGCAGCGCACTGTTGTTAGTAAATCACCCCCAGTGTCTGGTTATCCACAACCAACTTAAGATTGTCATGTCCTTCCAAGAAATTCGGACCTAGATATATCGGACCCTTTTCTGTCAAAAGGCAGATTAATCCTGCTGCCTATGAACTCTCACTCCCAGAGACTTACAAGATCCATCCCGTTTTTCACGTTTCCCTACTAAAACCTGCAAGGGTAGACCCTTTTCCTGACTGTGAGTCAGGTCCACCCGCACCTACTATTATCAACGGTAACGAGGAATACGAGGTCGAGACAATTGTGGATTGTAGGAAGAGAAAGACTGTGATTCTGTTTTTAATCAAGTGGAAAGGCTACGGGCCTGTTAGGGACCTGCTGGAAGGCTCTCATGCATGTGCTCCTGCACAGGCCAGTCAACAGCATCCATCCGTGCCTGTGTGCCGACATGCATCTGGTGCGCACCCGGGAGCGCGTGCACGTTAGCTCTACTTGGCGCCATTATGCCTTTAAAAGATCAGCAATTGCAGTGATGCATTGCTGTCTGATCTGCAGCTCTGTACCAGTAATCTGCGTACCTGTCTATCTGTTACCTGTACCGATCCGGCTCTGCTTGACCATCCGATATCTCCAATCCTGACCTTGGCTTGCCTTGACCCTGCTCAGTCTTCTATTTGCCTACCTGCTACCAGACCTTGCCTGTACCTCTGACCACGCTTAAACCTGCTGAATCTTACCGTCTGATTACCTGCTCTGACCCGGCTCGTCTGACCCTGCTATTGTCTGCTGCTCTGTGTGCACCTAACCCGGCTTGTCTCACCCTGCTCCAGCTTCCTGCTTGTTCCTGTACCTGGCAGCTCCCGGGTCGCTGACCTGCAACCATCTCCTCTGCTGCCTACAGTTCCAGCCATCCCTGGAGGATCATCACCCTGCCACTGTGCCAACCACTACATCTACCTCAGGCACTCTTACCTCGCTGCGCTCTCGAGTTCACTGTCCTCACTCCAGTGACTCCTCAGCCAGGGCTGTAAGAGGGGTTTACTCCTACAAGTCAGGCTCTACGATCAGGTACGTTCTGTACATAACAGGGCCTGAAGACAATTCTTGGGAGCCAGAAACCAATCTTCATGCCAAGAGACTGATACAGGCGTTTTTCAAGGCTCACCCCGAGAAGAGGTTACAGATGGGCATCCGGAAATTGCCCATGGGGGGGGCAATGTAAGGGTAGTCCGGCTAACAGAGGCACATTGGAGCCCAGGCGTGGGCATACTTTTGTATGCACAAGGAATAACTTGTATTGGCGCATGCGTGTGCGCATGTGGATGCGAACAGGCGCACATGCACGTACTGGCGCCAGTTAGTGCCTATTTAAACGGAACACTGACACCTGCTTGTTGCTGAGTGGTCTTTCAGCTAGTGCCTATTTACCTGATCAGTTTCAGTTTCCTGTGTCCTGACCCGGCTTCACCTGAACCTTCTCCTTGACCTCCGCCTACCTACCTAATCCCAGCTTGTGTTTGACCCCGCTTCTGCCTGATGTTCATGTACCTTGTTACCCGACTGTGTACCGAACCCGGCCTGTGTTCCCATCTCTGCCTCTGCCTATCGTCTCCGTACCTGTTCCATCCGGCTGTTGATGACCTCCTGGCTTACGTCCCGGCTACGTCTCAATCTGTTGATCCAGCGATACAGAGCTCCTGTTCCCAGAGCCTGCTCAGCATTCTTCAGCCACCTGGTTCCTGCCAAGGCTCAGCCAGCGCCATCCACTACATTGGCCTTCATGCCACTCTGTGTCCTTCACTCCCTGTCATAACTACCAGGGTTGTCGGACAGGAGGTGCAAGTGAAGCCCCCACTCCAGCTCGATCTCCACCAGGTACGTGACAACTAGCCAGCCTGCTTAATTGGATTCCACAGGTATATATTCCACAGTTATCATCAGTTAAGGAAACTTCAGAGTACGGTCACACATTCATCATATGAAAGAGGAAGATAAACTCATTGCACAACATTCTTTTAAAAGCACACAGGAGTTTATTAAAAGTTGTACTTACAATAAAAATGATAAAATTAGGCTCAAACCTTAGTTTGTCCAGCACCCTCCATGAGTGTTCGGACGTCACCGCTGCTCCGTGCCTAGCCTGACGTACGTTTCGTCCAATGGGACTTCTTCTGTGAGGCAGTAACAGAAGCAAGTAATCCTGAGCAGTACAATCCTGTTTGCTGAGTTTTAAATTGTAAATGACTTCTGAGGCAGGCCCCCTTAAGCTCTCAGTAATTCTCAGTTTTTTCTGGGCCTCGGGAATGTCCCAATCATCTACAACTTTCGTGGCTTGCTCCAGCCACTCCTCAAAGCTGTCCTCTCTGGCTGGCACTGGTTTCTTTCCTGAAAAAGCCCTCAGTTTTCTATATCCGGACCCAGTGTATGTTGGGTTACTCTTTTGGCACCTTTCCACAAATGCTCCCAAGGCAGCAATAAACTGTGGTCCTATCATTGCTACAGGTGTTGGTGGGGTAGCGTCTTTCGATGATGCTGCTTGGCCCGAACTTTCTTGGCTTACATCCAATGCATTCAGCTGCATCAGACGAGCTTTGACATCACCAGTCAACCGTACGCTGGCCCTTTGGAAACAAGTAGGGATCCCTTTCCTCCACTCTATTAGGGCATATGTGCAGAAGTTCTCTTGATCTGGCTTGATGTCTATCACCCACGCCTTCTGATTTGGGACTGGTGTCTTCACAGCTTGACTGATCCATTTCTCAGTTCAGGTCACCCCAGGGATGTTGTTACAACACTTGACTCTCATTCGCCATTTTCCTCCTCACACCACTGTGTTGCAGCAGCAGGGTCCATCTTGACACTCTCTGGGACGTTTTCTTGGAGGTTTGCTAGTAGAAAAAAAGTAGCCTTGACAAGCTTCCACTTGTAGCGCCACCCCCGAAGGAGCCACTTGGTGAATTTGGATTCTCTGATCTCTGCCTCAACTCCAAGAATGACCTCAGCTCCTCTGGCACACCTGGTTAAATAAAATTACTGCAAACACATTTAAGGACACACGTGGAAAATACTGTTTTCCTGGCTGTGGATTATTACCAAAACAGACACACACCTGGTAGTGATAAACAAATTGAATATATTATCACGGTTTAAAGTATATGTAAGCTTACCACACTGTTAAACATTTCTGCAAAGAATTATAACATTTGAAAAGACAACCTTCAATACTTAGCAACTGTAAATTTAGAAAAGGGCAGTAATCTATATGTCCATAACACAGACGCTGAGAGGGAGGAGAGAACATATGTCAACTTCTCAGCTCCTTCTGGGCCACAAGCACCATTGAAAGTAACAACACAAAAAGAAGAAATGGGTTAACAGGTACAGTAAGCACAATTCTGTAAGGGGGGTCCTGGGTTGAAAAGTACTAGCATCCTCTGACACTAGAAAAAGGAATAGGTGTCTGCATGCAGTGTCTGTACTGTGTTAAGAAGGACGTTTTGGGTTTTCACCTGCTCAGCAATCCTCTGTGCGATGACATGATGGAAATTCCAAATGCTGGTTCAGGCTCCTAGCAATGTTGTAAGGCACCGGATCACCTCCTGATCAGGTTGGCTGGTAGCTAAACTGGCAAGGTGACTGGACAGTGGCCGATTGAACACCTGGATGGATATTGCGATCCCTGAAGCTGTGTGGATTGTATCTGCTGGGCAGCACAGGGTTGCTGGGCAGGGTACCTGGGCTGAATGGTGGCGAACGGTGTAGTTCACACTGTTTCTGGCTCCCTTCAGCCTTCTGTCAGCACTCTCACAGTAGTCTCAGGAAAAGTGTGGCTAGCAGGTGCTGCTAGACATTGTGGCTCTTTCTTCTTCTTTCAGATGGAGTTTCACCACACAGTCCTGTCACCTCGGAGGGCTGAGGGCAATTGCCTTACACGTTTTTTTTTTTAAAGCAGCCAGGGTTTACTACGGCTTTAACCTCTCATTCCCTGGTAAAGTCCTTTGTGCAGGAAACTGCTTAATAAGCTCCTCTTATATGTTCTTTGGTGATGCCATGGGATCTCAGTCTGGTACTTACTGTTCTTCAAAATCCTCGCTTTGAACCTACCTGCGATATTCCCTTAGCTAAATTCACTCGCAAAGTGGCTTTTTTTGACGCCACCACTTCCGCTAAGTAAATATCTGAGTTGGCAGCATTGTGTTGTAAGGAACCTTTCCTAGTGTTACCTAGTGAAGACCTGCAGCGCAGGGTAGCCAACCTCCTGCAGCATTTTTTACTGACAAAACATGGAAAATTTACTGGCGGAGCACATTTTTTACTGCCAACCTGAGAAATTACAGAACTCCTATTGAAAACTAACACAGTGAATATTTGAACAGTATAAACATGATATGGAAACACTGACAATACCTATAACAAAGTAATTTGCTTGATTTACAAGCAAAGTCAACACAGCATGAAATTATCAGCCCCTAATATTTACTGGCAGTTGTAATAAAAATTTAAGATTTTTACAAACTCACAGTAAATTTACTAGCAGTTGGCAACCCCGCTGCAGCGTTGCCCGGACGGTCACCGCTGAGGGAGCTGACATGTTCCCTTAGCGTTTCTTACGGGATTGTTGCCTCCGGCGATATACGCTGTTCCGGAAGGATGCGCCGCACTTGCAGAGCGCATGCACTGCTGATGACAGGGGCTGCATGCAGGGTCAATATCTCCTAAACCGTGCAGGTTTAGGAGATATTCTTTTTACCTAGAGGTAGGCCTTATTATAGGCTTACCTGTATGTAAAAATGTCAAAGCGGGGGGATACAACCACTTTAATTTAACTTTATTGACTTCACAGGGGGACAACAATCTCCCTATGTGATAACATTGGGCAAGTGATAGTTACTCACCTGGAACCCAGCATTGTCTCAAACTCTCATCTCATTCGTACTCCACAGTACATTACATAGCCTCAGAGTTTGACACTATAAAGACTGCACCAATTGCTGTATATGACATAGGACCACACTCCATTTTGTAGCACTGTATGCTGTATACTCCACACTGTCCCACTCCAAACCACTTATCATACAGTTGTTCAATCTTTCGATTCCCACCTCTGTAGTGGGGTGTCACTTTATGGTGTTCATAGAGACTATATTTCATAAAGTGAACCGGGATCTCCCCTGGTCTCCTATAGGATAATATGCTGACTACTGCTTGATTATGAGTAGGAAGGGGCATGGTGGGATTTGTGGTACAGGGAGAATTGGACTCCAATGGCGTGGATACAACACAGACTACTATACCCACAGTGCAACTGTACACCCATTGTGCATTGGCCGGCACAAGGTCTGCTGGGGATTGGTTATTTAAGGTGAGGAGGAGCAACGCGCGGTCTCTTTGGACATCGCCCACCAAGCAACTTGGAACCTGTGTTGGGGCCTATCGTACTCGTCTAGGCCGGAGAGTCTGGGCCTACCGAGCCTGTAAAAGCCTGCTTGCCAGAGAAGGAGAGATCCTTTATCCAAAGAGCCTGCTGACGCCTCGGAGCATCCAAGAGTCGAGTCACCTTCACATTCCCTTTCGGTTGTCTGGAAGATCGGAGACTACGGGTGACCGGGAGATCGTGGGCTGGAGCCTAGCAGCGGGATCGGTTAAACGGATTGGTCCGGTCGGGTGAGAGAGCACTTGCTGATTCTTAACTGTTTGCTAGGTCCGAGACCCCTTGCATAGGACCCACCGCCATTACAGCAGAGTGTTGCGCAGTTAAAGTTGGGAGTCTTATTGCCTATGACTTTGGGCCCTAAACTATAGCAGGATCACAGCTAACTGTTGATACCCCTTGGATTACAATATAAAAGTGCACCAACGTTGCTAGCGAAGACCCTTTCTATTGAAGTAACTGTGTGTGTGAAATAGTCAGGCCTGACTGTAACTCACTGAGACATTGTTTGGGCGCCATATTGCCCACGAGGGGGAAGCTTGCGAGCTAAGTTCTTTTAAAGACATTTAGAGTGTATAAGATTTGTATGTCTCGATATTGGTCACATTGTGCATAATTTGACTTTGCAGGGTCCTGCATATGTAAATGCCTATCTGTTAACCTAATCTTTTCCTATCTATTAAAGATATTTTATGGTTAAGCAAACACGTTGTGTGGAGTATTAGCTGCTCCAGAGAGAGAGACGGTAAACACAGGTACTCTAGTTCTGAACGGTGAATGTATACTTTATTGTGGTATTCATTGTTAGTAGGTTCCACAATCTCATTTGCTTAACCGCTGTGCCAGTGGAGGGTCAGAGCTAGTTTCTTGGGGGTTGACAGCAGTAAGGTACAGGCCCAAAATAATACCAGCAGCCCTCTTAACTGGGGGTAGTGCTACACGTGGGGGCTCGAGTCCGGGATCCTGTACTCTGCAATCAAACTCCTACCCGTGGTGCCAGCATGGACCCTTTCACTGTGAACCAGTGGTGCGGATCAGCAGGCGCTCTTCCAGACGCGAGTGTGGCTATTGAACTTCCTGGAGAGAACTGGGAAGAGGATGAAGTTGACAGGCTCATGAAGTTACTGTCTCCAAGCAGGAAGGCATGGGTAATTGACCTCAAACCAGAAGAGGAAACCTCCTGTACCTACGCATTAGTGGAATGGAGAGATGAAGTACCTGAGAACTTCAAAGGCCGGAGTGTACAGTCCAAGGACCAGAAGACGTACTATCTAGTGCACCCAAAGACTATAAAAGAAGAGGTCCCTGAAGTTAGCCAAGGAAAGCCTCTCAGAGAAACGACAATCCCCCCGGCACCCCTGACCACTATAGGCCCTGAACTTCTTAACGCTTTAGGGGACCTCGTGACAAAGTGCCAAAAGAGCAACACGGTGTGTGTGGAAACTGGATACAGGAAGCTGAGGACTTTTTCAGGGAAACAACCTGTGCGGCTTGGAGAAGAGGACTTTGATACCTGGATAGAACAAGCAATGCAGGCTGTGGAAGGTTGGGAACTGTCAGAAGCCCAAAAGAAACAACGCATAAATGAAAGCTTGAAGGGAGCTGCTGCAGAAGCTGTGAAGAATCTAAGGTTCAGCAATGTCACTTGTACTGCCTATAATTACTTAGTCATGTTGCAAGAGGAGTTCGGCCAGTTGGAGAAAGTTACTGACCTAATTTACCAGTTTGAGCACACTCACGAGCAGCCAGGAGAGCGTTTGTCTGAGTATGTCCGAAGATTGAATAAAATGCTCTGCCAGATAGTCCTGAAGAAAGGGATGATACCACAAGACATAGACCGAGCCAGGATGCAACATATTTTAAGAGGGGCTCTGCGCAACGACCCAGTTTGGCTCCATTTGAAAACTTGTGCGAATAATGAGAGATGAGGAGGCTTTGCTAAATGATCAACAAGCGACTGATAAATAAACCCCTCTTCCCTCCGCTGGGGTTAGAGCAGCCATGGCCACGGAACAGGACTCTGAAGTGGCTGTTTTAAAGTCACAGATGACTCAAGTACTGGAGATGCTGACTTCTTTGATGGCCAAAGATTTAGGAGCCACTAAGGAAGAAGAAGGCAAGAAAGGAATGGTCCGGAACACCTCAAACCCCATCTATCAACAGAACAAAGATGAGGAAGCTTGTTTCAACTGCGGGGGGATTGGGCACTACAGACAAGTGTGCCCCAGCCCGAAGAAGGCCGCAGTCTCATACCGCAAGCCGGCGGAAAACTTCAGAGGGCCCTGGTGAGGGAGTCAACCGGGTGCCCATCAGTTACAGCCAACTCCAAAGTAATAATAGACCAAGGGAGGTCACAAAAGGGAGAACAATTCCCCACCCAATAAATCTGATACTTCCTACTTTAGGTCCAAATACAATTTCCAAATGTGGGAAATCAGTGCATACCAGGCCCAACAAGGACTAAGCTCCCAGAAGAGACTGAAAAAGAAAAAACAAAAATACCTCAAGTTATAGAACCCAGTCAGAAGACTTCTCAGAGGAAATTCCCCATTAAACTGGTGGGACCCTCCCCAGTGGTCCCCATTCAAGTAGAAGGAATCTACACAAAGGCCCTTCTGGACACAGGAGCTCAAGTGACCCTTCTGTATCGGGATTTTTACCAGAAACATCTGAGACATTTGCCCTTGCAGAAGCTAGAAGACTTAGAAATATGGGGTATAGGGACCCAGAGCTTCCCGTATGATGGATACCTCCCAATTAAATTGGCCTTCGACCCCTCAGTGGCGGGGGAAGCGGAGATCTTTGACACACAGGCTGTGGTTTGTCCTTGCCCACCAGGAGCTAATAAGAGATCCCTCATAATAGGGACCAACACTGACTAGGTCAGGAGGTTACTGACACCCGTGGCCCAGGAACAGGATACCCCAACGCCCATAGTTCACCCTATGTTGTACCGGGCATATCAGCGCTTGGTGCTAGAACAGAAGGCCCCAAAAAAGGAGTGGGGAAGGTCTGAAAGCTAGACAAGGTGGAGAAGGTGCTACTGCCAGGAGAAGTAACCTGTCTGAGGGCCACTGTTAAACTCACCTGGGAGAAACCGGGCCCTTTCGTTGTTCTGGAACCAGACCCTCTGGATACTCATCAAGGGTTGGAAGTAATCCCTGAAGTGGTTCCGTTGAGGGCACTAAAGAAGAGCAATGGCAGGGTATCGGTGAGCCTTAGAAATACTGCCGCCACCCCTGTGAAGATCCCAGCCAGAATGTTGTTGGGCCGGGTGAACCCTGCCACCCCAGTCGCCCTATCGGACTTGGAGAAAGAAGAAAAGGGAAAGGTCACGTGGAGAAGCTTTGTTTTGAAGACACGACCCTCCCACCGGCTTGGAAGGAAAGGGCCAAAATCCAGTTGGCTAGGTGGCAGAAGATCTTTTCCAAGAATGAGTTTGATGTGGGGTGTGCAAGAAGTGCCACTCATAAGATTCGCCTACAGGAAGACAAGCCATTCAGGGAAAGAGTCCGGTGTGTCCCCTTGACTGACTTGGAAGTTCTGCGCGAGCAACTGCCAGAACTTAAGAGAACCGGTGTCATCCAGGAGTCCATACGCTTCCCCAATAGTGGTAGTCAGGAAGAAAAATGGATCACTGAGGCTGTGTATTGACTATCGGACACTCAATAGAAGTATAATACCAGATCAGTACACCACTCCCTGAATAGAGGATGCATTACAGAGCTTGTCTGGAGCCAAGTGGTTCAGTGTGATGGACTTGAAAAGCGGGTATTACCAAATCCCAATGCACCCAGAAGATCAGGAGTAGACAGCCTTCATTACCCCTGTGGGTTTCTTCGAATTTAATCGCATGCCTCAAGGGTTGTCCGGAGCCCCAGCCACCTTTCAAGGTCCTGAGGAGGCTCCATGATGAAGGCCTAAAGCTTTCCCTGGAGAAGTGTCAGTTTTACCAGTCTTCGGTGCATTACCTGGGCCACATCGTGTCTGCGGAAGGAGTATCCACAGATCCAGAAAAGTTGGAGGCTGTCACTTCTTGGCCCAGGCCTACTACTGTGACTGAACTTCGGTCGTTTTTGGGGTTCTGCTCCTACTACAGAAGATTTGTGGAGGGTTTTGCCAAGATTGCTAGGCCCTTGAACGAGCTTCTGAAGGCTGAAGGGGAAGAAGAGGACTCAGGGCCTAGGAGACCAGGGGAGTCTATAGAGACCAGGGGAGTCTATAGAAGACCAGTGGACCATCCAATGGGAAGAAGCTTTTACCAGGTTGAAGGAAAGCCTGACCACTGCCCCTGTCTTGGCCTATGCAGACACCAGGAAACCCTATGAGTTACATGTGGATGCCAGTCGTGATGGACTGGGAGGGGTGCTGTATCAAGAGCATGATGGCCAATTGAGACCTGTTGCTTATGTGAGCAGAAGCCTAGCCCCGGCGGAAAAAAACTACACCACCCACAAGCTGGAATTCCTGGCCTTGAAATGGGCTGTGGTGGACGAACTAAAAGATTACTTGTATGGGGCTGAGTTTGTGGTTAAGACAGACAATAACCCGCTCACCTACCTTCTGACCACCGCCAAACTAGATGCCACAGGCCACTGTTGGCTGGCAGCCCTTTCGGGATTGGCCTTCAGCTTAAAGTACAGGCCTGGGGCTAGAAATAGAGATGCGGATGCCTTGTCCAGAAGAGCCCATGCCCCAGGGGGTTCTACAGAAGAATGGACTCAGCTGGCCCCAAAGGGAGTGTGAGCCCTATACCAGGGAGTGGAGCTCCAGGCTAAGGGCGGATCCAGAGCTGAAGAGATTGGAGTCTCGGTCTTGGAGTGCCTAAGTACTACTGTGATGTAACTCAGATTGGGGAAGAAAACCTACCAAAGCTATCGAAGGGAGATCTGAGAAGAGATCAACTGGAAGACCCCCTAGGGAAGTTGGTATTGGAGGCATTGGAGAATCAGAACCCAGAGGTGCTCTTAAAGGACTCTTCAAGAGAGGCTCGCCTGTTAAGGAGGGAATGGGACCGGTTGCAGATACATCAAGGGGTGGTCTAGCGAAGGGGCCTCTCTGATGATCTAGAGGATAAATGGCGCTGTTCCTGCCCAAGAAGCACAGGAAGGCAGTATTGATTGCTTTGCATGATGATCATGGTCATCTGGGATCTGAGAGGACTTTCCAACTCGTAAGGAACAGGTTCTACTGGCCCTGTATGCGGGTTGAAGTGGAAGAATACTGTCACTCTTGTGCACGTTGTATACAAAGAAAGACCCTGCCTCATCAAGCTGCCCCAATGGGCCACCTACAAAGTCAGGGACCCTTGGATCTGGTATGCATTGATTTCCTCTGTCTGGAGCCTGATCTGAGTGGACAAGGGAATGTTCTGGTAGTAACCGACCATTTCACTAGATATGCTCAAGCATTGCCAACTAAAGACCAGAAGGCCTCTACAGTGGCCAAGGTGCTTGTTGAAAAGTTCTTCGTGCACTACGGATTGCCTCAGCGCCTCCATTCAGACCTGGGAAGAGACTTTGAGAGTAGGCTGATAAGAAAGTTGTTAGACTCGCTGGGCATCAAGAAAACCAGAACAACTCCGTACCATCCACAAGGTGATGCTCAGCCTGAAAGATTTAATCGGACACTGTTAAATATGTTGGGGACTTTGAGTGCAGAGAAGAAACAACATTGGAGCAAGCACATAGCTGCTATCGTACATGCCTATAATAGCACGACCAGTGATGCTACTGGGTACTCCCCATATAGACTGATGATCGGGCGAGAAGCACGTTTACCGGTGGATTTGGCCTTTGGCACCTCCCTGGATCATACCTCAGCAGCTTCCCACAAGGGGTATGTAGATCGGCTGCGACAGAGTTTAAGGATGGCATATGAGAAGGCTCGGGCGACTTCTGATCAAAGAGGAGTAAGGAATAAGAGAAGCTTTGACCTCAACCAGGAGACAGGGTGCTGTTGCGAAACTTACGTGTCCCAGGAAAACATAAGTTGGCTGACCGATAGAGATCACAGCCATATGTGATCTGTAAACAGCTGCCTGGCCTGCCGATGTATCAGATCAAACCAGAAGGGAGTGTAGGGCCTTTAAAGACTTGGCACAGAAATCATCTACTGCCTCTCTCTGAAGCAGTCAGCTTACCTCCCACCTTGGATTCGCATGAGACCCCTTCAGCCTCCCGTACCCAGTTACCAGGTCTCAGGCAACCCTGTTGGACGAAGGGGATGGTAGAATCGAGGACAAGCCCAGTGAAGCTGAAGAGTTGGAACTTGATTGGTTGTGGTCATCCCAAAGGCCGGAATCCCTGGCTATTACCCCATTGCCATCTGAAGATCCTTTAAACCTGGAGGCTCCTGAGTTTATGCCACACCCTACTCTCACTGAGGAATGGGAGGATGCTTTAGATTCTTTCCAAACAGAAGATCACAGAGAACCCTCATCCCCTCTTGTAGCTGATCTGGATGTTTCTGGAACCGCAGCATCAAGTACATCTAACCAGGAGGAGAGAATCAGTGAAGAGGATACAGAAGTAGCTGGACCTGTTACTTTGGATATACAAATCTCAATGCCACAGAGAGAGAGACGAGTCATTCACCCTCCAAAAAGACTGACTTATACTCAAATGGGTGAATGTTCTGAGGAAACAGTTTTTACTGCAAGAAGGACAGTAGATGAGGCTGGTCCCTCCACTGTACATTTGGTAGAGGGCAACCCTAGCTCACTCCCTGGCACAGCTAGACAGGCCACCTCCATTAATGTGACCTGTAGACAGGACAATCCCCCTTCCAAAGCTTGGTGGGAGATTCCCCTGTCGGACTCTTTTGTAACGGTAAATTGTATTTATCCATTAGGGATGAGCTCGGTGTTCGAGTCGACCATAAGTTCGACTCGAACATCGGCTGTTCGACCGTTCGGCGAACATCGAACGATTTGGGCCGTTCGCGCCAAATTCGAGTGACGCGAACGGCCCACAATACACTGCGCCATCGCAGGGCAATCCCGGCGCTGTGATTGGCCAAGCATGCACTGTGACCCCGCATGCTTGGCCAATCACAGCGCCGGCAGCTAGGAGAGCCATAATTGGCCACAGGCAGGTTGCCTGTGGCCAATTATAGCTCAGGGGGTTTAGCACACGGCCCACACTATAAAAGGCCGCCAGTGCGGCGGCCTTGTGTAGTGTGTTCCGGCGCAGGGAAAGAGTTACATAGGCAGGGACAGTGTCAGTGCTATTTGTACCTCAAACTTGTGTGTAGGGAGAGAGAAGGATAGGCAGGGAGAGTGTCAGTGTCATATTCTTTGCTAAACCTTGTGTGCAGGGAGAGAGAAGGATAGGCAGGGGACAGTGTCAGTGTCACATTCTTTGCTAAACCTTGTGTGCAGGGAGAGAGAAGGATAGGCAGGGAGATTGTCAGTGTCATACTTTGATAAACCTTGTGTGCAGGGAGAGAGAAGGATAGGCAGGGGACAGTGTCAGTGTCATATTCTTTGCTAAACCTTGTGTGCAGGGAGAGAGAAGGATAGACAGGGAGAGTGTCAGTGTCATATACTTTGATAAACCTTGTGTGCAGGGAGAGAGAAGGATAGGCAGGGGACAGTGTCAGTGTCATTGTTGCTAAGCCTCCTGCACATTATACACCTAAAGTTAGCCCGTATTGCTGCTTTTTCCTGGTGTGTTACACCAACAGGCATTTGTGGCACTTACAGCGGGCGGAGTGTGCCTCCTGATCATATTACACCTGAAGTTAGCCTGTATTGCTGCTTTTTCCTGGTGTGTTACACCAACAGGCATTTGTGGCACTTACAGCGGGCGGAGTGTGCCTCCTGATCATATTACACCTGAAGTTAGCCTGTATTGCTGCTTTTTCCTTGTGTGTTACACCAACAGGCATTTGCGGCACTTACAGCGGGCGGAGTGTGCCTCCTGATCATATTACACCTGAAGTTAGCCAGTATTGCTGCTTTTTCCTGGTGTGTTACACCAACAGGCATTTGCGGCACTTACAGCGGGCGGAGTGTGCCTCCTGATCATATTACACCTGAAGTTAGCCTGTATTGCTGCTTTTTCCTGGTGTGTTACACCAACAGGCATTTGCAGCACTTACAGCGGGTGGAGTGTGCCTCCTGATCATATTACACCTGAAGTTAGCCTGTATTGCTGCTTTTTCCTGGTGTGTTACACCAACAGGCATTTGCAGCACCTACAGCAGGCGTAGTGTGATTCCTGCAAAATATACTCCTGAAGCTAGGCCTTATTGCTGGTTTTCCCATTTCCCTGCAGGCCATTAGAATGTCTGGAAGGCAAACAAGGAGAGGCAGACAGTCAGGAGCCAATAAAAGAGGGCAAGCAGGCTCTGTGTCTAGAGTAGTGATGAGCCGAACACCCCCGGGTTCGGTTCGCACCAGAACCCGCGAACGGACCGAAAGTTCGCGCGAACATTAGAACCCTATTAAATACAATGGATGCGAACGTTCGGATTCTAAAGTGCTAATTATAACGACTATTATCCATGTTATTGTCCGAAACAGAGTTTGGGAACCCGGGTTCTGCACCAGGGGACATGTATCAATGCAAAAAGAAGTTTTAAAAACGGACGTTTTCCGGGAGCAGTCATTTTAATGATGCATAAAGTGAAAAAAAAAAAGTCAAATATTCCTTTAAATATTGTACCTGGGGGGTGTCTAAAGTATGCCTGTGAAGTGCCACGTGTTTCCCGTGTTTAGAACTGTCCTTGCACAAAATAACATTTCTAAAGGAAAAAAAGCCATTTAAAACTGCTTGCGGCTTTAATACAATGTCTGGTCCCGGTAATATGGATGAAAATCTTTAGGAAAAATGGCATAGCTACCCCATCAACCCCCCCCCCCCCCCCCACCCCAGCCCATTACCAGCCCCTTTGGGTCTTGTATGGATATTAAGGGGAACCCCGCACACAAAATAAAAAAGCCCCTATATACTCTGAACAGCCGTATACAGGCGGTGCATACAAGACAGGGACTGTAGGTTTGTTCTTATGTAGAATCTGTTTGTAATTTTGAACAGCTGCATTGTTTAAGTGTAGCTCCATGCCAAATTCCTTTTTTTTAGCTTTTTGGAAAACATAGGGAACGGTTATCACCCCTGTCACATTTTTTTTTGCTGTCTGTGCCCCTGTTCAGAACATTTCACCTCACTTTGCGTCCCAATGACAACTGTTTTTGAAATGTGGTGTTTGTATTGAAACAAGGATTGGTGATAAAGCATCAGTAGAGAGGAGACACCTTTCTCCCATATTAATTCTTACAGGAGAGAATTTTCCTTCCAAGGGGTAGATTTCCTCTCACTTCCTGTTGTCTTCTTCCGTTTGCAAGTAGTAGTAGTTTGTAAGTTGGATGTTTGAAAGTAGGGACCTTCCGTATATACTCTGCAGAAATTGGCCCCTTAGGTGTTGGTGTTGGCACAACACTGAAAGCACTCACAGTTATTCTTGGTGGGTGCTGGAACGCCCTGCTGTCAAGTATAATATCAGGAATTGTAATAACATATAATTGTTGATCAGTGGTAGTAAAAATTGGGCCTTTGATGGTGGTGCTGGTGCCACAACACTGTAAGGCCTGACAGTTACTCTTGGTGGGCGCAGCAATGGTCCCTGCTGTGAATTATTAGATCAATAATTATAATTGCATGCCCCTGTTGAACAGGGGCTGAAAAATTGGGCCTTTGGTGGTGGTGGTGGTGGTGATGGTGGTGCTGGTGCCACAACACTGTAAGGCCTGACAGTTACTCTTGGTGGGCGCAGCAATGGGCCCTGCTGTGAATTATTAGATCAATAATTATAATTGCATGCCCCTGTTGAACAGGGGCTGAAAAATTGGGCCTTTGGTGGTGGTGGTGGTGGTGATGGTGTTGCTGGTGCCACAACACTGTAAGGCCTGACAGTTACTCTTGGTGGGCGCAGCAATGGGCCCTGCTGTGAATTATTAGATCAATAATTATAATTGCATGCCCCTGTTGAACAGGGGCTGAAAAATTGGGCCTTAGGCACTGGTGGCACAACACTGCAACCCCTCACAGATACTGTACTTGGAGCACAGCAATGAGGCCTGTTGCAAAGTATTGCATCAAAAATTTTAATTACACGCCCCTGTTAAACAGGGGCTGAAAAATTGGGCCTTAGCCACTGGTGGCGTCACCCATAAACCAAAATGATCTTCCAAGCTATCATCGTTAATCGTATCATTGAGGAGGAGGAGGAGGATAGCCAGACAACATAACAGCACAGGCACTCAGCATCAGCATCAGTCTTGAAGGGATGTGACATTTTAAAATCAATTAGTCTGTTATATCAGCATCTGGTGTGTGGTAGCTGGTGGTGATCCAAGACTGGTTCATCTTGATGAAAGTCAGTCGATCAACCGAGTCGGTGGACAGGCGCACCCTGTGATCCGTGACAAATCCTCCAGCAGCACTGAATGTGCGTTCTGAAAGAACGCTGGATGCAGGACAGGCCAGTAGCTCAATTGCATACTGTGCAAGCTCTGGCCAGTGATCCATCCTCAAGACCCAGTAAGCCAGAGGATTTTCGGTGGGGAAGGTGTCCAAGTCTGACCTTGCCCCTAGGTATTCCTGCACCATGTATATCAGACGCTGGCGATGGTTGCTGGAACCGATCATACTTTGGGGCTGCGGACTAAAGAATTGTCTGAACGCATCGGTCAGACGGCCACCTTCCCCACCGCTCCTTCTTTGACTGCCCGAAGCCTCAGCAACTCGTTGTCCAGGACCAGGAGTTTGTAACCTCCCAGTCTCTGGGAACGCGTTGCACAGACCTTTCTGCAAGGCCTCCCGGAGTTGTCTCATCCTCTGCTCCCTCTGCGACGGTACGATAAGGTCCGCAACCTTACCCTTGTACCGTGCATCAAGGAGAGTGGCCAGCCAGTAATGGTCCCTCTCCTTGATCCGAAGAATACGAGGATCCTTCCGCAGACTTTGCAGGATCAGGGAGGCCATGCAGCGTAGGTTAGCTGAGGCATTCAGTCCGGAGTCCTCTGGGTCACTAAGGACGACATGATCCGCAGCCACCTCCTCCCAGCCACGTACAAGTCCACTGGTTTCTTGGGACTGTAAATCATCCCTAAAAGACTGCTGCTGATGATGCTGAGTGCCAGCCTCCACCTCCATGCTGACACAATCCTCCTCCTCCTCCTCCTCCTCCTCCTCTTCCTGTGCGATGGGTGGGACAGAAGGAACACTGTCTGGGTAAAGGGGGCCTTGAGAGGCAAGGAAGTCCTCCTCTTCCTGCCTCTGTTCTGCCTCAAGTGCCCTGTCCATTATTTCACGCAGCGTGTGCTCCAACAGGTGGACAAGAGGTACAGTGTCACTGATGCATGCACTGTCACTGCTCACCATCCTCGTGGCCTCCTCAAATGGTGCCAGGACAGTGCATGCATCCCTGATCATGCCCCACTGGCGTGGTGAAAAAAACCCGAGCTCCCCTGACCCTGTCCTGGTGCCGTAGTCGCACAGGTACTCATTGATGGCCCTCTGCTGCGTGTGCAGCCGCTGCAGCATGGCCAACGTTGAGTTCCACCTGGTGGGCATGTCACATATAAGGCGGTTCTTGGGCAGGTTCAACTCCTTTTGAAGCTCAGCCAGGCGAGCACTGGCATTATAAGATCTGCGGAAATGCACACAGACTTTCCTGGCCTGCCTCAGGACATCCTGTAAGCCCGGGTACCTGCCCAAGAACCGCTGCACCACCAGGTTAAGGACGTGAGCCAAACAGGGCACATGGGTCAGTTGTCCCTGTCGGAGGGCGGAGAGGAGGTTGGTGCCATTGTCGCAAACCACCATTCCTGGCTTAAGCTGGCGTGGCGTCAACCACCTCTCGGCCTGCCCCTGCAGAGCAGACAGGACCTCTGCCCCAGTGTGGCTCCTGTCCCCCAAACACACCAGCGCAAGCACGGCATGGCATCTTTTTGCCTGCGTACTTGCGTAGCCCCTTGAACGCCTACGGAGCACCGCTGGTTCCGAGGACAAACCACAGGAAGAGGCCATGGAGGAAGAAGAAGAGGAGGGGGTGGAGGAGAGAGGTGTGTCACAACCAGTAGTAGCATTTTGGAGGCGTGGGGGTGGAACAACCTCCAACACTACTGCACCTTGTCCTGCATCCTTCCCAGCTGCCAAAAGAGTGACCCAATGGGCCGTGAAAGAAAGGTAACGTCCCTGTCCATGCCTGCTGGACCATGAGTCAGCGGTAATATGCACCTTACCGCTGACCGCCCTGTCCAGCGAGGCCAAGACATTGCCTTCCACATGCCTGTAGAGAGCCGGAATAGCCTTCCGTGCGAAAAAGTGTCGTTTGGGAACCTGCCACTGAGGAACCGCACATTGCACAAACTCACGGAAGGGGGCCGAGTCTACCAACTGAAAAGGCAGCAGTTGAAGCGCTAGCAATTTAGCCAAGCTAGCATTCAACCGCTGGGCATGTGGATGGCTGGGAGTGAACTTCTTTCGACGGTCCAGCAGCTGGGGCAGGGAAATTTGCCTGCTAGAATCGGACGTTGGTGTACTGCTAGCAGAGTGCCCGCAAGTACTTGCCTGTGACACACCTAATTCTACACCTTCATTCCTCTCAGAGCAGGTTTCAGAGAGGAGTGAAGGTATAGTGGGGTTGGAGATCCCAGCTGATGCGGTGCAAGAAGAGGTCAGCTTTGTTCTTTGGTGTGGGTCTTTAAGGTAGGCTTGCCAACGAGCTGCATGGCAGGTCAACATATGTCTGATCAAGCATGTGGTGCCCAAGCGGCTGATGTTTTGGCCACGCGATATACGCTTGAGACATATGTTGCAAACAGCAGCTGTGCGATCTGATGCACTCGCCTCAAAAAAGGCCCACACCAAAGAACTTTTTGAATGACGGGCAGAGGCAGTGCCCTGCACAGGCGGAGCTCTGCGGTGTGATTCCGTCGGTGTGCTGCCCATACGCTGGCCACTCAAGGGCATCCTGCCTCGTTGGAGATGTGCCTCCTCCTCATCCTCCTCCTCCTCCTCTCTCCTATTAGGCACCCACGTGGAGTCAGTGACCTCATCATCCCCTCCCTCCTCATCACTGGAGCCAATCTGGCAGTATGCTGCAGCTGCTGGAACATGACTGCCAGATTGGTGTCCTTCTTGAGCATCCCCTCTCTCTGCTCTCACGCTGCTGCCTTCCTCTAGCTGGGTATCATCATCAGATCCTTCCAAACGCTGGGCATCCTCCTGGAGCATGTACCCAACACTGTGCTCAAACAGTTCGGGGGACTCCTCAGGAGGAGGGCATGGTGGGTCTAGGGAAGGAGTGACTAATGAAGATAATGATACCAGAGAAGAGGACGCTTTGGCAGCTGCTTTACCACTACCCTGAGCCTGGGTGAGAGAGGATGAGGAGGATGAGGTGGGCTTGGTCATCCACTCTACCAAGTCTTCGGCATGATGTGGCTCAACATGTCCAGCTGCCGCTGCCGAAAACAAGGACAAGCGTGTCCCATGGCCATGTGCTGATGACAATGCACCGCGTACACGACCAGCACTGTTGCCCCCAGACACAGAGCCTGCTTGCCCTCTTTTTTTGCCTCCTGACTGTCTGCCTCTCCTTGGTTGCCTTCCAGACATTTTAATGGATGGCCTGCAGGGAGATGGGAAAAACAGCAATAAGGGCTACCTTCAGGTGTATATTGTGCAGGAGGCTTAGCAACAATGACACTGACACTGTCCCCTGCCTATCCTTCTCTGTCCCTAAACACAAGGATTGAAAATATGGTTCAGCAAAAAAGTTTTAGAACAGAATAGCACACTGACACTTTCCCTCACTGTCCTACTCTGTCCCTCCCTACAAACAAGATTTAGCACAGAATAGCACACTGATAATTTCTATGAGTGTTCTTCTCTGTCCCTCAACTCAGGGATTGAAAATATGGAACAGCAAAATAGTTTTAGAACAGAATAGCACACTGTCAGTTTCCCTCACTGTACCTCTCTGTCCCTCAACTCAAGGATTGAAAATATGGAACAGCAAAATTGATTTAGAACAGAATAGCACACTGTCAGTTTCACTCACTGTAGCTCTCTGTCCCTCAACTCAAGGATTGAAAATATGGTTCAGCAAAATAGTTTTAGAACACAATAGCACACTGAGGCCTCGTACACACGACCGATTTTCTCGTCGTAAAAAACACGTCGTTTTTTTCGACGAGATTCTTGTTAAGCTTGTCGATTTTCTCGTCAAGCTTTCTATGCGTACACACTGTCATTTTCCAATTTCCTCGTGGTTCTCTGCGCTCACGTCCAGCACGTACGACGGCACTATAAAGGGGAAGATCTTTTTTCTTGGCGCCACCCCTTGGGCTGCTTTTGCTGATCTCGTGTTACCGCGTGTGAAGTAAAAGTTTGGGAAGAGACGATTCGCGCTTTTCAGTCTTCGTACTTTTCAGATCGTTTTCTGCCGTTCAGTTTGTGCTTGTGGGTTCGTATCTTGACTTTCAGGGCGTCTAGGCAGGTCGTATCTGTTTTACAGTGCGTTATTGCCTGTTCGTTTCTGAATTTCAGTTCGTTATTCATAGGCCTTGCTGTTCTAAAGTGCGTTCTGTTCTGTACGTTCTGATTAGACGACCGTTTCCTAGCCATGTCGCCTGGACGTTCTCGTCGTCGAGTTCGTGCTGTGCGTGCGCTTGGTGTTGGTCTGCTTGTTTTGGACCAAGACCAGTCCATGAATGGTGTGAGGAGGAGTTCATGGACCAAGAATTGGTTGCTCCAGCGGGACCAATTCTGCCACATGCCTCTGCTGCGGGAGATCGTCGAGAATAATCCTGAGGACTACAGGAATTTTCTGAGGATGTCTGACCCCGTTTTTCAGGAACTGTTGGCTTTGGTGTCCCCCTATATTACCAGGAAGGACACCGTTATGCGGGAAGCCATCAGTGCTGAGCAGAGGCTCATCGCCACGTTGCGTTACCTGGCGACAGGGAGAAGTCTTCAGGACTTGAAGTTCACCACAGGCATCTCCCCCCAGGCTCTGGGCCTCATAATCCCAGACACCTGTTCTGCTATTATACAAGTCCTGCAGGAGGACTATATTAGGGTAAGTTTTCTCCCTTAACATCACATTTTATGTATTACATGTATGCTAATGTATTGTATTTCTTTCATCCTTCCCTAATTACCATGATTGTAATATGCTGAGAATGTCCCCTTTGTCCCCATGCATGTTGGAAGCTTTAGATTGCCCCTTTTTTTTCCTCCCTAAATATTTCCCCTCACTAACTTTTCCAGCAGGGGCGCCTGTTGCTCCAAATGTTGGGGGGTTCCAACCCCAATTTCGGAAATAAACTTCCTCCTTTTTTGCTCTGTTGCCTAATAAACGCCCCCAGTTGTCCCCTCCAATGCAGCCATTTAGTCCCCTCTAATGCAGCCAGTTTCCCCCCAGCCCTGCACTTACCTTCTTGTGGTTAGCGCCATCCTTCTTCTGTCCTTGATGTCTTCTCCTTCCCTTCATGTTGCATCAGCCAATCATGTTACCATTAAACAGACTTGGTGAACATGATTGCCAGAGCAGCCTGTCAGTGTTTACACAAGGAATGCCCCCCTCCTTGCGTCCCCGATTTTTCTTTGAGGAAGCCAATTACATCCCTCAGGTTGTAATTTGCAAGACTTTTTTAATACCTGTTTCTGCTCTGCAATTTTAACCCCCTAAATGACGAAATTATTCATATGTCGGTCGCTTTACAAGAGGCCATCCACCTGAATAGTGGGCGGCATAGACAATACATAGGTTCATGCAACGCATGAACCTATGTATTGTTCTGAGTGATGGGCACAGGAGAGAGGGGACAGTGCTCCAGCGCCCACTCTGGACGCACCGCCACTGCAATGCTATCCTTTGGCCAAACACATCTCCCCCCCCCCCAAAATAATTTAGTAATGGCCCATCAGAGGGGGTGATGAATATGATAAATGAGCCTTCCATTATACTTTTTTTACACACCTTAATAAACGTATAATTTGATTGATGTTGGTCTCTAATTTTTTGGGATAGAATTTCCTTGTAATGTATGCCTTTGTTTTTCTAATATTATTTCATCTTGTTTCACTCCACAGCTTCCTTCCACGCCACAGGAATGGCAGACTGTGGCATTGGAGTTTGCCACGCGGTGGGACTTCCCCAACTGCGGTGGTGCCATAGACGGGAAGCACGTCCGCATCGTGCCGCCACCCCGTTCTGGATCCTACTACTACAATTACAAGGGGTTTCATAGCATTGTGCTGATGGCGGTGGTGTCAGCACGGTATGAATTCCTCTATGTTGATGTAGGGAAGAATGGCCGGATGTCCGATGGGGAATCCTTCATCCAGACGGAGTTTGCCCTCCGTCTCCAGAGTGACGACCTTGCATTGCCACCGGATGCAGGGAATATTGAAGGACTCCCCTTTGTTTTCTTGGCTGATGAAGCCTTCGGACTCGGACGGCATCTTATGAGGCCATTTCCACAGAGGACCCTGACCCCAGAGAAGAGTGTGTTCAATTACCGGCTGGCCAGGGCCCGAAGAGTCGTTGAAAATGCCTTCGGCATAATGGCCAGCCGGTTCCGCCTTTTTATGACTTCCATACACTTGGCGGACTACAAAATAAACTATGTAGTGTTATGCTGCTGTGTGCTACACAACTTTCTGAGCCAAAAATCACATTCCTATATGGCCTCAGTTTTGCCAGAGGCTGGACTTTCCCCTGCAAATCCCCTTCCGGGCCTGGAATCTGCCCGTCTTGGCTTGCCCCCCCAAAATGCCCGTGTGGTTCGTGACAAATACATGGAGTATTTCACGGGTAGGGGGGCAATTCCTATGCCAGCCTATGTCTAAGTATCCCAATAAAAATCTTGTTTAAACCTTTAATTATTTGTTCTTTCCTGTCTCCTAGTTTGTCTTTGTGCATTTGTAGTGGCAAGTGTATTTTACTTTAGTAAATAACAACCAATTTCACTATGTTACCTTACAAAAGAACCAAATAAGCTTAGAGAGTATTATAAAAAGAAGCTACACGTTGTTTGTGGTCAAAAATTTTACTCTCTGCACATTTTTTTTTGTTTTACTTTGGGGTTGGCCTGGCCACAACCCGGCAAATTTTGGCTTATGAAAATACAAAAATACCACTTGCATTTCTAAAATGACAACATTGGATACCTCTGAGCAATCTGAGACATTCAGTTACACAAACTATGTCTCTATGTGCCCGTCCTAATATGGGGTCCTGCCACCCCTTGCCCAGCCCAAAATTCAATATGCACACATTTTTACTTTTTTGCAAATAGGAAGTTTACAATCCTGATCCCTATTGTCAACATGTGCTATCTGCCATCAGGGGTGATCAATGGACGTGTTTTGGGGGTGCATCCCCTTCCTCAGTTCACCGACTTTTGATACGAGGAAGGGGTTGCACCCACAAAAGACGTACATGGATATCCCCTGATGGCAGATAGCACATGTTCACACACTGTGTGCATATTCAATTTTTGGCTGTTTTGTTACTTAAAAAATTAGAAAAAATATAAAAACAAACATGTAAAAACAAATGTGTTTGGATGGCTTATTGAATTCTCCCCAAAACATCGAGAATGTCTTTAAATGTTTGTTCCATCACATGGATTCTTTGTTTAATTAGGTCCAGTTCCGTGCTACATTCCATCACTTGCTGGATGAGGCGGAGGGCACTGTCAGCAGAGAACGGTGTGCTATCCTTCACAACATTTCCATCCCCTAAAAACCATTAAAAAAAATTAATCAAACTCTGCAGGCCTACCTCGCTTACCTTAAGCTGTGGTGTCAGATACTGACCTGTTGTGGTGACCAGATCCACAACGTCATCCACCTCTCCTTCCTGCACTTCTCCTTCCTCCACCTCAACTTCCTGCACATCTTTCGGTTGTGGATCTTTGGGAGTTTGGGGTTGCTTGGAAGTTGTGGGGTGCATGTGCTCCCTGGAGTGTCCTCCTCCCAGGCTTCTCTCCCCTATGAGAATAAAACCAAAGGTCTATTTATCACACTGTAAAAATCTCATTGTTAAACTTAAAACAGGCTAAATTGTTTGGAAGTGGGGTACAAGTGTGTGTTTGTGCGGAATTTAAAGAAAAATGCATTATTTATGACCCCAAATATGTTTAGTATTCACATTTGGATGTAATTTTTTGGACATGGAGGCACCACAAATAAACTCTGATGCACCTGTGTGGGACACCCAAAAAAGGCGGGTCTGGTGGCCCACACTATAGTGCTCCAAAGTACAGATGTGGAAGCAGCTGCTGAGTGTCCTCTCCTTTACACTGATTAAAGTTTGCATTTCATTCTCCTTACAAACACATCATCTAGACTTAAAAATTATCCACAATACTTGGTCAAAAATGGCAGATGTCTAATTACTTTTGGGGGTCTTAAATAAGCCAAAACCGCGGATAGTGGCCGAACGAAGTGTCGGTAACGTAACGAACGATTACTGTGCCCAACCTAGTTCAAAATATTACATTTTGGAAGGGAGTACAATATGCTAAAAAAAAAAAAAATTACAGTTTCTAAAAAGATTAATAGCAGAAAGGTCGTCATTTTACTTACTTTTAGCGAGCATCCTCTTTATGATCCTCAACTGGTCTGGCTCCCTCAGTTTGAGGTCTGACCACCTCTTTCTGAGCTGCTCATTTGAGCGTTTCACCCCGAACTTCGCCCTCAGACTCTTCACAACTTTAGTGAGGATTTTGGCCTTCCTTCTATTTGGTTTGATATACGGCCCATGCTTGGCATCATAATCAGCCTTGACCAAGATGTCCACCATCTCCGCCATCTCCGCCAAAGACATATTCGATGCCTTGAATCTCCTCCTTGATCGTGACGTGTCCTCGGTCTCCGGGCTTGTCTCTTCGCTAGTTGCGGAATTATCAGACACCTGCTGTAACTCCGCCATATCTGTCTGCGCGCCGAAAGAGAAGGGGCGGGGAAAAGATGTTAGTTAGAACGTCATGGGCGGGCGACGTGTGCGGAGCGACGTGTTCGAATTTGGACGCATGCGTGGTGTGTATATAGCAAACACACATGTGACTATAGTACGTTCGGTGTGCGGAGAGAGGAGTTCAAGTGACGGACGTGCGAACGAAGGTATGTGATTTTGTGAGACTTGTAAAAATTGTTGGCCTATACTGTCTTGAGATTGGTGGAGGATATATATGGTGACTAGGATGTGAAGGAGGTTAGACTGTTTGCCTCACATTATTTAATTATAATTTATTTTACTTGCAGATACAATATGAATGTCTTTATTAGCGACAAAGAGTTCCTGGCGGAATTTATTGACCGGGTAAGGGAGCTGCCGGCTCTGTGGGAGACCAAAAACCCCATCCATAAAAAAAAGGGGTGAGAAAAGCAGCGCTGGAGAAGCTGCTCCCATTTGTGCATACCAAGGTGCCCACAGCCACAGCAAAACAAGTGGACACTAAAATTGGGAGCTTGAGAGGTACCTACAGGACTGAACGCTCTAAGGTGCTGGCTTCTCAGAGGTCAGGAGCAGCAGCAGATGATGTTTATGTCCCGATTTTGTGGTACTACAGCAGGATGTCCTTCCTGGATGACCACATTGAGCCAAGGCCATCACTCTCCACTCTTCCCCCCAGACTTCCCTGCAGCCAACCTGAGCCTTCTCTGGAGCAAGAGGAGGCAACCATCCTGGATGATCCTGATTTGTCCATCTGGAGCCAGGTATAGTATTAACTGAAAATGTAGTGGGATAAAATTAATGTTTCCCAAATATGTCAGGATGAGAAACATACATTATTTTGTATTACACAAGTGAAATCATGATCTGTAGACATTATTCTGCACTTAATTGTGTGGTAAATAGTCAAGCTGATGTAGTGGTAAATTTAAAGCAAGGATTTATGCATTTACATTCTAATTGCTTCCATCAGGATTACAAAGTTTGATGCAAAGATTAAACCAACATATTAAACTATGTTTCTTTTTCATACACAGGATGAAATCAGCCAGGAGGAGGGTCTGGAAACTGTCAGGCAGGAGGAGGAAGGGCCCAGTGGCAGCCAGGAGGTGGCAGGGCCCAGTACCAGCCAGGAGGTGGCAGGGCCCAGTGGCAGCCAGGAGGTGGCAGGGCCCAGTGGCAGCCAGGAGGTGGCAGGGCCCAGTGGCAGCCAGGAGGTGGCAGGGCCCAGTGGCAGACAGGAGGTGGCAGGGCAAAGGAGAAGCACCAGATCCCAGGTGCCTCCCATCAGGCTTCACAAAAGAGGCAGGAGGGACAGGACCACCAGTGAGGCAGCAATGGCCCTTATTAAAGAGGCCCATGCCACCCTCAAGGAGCCCACATCCCCTGAAGAGGCCATTGCCGGCCTAGTGGAGGCTAAGTTCAAGGTGATGAGCATGGAGCAACGCCTCCTATGCGAACCCCTGCTCATCACCTTGCTCAACAAGGGGGTGATGGAGCAAATTACCCCCAATACCGCCATATGTGAGGTGGCCCAACTGACCCAACCTCAACCTCCACCTTCCTCTTCTGCCCCACCCCCTTCTGCTACACCTCCACCTTCTGCCCCACCCCCTTCTGCTACACCTCCACCTTCTGCCCCACCCCCTTCTGCTACACCTCCACCTTCTGCCCCACCCCCTTCTGCTACACCTCCACCTTCTGCCCCACCCCCTTCTGCTACACCTCCACCTTCTGCCCCACCCCCTTCTGCTACACCTCCACCTTCTGCCCCACCCCCTTCTGCTACACCTCCACCTTCTGCCCCACCCCCTTCTGCTACACCTCCACCTTCTGCCCCACCCTCTTCTGCTACACCTCCACCTTCTGCCCCACCCCCTTCTGCTACACCTCCACCTTCTTCTTCTGCCCCACCCCCTTCTGCTACACCTCCACCTCCTCCTCCTGACAGGAGTACCCCTCCAGTGGGCCAGCCTCCAGCTAAACGAAGAAGGAAGGCTGCAGGAAAGGCTTCAGGAAAGGCTTCAGGAAAGGCTTCAGGAAAGGCTGCAGGAAAGGTTGCCAGGAAGAAGAGGAAGTGATGGCCTTGCTTCATTGTGGTCGCACTGGTCGGACAGAAGGCAGCCTGTTGTAGTACCACACACTTGGGACATATATCTCACCTGCTGCTGTTCCTGACCTCTGGGAGGCCAGCATCAGATTGTGTTCTGAAATGTGGGCCTTCTCAAGCTCCCAATTTTAGTGTCCACACAGGGTTGCTGTGTGCTCTGGGGTCCCTGGGATGTACAAATGGCAGCAGCTTCTCCAGCGCTGCCTTCTCTTTATTTAATTTATAAACATGAATAAATGTGTTTTTTGTTTAAGTTCATACTTGACTATGTGTATTTTTAAATAAAAAAAAACAAGCTTTGGAGTAAGCAGATACATTTGACTGACAATAAAAGGCACAGATATCACCCCCCCAAAAGAATAACTAAATCTGATTAGCTCAAAAACATGGTGTGAAATTTTAAAAATATAGATTAGAAAATTAAATGGGAGATCGCTATCAAAACATTGAGAAATTATAATTAACATCATTTTGAAAAATCTAACCATTTAAATTATTCCTAAAAACTTGCACGATATAATACACATAAATCTTATAAAGAGCAGCATGAAAAAGGTTAAAAATAAGGCAGAACTCTGTGTGAATATCAGCAGCAAAAGAAGGTCTCTCGTTTTGATTAATGTAACATTCTAACGAAGAATTCAATGCAGAACATTTAAACGATGAAATATTTATGAGCGTGACGAATGTGCTCTCTCCATTATGAAGGCTTGTTTTACCAGAAGATGCGCTCCCGTCTCATAGTTGCTTGTGAGCATGCGCGCTTTTGGAAGAGTCGTAAAAGCATACACACGAACCATTTTCTCGTCACAAAACAGGCCGACGAGAAACACGACGAGGAAATCTGGAATCCTGACGAGAAAATAGAGAGCAGGTTCTCTATTTTCTCGTCGAGATTCTCGTCAAGTTTCTCGTCGTAAAACCATACACACGAACGTTTTTCTAGACAAAAAAAACTCTCGCGGCACTTTTCTTGACTGTTTTGGACGAGAAAATCGGTCGTGTGTACGAGGCCTCACACTTTCCCTCACTGTAGCTCTCTGTCCCTCAACTCAAGGATTGAAAATATGGTTCAGCAAAATAGTTTTAGAACACAACAGCACACTGACACTTTCCCTCACTGTAGCTCTCTGTCCCTCAACTCAAGGATTGAAAATATGGAACAGCAAAATAGTTTTAGAACAGAATAGCACACTGTCAGTTTCACTCACTGTAGCTCTCTGTCCCTCAACTCAAGGATTGAAAATATGGAACAGCAAAATTGATTTAGAACAGAATAGCACACTGTCAGTTTCACTCACTGTACCTCTCTGTCCCTCAACTCAAGGATTGAAAATATGGTTCAGCAAAATAGTTTTAGAACACAATAGCACACTGACACTTTCCCTCACTGTAGCTCTCTGTCCCTCAACTCAAGGATTGAAAATATGGTTCAGCAAAATAGTTTTAGAACACAATAGCACACTGACACTTTCCCTCACTGTAGCTCTCTGTCCCTCAACTCAAGGATTGAAAATATGGAACAGCAAAATAGTTTTAGAACAGAATAGCACACTGTCAGTTTCACTCACTGTAGCTCTCTGTCCCTCAACTCAAGGATTGAAAATATGGAACAGCAAAATTGATTTAGAACAGAATAGCACACTGTCAGTTTCACTCACTGTACCTCTCTGTCCCTCAACTCAAGGATTGAAAATATGGTTCAGCAAAATAGTTTTAGAACACAATAGCACACTGACACTTTCCCTCACTGTAGCTCTCTGTCCCTCAACTCAAGGATTGAAAATATGGTTCAGCAAAATAGTTTTAGAACACAATAGCACACTGACACTTTCCCTCACTGTAGCTCTCTGTCCCTCAACTCAAGGATTGATAATATGGTTCAGCAAAATAGTTTTAGAACACAATAGCACACTGACACTTTCCCTCACTGTAGCTCTCTGTCCCTCAACTCAAGGATTGAAAATATGGTTCAGCAAAATAGTTTTAGAACACAATAGCACACTGACACTTTCCCTCACTGTAGCTCTCTGTCCCTCAACTCAAGGATTGAAAATATGGTTCAGCAAAATAGTTTTAGAACACAATAGCACACTGACACTTTCCCTCACTGTACCTCTCTGTCCCTCAACTCAAGGATTGAAAATATGGTTCAGCAAAATAGTTTTAGAACAGAATAGCACACTGTCAGTTTTACTCACTGTAGCTCTCTGTCCCTCAACTCAAGGATTGAAAATATGGTTCAGCAAAATAGTTTTAGAATACAATAGCACACTGACACTTTCCCTCACTGTAGCTCTCTGTCCCTCAACTCAAGGATTGAAAATATGGTTCAGCAAAATAGTTTTAGAACAGAATAGCACACTGTCAGTTTCACTCACTGTAGCTCTCTGTCCCTCAACTCAAGGATTGAAAATATGGTTCAGCAAAATAGTTTTAGAACACAATAGCACACTGACACTTTCCCTCACTGTAGCTCTCTGTCCCTCAACTCAAGGATTGAAAATATGGTTCAGCAAAATAGTTTTAGAACAGAATAGCACACTGTCAGTTTCCCTCACTGTACCTCTCTGTCCCTCAACTCAAGGATTGAAAATATGGAACAGCAAAATTGATTTAGAACAGAATAGCACACTGTCAGTTTCACTCACTGTAGCTCTCTGTCCCTCAACTCAAGGATTGAAAATATGGAACAGCAAAATAGTTTTAGAACAGAATAGCACACTGTCAGTTTCACTCACTGTACCTCTCTGTCCCTCAACTCAAGGATTGAAAATATGGTTCAGCAAAATAGTTTTAGAACACAATAGCACACTGTCAGTTTCACTCACTGTACCTCTCTGTCCCTCAACTCAAGGATTGAAAATATGGTTCAGCAAAATAGTTTTAGAACACAATAGCACACTGACACTTTCCCTCACTGTAGCTCTCTGTCCCTCAACTCAAGGATTGAAAATATGGTTCAGCAAAATAGTTTTAGAACAGAGTAGCACACTGTCAGTTTCACTCACTGTAGCTCTCTGTCCCTCAACTCAAGGATTGAAAATATGGTTCAGCAAAATAGTTTTAGAACACAATAGCACACTGACACTTTCCCTCACTGTAGCTCTCTGTCCCTCAACTCAAGGATTGAAAATATGGTTCAGCAAAATAGTTTTAGAACACAATAGCACACTGACACTTTCCCTCACTGTAGCTCTCTGTCCCTCAACTCAAGGATTGAAAATATGGAACAGCAAAATAGTTTTAGAACAGAATAGCACACTGTCAGTTTCACTCACTGTACCTCTCTGTCCCTCAACTCAAGGATTGAAAATATGGTTCAGCAAAATAGTTTTAGAACACAATAGCACACTGACACTTTCCCTCACTGTAGCTCTCTGTCCCTCAACTCAAGGATTGAAAATATGGTTCAGCAAAATAGTTTTAGAACACAATAGCACACTGACACTTTCCCTCACTGTAGCTCTCTGTCCCTCAACTCAAGGATTGAAAATATGGTTCAGCAAAATAGTTTTAGAACACAATAGCACACTGACACTTTCCCTCACTGTAGCTCTCTGTCCCTCAACTCAAGGATTGAAAATATGGTTCAGCAAAATAGTTTTAGAACACAATAGCACACTGACACTTTCCCTCACTGTAGCTCTCTGTCCCTCAACTCAAGGATTGAAAATATGGTTCAGCAAAATAGTTTTAGAACACAATAGCACACTGACACTTTCCCTCACTGTAGCTCTCTGTCCCTCAACTCAAGAATTGAAAATATGGTTCAGCAAAATAGTTTTAGAACAGAATAGCACACTGTCAGTTTCCCTCACTGTACCTCTCTGTCCCTCAACTCAAGGATTGAAAATATGGTTCAGCAAAATAGTTTTAGAACAGAATAGCACACTGTCAGTTTCCCTCACTGTACCTCTCTGTCCCTACAAACAAGGATTAGCACAGAATAGCACACTGTCACTGACACTCTCCCTACCTATCCTTATTTGTCCCTAAACACAAGGAATCCAGGATTAGTAAAGGAAAAAAAATGACACTGTCCCTGCCTATGCTTCTCTTTCCCTTCTCCGGAACACACTACACAAGGCCGCCGCGCTGGCGGCCTTTTATAGTGTGGGGCGTGTACTAAACCCCATCAGCAATAATTGGCCACAGGCATCCTGCCTGTGGCCAATCATTGCTCTCCTCGCTGCCGGCACTGTGATTGGCCAAGCATGCGGGGTCACAGTGCATGATTGGCCAATCACAGCGCCTGGATGACACTGCGATGGCGTAGTGCATTGTGGGCCGTTCGCGTCACTCGAATTTGGCGCCAACGGCCCTAATCGTTCGATCTTCGTCGAACGATCGAACAGCCGATGTTTGAGTCGAACGTATGTTCGACTCGAACACGAAGCTCATCCCTAGTCTAGAGACAACAGTGCTGGTCGTGGACGCGGTGCATCGCCATCAGCACGTGGCCATGGGACACGCTTGTCCTTCTTTTCGGCAGCTGGACGTGTTGAGCCGCATCATGCCGAAGACTTGGTAGAGTGGATGACCAAGCCCTCCTCATCCTCCTCATCCTCTCTCACCCAGGCTCAGGGTACTGGCAAAGCAGCTGCCAAAGTGTCCTCTTCCCTGGTATCAATGTCATCATCAGTCACTCCTTCCCTAGACCAACCATGTCCTCCTGAGGAGTCCCCCGAACTGTTTGAGCACAGTGTTGGGTACATGCTCCAGAAGGATGCCCAGCGTTTCGAAGGGTCTGATGATGATACCCAGCTAGAGGAAGGCAGTAGCGTGGGAGCAGAGAGAGGGGATGCTCAAGAAGGACACCAATCTGGCAGTCATGTTCCAGCAGCTGCAGCATACTGCCAGATTGGCTCCAGTGATGAGGAGGGAGGGGATGATGAGGTCACTGACTCCACATGGGTGCCTAATAGGAGAGAGGAGGAGGAGGAGGATGAGGAGGAGGCACATCTCCAACGAGGCAGGATGCCCTCGGGGGGCCAGCGTAAGGGCAGCACACCGACGGAATCACACCGCAGAGCTCCGCCTGTGCAGGGCGCTGCCTCTGCCCGTTATTCAAAAAGTTCTTTGGTGTGGGCCTTTTTTGAGTCGAGTGCATCAGATCGCACAGCTGCTGTTTGCAACATATGTCTCAAGCGTATATCGCGTGGCCAAAACATCACCCGCTTGGGCACCACATGCTTGACCAGATATATGTTGACCTGCCATGCAGCTCGTTGGCAAGCCTACCTTAAAGACCCACACCAAAGAACAAAGCGGACCTCTCCTTGCACCGCATCAGCTGGGATCTCCAACCCCACTATACCTTCAGTCCTCTCTGAAACCCGCACTGAGAGGAATGAAGGTGTAGAATTAGGTGTGTCACAGCCAAGTACTTGCGGGCACTCTGCTAGCAGTACACCGACGTCCGATTCTAGCAGGCAAATTTCCCTGCCCCAGCTGCTGGACCATCGAAAGAAGTTCACTCCCAGCCATTCACATGCCCAGCGGTTGAATGCTAGCTTGGCTAAATTGCTAGCGCTTCAACTGCTGCCTTTTCAGTTGGTAGACTCGGCCCCCTTCCGTGAGTTTGTGCAATGTGCGGTTCCTCAGTGGCAGGTTCCCAAATGCCACTTTTTCTCACAGAAGGCGATTCCGGCTCTCTACCGGCATGTGGAAGGCAATGTCTTGGCCTCGCTGGACAGGGCGGTCAGCGGTAAGGTGCATATTACCGCTGACTCATGGTCCAGCAGGCATGGACAGGGACGTTACCTTTCTTTCACGGCCCATTAGGTCACTCTTTTTGCAGCTGGGAAGGATGCAGGACAAGGTGCAGTAGTGTTGGAGGTTGTTCCACCGCCACGCCTCCAAAATGCTACTACTGGTTGTGACACACCTCTGTCCTCCACCCCCTCCTCTTCTTCTTCCTCCATGGCCTCTTCCTGTGCTTTGTCCTCGGAACCAGCGGTGCTCCGTAGGCGTTCAAGGGGCTACGCAAGTACACAGGCAAAAAGATGCCATGCCATGCTTGCGCTGGTGTGTTTGGGGGACAGGAGCCACACTGGGGCAGAGGTTCTGTCTGCTCTGCAGGGGCAGGCCGAGAGGTGGTTGACGCCACGCCAGGTTAAGCCAGGAATGGTAGTTTGCGACAATGGCACCAACCTCCTCTCCACTTTCCGACAGGGACAACTGACCCATGTGCCCTGTGTGGCTCACGTCCTTAACCTGGTGGTGCAGCGGTTCTTGGGCAGGTACCCGGGTTCACAGGATGTCCTGAGGCAGGCCAGGAAAGTCTGTGTGCATTTCCGCAGATCTTATAATGCCAGTGCTCGCCTGGCTGAGCTGCAAAAGGAGTTGAACCTGCCCAAGAACCGCCTTATATGTGATATGCCCACCAGGTTGAACTCAACGTTGGCCATGCTGCAGCGGCTGCACACGCAGCAGAGGGCCATCAATGAGTACCTGTGCGACTACGGCACCAGGACAGGGTCAGGCGAGCTTGGTTTTTTTTCACCACGCCAGTGGGGCATGATCAGGGATACATGCACTGTCCTGGCACCATTTGAGGAGGCCACGAGGATGGTGAGCAGTGACAGTGCATGCATCAGTGACACTGTACCTCTTGTCCACCTGTTGGAACATACGCTGCGTGGAATAATGGACAGGGCACTTGAGGCAGAACAGAGGCAGGAAGAGGAGGACTTCCTTGCCTCTCAAGGCCCCCTTTACCCAGACAGTGTTCCTTCTGTCCCACCCATCGCACAGGAAGAAGAGGAGGAGGAGGAGGAGGATTGTGTCAGCATGGAGGTGCAGCCTGGCACTCAGCATCATTAGCAGCAGTCTTTTAGGGATGATTTACAGTCCCAAGAGACCAGTGGACTTGTACGTGGCTGGGAGGAGGTGGCTGCGGATCATGTCGTCCTTAGTGACCCAGAGGACTCCGGAGCGAATGCCTCAGCAAACCTACGCTGCATGGCCTCCCTGATCCTGCAAAGTCTGCGGAAGGATCCTCGTATTCTTAGGATCAAGGAGAGGGACCATTACTGGCTGGCCACTCTCCTTGATCCACGGTACAAGGGTAAGGTTGCGGACCTTATCTTACCGTCGCAGAGGGAGCAGAGGATGAGACAACTCCGGGAGGCCTTGCAGAAAGGTCTGTGCAACGCGTTCCCAGAGACTGGAAGGTTACAAACTCCTGGTTTGTAACGAGTTGCTGAGGCTGTGAGGCCTCCAAGTACAGTATCTGTGAGGGGTTGCAGTGTTGTGGCACCAGTGCCTAAGGCCCAATTTTTCTGCCCCTGTTCAACAGGGGCATGCAATTACAATTCTTGATGTAATAATTCACAGCAGGGCCCATTCATGCGCCCACCAAGAGTAACTGTGAGGGCTCACAGTGTTGTGGCAACACCAACATGTAAGGGGCAAATTTCAGCTGAGTATATACGGCAGGCCCCTACTTTCAAACATCCAAATTACAAACGACTCCTCCTTGCAAACGGAAGGATACAACAGGAAGTGAGAGGAAATCTACCCCTAGGAAGGCAAATTCTCTCCTGTAAGAGTTAATATGGGAAAAAAAGTGTCTCCTCTCCACTGATGCTTTATCACCAATTCTTGTTTCAATAAAAATTTTCAAAAAACATTTGTCATTAGGACGGAAAGTGAGGTAAACTGTTCTGAACAGGTGCACACTGCACAGACAGCAAAACAAATGTTACAGGGGTGATAACCCTTCCCTATGTTTTCCAAAAAGCTTAAAAATAGATTTCTTGGCTGGAGCTACACTTAAACAATGTACCTGTTCAAAATTACAAACAGATTCTACATAAGACAAAGTCCCTGTCTTGTATGCACCGCCTGTATACGGCTGTTCAGAGTATATAGGGCCTTTTTTATTTTGTGTGCGGGGTTCCCCTTAATATCCATACAAGACCCAAAGGGGCTGGTAATGGGCTGGGGTAGGGGGGGGGGGGGGTGATGGGGTAGCTATGCCATTTTTCTTAAAGATTTTCATCCATATTACCGGGACCAGACATTACATTAAAGCCGCAAGCAGTTTTAAATGGCTTTTTTTCCTTTAGAAATGTAATTTTGTGCAGGGACAGTTCTAAACACGGGAAACACGTGGCACTTCACAGGCATACTTTAGACACCCCCCAGGTACGATATTTAAAGGAATATTTGACTTTTTTTTTTTCACTTTATGCATCATTAAAATGACTGCTCCCGAAAAAAGGCAGTTTTTAAAACTTTTTTTGGGATTGATACATGTCCCCTGGTGCAGAACCCGGGTTCCCAAACCCTTTTTAGGACAATAACCTGCATAATAGTCGTTATAATTAGCACTTTAGATTTCGAACGTTCTCATCCATTGTATTTAATAGGGTTCGAAAGTTCGTGCGAACTTTCGGTCCGTTCGCGGGTTCTGGTGCGAACCGAACCCGGGGGTGTTCGGCTCATCACTATTCTCCATGTATGCTAACCAAGTTGTAAGGAAGCTGCTGGGAATTCGTCTGCGCACGCGTGCATTCGTCAACAGTCTTGGAATGCTGGCGCGCGCGCATCCCCAGGCCGCAGCGGCCTTTCCGGAGTATCATTGCGCATGCGCGCGGGCAACGTGCACGCGCAGGAGCGCGCTCCTAATTCCCTTTGGCGCTAGCCTGCCTATTTAAGGATGCTCTGACTTCTGACAAGTGCTGACTGGTCTTCAGCAAGTACCCTGATACCTGAACTCTATTTAAACCTGGCTTGATCCCTGTTGCTGAACCTTGGCTTCCCTTTGACCTTGCTTCCGGACTTGAATACTTGATTACTGGTTCCTGATCTCGGCTTCCCATCTGACCTCCATCCTGCCTATGCCTTGTACCTCGCTGCCCGTCTGCTACCAAACCCGGCCATCCTTGTGATTCTGCACCAGCCTCCTGCTTGGCTTAACGCTGTCTCCAGTGCCTGTGCTGGCTGTCCATCCTACCAGCTTCCTGAGTCCAGTTCCTTACCAGATGCTCTGCCTGCATCTCCACGTCTGCAACTCAGCTGACAAGTTCGGCACGCAACTACAGGCACTCGTGTTCCTCCTCACCCTAGCCACCATCTGTCCCATCCTCAGTGGGGCTTGGGTCGGAGATACAAGGGAGACCGACCTCGTCATTCCAGACTCCTACCAGGTACGTGACAGTACCAGTCAGCCAGAGATGGAGTCTGGAAGGGAGGCCTCTCCACCGAAGGACATTTACCAAACTATTTCTGCGCTATCAAATATTGTGCAGAGGTTACAAGAGAATCTTGGTCGCATGGAAGGACGACTTCCGCATGAGGTGAACGTCGCATCGGCCTGTGCTCCTCTCAACGCCATGGATTCTTCTACTCAAACAGAGTCCGGTCTGTTCCGCTGTTCCGTGATACCACTCCCACTCCGGAACCCAAAGTGCCTGTCCCTGAACGGTTTTCTGGAGAACGCAAGAAGTTTCGTACCTTCCGGAATTCTTGTGAACTTTACTTTTCCCTGCTACCCCGAACCTTTGCATCAGAGGACATCAAGGTGGGGTTTATTATTACACTACTACTGAACGAACCACTCTCCTGGGCTCATCACCTTCAGGAACAACATGACCCTGTTTTGACTGCCACGGGTTCGTTCTTCTCAGCCATGGCTCAGTTATACGCTGACCCATTTTCCCAGCAAACTGCCAAATCCATGCTTGACAAATTACAGCAAGGGCCAAGGCCTGTTGAAGATTACGTAACTGACTTTCGTGTTTGGAGCGCAAATACCCGATGGAATCACTCTGCACTTCGTCACCAGTTCCAACTAGGACTTTCTGACACCGTAAAAGATGAACTTGCCAGATTGGGAATACCCGCGTCCCTGGAAGATCTGATAAACTTAACTATTCAGATCGATCAGCGGTTACGGGAAAGGCAATCGGAAAAATCTAAAGGGACTCTTTCTGTGGTTTCAAGGCCAGCCGCCCCTGCTCCTCTACCTGTTCCTCCCCCAGAAGAAGGGAACAGCATAAGGCACCTCACAGCAGTTTTCGTAGGTTACCTCTTTCTCCTGCTGAACATCTACGTCGAGTACAAGGCAGTCTGTGTCTCTATTGCGGGGAGGTTGGCCACTTCATACGAACTTGTCCGGCAAAGACCTGCAGGGTCTCTTCCCATCAGCCTCTTGTGATGCATCTCCCTGGAAAGGATCAGTCACATTTCTCTCTTCCCATCAAGCTTCGGCTCCCCGAAAAGACAGTTTCAGTACTTGCAATCATAGACTCTGGGGCCTGCAGCTGTTTTGTGGACTTTGCATTTGCTTCTCTTCAGCAGCTGCCCATGGGTACCAAGAGGCAAGGGTTCCATGTCCATCTGGCTGACGGCTCCGGTATTAAATCAGGCGCGGTTACTCAAGACCTTGCCTATTCTCTGCCAGACTTCTTCAGGCCATAGCGAACTCCTCCGTTTGGATGTCATAGCTTCTCCCATGTTTTCCGTTATCCTCGGCATTCCATGGTTGAAGGCACACAACCCTCACATTGATTGGCTTACCGGAGATATCTCTTTTTCATCCAACTACTGCCAGATGCACTGCCTCTTGGGAGGAACTATCGACTCCACGCCCCTCCTGGGTATCCACCCTGACCATGAAGCCTCTAAACTGATCCCGGCTGCTTATCACGAATTTCTGGACGTCTTTAATAAAAAGGGTGCAGACACTCTTCCACCTCATAGGACTTACGATTGTCCCATTGAACTTCTACCGGGAGCCGAGATCCCATTTGGTTGGATTTACCCTCTCTCTGAGCCTGAATTGGAAGCCCTGCGTACCTATATCGACGAGAGCCTTGAAAAGCAGTTCATTCGGCCTTCCACTTCACCAGCAGGAGCCGGTATTTTCTTCGTTGAGAAAAAAGACCACACCTTGAGGCCCTGTGTGGACTATCGTGACCTTAACAGGGTCACTGTTAAGAATCTGTACCCTCTTCCTCTGATCACCGAACTATTCCAGAGGCTGCGAGGGGCACGAGTGTTCTCCAAACTGGACTTGAGGGGTGCCTATAATCTTGTCAGAATAAGGGAGGGAGACGAATGGAAGACGGCCTTCCGGACACGCTTTGGCCACTTTGAGTATTTAGTCATGCCATTCGGGCTCTGCAATGCTCCAGCCACATTCCAGCATCTGGTAAACGATGTTTTTCGGGACTTTCTTGACTTATTCGTCATTGTGTATCTGGATGACATCCTTGTATTCTCTGAATCTTTAGAATCCCATCGGACTCATGTAAAAAAGGTATTAGCTCGGTTGCGGGAACACCGACTTTACGCAAAGGCTGAAAAATGCGACTTTGAAAAGCAAGTTGTGCATTTCCTAGGACTTGTCATCTCCACCGAGGGTATCTCCATGGACCCCCAGAAAGTCGCTTCTGTCTTGGAATGGCCTGCTCCTACTGACAGAAAAGCTATGCAGAGGTTTGTGGGGTTCGCCAACTTTTATAGAAAATTTATTAAGGACTTTTCTGGCATCATTACTCCCATTACTCAGCTAACGAAACAGCATGTTCCCTTTCGATGGACCCCAGAAGCTCAGACAGCGTTTGAACAGTTGAAAGCCTTATTCACCTCAGCTCCCATCTTGAAGCATCCCGATCCCTCCTCAGCTTATGTTTTGGAGGTAGACGCCTCGGAAAATGCAGTTGGGGCTATTATTTCCCAACGCCAAGGTCCCAAATCATTGCTCCACCCTGTGGCCTTCTTCTCTAAAAAATTAAATCCTTCCGAAAGGAATTATGATGTTGGTGACCGATAGCTACTGGCTATCAAGGCCGCTCTTGAAGAATGGCGTTACCTTTTGGAGGGAGCTTCTCACCCAATTCTCATCTTCACAGATCACAAAAATCTCGAGTATTTGAAGACAGCTAAACGCCTAAGATCTCGGCAGGCAAGATGGGCACTTTTTTTCTCTCATTTCATGTTTCATATAACTTACCGTCCTGGCTCAAAGAACGGGAAACCAGATGCCTTGTCCCGCATGTTCAGTGATCCAGTTGTATCCTCGGAACCTGATACTATTCTACCAACCAATAATTGTTTACTTCTTCAGGCGGATCTGATGTCACAAATAAGAAAATATGTGGAAGGCCAACCGCCTTCCAGGGACCTGGCTCTTCAACTAAGGGATGGCCTATACTTTCATAAAAGGCAAATCTTTATTCCAGAACAGTTCAGAGTTGCCGTCCTAAGGCGATGTCATGATCATCCCCCAGCGGGTCACTTTGGGATTCACAAAACGGCTAATTTGATCTCCCGTACATTCTGGTGGCCAAACTTGATGAACGACTGCAAGAAATATGTAAGATCTTGTGTCTCATGCCTTCGGAATAAGACAGACAGAGCCAGAACTTGGGGTCTACTTGAGCCCCTTCCTGTACCTGAGAAACCATGGAGCATGATCTCCATGGATTTTATCGTAGAACTTCCCCCATCTGAAGATTTCACTACCATTTTCGTTGTGGTTGATCGTTTGACCAAAATGGCCCACTTTGTACCTCTGCAAGGAACTCCTTCTGCCCCGGAGACTGCCTCAACTTTTATCAAGGAGATTGTAAGGTTGCATGGCATCCCCGACAGCATAGTTTCTGATCGAGGGGTGCAGTTCACTTCTAGATTTTGGAGGGCCTTATGTGAAACCTTGAACTCCGCCTCTCCACAGCTTATCACCCACAAACTAATGGACAGACTGAAAGGGTCAATCAAACCCTTGAACAGTACCTACGATGCGTTTCTTCTTTTGCACAGGATGACTGGCTATCACTTCTCCTACTCGCAAAATTTTCATACAATAATTCCATCCATTCAGCAACCAAACAGTCACCTTTTTTTGTCAATTATGGATACCATCCTTCTTTCTTGCCTGAGCTGCCCATTGATTCTTCTGTACCTGCCGTACAAGACAGGTTGAACTTCCTTAACTCCAACTACCAGTTACTGCAGGATACAATCTCCAAGACCCAGGCAGATAATAAAAAGTTCTTCGACAAGAAGAGAAGAGGCAATTTGCATCTTGAAAAGGTCTGACTTTCCACAGCGAACTTGAAACTAAGTTGCCCCTCGAGGAAGCTTGGCCCAAGATTTTTGGGGCCTTTTCCAGTCAAGAGAAAGATTAATGCAGTAGCATTCGAATTAGTGTTACCCAAGAACCTGAGATCCCACCCAGTATTCCATGTTTCTTTGTTGAAGCCCACAGTGACAAATTCTTTCCCAAATCGGATTTCTGAAACCCCTCCACCGCTACTTATCGAAGGGAATGAGGAATTTGAGGTGGAGGCCGTATTGGACTGTAGGAAGAGAGGTAACCAAACACAGTTTCTCATTAAATGGAAAGGCTACGGGCTGGAAGAAAGTTCCTGGGAACCAGCTTCTGATGTGCATGCTCCAAGACTGGTACGAGCTTTCTTTCTATGCCACCCGGAAAAAGAGGTCCTGAGGGGCATCCGGAGGCTGCCAATAAGGGGGGGCAATGTAAGGAAGCTGCTGGAAATTCGTCTGCGCACGCGTGCATTCGTCAACAGTCTCGGAATGCTGGCGCATGCGCGCATCCCCGGGCCGCAGCGGCCTTTCCGGAGTATCATTGCGCATGCGCGTGCGCAATGTGCGCATGCGCGTGCGCAATGTGCGCATGCGCATGCGCGCGGGCAACGTGCGCATGCAGGAGCGCGCTCCAATTCCCTTTGGCGCCAGCCTGCCTATTTAAGGATGCTCTGACTTCTGACAAGTGCTGACTGGTCTTCAGCAAGTACCCTGATACCTGAACTCTGTTTAAACCTGGCTTGATCCCTGTTGCTGAACCTTGGCTTCCCTTTGACCTTGCTTCCGGACTTGAATACTTGATTACTGGTTCCTGATCTCGGCTTCCCATCTGACCTCCATCCTGCCTATGCCTTGTACCTCGCTGCCCGTCTGCTACCGAACCCGGCCATCCTTGTGATTCTGCACCAGACTCCTGCTTGGCTTAACGCTGTCTCCAGTGCCTGTGCTGGCTGTCCATCCTACCAGCTTCCTGAGTCCAGTTCCTTAACAGATGCTCTGCCTGCATCTCCACGTCTGCAACTCAGCTGACAAGTTCGGCACGCAACTACAGGCACTCGTGTTCCTCCTCACCCTAGCCACCATCTGTCCCATCCTCAGCAGGGCTTGGGTCAGAGATACAAGGGAGGCCGACCTCGTCATTCCAGACTCCTACCAGGTACGTGACACAAGTTCTCCTACAGGAATTGTTGATATCTTTGGGGACCAAAGACTTTAAGTGGGGGGAGTGTGTAGCAGGGTGTCACTTTATGGTGTTCATAGAGACTATATTTCATCAAGTGAACCGGGATCTCCCCTGGTCTCCTATAGGATAATATGCTGACTACTGCTTGACTATGAGTAGGAAGGTGCATGGTGGGATTTGTGGTACAGGGAGAATTGGACTCCAATGGCGTGGATACTACACAGACTACTATACCCACAGTGCAACTGTACACCCATCGTGCATTGTCCAGCGCAAGGTCTGCTGGGGATTGGTTATTTAAGGGGAGGAGGAGCAACGCACGGTCTCTTTGGACATTGCCCGCCCAGCAACTTGAAACCTGTGTTGGGGCCTATCATACTCGTCTAGGCCGGAGAGTCTGGGCCTACCGAGCCTGGAAAAACCTGCTTGCCAGAGAAGGAGAGAGCCTTTATCCAAAGAGCCTGCTGACGCCTCGGAGCATCCAAGAGTCACCTTCACATTCCCTTTCGGTTGTCTGGAAGATCAGAGACTACGGGTGACAGGGAGATCGTGGGCTGGAGCCTAGCAGCGGTATCGGTTAAACGGATTGGTCCGGTCGGGTGAGAGAGCACTTGCTCAGGATTCTTAACTGTTTGCTAGGTCCGAGACCCCTTGCATAGGACCCACCGCCATTACAGCAGAGTGTTGCGCAGTTAAAGTTGGGCGTCTTTTTGTCTATTGCTTTGGGCCCTAAACTATAGCAGGATCACAGCTAACTGTTGATACTCCTTGGATTACAATATAAAAGTGCACCAACGTTGTTCGCGAAGACCCTTTCTATTGGAGTAACTGTGTGTGTGAAATAGTCAGGCCTGACTGTAACTCACAGAGACATTGTTTGGGCGCCATATTGCCCACGAGGGGGAAGCTTGCAAGCTAAGTTCTTTTAAAGACATTTATAGTGTATAAGATTTGTATGTCTCGATATTGGTCACATTGTGCATAATTTGACTTTGCAGGGCCCTGCATATGTAAACGCCTATCTGTTAACCTAATTTTTCCTATCTAGTAAAGATATTTTATGGTTAAGCAAACACGTTGTGTGGAGTATTAACTGTTCCAGAGAGAGAGACGGTAAACACAGGTACTCTAGTTCTGAACGGTGAATGTATACTTTATTGTGGTATTGTGGTATGTTGTGGTTAATCTCATTTGCTTAACCGCTGTGCCAGTGGAGGGTCAGAGCCAGTTTCTTGGGGGTTGACAGCAGTAAGGTACAGGCCCAAAATAATACCAGTAGCCCTCTTTACTGGGGGTAGTGCTACACCTCTATTCAAGAAATTGGCATAATGTTGAGAGTTCCTCCTAAAATTATATGTCTCACAAAATTCTACTCCACCCTTAACACTTCTTTAGCTGTTATATTTAATATTATTACCCTTATCAAATATGGCCCTCTGAACTATAGTACTTCTGGTGTTCTGTCAATATAGCCGATTCATCAAGATCTCCAATTACGTCACTTCCGGTTATTGTAAACCGTCACTAATTGGAGAGTTTGATTACTTTTTTTGACACTGCACCGGCAACCATGTACACTCTGGTACAGGGTATTGTGAGCGATATTGTTAGTCGGCTCCGATACCAACCAACAAAATGGCCACCTCCACGGCGGCGACAACTTTTTCCTTGTTACTCGCTGTTGTGTCAAAACAGCAAAGTCTTCGTGTACCGGAGTGTACATGCTTGCCAGTGTTGTGTCAAAATGGCAAGTAATCAAAAGCTCCAATTAATGATGGTTTTCAGTGACCGTAAGTGACGTAATTAAAGATCTTGATGAATTGGCTATTTTGACAGAACACATGTGTTTCGTCAGATTAGGCGACCAGTCAAATTTTGTAATGGAAGTGATGTTCCATCATGGCCATCTTGCTACACTGGGCCTCACTCGTCCACAGTAAGGATACAGTAAGAAGGATGCAAGCGGACATCTTGTTACAACCAGCGGAGTCGTGCATTTCACACTTATTTTTAACAGTAAACTGAGCTTATATAGTGAAATACAGTATTTAAAAATACATCTGTTTAGATGTTGAATTTTAAAAGCAGTGGCGAGCCTGCTGATCTCACAGGTTTGCTAATATGACAGAACACCGCTGCTTTGAATTTGATTTGAAAATACAGAATTTCACTAAATAAGCTAAGTTTACTGTTAAAAATAAGTGTGAAATGCAAGACTCCGGTGGGTATAACAAGATGTCCGCTTGCTGCCTTCTCACTGTATCCTTACTGTAGACGAGTGCGGGGTGTAGCAAGATGGCGGTGACAAAACGTCACTTCCTGTACAAATTCTGATGGGTCGCCATATCTGACGGAACACGTGATCTGACAAAACACAGTTCACATATTCCTGTTCTTCCAAGGGGGTCTGACTGCTGATGACAGGAAGCATGTGGCCTCCACTCCACTTTTTATTTTTTACTAAACTTTATTGTGAATCTCTGCAGCTGGAGCCCCACTGTCACAAGAAACATGTGACCTCCACAACTCCACACCTTTTTATTTTTAAATGAACTTTAACCACTTGTCCCCCGCCCACTGTCAATAGACGGCGGGCGGAGGATACTCTAGTTCTGGGAGGACGTCATACGACGTCCTCCCTTTAAAACGAGCTAGGCGGCGCGCGCCCGCCGCATTCACAAGGCCCCGGTGCGCGTGCCCGGCGGCCGCGATTGCCGCCGGGCACCCGCGATTGCCCGAGAAACGAGCAGGAAAGTGGATCTCTGTGTGTAAACACAGAGATCCACGTCCTGTGAGGGAGAGGGGACCGATGCTGTGTCCCTTGTACATAGGGACAACCATCGGTCACCTCCCCCAGTCAGTCCCCTCCCCTCACAGTAAGAACACTTTGAGGGAACATATTTAACCCCTTCCCTGCCAATCACATTTATACAGTAATCAATGCATTTTTATAGCAGGGATCGCTGTATAAATGTGAATGGTCCCAAAAATGTGTCAAAAGTGTCCGATGTGTCCGCCGCAATATCGCAGTCACAATAAAAAAATCGCAGATCGCCGCCATTACTAATAAAAAAAATAAAATAAAAAAATGCTATAAATCTATCCCCTATTTTGTAGACGCTATAACTTTTGCGCAAACCAATCAATACGCGCTTATTGCGATTTTTTTTTTTTTACCAAAAATATGTAGAAGAATACGTATCGGCCTAAACTGAGGAAAATTTTATTTAAAAAAAAAATGGGTATTTATTATAGCAAAAAGTAAAAAATAGTGTTTTTTTTCCAAACTGGACGCTCTTCTTTTGTTTATAGCGCAAAAAATAAAAACTGCAGAGGTGATCAAATACCACCAAAAGAAAGCTCTATTTGTGGGAAAAAAAGGACGCAAATTTCGTTTGGGAGCCCTGTCGCACGACCGCGCAATTGTCATTCAAAGTGTGACAGCGCTGAAAGCTGAAAAATGGCTTGGGCAGGAAGGGGGTTTTCGTGCACAGTAGAGAAGTGGTTAATGTAACAAACAACAAATAGACAATAGTACAGGAAGTGGAGCCTGGAATTTGCAGAAATACAAGATATTTTTGGGAGGTTTTGTACTTTCTGTTAAAGTGCTCTCCTTAAATTAACTTTGTAAACTGGATTTGTTTGTAAAATAGGGTGACCAGACGTCCCCGGTTTCCGGGGACAGTCCCCGGACTGATGACAATATCCCCGGACCAAGTCTGTCCCCGGTTTTGTCCCCGGATTTTATTTGAACAGGGGCTGCAGTGATCCTGCATTTCTGGGTATGGGAGCCAATCATCGGCTCCGGCGGACTCGATGTCCATCGGTAGGGATGGGCCCGGTGCTCGATTCGAACCCATGTTCGAATCGAGCATCGGGCGTTCGCTCGCTCGTCGAGCCCAGAACTATTTGGGCCGTTCGCATCACATTCGTGTGATGCGAGCGGCCCCGCAATGCATTGCGGCCGGCGCGGCCGGCGCAGTGCATTGCTGGCTGATGATTGGCCAAGCATGCACTGTGACCCCGCATGCTTGGCCAATCACAGCGCCCGAAACTCGGAGAGCAATAATTGGCTACAGGCAGGACGCCTGTAGCCAATTACAGCTCAGGGGCTTTAGTACACGCCCCACCATTTAAAAGGCCGCCACGCCATCGGCCCCGGTCACATGAGTTCCGGCTTTAGGAGAGATTAGTCTGCTGATTCTGTCTTTGCTTGATACTGAAAGATTTGCTCTTCTTTGCTAAACCATTGGCTATTTCTTTGCTAAACCATTGCTACCTAAGTCATTGATCGTTCATTGCTGCTGATTGCACAGTTAGTGTGTTATTAGCTGCTGCTGGGGATTAGTCTGGTGCGTGCTTACTGTTAGTACAGTATTGCAGTAGTACCAACCGCAGTGCTGTTAGCACAGCATTGCACCCCAACAGCACCCATAGGACTTCTAGTGTGTTAGTGGCAGCAAACAGAGCTCCTATATTTTCTTCTCAGCAGCACCCATAGGACTTCTAGTGTGTTAGTGGCAGCAAACAGAGCTCCTATATTTTCTTCTCAGCAGCACCCATAGGACTTCTAGTGTGTTAGTGGCATCACACAGAGCTCCTATATTTTCTTCTCAGCAGCACCCATAGGACTTCTAGTGTGTTAGTGGCAGCAAACAGAGCTCCTATATTTTCTTCTCAGCAGCACCCATAGGACTTCTAGTGTGTTAGTGGCAGCAAACAGAGCTCCTATATTTTCTTCTCAGCAGCACCCATAGGACTTCTAGTGTGTTAGTGGCATCACACAGAGCTCCTATATTTTCTTCTCAGCAGCACCCATAGGACTTCTAGTGTGTTAGTGGCAGCAAACAGAGCTCCTATATTTTCTTCTCAGCAGCACCCATAGGACTTCTAGTGTGTTAGTGGCATCACACAGAGCTCCTATATTTTCTTCTCAGCAGCACCCATAGGACTTCTAGTGTGTTAGTGGCAGCAAACAGAGCTCCTATATTTTCTTCTCAGCAGCACCCATAGGACTTCTAGTGTGTTAGTGGCAGCAAACAGAGCTCCTATATTTTCTTCTCAGCAGCACCCATAGGACTTCTAGTGTGTTAGTGGCATCACACAGAGCTCCTATATTTTCTTCTCAGCAGCACCCATAGGACTTCTAGTGTGTTAGTGGCAGCAAACAGAGCTCCTATATTTTCTTCTCAGCAGCACCCATAGGACTTCTAATGTGTTAGTGGCATCACACAGAGTTCCTATATTTTCATCTCAGCAGCACCCATAGGACTTCTAGTGTGTTAGTGGCATCACACAGAGCTCCTATATTTTCTTCTCAGCAGCACCCATAGGACTTCTAGTGTGTTAGTGGCAGCAAACAGAGCTCCTATATTTTCTTCTCAGCAGCACCCATAGGACTTCTAGTGTGTTAGTGGCAGCAAACAGAGCTCCTATATTTTCTTCTCAGCAGCACCCATAGGACTTCTAGTGTGTTAGTGGCATCACACAGAGCTCCTATATTTTCTTCTCAGCAGCACCCATAGGACTTCTAGTGTGTTAGTGGCAGCAAACAGAGCTCCTATATTTTCTTCTCAGCAGCACCCATAGGACTTCTAGTGTGTTAGTGGCAGCAAACAGAGCTCCTATATTTTCTTCTCAGCAGCACCCATAGGACTTCTAATGTGTTAGTGGCATCACACAGAGCTCCTATAATTTCTTCTCAGCAGCACCCATAAGACTTCTAGTGTGTTAGTGGCATCACACAGAGCTCCTATATTTTCTTCTCAGCAGCACCCATAGGACTTCTAGTGTGTTAGTGGCAGCAAACAGAGCTCCTATATTTTCTTCTCAGCAGCACCCATAGGACTTCTAGTGTGTTAGTGGCAGCAAACAGAGCTCCTATATTTTCTTCTCAGCAGCACCCATAGGACTTCTAGTGTGTTAGTGGCATCACACAGAGCTCCTATATTTTCTTCTCAGCAGCACCCATAGGACTTCTAGTGTGTTAGTGGCAGCAAACAGAGCTCCTATATTTTCTTCTCAGCAGCACCCATAGGACTTCTAGTGTGTTAGTGGCAGCAAACAGAGCTCCTATATTTTCTTCTCAGCAGCACCCATAGGACTTCTAGTGTGTTAGTGGCAGCAAACAGAGCTCCTATATTTTCTTCTCAGCAGCACCCATAGGACTTCTAGTGTGTTAGTGGCAGCAAACAGAGCTCCTATATTTTCTTCTCAGCAGCACCCATAGGACTTCTAGTGTGTTAGTGGCATCACACAGAGCTCCTATATTTTCTTCTCAGCAGCACCCATAGGACTTCTAGTGTGTTAGTGGCAGCAAACAGAGCTCCTATATTTTCTTCTCAGCAGCACCCATAGGACTTCTAGTGTGTTAGTGGCAGCAAACAGAGCTCCTATATTTTCTTGTCAGCAGCACACATAGTACCTATAGTGTGTTAGTGTCAGCACCCATAGGACCTACAGTGTGTTGTGAGCACACATAGGAGTTCTATTTTTTATACTATATACACTACCGACTACAATGGCTGGAAGACCGCCAAGGAGAGGCAGAGCGTGCCGAGGCAAGAACACAGGGCAGGCAGGCTCTGTTTCTAGAGACAACAGTGCTGGCCGTGGACGTGGTCGTGCATCGTCATCAGCACGTGGCCATGGGACACGCTTGTCTTTGTTTTCGGCAGCTGGACATGTGGAGCCGCATCATGCCGAAGGCTTGGTAGAATGGATGACCAAGCCCTCCTCATCCTCCTCATCCTCTCTCACCCAGGCTCAGGGTACTGGCAGAGCAGCTGCCAACGCGTACTCAATGGCATCATCAGCCACCCCTTCCCTAGACCCACCATGTCCTCCTGAGGAGTCCCCCGAACTGTTTGAGCACAGTGTTGGGTACATGCTCCAGGAGGATGCCCAACGATTCGAAGGCTCGGATGATGATACCCAGCTTGAGGAAGTCAGTAGTGTGCGCGCAGAGAGAGGGGATGCTGAAGGACAGCAATCTGGCAGTAGTGTTCCACCAGCTGCAGCTTACTGCCAGGTTTGCTCTAGTGGTGAAGAGGGAGGGGATGATGAGGTCACTGACTCCACGTGGGTGCCTGAAGGGAGAGAGGAGGAGGAGGAGGAGGATGCAGCGTCACATGTCCAACGAGGCAGGATGCCCCCTGGAGGCCAGCTAGAGGCCAGCACAGCAACTGTACCACACCGCAGAGCTCCGCCTGTGCAGGGCGCTGCCTCTGCACGTTATCACAAAAGTTCTTTGGTGTGGGCCTTTTTTGAGACGAGTGCATCAGATCGCACCACTGCTATTTGCAATATTTGTCTCAAGCGTATCTCGCGTGGCCAAAACATCAGCCGCTTGGGCACCACAAGCATGAGCAGACATATGTCGACCTGCCATGCAGCTCGTTGGCAAGCACACATAAAAGACCCACACCAAAGAACAAAGCGGACCTCTCCTTGCTCCTCATCAGCTGGGATCTCCATCCCCACTATATCTTCAGTCCTCTCTGAAAGCTGCTCTGAGAGGACTGAAGGTGTAGAATTAGGTGTGTCACAACCAAGTACTTGCAGTACACCGACGTCCGATTGTAGCAGGCAAATTTCCCTGCCCCAGCTGCTGGACCGTCGAAAGAAGTATACTCCCAGCCATCCACATGCCCAGCGGTTGAATGCTAGCTTGGCTAAATTGCTAGCACTTCAACTGCTGCCTTTTCAGTTGATAGACTCGGCCCCCTTCCGTGAGTTTGTTCAATGTGCGGTTCCTCAGTGGCAGGTTCCCAAACGCCACTTTTTCTCACGGAAGGCGATTCTGTCTCTCTACTGGCATGTGGAAGGCAATGTCCATGCCTCGCTGGACAGGGCGGTCAGCGGTAAGGTGCATATTACCGCTGACTCATGGTCCAGCAGGCATGGACAGGGACGTTATCTTTCTTTCACGGCCCATTGGGTCACTCTATTGGTAGCTGGGAGGGATGCAGGACAAGGTGCAGTAGTGTTGGAGGTTGTTCCGCCACCACGCCTCCAAAATGCTACTACTGGTTGTGACACACCTCTCTCCTCCACCCCCTCCTCTTCTTCTTCCTCCATGTCCTCTTCGAGTGCTCTGTCCTCGGAACCAGCGGTGCTCCGTAGGCGTACAAGGGGCTACGCGAGTACGCAGGCAAAAAGATGCCATGCCGTGCTTGCGCTGGTGTGTTTGGGGGACAGGAGCCACACTGGGCCAGAGGTTCTGGCAGCTCTGCAGGGGCAGGCCGAGAGGTGGTTGACGCCACGCCAGCTTAAGCCAGGAATGGTCGTTTCTGATAATGGCACCAACCTCCTCTCCGCCCTGCGACAGGGGCAGCTCACCCATGTGCCCTGTATGGCTCACGTCCTCAACCTGGTGGTGCAGCGGTTCTTGGGCAGGTTCCCAGGCTTACAGGATGTCCTGAGGCAGGCCAGGAAAGTCTGTGTGCATTTCCGCCGATCTTATAATGCCAGTGCTCGGCTGACTGAGCTGCAAAAGGAGCTGAACCTGCCCAAGAACCGCCTAATATGTGACATGCCCACCAGGTGGAACTCAACGTTGGCCATGCTGCAGCGACTGCACACGCAGCAGAGGGCCATCAATGAGTACCTTTGCGACTACGGCACCAGGACAGGGTCAGGGGAGCTTGGCTTTTTTTCCCCACGCCAGTGGAGCATGATCAGGGATGCATGCACTGTCCTCTCACCATTTGAGGAGGCCACGAGGATGGTGAGCAGTGACAGTGCATGCATCAGTGACACTGTACCTCTTGTCCACCTGTTGGAGCATACGCTGCGTGGGATAATGGACAGGGCACTTGAGGCAGAACAGAGGCAGGAAGAGGAGGACTTCCTTGTCTCTCAAGGCCCCCTTTATCCAGACAATGTTCCTTCTGTCCCACCCATCACACAGGAAGAGGAGGAGGAGGAGGAGGAGGAGGAGGATTGTGTGAGCATGGAGGTGGAGCCTGGCACTCAGCATCAGCAGCAGCAGTCTTTTAGGGATGATGTACAGTCCCAACAAACCAGTGGACTTGTACGTGGCTGGGAGGAGGTGGCTGGCGATCATGTCATCCTCAGTGACCCAGAAGACTCCGGACCGAATGCCTCAGCTAACCTACGCTGCATGGCCTCCCTGATCCTGCAAAGCCTGCGGAAGGATCCTCGTGTTCTTCGGATCAAGGAGAGTGACCATTACTGGCTGGCCACTCTCCTTGATCCACGGTACAAGGGTAAGGTTGCGGACCTTATCTTGCCGTCGCAGAGGGAGCAGAGGATGAGACATCTCAGGGAGGCCTTGCAGAAAGGTCTGTGCAACGCGTTCCCAGAAACTGGGAGGTTACAAACTCCTGGTCCTGGACGACGAGTTGCTGAGGCTTCGGTCAGTAGCAGAAGGAGCGGTGGGGAAGGTGGACGTCTGACCGATGCGTTCAGACAATTTTTTAGTCCGCAGCCCCAAGGTATGATCGGTTCCAGCAACCATCGCCAGCGTCTGATATACATGGTGCAGGAATACCTAGGGGCAAGGTCAGACTTGGACACCTTTCCCACCGAAAATCCTCTGGCTTACTGGGTCCTGAGGATGGATCACTGGCCAGAGCTTGCACAGTATGCAATTGAGCTACTGGCCTGTCCTGCATCCAGCGTTCTTTCCGAACGCACATTCAGTGCTGCTGGAGGATTTGTCACCGATCATAGGGTGCGCCTGTCCACCGACTCGGTTGATCGACTGACCTTCATAAAAATGAATCAGTCTTGGATCACCACCAGCTACCAGACACCTGAAGCGGATATAACGGAATAATTTATAATGTCACATCCCTTCAAGACTGCCTATGCTGATGCTGAGTGACTGTCCTGTTATGTTCACTGACTATCCTCTTCCTCCTCCTCAATGATCCATGCCACCACACCAGTGCCTAAGGCACAATTTTTCAGCCCCTGTATAACAGGGGCGTGTAATTACAATTTTTTAAAAAGATGCTTCGCAACAGGTGTGACTGCTGTGCTCAGAGTACAGTATCTGTGAGGGGTTGCAGTGTTGTGGCACCAGCACCAGTGCCTAAGGCACAATTTTTCAGCCCCTGTTGGGGCGTGTAATTACAATTTTTAGGCAATGCTTTGCAACAGGTCTCATTGCTGTGCTCAGAGTACAGTATCTGTGAGGGGTTGCAGTGTTGTGGCACCAGCACCAGTGCCTAAGGCACAATTTTTCAGCCCCTGTATAACAGGGGCGTGTAATTACAATTTTTTAAAAAGATGCTTCGCAACAGGTGTGACTGCTGTGCTCAGAGTACAGTATCTGTGAGGGGTTGCAGTGTTGTGGCACCAGCACCAGTGCCTAAGGCACAATTTTTCAGCCCCTGTTGGGGCGTGTAATTACAATTTTTAGGCAATGCTTTGCAACAGGTCTCATTGCTGTGCTCAGAGTACAGTATCTGTGAGGGGTTGCAGTGTTGTGGCACCAGCACCAGTGCCTAAGGCACAATTTTTCAGCCCCTGTATAACAGGGGCGTGTAATTACAATTTTTTAAAAAGATGCTTCGCAACAGGTGTGACTGCTGTGCTCCAAGTACAGTATCTGTGAGGGGTTGCAGTGTTGTGGCACCAGCACCAATGCCTAAGGCACAATTTTTCAGCCCCTGTTTAACAGGGGCGTGTAATTACAAATCTTGATCTAATAGTTCACAGCAGGGCCCATTCCTGCGCCCACCAAGAGTAACTATGAGGGCCTACAGTCTTGTGGCAACACCGTCCACCACCACCACCACCACCAAAGGCCCAATTTTTCTGCCCTGTTCAACAGGTGCATGCAATTACAAATCTTGATCTAATAACTCACAGCAGGGCCCATTCCTGCACCCACCAAGAGTAACTGTGAGGGCTTACAGTCTTGTGGCAACACCGTCCACCACCACCACCACCACCACCAAAGGCCCAATTTTTCTGCCCGGTTCAACAGGTGCATGCAAGTACAAATCTTGATCTATTAACTCACAGCAGGGCCCATTCCTGTGCCCACCAGTCTTGTGGCTACACCAACATCTAATAGGGCAAATTTCTGCAGAGTATATACGGCAGGCCCCTACTTTCAAACATCCAACTTACAAACGACTCCTACTTGCAAACGGCAAGAGAAAACAGGAAGTGAGAGGAAATCTACCCCTAGGAAGGAAAATTCTATCCTGTTAGATTTAATTTGGGAAAAAGGTATCTCCTCTCTACTGATGCTTTATCACCAATCCTTGTTTCAATTAAAACCCCACTTTTCCAAAAACATTTGTCATTGGGACGGAAAGTGAGGTGACATGTTCTGAACAGATGTGCAAAGACAGCAAATGTTACAGGGGTGATAACCCCTCCCTATGTTCTCCAAAAAGCTTAAAAATTGATTTTTTTGGGATGTAGCTACACTTCATAATGTACCTGTTCAGATTCTACTTAAGAACAAACCTACAGTCCATGTCTTGTTTGCACCACCTATATACTGCTGTTCAGAGTATATAGGGTTGTAGGTATAGGGTTTTATTTTGGGTGCGGGGTCCCCCTTAGTATCCATACAAGACCCAAAGGGGCTGGGGTGGGGGGGGGTGATGGGGTAGCCATGCCATTTTTCTCAAGGATTTTCAGCCATATGGCGGCCAGGACAAGACATGACATTAAAGCCGCAAGTGGTTTTAAATGGCTTCTTTTTTTCCTTTACAAATGTCATTTTGTGCAAGGACAGTTCTAAACACGGGAAACACATGCCACTTCACAGGCATACTTTAGACACCCCCCAGGTACCATATTTAAAGGAAAATTTCACTTTTTTTTTTTTCACTTTATGCATCATTAAAATGACTGCTCCCGAAAAAACTTTAGTTTTTAAAATTTCTTTTTGCATTGATATATGTCCCCTGGGGCAGGACCCGGGTCCCCAAACCTGTTTTATAACATTAACATGCATATTGGCCGTTGTAATTAGCAATTTTGATTTCGAACGTTCGCGTCCATTATAACGAATAGGGTTCGAAAATTCGCGCGAACTTTCGGTCCGTTCGAAGGTTCTGGTGCGAACCGAACCCGGGGGTGTTCGGCTCATCCCTATCCATCGGTACCCGCTGATCGTTATGTACATAGGCAGAACAGTGGTCTGGCTATGTAAACAAGGCAGATCGCCATTCTGTCAGTATGGAAGACATTGATCCTGTGTTCCTGCAAAGCAGGTACAGGGATCTATGCCTTCCCTTAGTAAAATCATCTTCCCCACAGTAAGAAAACACTTGTTAGGCACCCTTTGATTGCCCTAGATGTTATCCCCTTCCCAACCAGTGTCATTACTACAGTGACAGTGCATATTTTTAGCACTGATCACTGTATTAGTGTCACTGGTTCCCACAAAGTGTCACTTAGGGGGTGATTTACTATCAACAGTGCGCTGCGCCGGTTCATACCTTAATTGGTGCGCCGGATAAATCCTTAATTGGGCGCATGAACCGGCGGCACACTGCTATAGTAAATAAAAATGTCAGTGACGCTCTATTCAAAATGAATGGTTCCTTATGGGAGCCCATTTATTTGAATAGAGGTCGCCCGGGAAGTCGGATGAAGACGATCCGACTTGCGGGGCGACTTGTGTGCCGGTTGACAGAGGGACAGCGTGACTTTGCGAGGCAACTTGGACACGACTTGAGCGTGAAGCAACCGCTCAAGTCGTGTCCTAGAGGCGACTACCTGCCCAAGAATGTCTCCAGCGTGATGCCATCGCGCTGGTTCTCGGCGACAGGCGACTGCAAGCCTCGCGCTCGCTGTCCCCTGTGTTTGGTATGAATCATGAAGGGGAACTCCACGCCAAATTTTAAATAAAAAACCGGCATGGGTTCCCCTCCAGGAGCATACCAGGCCCTTAGGTCTGGTATGGATTTTAAGGAAAACCCCCTACGCTGAAAAACGGCGTGGGGGTCCCCCCAAAATCCATACCAGACCCTTATCCGAGCACGCAGCCCGGCAGGTCAGGAAGAGAGGGGCGAGCGAGTGCGCCCCCCCTCCTGAACCGTACCAGGCCGCATGCCTTCAACATGGGGGGGGGTGGGTGCTTTGGGGCAGGGGGCGCCCTGCGCTCCCCCATCCCAAAGCACCTGGCCCCATGTTGATGGGGACAAGGGCCTCTTCCCGACAACCCTGGCCGTTGGTTGTCGGGGTCTGTGGGCGGGTTTTTTTCGGAATCCGGGAGCCCCCTTTAATAAGGGGGCCCCCAGATCCCGGCCCCCCCACCCTATGTGAATGAGTATGGGGTACATCGTACCCCTACCCATTCACCTGGTGGCAAAAAAATGTCAATAAAAAAACACAACACAGGTTTTTAAAGTAATTTATTAGGCAGCTCCGGGGGTCTTCTTCCGAATTCGAGGGTCTTCTTCCAACTTCGGGGGTCTTCTTCCAACTTCGGGGGTCTCTTGTTCTGCTCTCCGCTTCTTTCTGCCGGGCGCCCCGCTATGTTCTTCCAGCTCTTTTGCTAGCGGGGTCCCGGTCTTCATAAACCCCCCGCCCGCAGACCCTGACAACCAACGGCCAGGGTTGTCGGGAAGAGGCCCTTGTCCCTATCAACATGGGGGCAGGTACTTTGGGGTGGAGGAGCGCAGGGCGCCCCCTGCCCCAAAGCACCCACCCCCCATGTTGAGGGCATGCGGCCTGGTACAGTTAAGGAGGGGGGGCGCGCTCGCTCGCCCCTCTTTCCTGACCTGCCGGGCTGCGTGCTCGGATAAGGGTCTGGTATGGATTTTGGGGGGACCCCCACGCCATTTTCTTTTAAAATTTTGGTGGGGGAGGGGTCCCCTTTGAATCCATACTAGACCCAAGGGCCTGCTATGGACCTGTGGGGGGACCCCACTCAGTTTTTTTCTAGATTTTTTTTTTAGAGCCGGCAATGTTTATTTTTTTTACATTTCCTTTAACAACCAGCTATAAACAGGTTAAAAAAAATGCAAATCGCAGCAAAATCGCGGTACTTGCGTTTTGGATGCAGGTCCATTGAATTTTATTACATCCAAAACACTGTTTTTGGCCTGGAAAAAAAATCTGCAGTTGCGTTTAACCTCGTTTTTCACAAAGCCAAAAAATGCCTTCGGACACCAAAGATTTCCACGTTTCAGACGCGGTACCGGCATTTAGCCACGTTTTCGTTTAGAAGCGTTTTTAAAGGTGACCTATTTTTTACATTAATAAACTCAAAAATTATGGCAAATGATGAAAAACCATTAAAAATATATATTTATCCCAAAAAAATGTAATTGCTTCCATTGCATTGTGGACAATCCACAACTTGTGGCAGGTGATGTGGCAAGTGGACAATCCACAACTTGGAGCAGGTGACATGGCAAGTGGACAATCCACAACTTGGGGCAGCTGACGTGGCAAGTGGACAATCCACAACTTGGGGCAGGTGATGTGGCAAGTGGACAATCCACAAATTGGGGCAGGTGACGTGGCAAGTGGACAATCCACAACTTGGGACAGCTGACGTGGCAAGTGGACAATCCACAACTTGTGGCAAGTGATGTGGCAAGTGACACGCTAAATACAAGTACACTGCTGCTCTCTCAGCTGCTGATACTCACTCTGGTCTCACAAAATAGCTGAAATGGTTAATAATACTGTTTTTGGAGCTTAGGGCGGCTCCTTATGATGCTTCCTAACTAAATGCATATAGACACAAATGTGGTAAAACGCAGCATGCAAACGCGACAAAGCGCGCATTTCTAAGCGCCGCTTTCAACCTTAGTTCTAAAGACTTTGCACCAGCGTCCCGTGTACATGGGGCCTAAAAACGCCTATGCCATTTACAGCTCAAAAACGCCATGGTGGCCATGAGGCCATAGGCTAACATGGAGAGGCGTTTTTAAGCTGCAAAAAACGCTCAAACAAGCGGCTGGAAAAACGTCCTTCTGCATGTAGCCTTATATTAACCACTTGCTTACTGGCCACTTAAACCCCCCTTCCTGCCCAGACCAATTTTCAAATTTCAGCACTGATGCACTTTGAATGACAATTGCATGCTCATGCAACACTGTAACCCAATGAAAATGTATTATTTCTTTGCACACAAATAGAGCTTTCTTTTGGTGCTATTTGATCACCTCTGCGGTTTTTTTTTCTATAAATACAAAAGACCGACTAAAAAAAAAAAAATTCGGATATTTTAACTACTTCAGCAGCGGGCCTATTCTGGCACTTCTCTCCTTCATGTAAAAATCATAATTTTATGGCTATAAAATGACTTCAAAACCCCAAACATTATATATGTTTTTCTTTTTCGTACATCACGGGACACAGAGCGACTTAGTCATTACTAATGGGTTATATAGATTACCTTCAGGTGTTGGCACTGGCCAATTCCAAACCGGAAGTACCCTCCCCTATATAAGCCCCTCCCATCCGGGAGCACCTCAGTTTTTTGCCAGTGTCTAAGGTGTTGGCCAAAGAGTAACATGTGTTTTCACTGGGCTTGCGTACAGGTTCTTTTGGGCCTTAGTAAGCTGTTCCGGATCCCACCAAAAAAGCTTCATAGCTAAACGGTCGGTACCCGGGCCTTGCGGCAGAAGAGCAAGGTTTTGCCTGTAATGCCTCTCTTAGGAGGGCTGGACCCTGGGATCCAGAGCTCTGGTCATACCCACGACCAAGATGTTGTCTGTGCAGGGTGCTATACAGGTCCAGGGGAGTGGAATCCTTGGGAACCCAGTCCCTGAAGGTTTAATTACAATGCCTGCCGTGATAGGTGAAGTTTGGACTTCTGTGGACCAAACAAAGTCCTGCGGCGGGGATCAGGTAAGTGGGGGCCCCCAGGAACTTGGTTCTATTGGGGGACCCCCAAGCCTAATTTGTCTTTCTGTCTGTTACCTAACGGTATTCCCGCTAATATCTGTGTATGCCTGTAACTACTGAAAATGTAAAATTTTAATAGTAGTCAAGAAAAAAAAAAAAAAAAAGGGACCGCGGTACCTGTGTTAAACCACTAGAGGCCGCTGTAGTCCATTTTTCTTGTCATGTGGATCTTTGGTTTTCTCAAGTCAAAAGATCCAGGCAGTTGGTAAGTTTCTCTGCCCTGTTGCTGCGCTCATCCACCGCACAGGCCCTCCGGCAAAAAGGGCCCTGGCTCCTAGTCCCTGTTTGATTTCGAAAAGGGCGCCAATGGTGCACGGGCGCGCGCGCGGGCGCGTGCACGCGCCTCCTATGAAAAAAAAGGGGCGGGGCGGGTGGATGACGCTCGATGCGCGCCGCGGCGCTTCTGCGCATGTGCAGGCATCCCAGCATGGATAAAAGACACAGTACAAGTGTCAGCTGGATGCAAACAGAGCTAGCAACAAACAGTGGCACACAGAGGCGGTTGATGCAGGCATCCCCATAGAAAGGCACTTTAGTGGACACCAGCTGGTATATAGCAGCAACTGTGTTAGACTATTACCAGCAAAAATTGGTGTATGACGACGGGAATACCTCAGCTTTGTGCTTAAAGGATATGTCGTCCAGACGCTCCGGAAATAGGTCTTCCAGGAAGCCAAAGGGGTCTCCATCGGGCTCTGAGGATATTGGGCATGCTTGTACTGCACCAATCTCCCCTGAGAATTCAGAGGTCAGTAGCCGTAGAAACCCCGCAGGAGTGCCTGGTGCTGCGGCTGTCCCCAGTCCACCTGCTCCTGTATATATAACAGAGGAGGTTTTATCCTCAACTCTGGGAGGATTGGAAGAGAGATTAACAGCATTGATCGCTGCTTCCCTGTCACAGGAAAAGCGCGTCCGATCTCCGTCTCCTCCTTCAGAGTGCCTGTTAGTGGAGGAACAGCCCCACACAGAGATCGACCTACCTGAAGGGGATCAGGATGAGGTTGATTCAGTTATGGAGGAATCAACAGTGGAAGAACCTTTCTCAGCATCTCAGGCTGAAAGATTATGGGTTCAGTCTCTGACTAACATGGTCCGATCAGCATTTAAAATGCCTCTGGCGGAACCACCATCCACTACGGTTTCCTCGCTGGGGTCGCTAAAAGCTCCCCAGGCTGTCTGTTCCTTCCCAATCCACCCTTTATTAGAAGGGCTTATTTACAAGGATTGGGAGCATCCTGATAAAATATTTGCTCCCCCCAAGAGATTTCCGGTGATCTATCCCATGGAGGATAAGTTCATAAAAAAATGGAGGGTCCCTACAGTGGACGCAGCCATCTCTTCTGTTAACAAATCACTGACATGTCCAGTAGATAATGTTCCAATGTTCAAAGACCCAATAGATAAAAAATTGGAGTCTTTACTAAAATCTGCTTTCTCTACAGCAAGCATGGTGACACAACCTGCGGTAGCAGCGATTGGAGTCTGCCAAGCAGTGAAAGATCAGTTAAAACAAGTCTTAAGGGACTTACCAGATCAGCAGGCTCTTGCCCTAGCTGACCTGCCTAGAGCCTTGTGTTTTGCGGTGGACGCCATAAAGGATACAATCCAACAGGCCTCCCGCTTTACGCTGTCTATAGTACATATGCGTAGGCTTCTGTGGCTCAAAAACTGGTCTGCTGAAGCTCCCTGTAAAAAACTGCTGGTTAGCTTCCCATTTCATGGAGAACGCTTATTTGGAGAAGATCTGGACAAATATATCCAGAAAATTTCTGCCGGTAAAAGTTCACTCTTACCGGTTAAGAACAAGGGTAGAAGTCCTTCTTTTAAGAGGCCTACTTCTCCAGTCCCGGGCACATCGGCTGTGAAGCAGTTCCGACGGCCTCCGCGGTCAAATTCAGGGGGCAGAAATCAGGGACAATCACAGGGTAACAAGAAACCCTGGATCAAGAGAGGTACAAAACCTCCCCCCAAGGCATGAAGCGTTGCCCCCACTGAATCGGGTGGGGGGAAGACTTCAGTTGTTCACAGAGACCTGGCGGGACACCATCAGAGACAGATGGGTGCTCTCCGCAGTAAGTCTGGGATACAAGCTGGAGTTAAAAGGCACTCCTCCTGCCCAATTTATGAGGTCAAACGTGCCAAGAGATCCCCAGAAGAGAGGATCCCTCCTTCTGGCACTAGAACAACTATTGCTCCAAGATGTAATCATGAAGGTTCCCCTGGAAGAAAGCGGATTCGGGTTTTACTCGAACCTTTTCACAGTCCCCAAACCAAATGGGGACGTGAGGCCCATATTAAATCTAAAAGGGCTAAACAAGTTCCTAAATATCAGGACTTTTCGGATGGAGTCGATCCGATCGGTGGCCACCGCCCTACAAGGGCAGGAATGGTTAGCCTCGATCGACATAAAGGATGCTTATCTGCATATTCCCATCTTTCCGGCCCACCAGAAATTTCTACGCTTTGCAGTAGAAGGGCGCCATTTTCAGTTCAGAGCCTTACCTTTCGGTCTGGCCACAGCACCACGAGTGTTCACAAAAATTCTGGCCCCATTATTGGCCAATCTAAGAACACAGGGTGTAACGATAATGGCATATCTAGACGACCTGCTACTAATAGACCACTCAGTGGAAAAGCTGGAAGTAGCTATTCACAAGACAATCAAGTATCTGGAATATCACGGTTGGATTATCAACCGGGACAAGTCAGCTCTAAGACCAGTCAAAAGTCTCTAATACTTAGGGCTAAGGCTGGATTCAAATCAGAGAAAGATTTTCTTACCTCCAGAGAAGGTGTCGTCTTTAAAAGATTTGACCCACTTAGTGGGTACAAAAAGAAAACCATCCATACGCCTCTGCATGAGGCTGCTGGGAAAAATGGTGGCTTCATTCGAAGCGGTACCCTACGGTCAATTCCATTCAAGGAATTTGCAAAGGGCCATACTGTCAGCCTGGAACAAAAAAGTTCAGGCTTTAGACTTACCAATGTCCCTGTCCCCTTCCGTTCGCAAGAGCCTCCATTGGTGGTTGGTGCCCCAGAATCTGGAAAAAGGGAAACCCTTCAGTCCGGTTTCTTGGAAGGTAGTCACTACAGATGCCAGCCTCATAGGCTGGGGGGCAGTACTGGAGCAATGGTCTCTCCAGGGCAAGTGGTCAGAAGCAGAAATGGCCCTGCCCATCAATCTCTTAGAGATACGAGCAGCCCGGTATGCCCTAGTAGCATGGACATCCAAACTCCAAGGGTCCCCTGTCAGAATTCAATCAGACAATGCCACAGCAGTGGCATATATCAATCACCAGGGTGGCACCAGGAGTCGTGCAGCCCAGAGGGAAGCAAATTGCATCCTGGAGTGGGCAGAAAAATATGTCCCAGCCATATCCGCGGTTTTCATCCCAGGAGTGGAAAATTGGAGAGCGGACTTTTTAAGTCGCCAACAATTATGCCCGGGGGAATGGTCTCTTCACCCCGAGGTTTTCCAGGCAATATGCCAGCGGTGGGGAACACCGGATGTAGATCTGCTAGCATCCAGATTCAACGCAAAGGTGGACAGATTTGTGTCTCGCACAAGGGATCCTCTAGCTTGCGGCTCGGATGCCCTAGTGTTCCCTTGGGATCAGTTCAAGCTGATATATGCATTCCCACCGCCACAATTGTTACCGCGATTACTCTGCAGAATCAGGGTAGAAAAGAAACCAGTGATTCTGGTGGCTCCAGCGTGGCCCCGAAGGGCATGGTACGCGGAGATTGTAAAAATGTCAGTGAGGAGTCCTTGGACCCTCCCACATCGTCCGGACCTGCTGTCGCAAGGACCGATATACCACCCTTCCTTACCAGCCCTAGGTTTGACGGCCTGGCTATTGAAGCCCACATTCTGAAAAAGAGAGGGCTCTCTAATTCTGTGGTATCTACCATGATCAATGCCAGGAAGCCGGTATCCAGGCAGATCTATTATAGGATCTGGAAAGCATACATTACGTGGTGTGAGGCCAAGAGATGGCATCCACGTAAGTACGTGATAGGGAGGATTTTGGACTTCCTACAGTGGGCTGTAGATAGGAAGCTGGCCTTGAGTACTATCAAGGGTCAGATTTCGGCCTTGTCAATATTTTTTCAAAGGCCCTTGGCTTCGCATTCACTAGTCAAAGCTTTCATACAAGGAGTGATGCGTATTAGCCCTCCGGTTAGTATTCCCATATGTCCTTGGGACTTAAACCTGGTTCTGTCAGTTCTACAGAAACAACCGTTTGAACCATTGCAACATATTTCCTTGGTTCTTCTCACCAGGAAATTGATTTTCTTAGTAGCCGTTTGTTCGGCTAAAAGAGTATCGGAATTAGCCGCCTTGTCCTGTAAGGAGCCATATCTGGTTGTCCATAAGGACAGAGTAGTATTACGTCCTCATCCAGCCTTTCTTCCTAAGGTGGTATCGAGGTTTCATTTGAACCAAGATGTGGTTCTTCCTTCTTTTTTCCCCAAACCTAGCTCGGTAGAGGAAAAGTTATTACATTCCTTGGATGTAGTAAGAGCAGTTAAAGCTTATCTAAAAGCCACTGCTCAGATTCGCAGAACGGATACTTTGTTTATTCTGCCGGAAGGCCCTAAAAAGGGTCAGGCAGCATCAAAATCCACTTTAGCCAAGTGGATTCGACAGGTCATAATACAAGCCTATGGCTTGAGAAAGAGACCGCCTCCGTTCAAAGTTAGGGCGCACTCCACAAGAGCAGTTGGAACTTCATGGGCAGTGCATCCCCAGGCCTCCCTGGCTCAAGTATGTAAGGCCGCAACATGGTCTTCGGTACACACGTTTACTAGATTCTACCAGGTAGACGTTAGAAGTCAGGAGGATGTCGCCTTTGGGCGCAGTGTGTTGCAGGCCGCAAAAGATCCTCATGCCTGATGGCGCCCAGCTTATGTATCCCTCCCCTCATTTGGCATTGCTTTGGGACGTCCCATTAGTAATGACTAAGTCGCTCTGTGTCCCGTGATGTACGAAAAAGAAAAAGGGATTTTTATAACAGCTTACCTGTAAAATCCTTTTCTTGGAGTACATCACGGGACACAGAGCTCCCACCCCTCTTTTTGGGACACTTATTGCTTGGCTACAAAACTGAGGTGCTCCCGGATGGGAGGGGCTTATATAGGGGAGGGTACTTCCGGTTTGGAATTGGCCAGTGCCAACACCTGAAGGTAATCTATATAACCCATTAGTAATGACTAAGTCGCTCTGTGTCCCGTGATGTACTCCAAGAAAAGGATTTTACAGGTAAGCTGTTATAAAAATCCCTTTTTTAGCAGACATCCAAGGAATAAAATGGCGGTCATTGCAAATTTTTATCTTGCTCGGTATTTGCGCAATACATTTTCAAACGCCTTTTTTTTGGAAGAAAAATGGTTTCATGAATTAAAAAAAAATTACAAGACAGTAAAGTTAGCCCAATTTTTTTGTATAATGTTAAAGATGTTGTTTTGCTGAGTAAATAGATACCTAACATGTCACGCTTTAAAATTGCGCACACTCATGGAATGACACCAAACTTCAGTACTTAAAAATCTCCATAGGCGATGCTTTAAAACAATTTACACGTTACCATTTTCGCATTACAGAGGAGGTCTAGTGCTAGAATTGTTGAACCCGTTCTAATGCACGCAGCAATACTTCACATGTGTGGTTTGAACGGCGTTTACATATGTGGGCGGGACTTACGTGTGTGTTCGCTTCTGAGCTCGAGCTACTGGGAACATGGGCGTTTTTTGATTTTTTTTATTATTTTTTTTTAGTTTTTTACTTTTTTTTTTACTTTTTTTTATCACTTTTATTCCTATTACAAGGAATGTAAACATCCCTTGTAATAGGAATCTATTGTGACAGGTCCTCTTTATGGAGAGATGCAGGGTCAATAAGACCCCTCATCTCTCCTCCAGGCTGGAAAGCATGAGATCGGTCAAAAATTCACAGATCTCATGCTGACAGCCGAGATCACGGATTTGTTTACATATGGGAACCCGGCGTGATGTCATAACGTTGCGCCCGGGCCTCCGACGGTCATAAAGATGACTGGTGAACATCTGGTCACCAGTCATCTCTATGCTTCCCATCCGGCGCCAGCCAATTCGTTCTCCGAGCCCCAGATGGCACGGGAGAGCACCGGATGGCGGCGGGAGGGGGGGGGGATGTCCCCTCCCACCGCCTATAAGAACGATCAAGCAGTGGAACTGCCGCTATGATCATTTTTATCGTGCACAGAATCGCCGTCTGAAAAGAATGATATCTGAATGATGCCTGCAACTGCGGGCATCATTCAGATGTCACCGCACAAAGCCAAGGACGTCATTTGACGGTGGGCGGTAGGGAAGTGGTTAATATTTCGAAAATTTTGAAAAAAGGTAATTTTTCTCCTTCATTGATGTACACTGATGAGACTGCACCGATGGGCACCGATAAGGTGGCATTGCTAGTTGGCACTGGTGGGCATTGAGAAGGGGCACTGCTAGGTGGCAATGATAGTTGGCAGTGATGGGCACTGATAGGCAGCACTGCTAGGTGGCACTGATTGGCACCAGTGGTGGGCATTGATAGGTGGCACTGGCAGGGGCTACTGATTGTCACAGATGACGCAGAATTGCCTCTTCCTCTTCGGGCCCGATGTCCCTTGCACATAAGCCGGTGATTGCCTTTTTTTATGCTCACGCTGTCAGCACATGGAGAAAACAAAAACCATTACCCAGCTTTTGTTTACATCACGTGATCAGCTGGCATTGGCTGACAGCTGATCACATGGTAAGGGGCAGGGATCGGCCCCTTACTCGGATCTGTCATCACCCGAGTCTCAGTGACTCAGTGACCACAGCACGCGCGAAGGGGAGGACATCTATTGACGGACTCCCGGCAATTGAGGACCGTTCTGTGGCCGTCGATCAGCTATAGCGCTGATCTCAAGTGATTAAAGAGGGTCTAGATGGGCCATTGACATGCATCACAATTCAACTTAGGAATGTGTCTTTGCAAAGTTAAACTAAATGAAATCCTTTCTTATTTTTGCTTGGGGATAGAGTGCAGAGGGATTACAAGTCTAGACAGTTTTTGGGGATGTCTGCACCCCTGATAGGGTGAAGACAACTCCCAAATTTGGCCACTTTATCCTTCCAAATAATTCACTTCCTGTCACATAGCCACACAGGAAGTGAGGGTAAATCCCTACCAATGTCTTTCCTTGGGGACACACAGGTCAATCTAAATACTTTCCCCATTATGTACATTGCACTCCAGCATTTTGCGGGGTACACCACAAATTATTAGGTATTTTGGACTTTGGGGTTTATTTACTAAAGGCAAATCTACTTTGCACTACAAGTGCACTTGCTGGATATCCGAGGGGGACATGCAAGCAAACAAAAAAAACACCATCTTTGCTTTTACATGATTGTAACATCCAATCACCAGTGCTCCCCCTCAGATTTTCAGCAGCTACACTTTTACTGCAGAGTGGATTTGTCTTTACTAAACCCCAAACTACCTAATGATTTGGGGTGTACACAACAAAGTGCTAGAGTGCAATTTGCTTAATGGGGACACTAGTTAGATTGATCTGTGTGTCCCCAAGAAAATACATTGGTAGGGTTTTACCTTCACTTCCTGTTTAGCTGCGTGACAGGAAGTGAAGCCAATTTTACTAAAAGGGACACAAAGCCCAACCTAAAAAAAAAAAAAAAAAAAACAAGCAGGGGTTCTAACACTTACTTTGTTTCCCTCAAAATTCCCACAGTTAGAATAGTATTGCCTTGAGCTATTTTTAAGGGCAGTGCTCTAAATCAGTGCTTCTCAAGTACCTCCAACAGGCCATGTTTGCAGGTTTTCCTTCATCGTGCACATGTGCTTTAAATCACAGTCAATGGTTTTGTATTTTGGACAGCAATTCTCGATAAGATAAATTCACAAAACATGTCCTGTTAGGGGTACTTGAGGACTGAGGCTGAGAACCACTGCAGTAAAAAGGAAAATTGAATACTTACCGCTCTGTATTTTTCATTTCCTGGTGACTATCCATGGCAGCACACAATACATGCATATGCTGCTAGCATGAAGGCACCAGGGTAGACAAATCACACCTGTTTTGTTTTGACATGCCAATCAGCTGTCACATTTGTTGCATACAAAACAAACATCAAAACTTTGCATCAAATTTTATTGGTCAACAAAACAAAGGGAAGCCAAAATAAAAAACATGGTCAATTTGAAACATTAGTCACAACATCTTGAGAAAGATTTAGCAAAATAATGCAGCCCAGACAATTAAATCAAAGTGAACAAACAACACACATTAACAACATCAAAATTATTTCAGGGGAACATTTCCCCCACACAAAAAAATACAATCAACAAAAGTAAAACAAACATCTGTTTTGCAAAGACATAACAAATAAAATACGTGTAGCGATACCTCCAACTAAGAAGGCCGCAGATTTAGTTTGGGCCCTGAAGACAGCTCCGCCAACCCCCGGCAATATGCTCTACCCCCTACTGGCACAGCTAGTACTGACAGTAAATTGTATATCTTATACTGTATGAATAACTGAGCATTGAGACAATATTAAATTGAAATAAAGGTAAGATTTTTCTTGAGCTATTGGTAAAGAAAAGGGTAACATCAATGACAGTTTACAGAATAATCATTTGTAATGCAGAGCCCAACCACACTAACACACTATAAGGTTAACACCTAACAAGTGCGCCATGCGGGCGACCGTTAGCTAAGTGCCCTGTGGCGCAGTGACCAAAACACCTTAGAAATCCCACCAGGCCTGGTTCTGATATCTACAACTTAGTCCTTTTTCTTCACCGGCAGATCTTTAATGGTGGTGCACATTAATAGAGTACAAACTTTGTAATCCAATGGGGTAGGTAAAGATGGAGTAGAAACTTGACTATGTGAACGTAGGTTCAGTTCTAACAAGGGGTCTTCAATAAGAGCACTAAGAACAACTCATAGGCCATGGCAGTCTATAGGCCTATATGCAGTAACAGTATATCGTTTGGGCATATGCCCTCTCACCCGCCCGGACTACGATCCCAGTCCGGGAACTTCCACCTGTTGTGTCCTCACACACACACTCCGTCTCTTCAGCGATCGGGTCCCCGATCCAACAAGGCTGTAGTCGAGCAAAGTCAGATGCCACCCAGGCTCGCAGAGGGGTGGAAGGCTCTTTGGTGCTGCGCAAGGCCTCAGGCTTCAGGCCCTGCACTCCGACACGTCAGCACAGGAGGATCAGTCTCTGAAGTCTCGTGTCCCAAAGAGGCCGAGCCCAGCCTCGCCTCCTCCTTTTATAACCCCTCCCATGAGTCTCTGCGGCGGAACATTGCCGAATGGGGTTCTGGGTAATGTAGTCTCTCTGCATTAAAGGGGAACACCCCGCTACACACTCCCCCCACTTGAACTCTTTGGTCCCCAAAGATAAACCTTAACAAAGACTATGTACAACTCTAGACAATTCTACAAACGATGTTGGCATAGGGAATTCCCACCAAAACTGAGGAGTAGAATTCCCTTGCCCACAGGTCACATTATCATAGGCGGCCTGCCTAGCTGTGCCAGAGAGTGAGCTGGGGTTGCCCTCCACTAAATGGACAGTGGAGGGATCCGGATTTTCAGCATTCCTCCTAGCGGTAACTACAGAATCCTCTGAGCTATTCCCCATTTGTGGGTAGGTCAGCTTCTTAGGAGGCCGGATGACTCTTCGAGCCCTTTGCTCTCTTGGGATTTCTGGCTCTGGTGCCACAGGCTCCTCTTCCTCTGAGTAACCATCATGGGCATCTTCCCAGTAATCTGCTGAAGGACTAGAGGGGATGAACTCTGTGGCTTCTGGGTTCAGTGTTTCATCTGTGGTGTCCTCAGTGATTGGAAGGTCTATGTTAGAAGTTCCTGCAGTTGGGGAAGGCCACAGCCAATTAAGTTCTCCATCCTCATTTTCACTAAGTTGAGAGGCCTCTCCATCTTCATCTCGAGAAGCCTGCGACCGAGTGTTCGGCCTAGGAGTATCCAGGATAGAGGCCGGTTCAGTGGAGTCTCCCACGGGAGGTATTCTAACTGCCTCAGCAAGAGGGATCAGTTGGTTTCGATGCCACGTCTTCAGAGGGCCCACCTTTCCTTCCGGCTTCAACTTGTAGACAGGCAGGCCCGGCAACTTCCTACAGATGACATAAGGTTCAGATCTCCATCTATCTGCAAGTTTGTGCTTCCCAGGGACCCCCAGATTGCGTAACAGTACTCGATCCCTGGGCTGTAGGTCTTGTACCCGGACCTTCAAGTCGAAGTTTCTTTTGTTTCGAGCCCCCCTTTGATCTGAGGCCGCTTGAGCTTGTTCATAGGCTACTTTCAGGCTATGTCTGAGCCTGTCCACATATCCTTTGTGGGATGTGGCTGAGGAATGGTCCAGAGAGGTGCCAAAGGCCAAATCCACAGGTAGTCTCGCTTCTCTCCCAAACATGAGTCGATATGGGGAGTAGCCTGTAGCATCACTGATGGTGCAGTTGTAAGCATGTACTAGAGCTGCTATATGTTTGCTCCAATGTTGCTTTTTCTCACTTTCCAGAGTCCCCAACATGTTGAGCAAGGTTCGATTAAACCTTTCCGGCTGAGCATCTCCTTGTGGGTGGTAAGGTGTAGTTCGAGTCTTCTTGATTCCCAACGAATCCAGGAGTTTCCGGATCAGTTTACTCTCAAAGTCCCTTCCTTGATCTGAATGAAGTCGCTGTGGCAGCCCATAATGGACAAAGTACTTCTCCATGAGTACCTTGGCTACGGTGGAGGCCTTCTGATCTTTGGTTGGGAAAGCTTGGGCATACCGGGTGAAATGGTCAGTTATCACCAGAACATTTCCTAGTCCACTCAGGTCGGGTTCAAGGCAGAGAAAATCAATGCATACCAGATCCATTGGGCCTTGACTTTGTAGATGGCCCATTGGGGCAGCTTGATGGGGTAAAGTCTTCCTCTGGATGCATCGTGCACATGAGTGGCAGTACTCTTCTACCTCTGCCCTCATGCAGGGCCAATAGAACCGACTTCTGACAAGTTGAAAGGTCCTTTCAGCCCCTAGATGGCCATGATTGTCATGCAGGGCAATCAGAACAGTCTCTCGATGTTTCTCTGGGAGGAACAGTTGCCACTTATCTTCTGAGTCATCAGAGGGGCCCCTTCGGTAGACCACTCCCTGATGTACCTGCAACCTGTCCCATTCTTTCCTCAACAGGCGAGCTTCCTTTGAGGGATGACACAGGAGTTTGTTTGGATCCTGATTCTCCAGGGCCTCCAGGACCAATCTCCCCATGGGGTCTTCCAATTGGTCACTCCTCAAATCCTTCTTGGACAATCTCGGCAGGTTGTCTTCGTCCAATTGAGTCACTCCACAGTAGTGTTTTGGGACTCCCACCATGGTAACTCCTATTTCTTCTGCTCTGGAGCCTCCTCTGGCCTGGAATTCAGCTCCTTGACAAAGGGCCCGCACCCCGTCCGGTGCCACTTGGGTCCAATCTTCTATATCACTGGTGAGGGCATGAGATCTCCTGGACAGAGCGTCTGCGTCTCTATTCCCAGCCCCTGGCCTATACTTTAGGCTAAAGTTGAATCCAGACAGTGTGGCCAGCCACCTGTGTCCAGTGGCGTCCAGCTTGGCCGTGGTGAAAAGGTAGGTAAGGGGGTTGTTGTCGGTCTTCACAGTGAACTCTGCCCCATACAGGTAGTCTTTGAGCTTGTCTACTACCGCCCACTTGAGGGCCAGGAACTCCAGCTTGTGAGTGGGGTAGTTCTTCTCAGAGGGTGTCAGGCTCCTGCTCACATAGGCAACAGGCCGTTGTTGCCCTTCGTGTTCTTGATAAAGTACTCCTCCCAGACCGTCATGACTAGCATCTACGTGTAGTTCATAGGGCTTGGTTGGGTCTGCGTAGGCCAAGACTGGACAGAAAAACAACAATCTCCTGCGCACTCAGTGTACAGTCAGGGTACGGGTAGTGTGGTTCCGTCTAAAAGCAAAGTCTAAAGTCTTGCAGCCCTCATCAGAACAATGGGTGTTCACATGGCTAGAAAAAAGAAAAGAGAAAGGAGGGCGCACCAACCTCGTGTATTACCACTTAAAAGTTTTATTAAAATATAAATAAAAAGCAATGGTCCTACTCACAGACGGAGCTTAAGTACAAGCTTATCGGACAATTAGGCTGGAAATTCTTGGCACCCACCGACCGAACTTGATGACAGAGAGGGTCCGGCAGCACCTCAAACATCTATATAGCTGACGCGTTTCAGGGGCGCACCCCTTTCCTCAGAGCTAAGATGATCCATCTTAGCTCTGAGGAAAGGGGTGCGCCCCTGAAACGCGTCAGCTATATAGATGTTTGAGGTGCTGCCGGACCCTCTCTGTCATCAAGTTCAGTCAGTGGGTGCCAAGAATTTCCAGCCTAATTGTCCGATAAGCTTGTACTTAAGCTCCGTCTGTGAGTAGGACCATTGCTTTTTATTTATATTTTAATAAAACTTTTAAGTGGTAATGCACGAGGTTGGTGCGCCCTCCTTTCTCTTTTCTTTTTTCTAGGCCAAGACTGGGGCAGTGGTTAGGCTCTCCTTTAATGCCTGGAAGGCCTCTTCACACTTCTGGTTCCACTGATTTCTGACTGACTCTCCCGGCTTCCTGGGCCCTGAGTCGTCCTCTTCCCCCTCAGTCTTGAGCAGTTCATTCAATGGTCTAGCAATTCGGGCGAATCCCTCCACAAACCTCCTATAGTAGGAGCAGAAACCCAAGAAGGATCTGAGTTCTGTTACTGTGGTGGGCCGTGGCCAGGAGGTAACTGCCTCCAATTTCTCGGGGTCTGTGGCCACCCCTTCTTCGGACACTATGTGCCCCAGATAGTTCACAGAAGACTGGTAGAACTGACACTTTTCAGGCGAAAGTTTGAGTCCCTCCTCACTGAGTCTCCTCAAGACTTTTTCCAGCCTCTCCTCATGTTCCTCCAGGGTTCTTCCAAAGACTATGACATCGTCCAGGTATACAAGGACTTCAATAAGGTTCATGTCTCCTACAGTCTTCTCCATGAGACGCTGGAAGGTAGCTGGGGCTCCAGACAGACCTTGGGGCATCCGGTCGAATTCAAAGAACCCTACTGGGGTTATGAAGGCTGTCTTCTCCTTGTCTTCTGGGTGCATAGGGATCTGATAGTACCCACTTTTGAGATCCATAACGCTGAACCACTTGGCCCCAGACAAGCTCTGTAGGGCATCCTCTATCCTTGGAGTGGTATACTGGTCGGGTATGGTTCTCCTGTTGAGAGTCCTGTAGTCGATACAGAGCCTCAATGACCCATTCTTCTTCCTGACCACCACTATCGGGGATGCATAGGGGCTTCTAGATTCCCGTATCACTCCAGTCCTTTTGAGTTCTGAGAGTTGTTCCCTTAGATCCTCCAAATCCGCTAGGGGGACCCGCCTAACTCTCTCTCTGAAGGGCTTATCTTCCTGGAGGCGGATCCGATGGGTGGCACTCCTTGCACACCCCACATCGAACTCATCTTTAGAGAAGATCTTCTCCCATCTGTTCAGCTGGGCCTTGGCTCTCTCTTTCCAAGCCCTGGGCATATTCCGTTTTTTCCATGGATATCTTCTCCCAAGCATCTCCTCCTTCGCCCACCTCTGACAGGTTGACAGGGGCAGCAGGGCTCACCTGGCCTAGCAGCATCCTGGCTGGGACCTCCATGGGGCCATCCGTATTGTTCCTAACACTCACTGGGACTCTACAATGGGCCTTCTTTAGGGCCTTCAGTGGAATTACTTCTGGTATCACTTCCAGACCGTGGGACCCTTCTCTTGGATCAGATTCCAACATGACAAAGGGTCCAGGCTGCTCCCAAGTAAGCTTCACAGTGCCTCTGAGACAGGTTACTTTGCCAGGCTGCCGCACTATCCCTCCTCTTCCAAGTCTCCACACCTTCCCTATCCCCTCTCCTGGGGTCTTCTGCTCTAAGACTAGCCTTTGGTAAGCTGTCTTCAGCATGGGGTGGATCTTGGTGACCGCTGCCCCTTTCTCTTTCACTAGAGGGGTCAGAAGTCTTCGGACCAGGTCCGTGTTTGTCCCTATTATCAGGGAACTCTTGTTGGCTCCTGGTGGCCGAGGGCACACAACTGCCAGGGTGTCAAACACTTTGGTTTTCCCAGCCACAGATGGATCAAAGGTCATCCTGACAGGCAGATAGCCATCGTAGGGGAAGTTCTGGGTTCCAATCCTACATATCTCTAGTCCCTCTATTTTCCGGATGGGTAGGTGACTCAAGTACTTATCGTAAAAGTCTCTGTATAGCAGGGTTACTTGCACCCCAGTATCCAAGATTGCTCTGGTGTAGACTCCCTCCACTTGAATGGACACTATAGGAGATGGGCCTACCAGCTTCTCCGGGTAAGGCCCGGCAGGGGTCGCTTTCTTCAGATTTTTTTTCTTTGAACCTCCTCTCGTCCAATCCCCTTTGGACTTCAGTCTTTCTTGAGTCTGGTATGCATTGACTCCCCCCCCTTTACTGGGTGTAGGGACCCGCTGAGGGACGCTATTGTTTTTCCTAGGTGTGCACCCCCTCTGGGGAGTGCTGTGCCTCTTCTGGGGGGTCTTACCCCCTTTCTCTGGGGTGTATCTCTGTTTAGGAATGTTGTGTTTCCCCCGAGGCGTTTTATCTCCTGTTGTTTTCTGCTTTGCTTTCAGCTTGGAGCTCACTGAAGGTGATGGGCACCCGGTTGACTCCTTCACCGGGGCCCTCTGAAGTTTCCCGCTGGCTTGCGGTTGTCTATTTTCTTATTTTTGGGACTGGAGCATGTAGCCGCAATATGTCCAATTCCTCCACAGTTAAAGCAGACGATATCTCCCCATTCTTGTAAAGATGTGGGTGCTGTGGCAACTGGGAATAATTCCTTCCTTGGTACTTCTCTCTTGGGACTCTCTGTGTCTTTTTCCATCAGAGAGGTCAACATCTCTAACACCTTGGACATTTGAGCTTTCAGGGTGTCTATCTCCGAATCTCTTTCAGGGGTCATTACTGGATTGACTAGCACCTGTGCGGGTACAACACTTGTCCTAATCAACTGCTGGTCCTGTTGCAGTGCCTCCTCATCTCTGATGATTTTTATCAAGTCAGCATAAGTCAGCAACGTTCCTCCTCCTGAGGTTTTCAGGTGCAACCAGACTGGATCCGATCGCAGCACTCCCTTTAAGACTTGCTTCATTCTTGCCGCATCTGTGTCTTGGGGCCTCATCCCCTTCTTCAACACAATCTTGCACAACAACCTGTTCAGTCTTCTAACATACTCGGAAAGTTTCTCCTCCGGTTGTTGGAAAGTGTGTTCAAACTGGTAGACCATCTCAGTCACCTTTTCCAATTGACCAAACTCTTCTTGCAGCATGGCTAGACAGTCTTGAGCCATGCAATCTGCGTTCCCAAACCGAAAGCTTTTCACTGCTTCTGCTGCTGCGCCTTTAAGGCTTTCCATCACTCGTTGCCTCTTCTGCGCTTCAGGCACCTCCCATGCCTCTACAGCCTGCAATGCCTGCTCCACCCAGGTGTCAAAGTCTTCTTCCCCTGCGGGGACAGGGAGCTTCCCTGAGAATGTCTTTAGTCTCCGGTAGCTAGTCTCTACATGCACCGTGTTTGCCTTCTGACACTTGGTTAGCAGATCCCCTATCGCACCTATCAGTTCTGGTGATATAACAGTGGCAGGTGCAGGCGCCACCGGGGGCGTCGCCCTGTCCCTTTCTTCCGGTGGGGTACGGGCCGCAGCCTGCGGTGATCCCGTTGGTGATGGTTCCTTTTTTTCAGTTACTGCGTGCGCCAACCTGTAAGTTCTGTTGTCTGGCGTCCGCACACACTTGCGCTTACAGGCCTCTGGCATCCCGTTCCAGTACTCCACTAATGCATACTGATATGAGATGTCTGGGTCTGACTTTATCTCCGTCACCCATGGTGTGTGATTTGGGGACACTGACTTCATCAATTCCTCTACCGTTTCAGTCGACCATGCCTCCCCTGGGAGGCTGATGACTATCGACTGGTTTGGCTCTGCGTTAGAGGCTTTGCACCATTCTTCTACCGCTCGTGGATCCATGGGGTCCATGCCGGCACCTCTGGCGTTCACTTGCTGCATCAGGATCCCGGACGAGAACCCCTACGTGTAGCGATACCTCCAACTAAGAAGGCCGCAGATTTAGTTTGGGCCCTGAAGCCAGCTCCGCCAACCCCCGGCAATATGCTCTACCCCCTACTGGCACAGCTAGTACTGACAGTAAATTGTATATCTTATACTGTATGAATAACTGAGCATTGAGACAATATTAAATTGAAATAAAGGTAAGATTTTACTTGAGCTATTGGTAAAGAAAAGGGTAACATCAATGACAGTTTACAGAATAATCATTTGTAATGCAGAGCCCAACCACAATAACACACTATAAGGTTAACACCTAACAAGTGCGCCATGCGGGCGACCGTTAGCTAAGTGCCCTGTGGCGCAGTAACCAAAACACCTTAGAAATCCCACCAGGCCTGGTTCTGATATCTACAACTTAGTCCTTTTTCTTCACCGGCAGATCTTTAACGGTGGTGCACATTAATAGAGTACAAACTTTGTAATCCAATGGGGTAGGAAAAGATGGAGTAGAAACTTGACTATGTGAACGGTAGGTTCAGTTCTAACAAGGGGTCTTCAATAAGAGCACTAAGAACAACTCATAGGCCACGGCAGTCTATAGGCCTATATGCAGTAACAGTATATCGTTTGGGCATATGCCCTCTCACCCGCCCGGACTACGATCCCAGTCTGGGAACTTCCACCTGTTGTGTCCTCACACACACACTCCGTCTCTTCAGCGATCGGGTCCCCGATCCAACAAGGCTGTAGTCGAGCAAAGTCAGATGCCACCCAGGCTCGCAGAGGGGTGGAAGGCTCTTTGGTGCTGCGCAAGGCCTCAGGCTTCAGGCCCTGCACTCTGACACGTCCGCACAGGAGGATCAGTCTCTGAAGTCTCGTGTCCCAAAGAGGCCGAGCCCAGCCTCGCCTCCTCCTTTTATAACCCCTCCCATGAGTCTCTGCGGCGGAACATTGCCGAATGGGGTTCTGGGTAATGTAGTCTCTCTGCATTAAAGGGGAACACCCCGCTACACACATGTGTTACAAACTCGATAAGGACACCAAAATGTACTTTTTGCCGGACACGCACACACTTGCCTCTTTTCAGGGCAAGGGAGAGAATGCTATCTGCGAGCTTTATATAACATAGGTTTGTGAGCTAATGAGGCGATTGAAAACACATGCACAGTCCATGAAACACCCAAAATGCAAGTTCACCCAATGTAGGGACTGAACTTCAAAGTGGGTACACCTGTTAAGGATGCCCTTCAATTACTAACCCATAAAAACACCCTCTGAGCATGCCCAGAAACATCCAGGTGCTGTTCACACACAAAAAGCACCAAAAAAAAAAGTCCCTGGGCATGCTAAGACCAACGCAAATGCAGCTAGCAGAAAATAAGCCCCCCCCCCCTGTCCTAAGTTAAGCACATCATCCAGCATGCTACAAAATTAGAGATGGGACAAACACCCCCCCCCCCCACCAACAAATACCATTGCAGTCTATGGGAACTGACTTGTTAATTTTGCTAGTCCCCACTTGGCTGGCTTTTCTTCTAGTTATTAGACATGTGCATTCGTTTTCGTCCGAATGCATTTTCGTCCGAATTTCAGGTATTTTCGTTATCGTTTTAACAAACGAAAACGAAAATGCAGAATCCGAAAACCGAAAGATCTGACATAAACAAATGCTTAATTTTAGTTTTCGTTGCAACAACAGTTTGATATAGGTAGGAGATTCGACATGAGGCTGACAATAACAATCTGTGTCTATCGAACCTGTGTTCAAATGTGCCTAACCTTAACTCTATTAGTCCAAGATTATTCTACATAGAGAGAAAAGATTTGACATTAAAGAGAGAAAAGATTCGACATAGAGAGAAAAGATCGCTGCTGGAATTGGGAGGGGGAAGTAAAATAAAAATAATGATGATGATGAATGTTATTGGCTGATTGTAACCAAAGAGAAGGAGCAGTAAAATAGCTAGAACTAACTTGACAATTCAACGTGAACGACAAAGATTCAACAAAGCATCGAAAAACATACTGTCATTGAAGGCTTATGGTGTCTGTTGAAAGTTCTAAGAAGATTCGACGGAGCAGATAAACTGTACAACGCTGCAATCGTACGTTTCCAGTCAAATACTCTGCCCATAGGCTATAGAAAAATTCTAATGTTGGTTGACTAGTAATAATAATTAATAAATATAATAATTACTAGTCATACAACATTATAATTCTACTATAGCTAGCTTGTAGGCAGAACATTCGACCGGAAAGGTACGATTGCGGTGTCGTACATTTCGCTGCTCCGTCGAATCTTCTTTGAACATTCGACAGACACCAAAAGCCTTCAATAACAGATTCGACCTTAATTAATTGAGATTTTCGGACGAATGCAATTTCTAATGAAAAACAAAATAAATAAAAACGAATTTCGGGAGTAACTAAATAAATGTATTTTTCAAACGAAACCGAAATTCCGAAACAAAATATTTCAGTGTGCACATGTCTACTAGTTATTGGCCTTAAATGGGGGCCCAGGACCCACCTTAAGGGATATACCGTATATACTCGAGTATAAGCCGAGATTTTCAGCCCTTTTTTTGGGGCTGAAAGTCCCCCCCTCGGCTTATACTCGAGTCATAGAAATTTTTACATTGTAAATATTACCTGTAAAGAAGTTGCGGCTGCGGCGTCCATCGTTCGAATTCCGCGGCGTCCATCGTTCAAAATTCCGCGGTCTCTTCCTGTTCATTACTTGATAGGCGAGTCTCAGCAGACACTCTCCGCCTATCACGAACGTTCTCTCATCCTCAGTTTTCCAGCAGACGTCTGTGATTGGCGGAACACCCAACACAGTGTCTGCTGGGAAAACTAAGGATGAGAGAATGATCGTGATAGGCGGAGAGTGTCTGCTGAGACTCGCCTATCAAGTAAGGAACAGGAAGAGACCGCGGAATTTTGAACGATGGACGCCGCGGAATTCGAACGATGGACGCCGCAGCCGCAACTTCTTTACAGGTAATATTTACAATGTAAAAATTTCTATTTACAGGGAACAGCGAGCTAGGGAACAGTGGGGCATCGGCTTATACTCGCGTCAGTAAGGTTTCCCAGTTTTTTTGGGCAACATTAGGTACCTCAGCTTATACTCGAGTCGGCTTATACTCGAGTATATACGGTATATCAATGTCACCAATTTGGACAACACCAAAAACAAAACAAGGAGAAGTGCCTTTAAATATGCCAAATTGCTTAAGGGCCATTTCACACCACATGCAGTCCATTGCGTTTTTAAGCATCAAAAATGCATGGAAAGTTGGTTATATGGTTCTAAATGGCAGTGTTTGTTCCAGTGCGTTCCAGTTCCACAAAAAAAGTAGAACATGCTGCATTTTACCTGCACTGGACTGTACTGGAACGCAGCAAAACGCATCAAAAACGCACTGGAACACACCGGAACACACCTAAATGCACCAAAAACGCACTGGAACACACTTGTCCTTATCTATGGTTAATAAAAAAGAGGGGTGAAAAAAAACACTGGACTGCATCAAAAACGTACCAAAAATGCATCCGGATTGCATTTCTATGGTGTGAACTGGCCCTAGTTCACACCATAGAAACGCAGTTTTGATGCGTTCCAGGTGCTTTTCTGCATGCACGTTTTTGACGCGTTCCTGTGCATTTTTGATGCTTTTTTGATGCAGTCCAGTGTTTTTTCCCCCTCTTTTCACTTAGGACAAGTGTGTTGCAGTGCGTCTTTGGAGCACTTAGGTGCGTTCTGGTGCATTCCAGTTCGTTTTTGGTACGTTCCGTAGCGTTTTTGATGTGTTTTACTGTGGTCCAGTACAGTTCTGTACATAAAAAATGCAGCATGACCATTTTTTTTTTCCTTTCTGAAATGCACTGGAACGGACTGCAGTGGTGTGAACTATGCCATTGGCATTAATGTGATCAACTTTCTTTGCGTTTTTCATGCATCAAAAAAACGCACTGCACTGCATCCCGTGTGAACTGGCCCTAAATATCATAACCTGGGGGGTGTCTATAGTATGCCTGTAAAGTAGCGCATGTTTTCCATGTTTATAACAGTCCGAGAGCAAAATTACATTTCTAAAGTAAAACAATAGTCATTTAAAAGTACTCGCGGCTGTAATGAATTGCTGGTTCCTGTCAATACAGATAAAAGTCATTAAAAGTCTTTGAAAAAAAAAATGTGTGGGGGTTCCCCCAAATTTCATTACCAGGCCCTTCAGGTCTGGTATGGATATTAAGGGGAACTCCGCGCCAAATGTAAAAAAAAAAATGGCGTGGGGGTCCCCCTAAAAATCCACACTAGACCCTTATCCGAGCACGCAACCTGGCAGACCGCAGGAAAAGAGGGGGGGATGAGAGAGCGGCCCCCCTCCCTCCTGAACCGTACCAGGCCACATGCCCTCAACAAGGGCCTCATCCCCACAACACTTGCCGGTGGTTTGTGGGGGTCTGCGGGCGGGGGGCTTATCGGAATCTGGAAGACCCCTTTAACAAAGGGGACCCCCAGATCCCGCCCCCCCTGTGTGAAATGGTAATGGGGTACAAATGTACCCCTACCATTTCACAAAAAAAGTGTCAAAAATTTTAAAAATGACAATAGCCGGTTTTTGACAATTCCTTTATTAATGTCTTCATGGGGAGGGCCTGGTATGGATTTTGAGGGGGACTCGCACGTCATTTTTTTTTTTTTAACCACTTCGCATCCGGGCCAATTCTGACACTTCGCTCCTACATGTAAAAAGCCTAATTTTTTTGCTAGAAAATTACATATAACCCCCAAACACTATATATATTTTTTTAGCAAAGACCCTAGAGAATACAATGGCGGTCATTGAAACTTTTTATCTCGCACGGTATTTGCGCAATAATTTTTCAAACACATTTTTTTTGGAATAAAAACGGTTTCTTGAATTAAAAAATATTAAAACATTAAAGTTAGCCCAATTTTTTTGCATAATGTGAAAGATGAAGTTACGCCGAGTAAATAGATACCCAACATGTCACCCTTCAAAATTGTACACGCTCGTGGAATGGCGCCAAACTTCGGTACTTAAAAATCCTCATGGGCGACGCTTTAATTTTTTTTACTGGTCACATGTTTTGAGTTACAGAGGAGGTCTAGGGCTAGAATTATTGCTCTCGCTCTAACGTTCGCTACGATACCTCACATGTGTGTTCTGAACACCGTTTTCATATGTGGGCGGGACTTACGTATGCGTTCGCTTCTGCGTACGAGCTAACTGGGGACAGGGGCGCTTTACATTATTTTTTTTTATTACTTATTGTTAATTTTACTTTTAACTTTTTACTTATACAGTTAGAAAAAAAAAAAAAAAAAAAGATCACTTTTATTCCTATTACAAGGAATGTAAACATCCCTTGTAATAGGAATAAGCATGACAGGTCCTCTTTACAGTGAGATATGGGGTCAATAAGACCCCACATCTCACCTCTAGGCTGGGAAGCCTGAAATAAAAAATAAAAAAAACGATCACCGCTTCCTAGCCGAAGCGGCGCCGTTTTTTTGAATGCAGAGGCCGGGCGTGACGTCATAACATCGCGCCCGGCCTCCGAACGATCATAGAGACTCCGGCGACCATCTGGTCCACCGGAAATCTCTATGGTTAGAAGCCGGGGCCGGCGGATCCTGTCACTGACTCACCGATAGCTCAGGTGAGTCGGTAGAAGCACCGGAGGGCGGCGGGAGGGGGGGGGACGTCCCCTCTCGCCGCCTGTAAGAACGATCAAGCGGTGGAACAGCCGCTATGCTCATTCTTACGGTACAGAGAATCGCCGGCTCTAAAAAACGATATCTGAATGATGCCTGTAGCTGCAGGCATCATTCAGATATCCCGGCTGAAAGTCAAGGACGTCCCACGGACGTCCTTAGATGCGAAGTGGTTAAATGGCGCGGAGTTCCCCTTAATATCCATACCAGACCTGAAGGGCCTGGTAATGAAATTTGGGGGGACCCCACGCATTTTTTTCAAAGACTTTCAATTACTTTTCTCTATATTGACGGGAGCCGACAATTCATTATAGCCGCGAGTGATTTTAAATGCCTTTTTTTTTCCTTTAGAAATGTAATTTTGCTGGCGGACTGTTATATAATGGCAAGTTCAGAGCTGCGCCTGTTCAACTTATACAAATTGATTTACATGACTTGACATTTACGAAGATTTTGCCGGCGCAGTGTCCCGGCGCGTTTGAACAAGTGAAATTCCCACGCAGAGCTCAAAAAAACCTCTCACAGTTCTAAATGTAATTGCCGGCGCAGCGGGCTGGTTCAGAAAAAGTTACCGTATTTATCCGCGTATAACACGCACTTTTTTCCCCTGAAAATCAGGGGGAAATCGTGGGTGCGTGTTATACGCCGATATCCACATCCCTGAGCTGTCTCCGCTGACTGGGAGCGGAGCGGAGCGAGATACACATAGCCGAATGTACTCGGCTATACTCGGCTTTTCTCGGCTCCGCTCACAGTCACGCCCAGTCCCGCCATTGGACCTGTGTTATGTCCATCATAGGGCGGGACTCGGCGTGACTGTGAGCGGAGCTGAGAAAAGCCGAGTATAGCCGAGTACACTCGGCTATGTGTATCTCGGCGGCGACTCCGCCCAGTCCCTGCGTCCCTGCGTCCCTGCGTCCCCGGCGTTCTCGGCGCCAATTTTAAAATGCTGCACGGCGACTCTGGGGCAAGGCTGCACAGCGACTCTGGGGCAAGGCTGCACGGCGACTCTGGGGCAAGGCTGCAATGGACACTGACAAGGCTGCACTGTGACAAGGCTGCACTGTGACAAGGCTGCAATGGACACTGACAAGGCTGCACTGTGACAAGGCTGCAATGGACACTGACAAGGCTGCACTGTGACAAGGCTGCAATGGACACTGACAAGGCTGCACTGTGACAAGGCTGCAATGGACACTGACAAGGCTGCACTGTGACAAGGCTGCAATGGACACTGACAAGGCTGCATTTAAATGTAAGTTATTTTTCCTTAAACTTCCCTCCTAAAAGTTTTTTTCCCTAAAATTTCCTCCTAAACTTGGGGTGCGTGTTATACGCCGGTGCGTGTTATACGCCGATAAATACGGTACTTTCTCACTCTATTTTGGGCATATTTGTTACTTGGGTAGTTGTCACTACATTTCCTCACATCACCCCACATCACCCCCATTATATTGGCACTTCCAGCTTCTTTATATTTGTATTTGAAGATGCCCTGCGCCAGGTCCATAGTGGCGCATTGAGCGCCTCCTCCCGTGCGCCGAGAACACTATAGTAAATGGGGAATAGCGCTGCTCTACCGGCGCAAATGTTTCGTAAATACCAAAACTGCCGTTGCGCACGCAGATGTGCCGATACTCATGGCGCAAACGTTTCGTAAATCAGCCCCTTAGTGTCTGATTTGTCTGCCGCAATATCGCAGTCCAGCTACGAGACGCTGATTGCTGCCATTACTAGTAAAAAAAAAATTGTCCCCGGATTTCATTTTAAAAATCTGGTCACCTTATTGTAAAAGCAATTGTTTAACCACTTTAGCCCCGGAAGGATTTGCCCTCTTAATGACCAGGCCATTTTTTCTGATACGGCACTGCGTCGCTTTAACTGACAATTGTGCGGTCGTGCGATGTTATACCCAAACAAAATCAACGTCCTTTTTTTCCCACAAATAGAGCTTTCTTTTGGTGTTAATTGATCACCTCTGCGGTTTTTATTTTTTGCGCCATAAACAAAAAATAACGACAATTAATACCAAACTATTACAAAGGGAGGCGAGATGGATTTTTAATTTAAATGCCACCTCGCTCCCAGGCTTAAACAAAGCACTAAGTTATAAGCCCTTTCTGGGCTAAATTAGTTGCTTATAACTTACTCCTATATCTTCTGAAAAAAGAAGTAAAGACCTACAAATTCCCAAATCACATGTTAGTACCTATTTGTACTGTAGAGTCGTCATAGATATATGGTCGTATCTAGATAACATTTATTAATGGAATGATAATTTTTTTGATTCATTTATTATATGAATCATGAACGTTGTAAGGCTGGGTATGTTATTGTGTTAATCTTGGGCATTATGGTCATATGTGCATATGTATGGGCGGCGTGTCTCTTTGTCCTTCCATAGGTGTTTTTTTGGAATCAATTCCCCTATTGGGATGATTGTCTCTAAGTGATGGGAGACCCCCGGCATGGTTTATATCTGGCTATTGGATTAGTCTTGTAGCCTTGGTGGTGGTGATGCGGTGGTAGGAGTCAAGGGGAAATCTCTCCCATCCTATAATTTTTGAGATGATATGGGTCTTTCATAGTTATTTTATTACTATGTTTTGTTGTTCAATCTTTTCATTACAAACCTTGCCATAATAGCACTGTAAAGTCTTTTTGAAAGTCATTCGGATACTGTGGGTCTGAGGGTCGCCGGTCACCAGTTTGTTGGTGGCTGTGTGTTTTCTTTGACTGATCGAGTTGTTCGCTCTGGATGGCGTGGGGACTGTTGTTTTTTTCCGGACCATATATACTAAGTGATGCTTTTACATCTGTGTGCATGTGCGTATTGTTGGGTGCACTGTGCCTGCGCGGTATTGTCTTAGACGTGCCGCGCATGCGTGATGTCCATTGATGTTAGCATAGACGGGGCGGCTCAACTCCATCAGGAAATATTGGTCCTCCCCGCACTGCAGGTATTGGTCTCGCCGCCTCACCTGAGGCAGCTTTTCTGCAATCACAAATGTTTGGCGCCATTTGGGTCTATTTAAATGCGGTTCCTTGTCAGTAATATCAGCGGTGGTATGCGACATGGATACATCATGACAGGTTGGTTTTGCTTTGTTTTTTTCATCTCCTTTAATGGTTATTCAGCTATGTGGCACAATATGGATGGTTAATATGGTTGATCTAATATTTCAGATTAGCCACTATGATGCAGCGTACACACGATCGTTTTTCACGTCGTTAAAAATGCCATTTTTTAAATTGGGCATTAAAAACGATCATGTGTAGGCTCCATAGCATTTTTAACGACGTGAAAAATGGCCTAAAAAATGAGAACCTGCTCTATTTTTTCACGTCGTTTTTCACATCGTTTTTTTCAACGACGTGAAAAACGGTAGTGTGTATGCTTTTACGAGGGGAAAAAAAACGCGCATGCTCAGAAACAAGTATGAGACGGGAGCGCTCGTTCTGGTAAAACTAGCATTCGTAATGGAGATAGCACATTCGTCACGCTGTAACAGATTGAAAAGCACAAGGCTGAAAAGCGCGAATCGTCGCTCAACAAACTTTACTAACATGAAGGGTGGCGCCATTCGAACTGAACTTCCCCTTATAGTGCCGTTGTACGTGTTGTACGTCACTGCACTTTGCTCGAGCATTTTTTTTAATGAACGTGTGTATGCAAGACAGGCTTGAGAGGAAACAAAAAAAATCACGTCGAGAAAAATGTCGTTTTTGAAAATGACATTGTAACGGAAAGGCCCGGGGAACTCAGAATCGCTTAGAAAGTATGAGATACCCTTGCTTCAGCTCCCCCAATGCCTCTTATGTGTCAACCACCCTGTGTCTCTATTAGGGGCACAGGGTGAATGAAAACCCCAATATGGTCTATGATAGCCATATTCAATGCTGCACATACATTGTATCTAGATTGGATGTATACTGTGAGGGGGGGGGGGGGTTGTGTAATCATTGCTGTGAGGAGTTAAGGTGATTTGCATTCTATTGTCTATTGTGGCTTGTGGGAATTAAGCCTATAATTATAGGTTGTGGAACTAGCAGCAGACAGGTTAATCACCTGCCTGCTTGTGTTGTAAATGAGTCTAGGAGGGTCTGGAGACCCTTTTGGTGTGAAAGGGATAGTTAACTCTATGCTTGTGTGCATTGTACTCGGCAGACGGACCGTCTACCAACCCTTTCATTATAAGATGTGTATTGATGGTCGTTATGTTCTATTTTGTAAAGTCTTTTGAAGCCTAACAGACGTCAAAATAATGTGTATTGGGCCTTGTTATGTGTGGGTGGAGCTGGGCCATTGTTCATGTTAAACTAATGCAGTAGTAGATGTGTATAAAAGTTACAATATCTTTTTCAATAAAGAGACTCGATCCTGGAAGATACAGAGTATGTCTCGTTCGTCCAGAAGGATTAATTCCTAGGGGAAGTGGTCGGCTGGCTGTGGAGGATCGACAGTGAATGTGTGTCCAGGAGAGGGAACATCTTAAACGGCGTTAACCCCCTTTCGTATTTGGGGTGTCGTTACATTGGTTGGCAGCAGTGGGATTTTTCCCTCCAGTTCCTGGGACACTTCAAACCACCACAGTGAATGACCAGCTATGCAGCCTGCAGGTGAGCCACGCTGAAAGACTTACTTGAGAGCCGTGGAGGGACCGGTGGGACAAAGAACAAAGTCACCTTGATCAGGTAGCTAGTAGAGATGGATCAGAAGGATGGTGATGCAGGACCCCGGTCAGTTGAAGACTTGTTTCAGCAACGAGTTCAACAGCGGTTGGCATTATATGGTGCTAACCCATCAGAGGCCGCCATACAGGAAGCCATTAAAGGCATCCAGCTGCAGGATGCCCGACAAGAGAGAGAACGAGAGCGAAAAAAGAGAGAACTAGAGCGGCAACATGAGCGGAGAATGGCGGAAATACGGCAATCGGAGACAACACCTAAAGAACCACCCGCCATGGAAGAGGAATTCGGAAGGAGGTTGCGAGAGATGCAGATACAGCATAGAGGACCAGTATCAGAGGAGGTCCTGCTGGGATGGTCGGATTCGATCCGCTGCGAACTCTGGAAGAAAGCGCTAGCTCTCGAACAGCAACACCAGGGAAAGACTCTCCCCTCCATCTATGTAAGGTACTGGTCGCAGTATAAAGTACGAATGCCGTTATTGGGGGAATAACCAAAGCAGGAGTGGACAGCTGAGTTAAGCAGGCTGATCCGGGCAGAGATGCGGTTGGACGAGAGCTACAGAGCCCTCCGGTGGTATGTAGCCCAAGTGTGCCCATGGTCAGCGGATGACAGCCCCACGGAAGGCTTTGACTATGATGGCCTGGGATTGTTGTATTGGGGGCTGTCCAGTGACCCTGACTTTGGGAGTGATCGGGAGTGGCGTTTGGAGGAAATAATGGAGCACAGAGAGCGAAAACTGAATGTCTCGGAAGGGCACTGGGCAGAGGAAGATTTGGAATTTCTGGCCGTTCAGGAATGGGAGCTGGAGATCGCCTACAGACAGCTGCTAGAATCTTCTCAGCAGCAGGGTGGTGCTACCTTTGCCTGGGACTATCAGGAAACACCAGTTGACCACTCTGAAATCCTGGCTGAAGAATCAGCAGTGGAAAATCTGGAGATTGCCATCCCTAAAGCCGAAGTGGATGATGTGGAGTTCCAGGGAGCTAGGGCAGTTGGCTCATCTCCCTGGCCACAGATTACAGAAGGTATGGACTTAATGGACTGTTCAGAGGATGTTATGGATTATGCATCGCCCGCTCAAGTACTGGCAGCAGGACAGGGTACTGCAGACCCCTGCTCTACACCCGTGGCAGTTTTGGAGGCCCGAGGTGAGAAGGTGATGGTTCCCCCTTCCCAGTGGATTTCAGAGATGCAGGGAGGAGAAGCAGCCATTTTTCCTCCCCAACAGGTAGCCAGAGCAGATGGTGTGGAGTCCCCAGCAGAAGTGCTGGCAACAGGGCAGAGTGCTAGCAACCTCTGCCCAGCACCGGTAACAACTGTGGAGTTTCAGGGAGCCGGGGCAGTTGGCCCCTCTCTCCAGCAACAAGCTGCGGTAGTAAAGCTTTTACCCCCAGCTGAATCACTGGCAGCAGGGCAGAAGGCTACTGGCCTCTGCACACAATGGCAACTTGAGCTGATATCGGTGGATAGGACTGTGGTCTCCACTCACAGAAACCCAGCAGAAGAGCTGGCAACAGAGCAGAGTGCCACGGGCCTCTGCTCTCAACTAACAGAAGAGGGAGTTCCTGTGGTATTGGATGGGACTTCAGTCCTCACTGACACAACCCCAGAAAATGGTGTGACACTGAGACAGGAGGATGTCAGCCTTGCTTTGCAAGCACTGGGGGATTTTCACCTACCACAAGTGGATGGGACTTCAGTCTCCACTTGTATACCCCAGGGATGCTGGGCAGTCGGCCCAGATCCCCAACAGCATGACGGACTGAGCCCAGTCACCCTGTCTTCTCTCCAGCGGCTGAAAGGACTCCAGGGAGAAAGGCCAGTCCAGGCCTCTCCCCAGCGGCGGGTATGTTCTCTAAGAGAGGCAGAGGTTGGCTGGGTAAGTAATACTCTGTTTGGAGCAATTTATTTGGGGTACTGTGTGGATACCGGCATTAGAAGAAGGGACCTATGGACTAACTTCGGAGTCAACCCGTCTGGGGTCCCCTCCTCTGTTAGTCTCCTGCCGAAAGGGGAGAGATGTAACGGGAAGGCCCGGGGAACTCAGAATCGCTTAGAAAGTATGAGATACCCTTGCTTCAGCTCCCCCAATGCCTCTTATGTGTCAACCACCCTGTGTCTCTATTAGGGGCACAGGGTGAATGAAAACCCCAATATGGTCTATGATAGCCATATTCAATGCTGCACATACATTGTATCTAGATTGGATGTGTACTGTGAGGGGGAGACCCTTTTGGTGTGAAAGGGATAGTTAACTCTATGCCTGTGTGCATTGTACTCGGCAGACGGGTTTTTCCGACTGTTGCAAGGGGGGTTTTTCTGTCCACCACTTCTACTTGCTGGCTACTGATCATTGAAGGTATTTATATATAACTTTTGATTATTGCCTTCTGCCTGCTTATGGCCAATACCGCCGCTATCTTAATCACTGATAGTGAATTTTTCTATTATGTTTGCTGTTAATTCTGGGCTTTATCCCAAAAAGCCATCCTGCTAGACACTCGGGGCTAATCTGCTTAGGCTACTCTCTATGATGTTTATCTAGTGAGTAATGTTGACTTACTATATACATTGATGATTGATATGGTTTTTTTGGAAACAGATATCCTATTAATTTGTTGATATGATTGATTTTTTCTGAAGTGATCCAACTGGGTTTTAATCACTGGCCTGGGAGGGACAGCTCTGAGACTTACCACGCATTCCAAGGTTTCCGCTAACATCAGTAGGTGGTTTCCTATTTATATGCACCTCTACCAACTCTGATCTATGCTCTTAAGATATACACATATATATGATGCCTAGTCTTCTTATCTTTCGTTTGATTATTGTTTTTTTTCTTTATACAGATTCCCTTCTTTTTGATATGTGACAATAAGTCCTGAGGAAGCAACAAAGCGAAACGTAGACTTTATATTGTCTCTTATATATATCAACAGGGAATTGTTAATTAGCGTATGACTCCCACGAGAGTCATAATCTGTATGTTTTTATTCTATGTAATTTTTGTAATCAATTTTATTATGTAATAAAATTTATATGTATTTTTTCAAATTTGGTTAATTCCTTTCGGTACCTCTAAAGTCCGCCCATCAAAGTCCTAAACTTTTTTTCTTCAACGACAATTGTGAAAAAAGTTAAAATGTATTTACTTTTTGGTATAAAACATCCAAAAAAATTATATAAAAAAAACAAATTTCTTCATCAGTTTAGACCAATATATATTCTTCTACATATTTTTGGTAAACAAAGTCGCAATATAGCGTATATTGATAGGTTTGCGCAAAAATTATTGCGTCTACAAACTACGGGATAGATTTAGGGACTTTTATTTTAATTTTATTGTTTTTACTGGTAATGGCGGTGTTGTGGAGATTTTTATGAAGATGTATTTAATATGTATTGTCATAGTGTCACCCAGTGTTAGTACTTCCGCAACCCGCTTTAAAGAGCTGACTGGAGCAGTCTGAGGCTGGTTGAATCCCGTCTGGTAGGGGAAAACGTCTTGAGGTTGGAGTGTGATGTTTGCAGGGTGCGGATATGTCCACCGACGGGGGCCCTCTGTGCATTAGCACGGACGATCGTTGAGGAGGGGATATGCTCGCTCTGAAACGATATCATTGGTTATAGGCAGATGCGTGCTCTTGTCTCTGCTGTGTCTGATCAACATTGATTGGGATTCTTAACGCGCGTCTGCAGATAGCCTCCCTCCCCCATTCAATAATAGTATAATCTGAATATGCGTTATTCTATGGAATAGCGCAGAATAAGGATTCCTATCAACGGTAATATGAGAGCGTTGTCAGAGCCGGGGAGAGCGTCCACGTTTTAAAGCAATACGGCTTAGTTTGCTGGGAGCATGCGTGCTCTCCCTGCCTGGACACGCCCATAGGACTTTAGCCATCATGTTATTGTATTCATTGTATGTATTATTGTATTGAATCCTTTAAGCTATATTTCTTGAGTGGTATTCATGTACTGGAATGTATAGGATTCCCTGTTGGAAGGGATGTCCTTGTATTGTCATTTTTCCTGTGTGAAGGTCACATGCTGTGACCTCACTTCCTGTTGGTAACTTCTTTAGTGAGGATCACATGCTGTGACATCACTTCCTGTTGGGATTTTAATAAAAGTCTTTGAGGAGGCGTCGGCTAGACACTCTGCTCTGGGATGGCCTGACGATAAGACCTATGTGATGATGCTGCTTTCCTTGAATGAATGATGGGATGAACGGTGAGTGGAACTTAGCCTAAAGATAGTGTAGCGGGTACTTACTTTCCCGGGGTACATTTTTAATCTTTCGGTGACACCGGTGGTGTGTTCCGGCGGTCCACTGGGTGGCGCTGTCACTATGGGCTGACGGACAGATATCGCTGTGTGCTGAGTCTCCTTTTTGGCCTCTCTCGGCAGCCATGCTTGCTGGGAGGGGGTATAAAGGGGCCGGCCATCTTGGTCACGGGATCTTCGTCCCAGGCACCTTCAGCTTGCGGACGGTGGTTCGCGTTCGTCCTCTAGGCGGCCTAGGCCTAGAGGACCACCGGAGATCGTGTTCCACCCCAGGCACCTTTAGTCCTGGGGTGAGGTACTTGGATGGAGGTCCGGAGCTCAGTGCCCAACACTGAGTTCCGCGAGGGAAGGATCCTAAGGCACTCCGGGGATGGATGCCTGAATCCGAGGTGGGCGTAATGGACCGGGAAGAGCTCCTCATCTGAAGACCCGGTGCAGCAGACTGCCGGTGACGGGTGAGTCTCTTGTCGGAGACCGTCCGGAAGGAGAATTTCCCTCGTGCGGAGACCATAGATCACTCTCAGGGAGGAGAGTAGATGATAGAACTTGTGTCTGGGCCTATTCGTACACACACCTCCTTTTCTGTTCTAAAGCCAAGGGAGTCCCTGTTATGTTCTGAATAAAGGAGTGTTGGACTTTGATGGTGTGTGGCTCAATTTCTGGCAGACGAGGTTCAAGGAGACTCTTGGAGGGAGGATCCGATGCACAGCACAGACCCGAAGGTAACAAGAGACATTGCTGAGACCACATACACAACTGTGGTGGAAGCCTGGCGTAGCTCACCCCTCTCCCTCCCCTATCATACCCCTAGACCAGAGACAGTGCGAGTTGGAAAGCTTTAATAGAGGGGAGTGGGGAGAGGGTGTGCGCTACACGTGGGAGCTCGGGTCCGGGATTGTGTTGTGCATTACTGTATGGAACGTGTCTGCTGGAAGAGTTAAACGAATAGGCCAAAGTGCAGCCCTGCTTGAAGCCGTGGACATGACCCCAAGAAGGGAAAGGCCCACGCAGGAAGAGCGGTGAACGGGGGGAAGCTCAGCCGTCTGAGGTAGTACACGTGGGGGTTTCTAATTGCACTCCGCCAACAGACACAACCCCCGCCGCTTAGTTCGTGGGCGTGGCTCAACCAAGAAAAGTGAAGAAAGCCTGCGAACTGGAGAAAAAGGGGAGGAGTCCAATACGTGTGAAGGGACTACACGTGGGACATTGGCGCGAAAACTCTGCAGTGTGCGATGGATCAGCAACAGGTCGCCATGTTTGGACACACCTTGTGGATTCCGGTACATCCTTCCACCACGACACTGACTGCTGCTGCTCCAATAACGGATATGGGGATTCGACTGAAGCCAAGGGGTCGATTCGCCCTATACTCATGTATGGACGTTGAGGCCCTGGGTATGATTTGTCCCAGGTGTTCGGGACCGGTGTGCCTGTTGAAGCCGTTCGGACGCTGTGAGGCCTGTGGGGAGTTCACGTTTGAGGTGGATTCGGCAGTTGAGAGGCCGAGAACCATCTACCCAGGCCGGGCTTCAGGTACCACCACTCAGAGAGGAGAAATCACCGCTGTGAGAGTCGCCCCAGCACACACTGCAGCGACCATGGAAGAGGTCGTTAAAACTCTGCGGGAGAAATCCGAGGATGCTGACTCGGTCGCCACTGTCTCGCAGCGTCCGCCACCGAAGAAAAGAACCAGTGTGGTAGCCCCGACCAGCGGTGGTGGTGGACCGTCTCGCCCGCTTACGCCAGGCCCGGATGGATCCGTTGACGAGGGTTCCGGACGTCCCGTTTCAAGGAAAGGCCGAGGTAAGCCAGGCGAAGAGACTTGGTGTTTGGGAGGAGGTGTCGGGAAGGCATGGCCTAGTAAGTCCGCGGAGTGTGGAGGCTCTGTTTCTACCAAGAGCTACATACCCGCGGAGGAGTGTGACACCTCCGACCTGGAATCGCTCTCGGATCTGGGAGATGATGCCATCATTGATGATTTGTTTGCCGAGAAGGGCTGGGACAAGGTACCGCTTGCTTCATTCCGCAGACCTCGGAATTCACCCATGTCAACAGGGGAAAGTACGCCCCGGGGTGGAGGCGTCAATGCCTGAAGAAGGGTCCCGTCCCCAGTTTGTCCCTACATCCCCGGCGCAACCTGCATCTGATGCCGGGGTATAGAGACTGTTGCTGCGGGCACCAATGCCCAGATTGGAGGTGGCCAAAGCGCCTCGTCATCCAGACTCAGTAGTTATGCCTGGTGAAGGAGACAAAGATACCATGCCTCCTTTGGCAAGATTACAACGCCTATTTGGCCAAAAAGTTGCAGAGGAGTACGGATGGGAGTATCCCTACTTATCGAAGGACTTGCTCTACGAGGTGGACAGAGAGCGCTGGTACAATGACTTTGTGTGGACCCACCTGAAAGTTCCGCACGCCCGCAGGTACCTGGCATGCTCTCCCAAGGCTTCACAACGTTTCAAAGATTGCAAGGCCGAATGGATGTTAGGAAGACACATCCATGCAGATAAAGTATTGATCCGACGCAAAGAAGGTGAAGATGTGGAGTATCATCTGGAGACTGTGGATCAACACTAGTGTTGAGCGGACCCGAACTGTAAAGTTCGGGTCCGTACCGAATTTTGGCGTTTTCCCGACCCCGGACCCGGACCCGGATTTTGCGCTAAAGTCCGGGTTCGGGTCCGGATTCGGGAATTTAATGGCGCAGTTAGAAATGCTTCAGGGGCCAGCCAATCACCATTTGATTAGCTGGTGTGCCCTTAGAAGCCATCATAGCCATGCCTACTAATGGCATGGCTGTGATTGGTCAGTGCAACATGTGACCCAGCATGTGACCAGCTTCTATATAAGAAAGAGGCACACAGCACAGATCGTCACTCTGCTTTTAGACAGTGTAGGGAAAGGATCCTGGCTGCTGTTGCTGTGAGGGAGAGAATTATATGATAGGAGTTAGTCCTGATTCTGCAATCTACTGATAGAAAAGATAGGGAGACAGTGTAGTGTAGTGTAGTGTAGGGGCAGGATCCTGTTGTGCTTTCAGGGAGAGAGATTTAGATAGGAGTCCAGATTGAGAGATATAATAGCTCAGCGATCTGCATAGGTTTATCTGTTTGTGTTGCAAGCTCAGTGCACCAGCACTGCATTACGTTGAGTGATACACCTATTCCATACTGCGGCTGTATTGTGCTCTTGCTAAAAGACCTATTTCGGTCAGAAAAAAAAAAAAAAAAAAGGCACTTTATTGTGCTTTTGCTAAAAAGACCCATTTTTGGGCCCCAAAAAAAAAAAAAAGGCACTTTATTGTGCTGTTGCAAAAAAAAAAAAAGGCACTTTGTTGTGCGCAAAAAAGACCTATTTTTGGGCAAAAAAAATATTTTGTAGTGTATATCTCTAGTTGTGTGAAATAACCAATTTCTATATATTTTTCTTGTACTATGCTATACTAAAAAAAAAAAAAAAACTTTTTTTTGAATAGCATTCTCTGCAGCTGTGCGATTCAGCGGTTAAATACTGTGGTTGTGTTGTGCTCTTGCAAAAAACGCCATTTAGGGCCACAGAAAATATTTTGCAGTGTGAAATACACATGTGGAGGTGTGTAAAATAAACAATTTCTATATATTGTACAGTGCTATACTAAAAAAAACAACATTTTTTTTGAATAGCATTCTCTGCACTTCTATAGCTGTGCGATTCAGTGGTTAAATACTGTGGTTGTGTTGTGCTCTTGCAAAAAACGCCATTTAGGGCCACAGAAAATAAATTGCAGTGTGAAATACACATGTGGAGGTGTGTAACATAAACAATTTCTATATATTGTACAGTGCTATACTAAAAAAAAAAACATTTTTTTTGAATAGCATTCTCTGCACTTCTATAGCTGTGCGAGTCAGTGGTTAAATACTGTGGTTGTGTTGTGCTCTTCCAAAAAACGCCATTTAGGGCCACAGAAAATATTTTGCAGTGTGAAATACACATGTGGAGGTGTGTAAAATAAACAATTTCTATATATTGTACAGTGCTATACTAAAAAAAACAACATTTTTTTTGAATAGCATTCTCTGCACTTCTATAGCTGTGCGATTCAGTGGTTAAATACTGTGGTTGTGTTGTGCTCTTGCAAAAAACACCATTTAGGGCCACAGAAAATAAATTGCAGTGTGAAATACACATGTGGAGGTGTGTAAAATAAACAATTTCTATATATTGTACAGTGCTATACTAAAAAAAACAACATTTTTTTTGAATAGCATTCTCTGCACTTCTATAGCTGTGCGATTCAGTGGTTAAATACTGTGGTTGTGTTGTGCTCTTGCAAAAAACGCCATTTAGGGCCACAGAAAATATTTTGCAGTGTGAAATACACATGTGGAGGTGTGTAAAATAAACAATTTCTATATATTGTACAGTGCTATACTACAAAAAAAAACTTTTTTTTTGAATAGCATTCTCTGCACTTCTATAGCTGTGCGATTCAGTGGTTAAATACTGTGGTTGTGTTGTGCTCTTGCAAAAAACGCCATTTAGGGCCACAGAAAATATTTTGCAGTGTGAAATACACATGTGGAGGTGTGTAAAATAAACAATTTCTATATATTGTACAGTGCTATACTAAAAAAAAACAACATTTTTTTTGAATAGCATTCTCTGCACTTCTATAGCTGTGCGATTCAGTGGTTAAATACTGTGGTTGTGTTGTGCTCTTGCAAAAAACGCCATTTAGGGCCACAGAAAATAAATTGCAGTGTGAAATACACATGTGGAGGTGTGTAAAATAAACAATTTCTATATATTGTACAGTGCTATACTAAAAAAAAAAACATTTTTTTTGAATAGCATTCTCTGCACTTCTATAGCTGTGCGATTCAGTGGTTAAATACTGTGGTTGTGTTGTGCTCTTCCAAAAAACGCCATTTAGGGCCACAGAAAATATTTTGCAGTGTGAAATACACATGTGGAGGTGTGTAAAATAAACAATTTCTATATATTGTACAGTGCTATACTAAAAAAAACAACATTTTTTTTGAATAGCATTCTCTGCACTTCTATAGCTGTGTGATTCAGTGGTTAAATACTGTGGTTGTGTTGTGCTCTTGCAAAAAACGCCATTTAGGGCCACAGAAAATAAATTGCAGTGTGAAATACACATGTGGAGGTGTGTAAAATAAACAATTTCTATATATTGTACAGTGCTATACTAAAAAAAACAACATTTTTTTTGAATAGCATTCTCTGCACTTCTATAGCTGTGCGATTCAGTGGTTAAATACTGTGGTTGTGTTGTGCTCTTGCAAAAAACGCCATTTAGGGCCACAGAAAATATTTTGCAGTGTGAAATACACATGTGGAGGTGTGTAAAATAAACAATTTCTATATATTGTACAGTGCTATACTACAAAAAAAAACCATTTTTTTTGAATAGCATTCTCTGCACTTCTATAGCTGTGCGATTCAGTGGTTAAATACTGTGGTTGTGTTGTGCTCTTCCAAAAAACGCCATTTAGGGCCACAGAAAATAAATTGCAGTGTGAAATACACATGTGGAGGTGTGTAAAATAAACAATTTCTATATATTGTACAGTGCTATACTAAAAAAAAAAACATTTTTTTTGAATAGCATTCTCTGCACTTCTATAGCTGTGCGATTCAGTGGTTAAATACTGTGGTTGTGTTGTGCTCTTCCAAAAAACGCCATTTAGGGCCTCAGAAAATATTTTGCAGTGTGAAATACACATGTGGAGGTGTGTAAAATAAACAATTTCTATATATTGTACAGTGCTATACTAAAAAAAAAAACATTTTTTTTGAATAGCATTCTCTGCACTTCTATAGCTGTGCGATTCAGTGGTTAAATACTGTGGTTGTGTTGTGCTCTTGCAAAAAACGCCATTTAGGGCCACAGAAAATATTTTGCAGTGTGAAATACACATGTGGAGGTGTGTAAAATAAACAATTTCTATATATTGTACAGTGCTATACTAAAAAAAACAAAAATTTTTTTGAATAGCATTCTCTGCACTTCTATAGCTGTGCGATTCAGTGGTTAAATACTGTGGTTGTGTTGTGCTCTTCCAAAAAACGCCATTTAGGGCCACAGAAAATATTTTGCAGTGTGAAATACACATGTGGAGGTGTGTAAAATAAACAATTTCTATATATTGTACAGTGCTATACTAAAAAAACAACATTTTTTTTGAATAGCATTCTCTGCACTTCTATAGCTGTGCGATTCAGTGGTTAAATACTGTGGTTGTGTTGTGCTCTTGCAAAAAACGCCATTTAGGGCCACAGAAAATAAATTGCAGTGTGAAATACACATGTGGAGGTGTGTAAAATAAACAATTTCTATATATTGTACAGTGCTATACTAAAAAAAACAACATTTTTTTTGAATAGCATTCTCTGCACTTCTATAGCTGTGCGATTCAGTGGTTAAATACTGTGGTTGTGTTGTGCTCTTGCAAAAAACGCCATTTAGGGCCACAGAAAATATTTTGCAGTGTGAAATACACATGTGGAGGTGTGTAAAATAAACAATTTCTATATATTGTACAGTGCTATACTAAAAAAAAAAACATTTTTTTTGAATAGCATTCTCTGCACTTCTATAGCTGTGCGATTCAGTGGTTAAATACTGTGGTTGTGTTGTGCTCTTGCAAAAAACGCCATTTAGGGCCACAGAAAATAAATTGCAGTGTGAAATACACATGTGGAGGTGTGTAAAATAAACAATTTCTATATATTGTACAGTGCTATACTAAAAAAAAAAACATTTTTTTTGAATAGCATTCTCTGCACTTCTATAGCTGTGCGATTCAGTGGTTAAATACTGTGGTTGTGTTGTGCTCTTCCAAAAAACGCCATTTAGGGCCACAGAAAATATTTTGCAGTGTGAAATACACATGTGGAGGTGTGTAAAATAAACAATTTCTATATATTGTACAGTGCTATACTAAAAAAAACAACATTTTTTTTGAATAGCATTCTCTGCACTTCTATAGCTGTGCGATTCAGTGGTTAAATACTGTGGTTGTGTTGTGCTCTTGCAAAAAACGCCATTTAGGGCCACAGAAAATAAATTGCAGTGTGAAATACACATGTGGAGGTGTGTAAAATAAACAATTTCTATATATTGTACAGTGCTATACTAAAAAAAACAACATTTTTTTTGAATAGCATTCTCTGCACTTCTATAGCTGTGCGATTCAGTGGTTAAATACTGTGGTTGTGTTGTGCTCTTGCAAAAAACGCCATTTAGGGCCACAGAAAATATTTTGCAGTGTGAAATACACATCTGGAGGTGTGTGAAATAAACAATTTCTATATATTTTCCTTGTACTGTGCTATACTAAAAAAAACAACCTTTTTTTTTGAATAGCATTTTCTGTAGCTGTGCGATTCAGCGGTTACGTGCTGTGGGTGTGTTGTGGTCTGGCAAAAAACGCCATTTAGGGCCACAGAAAATATTTTGCAGTGTGAAATACACATCTGGAGGTGTGTGTAAAAAAACTATTTCTATATATTTTCCTTGTACTGTGCTATACTAAAAAAAACAACCTTTTTTTATTTGAATAGCATTTTCTGCAGTTCTGTAGCTGTGCGTTTCAGCCATTACGTACTGTGGGTGTGTTGTGGTCTTCCAAAAAACGCCATTTAGGGCAAGATCCTAAATTTGGAAAATATGAGGGGAAGGTCAAAGGGACGTGGTGGCCCCGGTCGTGGTGCTGCTGGTGGAGCTCCTGTTGCAGGGAGAGGACGTGGTGGATCTGTGCCAGCTACACGCACAAGTGAAACACCTTCCTCAGGTGCGAGTAGGCGACCGAGCCTGCGGCGGTATTTTGTCGCGCCTAATGAGGCTGTACCAATGTTTAGGCCAGGACAAGTACAGGCGATAGTAGATTGGGTTGCTGACAGTGCCTCGGGTTCCTTCACATTGTCTCCCACCCACTCTTCTGCTGAAAGATCAGAGTTGGCACCTGAAGCCCATGTCCATCAGTCTTTCACCTCACCCCCTTGCAAATCAGCCAAGCAGTCTGAGCCCCAAATCATGCAGCAGTCTCTTCTGCTTTTCGATGACTCTGTTAGCAGGGTTTCCCAGGGCCATCCACCTAGCCCTGCCCCAGAAGTGGAAGAGATTGAGTGCACCGATGCCCAACCACTTATGTTTCATGATGGGTACATGGGAGGACCATCGCAGCACGTCTCGGATGATGACGAAACACAGGTGCCAACTGCTGCTGCTTTCGCAATTGTGCAGACAGACATGGAGGGCAGGGGTGAAGACTGGGTGGAAGATGATGTGGAGGACGATGAGGTCCTCGACCCCACATGGAATCAACGTTATGCAGGTGACCAGTGTAGTTCGGAGGAAGAGGCGGTGGTCGCACAGAGCCACCAGCACAGCAGAAGAGGGAGCAGGGTGCAAAAACGGAGCATTCGTCCCCTAGACAGTACATCTGCTACTGCCCAACGCAGCAAGGGACCGAGCACACCAAAGCCAGGTCCAAGGACTTCCCTAGCGTGGCAGTTCTTCACACAGTGTGTTGATGACAAGACACGAGTGGTTTGCACGCTGTGCAATCAGAGCCTGAAGCGAGGCATAAACGTTCTCAACCTGAGCACAAGCTGCATGACCAGGCATCTAAGTGCAAAGCACGAGCTGCAGTGGAGTAGACACCTCAGAAACCAAGAAAGGTCTCTGGCTCCTCCTGCTTCCTCTTCTGCTGCAGTCTCGGCCTCTTCATCCACCTCTGTAGTGACAGTGGCACCTGTCACCCCGCAAACAGAGGATCTGCCAGCAACACTACCACCTGGGTCACCAACCATCTCCACAATGTCCCATGGAAGCGTTCAGCTCTCTATCTCCCAAACATTGGAGCGGAAGAGGAAGTACCCCCCTAGCCACCCGCGATCCCTGGCCCTGAATGCCAGCATTTCAAAATTCCTGGCCTTTGAAATGCTGTCATTCCGTCTGGTGGAGACGCAGAGTTTTAAAAGCCTGATGGCATTGGCTGTCCCGCAGTACGTCGTGCCCAGCCGCCACTACTTTTCCAGGCGAGCCATCCCTTCCCTGCACAACCAGGTGGGGGACAAAATCAGGTGTGCACTGCGCAACGCCATCTGTGGCAAGGTCCACCTAACTACGGATGCGTGGACCAGTAAGCACGGTCAGGGACGTTATATCTCCCTAACAGCACACTGGGTAAATGCAGTGGCTGCTGGGCCTGAGGCAGATAGCGGTTTGGCGCATGTCCTTCCACCACCGAGGATTGCAGGGCGCTTCAGTTTGCCTCCTGTTGCTAACTCCTCCTTCTCCGCTTCCTCATCCTCTACCGCCTCCTCATCCATTCAGCGTAACACCTTCACCACCAACTTCAGCACAGCCAGGGGTAAACGACAGCAGGAAGTTTTAAAACTTTCCTGTTTGGGGGAAAATCCCCACACCGCGCAGGAGTTGTGGAGGGACATGGAACAACAGACCGATGAGTGGTTGCTGTCAGTGAGCCTCAAGCCCGGCCTGGTGGTGTGCGATAATGGGCGAAATCTCGTAGCAGCTCTGGGTCTAGCCGGTTTGACGCACATCCCTTGCCTGGCGCATGTGCTGAACTTGGTGGTCCAGAGGTTCCTTAAAAATTACCCCAATATGCCAGAGCTGCTGCAGAAAGTGCGGGCTGTCTGTGCGCACTTTCGGCGTTCTCACCCTGCTGCTGCTCGCCTGTCAGCGCTGCAGCGTAACTTCGGCCTTCCAGCTCACCGCCTCATATGTGACATGCCCACAAGGTGGAACTCCACCTTGCACATGCTGGCCAGACTGTGCGAGCAGCAGCAGGCAATAGTGGAGTTTCAGCTGCAGCAATCACACGTGAGTCGCTCTGCGGAACAGCACCACTTCACCACCAATAACTGGGCCTCCATGCGAGACCTGTGTGCCTTGTTGCGCTGTTTCGAGTACTCCACCAACATGGCCAGTGCCAATGACGCCGTTCTCAGCGTTACTATCCCAGTTCTATGCCTCCTTGAAAAAACGCTTCGTGCGATGATGGAAGAGGATGTGGCACAGGAGGATGAGGAGGAGGAGGAAGCGGGATCATTTCAAAGGCTTTCAGGGCAGTCTTTCACAAGTGGCTACGAGGGTGGGTTCCTGCACCAACAAACGCCAGGTACACAATTGTCCGGCAGAAAGGGCACAGTTCTGGAGGATGACGAGGTGGAGGAGGAGATGGAGGAGGAGGAGGAGGAGGAGGAGGAGGAGGAGGAGCCATGTTCACAGCAGGGTGGCACTCAGACCAGCTCGTGGCCATTACTGGTGCGTGGCTGGGGGGATACAGAGGACACAGACGATACACCTCCCACAGAGGACAGCTTTTCTTTGCCTCTGGGCAGCCTGGCACACATGAGCAATTACATGCTGCAGTGTTTCCGCAACGACAGCCGAGTTGCCCACATTTTAACTGGTGCTGATTACTGGGTGGCCACCCTGCTGGATCCCCGTTACAAGGACAACGTACCGTCCTTAATTCCCTCACTGGAGCGGGATCGTAAGATGCGCGAGTACAAGCGCACGCTGGTAGACGCGCTGCTGGTGGCATTCCCACCTGACAGCGGGCGTACGGTGGAAGCACAAGGCGAAGGCAGAGGAGGAGGAAGAGGTCGCCAACGCAGCCGGGGCACCGGCAGCACCTCAGAAGGCAGGGTTAGCATGGCCGAAATGTGGAAAAGCTTTGTCAGCACGCCACAACAACCAGCACCACCAGCTGAGATGGAACGTCTTAGCAGGAGGCAGCATTTCACCAACATGGTTGAGCAGTATGTGTCCACAGGCCTACACGTACTGGATGACGGGTCTGCCCCCTTTAACTTCTGGGTCTCCAAATTGGGCACATGGCCTGAGCTTGCCCTTTATGCCTTGGAGGTGCTGGCCTGCCCTGCAGCCAGTGTATTATCTGAACGTGTATTTAGCACGGCAGGGGGCGTTATCACAGACAAGCGCAGCCGCCTGTCCAGAGCCAATGTGGACAAGCTCACGTTCATTAAAATGAACCAGGCATGGATCCCACAGGACTTGTCCGTACCTTGTGCAGAATAGACATGTATACCGGTGTTGTGACAAAAACTGTCCGGCCATCGGATTGTGCCCGGCCCGTACTGCGCAGGCGCAGCGCTTGCGCAGTACAGAGGACAAGGAGATTCACAAAATCTCCGAAGATGAACGGCGCCTGCGCTGTGAGTGCAGGTTCAAGCCCCACCATCCAAGAGGACATACGGTAGCACATAGTAACAGGGCCCCTCACGGGCTCGCTTCGATTGCGGCCTTGCTTGGCTCGGCTTGAACCACGGATGGTGTGGCCTTCACCTGAACTCAACACGCAGGCGCCGTTAGTCTTGGGAGATTTTTGAAATCCCCTTGTCCTACATACTCAGCAAGCGCAGTACAGGGCGGACACTATTCGACAGGGGACAGAATTCGACACATCACCGGCCTTACCCAGCCATTGTTGTATTTTTGAACCAGTGTTGGCTACCTCGTCCTCCTCCACCGCCGCTTCCACCTACACAGCCACATCCACCGCCACCTCAACCTCCTACTCCATATGGACCTCGTCCTGCTAGGCCAAGATTAAAATTTTTATTTTATTTTTTTGTAGCGCACAGATCCTTTCCCCCTTACCTGCCTTTATGTTGTTGGCTCTTCGCAGGAGGGAGAAAGGCACACCGCACTACCAGCCCGTATCCTCCTATATAAAGAGGTTGAGCGGTGTACTTGACGGGCCGTGTCCACAGCCGGAGTCAAAACTCCTCCAGAGGATGATTCTCACCTCTACTGTAGGTAGAGGCAAGTCCTTTAATTGCCAGTAAAGTCAATGTCCACACCAGCTGAAACTCCAACTCTTATTCTCTCATGGCAAAATAAACTGTACTCAGATAGAAAAGGTTAGAGCAAAGAAACAGGACAGCTTAAGGTGTGGAGGAGGTCCAGGCACAAACGTAGCACATTCACTTCACTGCTTAGGTTTCTCAAACAGTTTTTGGCGCACGGTCTCTGCCACAGACATTGAGGTTGGTCTCTGCCACAGACCGGGTGTACAAGGCCCCTGCCACGGGCCTGGAGAACTTTGGTCTCAGCCACAGACCAGGGTGTATAAGGCCCCTGCCACGGGCCGGTTGAATAAGGCCTCTGATACAGTCAAGGTGACCTTGAGCTTCTCCTTCTACGAACCTAGCCCATATCAAGGGGAAGACATCTCTCCAGGGAGTCAACAGACCATTCCTTCACCGTGACTCCCGCATCGGTCCATCAGAATGATCCTCCCTTCCCTGGAACAGGGTCCCCTACACGAGGCGGCTCTGGACTCCAGGCTTTACTCTCGCCCCTAGGCCTCCATACCCAGGGCAGCAAGAACTCCAGGATAGTACCTCACCCCGGGCTAAAGGTGCCCGAGATGGAACAGGAACACATGCACCCAGGCCGAAGGCACCTGGGCGCGGACCCCACTGGACATCAGCCCCCAGGCCAAAGGTCTGCCCCTTTTATATGCTCTCCCGGCATGCACAGCAGGTTCCCCGCCCCGCTGTACTACTGCCAAGAGGGGACACAAAAGGCGCCACCTGTAGGCCGCAGGGAACTGCACACCAATACTGTCCCCCGAGGACAAAATGGTCCATGAATCCTACAGAATTAGGGTATTTGAGCCTATTTACCACTCAAACACTTTCCTTAAATTTAGCACCCCGCTACATTTTTATTTCAAAGTATTTTATTTTCCCACTAGCTTATCCATTAAATTAAATAATTTATTCCAGAAAGGGCGTATTCTGGGGCATTCCCACCATATGTGTGGCATTGTGCCGTTGAGTTTCTGAGGTTCTTAATGACTTCCTGTACCTCTTCTGCTGAAAAGGGGGCCTCCAGCATATCTTTTTATTTTTTAATTTTTTTTATGTTCTTTTAAGTTATTTCCTATCCACATTTGTTTGCAGAGCACTTGCCATGTTCTTAACAACATTTTGCTGCCATTTGCAGCCCTCTAGCCCTTTCCATTACTTTTTTAGAGCCTTTTTAGTCGTCAGAAGTCCGGGTCCCCATTGACTTCAATGGGGTCCGGGTCCGGGTCCGGGTTCGGGTTAAAGTTCGGTCCCGAATCCGAACTTTTTTCCGAAGTTCGGCCGAACCCGCCGGACCCGAATATCCAGCTACCCGCTCAACTCTAATCAACACTTGAAGCCACTGATTTTGCCGCATCCCCGCTTTTACTTATAGGAGACAGAGACTCCGCTCTTATCATGTTGTTGAACTTTTGGGGCAGTTGTTGTGTATGCCCAAAGGAATGAGGAACTATTCCTGTGTTTTTTTCTTTTTCCAATCTTCCCGCAAAGAGATCACAGACTCTGGGGTTAGGTAGGGCCAGAAGAACAAGAAGAAGCTCCACGAGTGCAGTACCGTGAAGCTGTCACCAGGTGGCAGTCTTGTGCAACGTTTTTTTAAACACTTTTCATGCACCCACTCTTTGGAGGAAAGGAATTTCTTCTCGGAGAAGTTTATTTTCTTCTTACACAAATACATGTGTCAGGGTTTTTGTGTGTTTGTTTTCTTTTCTTTTCCCTCTGCAGGAGAGCATCCCGTCAAGATTATGGAACCTGGGGTGGGTTTTTCAGTTAGGATGGGAGGGGAAGGTATAATGTTGAAATGTGATTTCATGTTTAATGTTGTCTTTCACTCCTCTTTTGTTATAGGGGCTCAGACACAACTTCTCCGTTAGGATAGTTTCCTAATTTTTTTTGTGTTTTTCAGATTGGTTTCTGGATTGGGTTGTGTCAGCCGTTGAGGGCATGATTCACTCCAGACACTGGGGACCAGTGTCAAATGACAGGGGGGAGAGTGTAGCGGGTACTTACTTTCCCGGGGGAAAATTTTGAATCTTTCGGTGACACCGGTGGTGTGTTCCGGCGGTCCACTGGGTGGCGCTGTCACTATGGGCTGACGGACGGATATCGCTGTGTGCTGAGTCTCCTTTTTGGCCTCTCTCGGCAGCGGTATGGTGGGGCGGGGAACCCGCCATGCTTGCTGGGAGGGGGTATAAAGGGGCCGGCCATCTTGGTCACGGGGTCTTCGTCCCAGGCACCTTCAGCTTGCGGACGGTGGTTCGCGTTCGTCCTCTAGGCGGCCTAGGCCTAGAGGACCACCGGAGATCGTGTTCCACCCCAGGCACCTTTAGTCTTAGAGGTACTTGGATGGAGGTCCGGAGCTCAGTGCCCAACACTGAGTTCCGCGAGGGAAGGATCCTAAGGCACTCCGGGGATGGATGCCTGAATCCGAGGTGGGCGTAATGGACCGGGAAGAGCTCCTCATCTGAAGACCCGGTGCAGCAGACTGCCGGTAACGGGTGAGTCTCTTGTCGGAGACTGTCCGGAAGGAGAATTTCCCTCGTGCGGAGACCATAGATCACTCTCAGGGAGGAGAGTAGATGATAGAACTTGTGTCTGGGCCTATTCGTACACACACCTCCTTTTCTGTTCTAAAGCCAAGGGAGTCCCTGTTATGTTCTGAATAAAGGAGTGTTGGACTTTGACGGTGTGTGGCTCAATTTCTGGCAGACGAGGTTCAAGGAGACTCTTGGAGGGAGGATCCGATGCACAGCACAGACCCGAAGGTAACAAGAGACATTGCTGAGACCACATACACAACTGTGGTGGAAGCCTGGCGTAGCTCACCCCTCTCCCTCCCCTATCATACCCCTAGACCAGAGACAGTGCGAGTTGGAAAGCTTTAATAGAGGGGAGTGGGGAGAGGGTGTGCGCTACAATAGCATTGTTGCAAAAAGATGAATCTAAAGTGTGTGCATGTTTAGCACAGGAAATATAAGCTGTATGCTCTGCATGGAACCTGTATTTCCAGGGACAGGATGGCGACTCTGAAGGGACTAGATATATCCCCTTTGGACCTCGGATCGAAATGGGGGAGAGGATCTACGTTCCGATGTGTGGGGGCTCTGCTCTGTAAAAGAACAAATTTTTTGTCTTTTTGAAATAATGCTGTAAGTTTGCAGTACGAGAGATGGCTGTTTGGGAAAATGACCTTTGTGCAATGTATTGTGCAGCCATGGCATTGTTGAGGATGGCCGCTGCATTGAGCCATGTGCTTGAATGGGGGAAGGGCTTGCCCACTGCTTTGTGTTGCTGGGGCTATGCCCTGAGGGAAGGAAACTCTGAGCAGGCATGCAGGCAACATTGTACTGTATGTGTGTGGTGAATATCTCAGAGTATATGAACTTAGAGAAATGAATATGTTTTTAATATTGTAATGTAACTAACATTTATTGAATGTGCTGTTTAGTGGCCAAAGGTTTTTTTTTTAAAAAGAGAAAAAAAAAAGTTTGTAAGTGTACATGTGGTCCTTGTAGAGTGTAGCTGACACATTTTTTAGTGGATTTTGATGATAATTTAGAAAAATCTCAATTGTGTAGTCTGTCTTTGTGAAGAAAAACATTTTTGATTTTTTTTTAAAGAGATGCTGGTTTTGGCAGGAAAAAATACATGCGTTAATGGCGCCATTTCTGGCTTTTGTTGCTGGCCTTGTGATTTGTCTGCCATTTTGAGGCGCAGTTTCTCCTTGGCCTGTGGGCATCATATAAGGGAAGGTGCAGCCACTTTTCTTTTAGGCGCTATACCATGTGGCATTCGTCGGCTATTTTGCTGGTGGAATTTCTCAGCCTTTGGGGCAGATTTTGATGTTTGGTGCGAATTTGGTGCGGTCTTTTCTGCGTTGGAATCTGGAGGCCATTTTTGTTTTCCTTTGTACGGGGGAACTGTTGTGGAGATTTTTATGGAAATGTATTAATGTATGTTGTCAGATGTCCCCCCAGTGTCAGTTTTGCTGTAATGCGCTCATCTGAGCGTATTTGCACATACAGACGTTGGTGGAAGATCGGTGGCGGGAAAATCTTCCTATGGAAACAGCGATGTTTGCTGCATTTAGAGATGTTGTTTTGCGCCCCGTTGGGGGAACTGGCCAGCCCCTGGCGGGGGGCGTTGAATGACTCCGAGCGCACATATCTGTGTCCACAGGAACAGTAGCATAAGTATAAAATAATTGTGGTCCATTTGAGGCATAATTGTTATGTAGTTTCCGTCATTTGGTAACAGTGTATGTCACTGTTAGTCAATTTGAATGAACATTGTATCTGTTTGAAAGGATGTCCTTGTATGGTCATTCTCCTGTGCGGAAGGGACACCCTGTGATGTCCCTGCCTATGGGGGGAGGTGACTGGTTGCTGCAACCAATCACCTCCTGTCTTGAGATCTTTTGAGTTTAATAAAAGCCTATGATTAGGCGTCGGCTGGACAGTCTATGCTGGGATGGCCTGACGATAAGATCTATGTGTGAGCCTTGCTTCTTGGATGAATGATGGAATGAACGGTGAGTGGATTTTAGCAAACTTAGAGATAGTATTATTGCAAAAAGATGAATCTAAAGTGTGTGCTTATAGAGCACAGGAAATATAGGCTGTGTGCTCTGCAAACAACCCATATTTCCACGACAGAACCCATGTGGTGTTCATTGTGATGTCCCATGCTGGTTTTGGCGGGAAAAATTGCATGCGTTAATGGCACCATTTTTGTTGTTGTCCATGAGGTGTGCGGTGGTCATCCACCATTTTGTTGTCCTGGCTTGTCGGCCATTTTGAGAGACGTTTACAGTTTGAGATAGGAAGTTCCAGTTTAGCAAACACGGCCCCTGAATATGCTGTATTGGCATTTGTTGATTGGCGCAGTTTTGTCCTGTTTTATGTGTTTACAGTTTGACCTGTGCACTGCTGGGGAGAGTAGTGAGACACAGGGAGAACATGCAAACTCCATGCAGATGGTGTTAGGATGGGGATTTCTCTGTTTTCATTTAAGTGAATGTAAGCTATTGCAGGGTCAGCTGACTTTGCAGTATATGAGCGGCGGTTTTTGTATTGGATTTCGTTTTTAAGTAAAAACTCCACTTTACACTGAATTTTGATAGATTGTAAGACTAACAGAGTTTTTGTACAGTGGCGTGTTTTTATCTTTAAATATTTGGGAGTTTCCCAGAAGGCAATTTATTGTTTTTGAAACTTGTACTGTATAGCCATCTTTTGGCAGGAGTTTGTATTTGAGTCCCAACTTATGGTTTGACTTCCAGGGAATGTGGGTCAGGGGGGGATTCCCTCCCATTTGCAAAGGGGGGTTTATTCCATCATTTCCTTGACAAAGGTTTTTTTTTTTAAATGGTTGAAATATATATGATGTTTAGCCATGGATTTTTTGGTGTCTTGATAGACAAGGCGATTGGGGCTAGGCTCCCCCCTCCCCCTCCCTCTTCCTGAACAATTGATATGTAAATAAACCAGTTTGGTTTTTTTGAGAGCTGAGCATGTAACCGGAAGTTTCTTTTCAGCATTTTATTTATCAGAAGGAAGTTGGTGGGAGGAGCTTGGGGTTGTCTGAAAGGTTGGCCAATGAGATTTGTGTTTGGAAGGAAAAGGGAAAGCATTTTTGCGTTTAAAAGTGTTTTATATTTTGTTCCAGTTTTGTGAAGTTTTGAACTGTAATACAGTTTTGGGTAGAGAGCAAACAGGGGGGCATCACCATTATTGTATCATCTAGATACAGAGAGAAGCCACATTGTTCTGCAGGTGTTAAACTGGCGTAATTGTTCTGTGTGGTTTTGTCTGGCGACACAGTGTATGGGTGTGTGTATGCATACACTGTGAGGGGTAGAGGCCTAATTCGGGGGTTGATCTGTGGTTGTTACTGTAGTTCCAAAAGTGTTGGGACAACAAGCCATAGAGTTGACGCCTCGGTTAGGGTTTCTAGTTGGAGGACTTGACCAGATAGTGGTTGTAGTTCTTCAATCCACCGTATAAGAAGACACCGGGCGGTGCTCTCCGAAATGGGTGCAACGGTTTAACCTGGACGCAGGTTTAAGACGATAAACCGATTCGAATCGCCATGGACACAAGGAGGTCTGTGAAAAGGGAAGGAATGGAGGCTTCCCATAGTCAGACAGTCACACAGTGCACGAAGCCTAGTTTTGGGGCAAAGGCCTTTGAGCCCAAAAAAGATTAACATAGGTGGTCCAAGGATACTATTTTGGGTATCCCTCTGGAGTGGATGTAGTTGAGCTGCGGCTTCAGAAATCTGTAATGATGAGGGGGTTGATGGAGGTGTAGTCTCATGCCCGTTTGTTTGATCTTTGTATGGCTGGTCCATGCAAGGTTCTCGAGCTGCTCTCATGTTTGTCCCATTGTATTTTTTTCTATTTCTGAAAGAGTGAAGGGAGAATTCTGGCTGTTTTTGTTTTTTCATTTGTGGTTTTGGAAACTATGAAGTATCTCCCCCACATTTGTATCTGAATGTTTGTATGTAGTAACGTGAATATGTTCGAACTTAACGCGGCTGTTGTATTTTTGTAGGAACGGGAAAAGTAAGGGTTACAGAGGGTTTTGTTTGAATCGGTTTTGAAAGAATGTCATTGACAATTTACCAATGTACAGGAATGTCATTATTGTTTACCATTCTTTGCAGGTTAAATATGAAGGATAGAGTAATGATTTGGCTTATAAGTATTTTTCAGGTCCAAGGAGTTTGTACACAGAGAACAGGTGTATGTAGACAGCGGTACATATGGATAAATACATGAGTCTAAGGGAGGTGAAAGTATCATAGGCTATTTCATTGTTTCTTTTTTTTCCTGCACCACGCATTTCTTCCTTCAGTCTGTAATGAGGAAGAAAAGGGGGGAGAAGTGATAAATGTAAGAGTGACAGTTTTTTTTTCAAACTAATAATAACCTCTGTAATTCTAACCAAGTTTGTGCCAAGACTGTCTTTCTTTGATAGAATTTGAATCAGCAAGCAGCAGTCTGGTGAAGTAGGTTCCCATCCCAGATGCTAAGAACCTTTTGTCAATGGTTCCAGGTATTGTAAGCCACGCACAGGTTATGCAGTGACCACAGTCCCGATGTCTGGGTTATTGTCATATGAGGGTTGTTTGGAGGTCAATCAAAACTAGAGTCGTACTTTCCTCATTAGCTGTCACTTATATTCTCGGCTGATAGGGGAGGTGCGATCGCTGTGACATGAACTTCAAAATGTCCACCACAGGGTTCACGAGTCCTTCCTGGACCCTGACACAATAATCAGTTTACATTCTTTCCAACCAGGTGACTGGGTCGTTGTAAAGAAGCTTGAGGGATGAGACCACGCCAGCCACTGCAAGAAGCGGCTCAACCACACCAAAGAACTGAGGAGTATCTTCGTCTATTTATATTTTTGTTGTTTAGTAAATTTTAGCAAGGGTAACGATAAAAAGCATCCCAAGTTATTATTTAAAGTGTATTACCTGACTAGCTCAGAAAGCGAACAGGACCGATTGCTAGGTCTGTTCTGAGTCTTCACTGAGTTTTAGTCCCCAGCGATGACAGCGGTACATGCCATTTATGATGTTATTATGGGTATGAGGAGTTTTGACAGACTGGTGAAGACTCCAAACAGACACTTGTCAATGGAATCTAACGATGCATTTTTAGAGGGTAAAATTGGTTATAGTTTTAATAGCTCTGCCTCTTGTCGGTTTGGGTATCTAGGTAGGCCACAAGTGTGTTTGAACTTTAGTTTGGTGTTTATGTGGATCTGCAGCTTATAAGGTAATTCCCCCCAAAGCAAGAGGTTCATGCGTGATGGTGAAGCTGTCCCAGCATCTTATCTCGTGGACGATTGCGAGGATCTGATGGCGCGAGAAATTAAGAATGGCAGGGACAGCTAGAAGGGATTTGCTCACCAACCCCGACCAGGTCTGGGCATGGTGTCCTGGATGTACAAGGTGGGGGGGGCTCGGGCTTGGGATACGATTGAACAATTCTCATCCGTTAAGGATAGGGTTCTTCATGTAACTGTTGAAGCCAGAGCTGTAGCTAAGTGAAGGTTGGGAGTCCTTTTAAGGGTCTGGGGATCTTTGGGGATCTAATTTTTATTTTTACAGCGGATCATGGTTAAAGGAAGTGGGAATATATATACTCATGTCGTTTTTATTTCTATTCTTTCTATGTCGTGACGAGGTGCTCCTGTTGCCTGATTTGACGCGTGACCAGAGTTTCCTTGATGAGACGCCCCGAAGCCGGACCCACATACAAGACACAGAGGATCACAGACGGATCTGCGATTACTACAGCTCACCATGTCGTGTCCTCCTTTATAAGTCATGCCCCTGAAGAGTAGAGTCTACATGTCAAGCCGTGTTTTCCTTTTTATGGACTAAGGACTGATTCATTTCCAGGTGTAAGAAGCAGATCAAGTTTCATCGATGGACACATGGGGTGCATATGACAAAAAAGGGAGGACTGTTGTGGAGATTTTTATGAAGATGTATTTAATATGTATTGTCATAGTGTCACCCAGTGTTAGTACTTCCGCAACCCACTCTAAAGAGCTGACTGGGGCAGTCTGAGGCTGGTTAATTCCCGTCTGGTAGGGGAAAACATCTTGAGGTTGGAGTGTGATGTTTGCAGGGTGCGGATATGTCCACCGACGGGGGCCCTCTGTGCATTAGCACGGACGATCGTTGAGGAGGGGATATGCTCGCTCTGCAATGGCATCATTGGTTATAGGCAGATGCGTGCTCTTGTCTCTGCTGTGTCTGATCAACATTGATTGGGATTCGTAGCACGCGTCTGCAGATAGCCTCCCTCCCCCATTCAATAATAGTATAATCTGAATATGCGTTATTCTATGGAATAGCGCAGAATAAGGATTCCTATCAACGGTAATATGAGAGCGTTGTCAGAGCCGGGGAGAGTGTCCACGTTTTAAAGCAATACGGCTTAGTTTGCTGGGAGCATGCGCGCTCTCCCTGCCTGGACACGCCCATAGGACTTTAGCCATCATGTTATTGTATTCGTTGTATGTATTATTGTATTGAATCCTTTAACTACTTCCTTACTGGGCACATATACCCCATTCCTGCCCAGGCGAAATTTCAGCTTTCAGCACTGTCACGCTTTGAATGACAATTGCGCGGTCGTGCGACGTGGCTCCCAAACAAAATTGACGTCCTTTTTTTCGCACAAAGAGCTTTCTTTTGGTGGTATTTGATCACCTCAGCGGTTTTTATTTTTTGCGCTATAAACAAAGATAGAGCGACAATTTTGAAAAAAAAGCAATATTTTTTTGATTTTTGCTATAATAAATATCCCAATTTTTTGGTAATTTTTTTTTTTCCTCAGTTTAGGCCGATGCGTATTCTTCTACATATTTTTGGTAAAAAAAAACGCAAGCGGCATTTATTGATTGGTTTGTGCAAAAGTTATAGCGTTTACAAAATAGGGGGTAGTTTTATGGCATTTTTATAATATTTTTTTTTTTACTAGTAATGGCGGCGATCAGTGATTTTTTTACGTGACTGCGACATTATGGCGGACACATCGGACACTTTTGACACTATTTTGGGACCATTCACATTTACTTTTTTAATATCTCTTTTTATTAATTTTTTTAACGACATATCATACACTTTACGATACATAAAACACATATACATTCTCAACATTTCCCCAAAAAAAAAAAAAAAAAAGAACCCCAACCATTATTAAAATCCACCCATAAGCTATCTAGATGGCTATACCATAACTTTATCAGTGACTGTGTAAATACAATGACAGATCATATTTATAGGGGTGGTAGGGATAAAATATATACTCTCGCCCATTTGTGAAAAAAAAAAAGAAAGAAGAGGGAATAAAAGAGGGAGGAAGGGAGGAGGGGTTATCCTCCTACGTGTTTATGGTTTAATTATGTGTATCAGTGGCTGTGTGAATAGAGTGAAAAAATATATTTATAGGGGTAATAGGGATAAAGTATAACCAGAAACCCGTGTTCTCGCCACTATAGGAAAAAAAAAAAAGAAAAAAAAAGAAAACTCCAACCATTATTAAAACCCACTCATAAACTAAATAAATGGCTATACCATAACTTTATCGGTGACTAAGTGAATGCAATAACAAAACATATTTATAGGTGTAATAAGGATAAATATAATCAAAACCAGTGCTCTCACCCGTATGTGAGGGACAAAAAAAAAAAGAGGAATAAAGGAGGGAAGAGGGGAGGAGGAGGTATCCTCCTACGTGTTTATGGTTTAATTATGTGTATCAGTGACTGTGTGAATAAAGTGACAAATTATATTTATAGGGGTAGTAGGGATAAAATATAACCAAAACCCGTGTTCTCGCCAATATATAGGGAGAGAAAAAAAAAAACCCAACCATTATTAAAATCCACCCATAAACTGAATAGATGGCTATACCATAACTTTATCAGTGACTTAAGTAAATGCAATAACAAAACGTGTTTATAGGGGTAGTAGGGATAAAATATAATCAAAACCAGTGCTCTCGCCCATATGTGAGGGGCAAAAAAACAAAAAAAAACAAAAGGGGGAAAAGAAGGAACCTTGATACAAACAAACAAACAAACAAAAAAAACAAAAAATAAAAAATAAAAAAAAAATTGTACTCATACAAATCATGTGAGCATATCTGCAGCAGGTAAATTAAATGCGTAATTCTGCATAAAAATCTATTTAACAACTACTCAATTATTCCATTCCTGCCGGGGACTGCTCTATAGATCCTAAATCTCTAGCATCTCCCTCTACATAGTAAATCCATGTGGCCCAAATACTATACCATTTATCATACTTATCCCTGCATTTTGCCATCCATTCCTCCGCAGCCTTAATATTATTTACCAACCGGACCCAGTCCAAGCGACTTGGAATTTGGCTATTTTTCCAATAAATAGGAATCAATCTCCTAGCTGCATTCAAAAGATGAGGCAGCACCGATTTTTGGTAAAGGCTAAGAGGAACGGCGGGGACATGCAAAAGGAAACCCATTGGAGAATCAGGGAGTTCAATATCCAGAATACTGTTAATTTGAATTCTAATATCTTGCCAGAAAGGGCGTAGCTTAGGGCAATCCCACCATATGTGTAAAAAGGAACCTCTATGGCCACATTCCCGCCAACAGGCATCTGAGGACATCGGATAAATTTGTTTAAGTCTGGTAGGGACCCTGTACCACCTAGTCAGAACCTTAAAACCATTTTCCTGCATTTTCGTATCAAGAGCTAGAATGAGTGAGGCGGTATAATTGATCAAGTTGGAGGTCAGTAAATTCGGTCTGCAGGTCTCTTTCCCACTCCCGAATATAGGCGGGCTTCCCAGGGGGTCCCTGTTTCTGTAATAGCTCATAGAGGACAGATATAGAGTGCGGGATTGGACTAGGAGACATACACAGCTTCTCAAAGGGGGTGGCAGACGTAGGAGATCGTATAGGGTATTGCAACCCACGCGCAAAGTGTTGAAGCTGTCCATGTCTCCAGCCATCCATCGGGAAGCTGCCATACTGGGCTCTAAGCTCCTCCAACGGGAGAAGTCCCTCATCTTGGAAGAACCTGCCACATCTCAACTCCCCATCTGACGTCCAGGTCCGAAAGAAAGATGGGTGTTCCCCCGGGGTAAACCAGGGGAAACCTCCTAGGGGTGCTAGCGGGGAAAAAAGGGGGGCAAGCTGTCCCACTTTATTTAAGGAATCCCATAACTTTAGCACATGGACAGTCATTGGGGAGACATATAGTGACAGACTCCTATGGGCCTGGGAAAGCCAGGGAGCATGAGCTAAATTACGTCCCGCCAGAAACTTCTCCAGCGGTACCCAAACCTTAGTGGATACCCCATGGTGCCAGTTCAAAATCCGTTGAAGGGCGATTGCCTCGTAATACTCACGTATATCTGGGACGCCTAGGCCACCCAGCCACTTAGGTCTCTGCAGGGTACGAAGAGCGAAACGAGAGCTCCGCCCCTGCCAGATATATTTAAGAAACGCACTGTTGAGGCTCAAAAAGAAAGACCTGGGTAATGTAATCGGCACCATTTGAAGGAAGAACAAAATGCGAGGCAGCACGTTCATCTTTAACACACTGACTCGGCCCACCCATGAGAAGACCTCTCTATCCCATCGGTGCAGGTCTGATTTAATAGTAGAAAGTAGGGCTGGGAAAAAAATCGATTTTAATCTTGAATCGAGTTTTGAGCTCAAATCGATTCAGTTTTGAAGAAAATCGATTTTTTTTGATTTTTTTTGAAAAAAAAAAAAAAATTTTTTTTTTAAAAAAAAAAATAAAAAATTTTTTTTTTTTCCTTCAAAGTTTCCGTAGCAGGACTGCAGGGGGCGTATCCATAATGGCACTGGGCAGCGTTACCCCAATTACATCTACTCGCTGCAGCCGCCGCCTGCCCACCTGATCAGCGTGTCATGCAGACAGACGGCGGCCATTGCAGTGTTCAAAAGCCGCACCTCCCGAGTCCTCGTCGTCTGTGATAGGCGGAACACTCAATTTCACAGCAGGCAGTATTCAGCCTATCACGGACATCCTCTCATCCTCGTCTGTGTTATGAGGATGACCATGATAGGCGGAACACTGAATGCTGGGAAATTGAGTGTTCCGCCTATCACAGACGAGGAGGAGGCGTGGCTTTTGAATACTGGAATGGCCACCGGTGTAGCAGTAAAATCCGTATACCATGAAAATCTGCATCAGGTACGGGCACAGTGATTGAAGCATGGGCACAGTGAGACACGGGCACAGTGAGACAAGGGTACAGTGAGGCATGGACACAGTTCAATTCAACTAAGAGTAACCTCAGGATTTTTTGTTGTTTTATTAGCTAAATCCAAATACAGTATTAATAATTTGGATGTTTATCAATCTTTGTTGCACACTGCAAAAAACAACAAAAGGTCACAAGCGCTAAATTGGTGGATAAAGAAAAAAATATAATGGATGATAATAATAAGAAAAAAATCCCAAATATTTTGGGAAGTACAAAGTATCCAAAAGGGGGAAAAAACAGGATCCAGCGCAGCAAGAAAAAATCCGTACCCAGAAGTACAAAATACACAACATGCACACAATATAATCCAGCGCTCATGGAACATACATTATTACCTATTGAAAACTCTTGAAGAATTGATAAAAAAGCTTAGTCCATTTATTAATCACAATAAAGAGAGGGATCCAATCCCAAATGTGCAGAGGGCAAATTAATCTTAACTCTCCAGTTGCCAGTGGTGACAAACTTGTTAAACTTGCAGTGACATCCGTGGAGCAAGGAGGGGTTAAAGTCAAAACAAAGCCTGTGGCATGATCTCCGTGTGAGCACAGTACCTTGAATCAGGGCTTGACAAATTTGCTTGGAATCTAGGAGCCAGCTAAAAAAGTTAGGAGCCAGGAACAGGCCCCGTCCCGCCGAGCTTGCGCGCAGAAGCGAACGCATACGTGAGTAGCGCCCGCATATGAAAGCGGTGTTCAAACCACACGTGAGGTATCGCCGTGATCGGTAGAGCGAGAGCAATAATTCTAGCCCTGGACCTCCTCTAATTTAAAACATGCAACCTGTAGAATTTATTAAACGTCGCCTATGGAGATTTTAAAGGGTAAAAGTTAGTCGCCATTCCACGAGCAGACGCAATTTTGAAGCGTGACATGTTGGGTATCAATTTACTCAGCGTAACATTATCTTTCACAATATAAAAAAAAAACTGGGCTAACTTTACTGTTGTCTTATTTTTTTATTAAAAAAAAGTGTATTTTTTCCCAAAAAAGTGCGCTTGTAAGACCGCTGCGCAAATACGGTGTGACAGAAAGTATTGCAACGACCGCCATTTTATTCTCTAGGGTGTTAGAATAAAAAATATATATAATGTTTGGGGGTTCTAATTAGAGGGAAGGAGATGGCAGGGGAAACAGACAGGGAAACTCCATTAGCATTGCTGGTTGTCATACCAACGGCCACCACAAGATGGCGCTAGACCACAGAAGGAAGCATAGGCCTGCAGAAGGCCGCAAAGCCGCGGCCTCAATTACCGGCCGGCGCGGCCCGACGCGATCCCGCGGCGCGGAGGGGGGGGCACGGAGAGACAGGATTCCCCAGCTGTGCTGCCGCAGGCGCCAGGTCGCTAATTCTAGTCGCAATGGCGACCTGGCGCCCGGGGTTTGTCGAGCCCTGCCTTGAATGATGGACAACAGGCAGACCAGCGTGTGGAGGGCCCTCCAACCCAAAAGAATGCAGAGCCAGGATCGCAGCAAGGCTGGGACAGAAGGAATCACACACAGTTTCAAGAGTTTTCAATAGTTAATAATGTATGTTCCATGAGCGCTGGAATATATTGTGTGTTTGTTGCACACTGACTTTGCAGTTAGAGAAAGGGTTTGCCTTTGCAATTTTGTTTGTTGATGCACTTTAATATAATAAAAAAAAAAAATCGAATCGAATCGTAAATCGAGTTTTTTATAAAAAAATCGCAGATTTTTTTTGGGGGGAAAATCGCCCAGCCCTAGTAGAAAGTAGCTGAACATAGTTACTGCTATATAGTTGAGAATAAAAAGGGGTAAGATAGACTCCCAAATATTTCATGTGAGTGCCACACCAGGAAAAGGAGAAAGAAGTTTGCAACCGTGTACGTAAACTATAGGGGATATTTAAGGACAACATTTCTGATTTGGTGAAATTAATTTTGAAGTTAGAGATAGAACTAAAAGTCTGCAATTCGGACATAATGTTGGGAAGGGAAATTAACGGATCCGACACATAGAATAAAACATCGTCCACGTATGCAGAGAGTTTATGCTCTTGTGATCCGACACCAAGACCCTTAATGTTGGGGTTGGAACGAATCCTATTGAGCAGGGGTTCCAAGGTGAGGGCAAAAATGAGAGGAGACAGCGGACACCCCTGTCTGGTCCCATTCCCAATGGGGAACGTATCAGAAAGCACCCCATTCACCTTAACTCGTGCCGATGGACGGCTGTACAAAGAAAAAACCCAGGATAACATATTAGGGCCAAGCCCCAGTCTGGACAGCACCGCACGCAGGTACGTCCAATCCACCCTGTCGAACGCCTTCTCAGCGTCAGTGGAAAGGAGAAGACAGGGTGTTTGGTCCGCCCTAGTCTGCACCCAATGGATCAACTGAATGGCCCTGTTGGAATTGTCCCTTGCCTCCCTCCCCATAATGAAACCCGTCTGGTCTGGATGTATGAGAGAAGGAAGAATGGGTTGGAGGCGATTTGCTAAAATTTTTGCTAAGATCTTGATATCAGTATTCAAAAGCGAAATCGGCCTATAACTACTAGGGACCGTATGATCCTTCCCCTCCTTAGGCAACACTGTTATATGAGCCATCAGTCCCTCCTTAGGCACAGCTGTGCCCGACGCCAAGGCGTTGAAGTAAGTGCACATATGCCCAGAAAGCAAGGGGAGGAAAGCACGGTAGTAGGCATTCGTGTACCCATCCGGGCCTGGACTTTTTCCCTTCGGGAGATCTTTTACCACAATATCCAGCTCCTCCATACTAATCGGGATTTCAAGAGACTTACTAGTCTCAACCGAAAGTTGGGGAGCATGGGCCTCTGTCCGGTAATTTAAAATATAGTCTTGTTTCTGATTTACTGTCAAACCAGGGAGTGTGGCAGGAAGATGATACAATTGAGCATAATAATCTCTAAAGGCGGCAGCTATTTTAGAGGAGTGGACTACAGGGGGACCCGTCCCAGCTTGAAGCTTATGCACATGGCCCGAAGCTTGTTGTCTCTTTAGAGCCCTAGCAAGCAGTCGCCCACACTTGTTACCGTATTCATAAAATTTATGCGAAATATAACGTAGGCGATCACGTATGCGGGTGTCTAGCAAGGTAGCAAGTTCCTGGCGAAGGGCCTGTAGCTCTGCCGCCAGCTCCGGAGTCAGACGGCGCTTATGTTTAAGTTCCGCCGACTGTATTTTTCGTAAGAGGGATTGAAGATCCCCCTCCCGTGCCTTTTTCAGCCGCGCCCCTTGAGAAATGAGCTCCCCTCTAATTACTGCCTTATGGCCTTCCCAAATAGACGCCGCCCCAACCTCGGTCGATGAATTTTCAGCAAAGTACAGGGCAATTGTATCTGAGACGCATTTAGCTGCCACAGCGTCATCCACAATATTCTCATTCAAGCGCCAGGTCCAAGACCGGGCATCGGAAGAGGGCTGATGGATAGAAAGAGAAACTGGTGCGTGATCCGACATGGTGATGGAACCAATTGACGCACTGGATAAGGTCTCCAGGGAGAACTGGTCCATCAAAAGCATATCTATACGGGTATAAACTGCATGGGTTGCCGAGTAATAGCTAAAATCCTTATCTGTAGGATGGAGTAGTCGCCAACAGTCAACCAGATGGTAAGCTTGCAAAGCTTTCCTGAAATGTTTGATGAAAGCAAAAGAGTGGATAGATCGCCCCGCAGATGTATCCATCTTGGGGTCCGGGCTAATATTAAAATCCCCTCCCAAAATCAACTGGCCCTCTTTAAAATGAGAGAGAGGGAGTCCAGGAGGGAGTCCAGAAAGGCAAGCTGACCAGTATTTGGTGCGTACACGGTTGCAAAGGTAAGTTTACGACCCAGAATATTCCCCTTAATAAAGACGTACCTGCCATTCAAGTCGATCAACTGATCAGTCAGGGTAAAGGGGCATTGTTTATGCACAGCTATGGCCACTCCGCTCGACTTAGATCGAGGGGAGTTGCTAAGAAACCATTGAGAATATAAGTGTGTGGGAAGGCGGGGGACTGAGTCAGTACGAAAATGTGTCTCCTGCAAGAAAAGAACATGTGCCCCCAGGCGTTTGATTTCGAGCCACAACTTACTGCGTTTGTTAGGCGATCCTAGCCCTCGGACGTTATACGATACCACTTTCAGGGAGGCCATAAGGCAAAGTTATCGCAGAGAAATCTCCAGTCAGGAGGGAAAAGAGACCTGGAGATGATCAATCCATGAGTCGCTGAGTACTGAGAAAAAAAAAAATCGTCAAAACATACATCTAGAACAAAAAAGGGAGATACCTCAAGGGTCTCCCAGGGCATCTAAACTAAGCTAGTTGGGGACCTTCACCCAGCCCTCGGGCCACCAAAAGGGGGAAGGTCAGCGAGTAGCATGAAGTCCCAAACTCGGGACAAAAACTCCAGGGAGTTTAACCTATGTGGGGGGGAAACGGCACAACACGAAGTGTGGGCCCACGAAAGTGACCCACCCTGTAAGAAAAGAAAAAAAGGCATAGCAGCATCTAAGATGCGCCATCCTAAATACAAAAATATACCACAGCAGCAGTGTAAAAACATATTCAGAACATATTCGGAACAATACAATTCAACTCGGCACCCTGAAGGGGGGCATACTAGGTCCTACAAGTAGAACCAGTTCAACTTTAAATGATGAAATTTCAAGGGGCCTTCAAGAGCCCCTTTAGGAAGGGGAATGTGGAGGTGAATGCGGAACATCTTGGTGAGAGTCCACTCGAGGTTGGTGTCTATTCCGGCCTCTGCGACGGGTAGAGCGCCAAAGTTGTGGCTGCACAGGAAGCGGGATTTCCGACGCAGTTTTCCAATCTGGAACATTGATGGCTGGAAGGCCTAGTTGTTGCAGGAATCGTGGTAAATCTTCAGTGGTGCGCAAAACAACTTGCCGACCCTCTTTAATGACAGACAATTGGAAGGGGAAGCCCCATCTATAAGGCAGCTGTGCATCTTGTAGGACCTCAAGTAGTGGTTTAAGGGCTCGGCGTTGCACCAGGGTGCGTCTGGAGAGATCCAGAAAAAAGGACAGCTGTGCACCATCAAAGTCCACCTGGCGGACCCCCCTTACATGAGCCATTATACTTTCCTTTAGGGAATATTTATGCAACTTGCAAATAATGTCTCGTGGTTTATTTGGGTCATCCGAAGGTGGCCGAAGGGCCCTATGAGCCCGGTCTATCTCAATATGATCAGGTGCATCTTGGCCGAGAACCTGTTTAAAGAGACCCTGCAAAGAGGGTACTATGTCTCTGGGGCCGGTAGCTTCAGGCATTCCCCTAATGCGTATATTGACCCTGCGACTCCTATTCTCAAAGTCATCCATTTGATCTATTAAAGAGTCAATCCTGCGAGCTTGATGTTTACTACGATCATGGAGAGCTTGCAGGGCTGGTGAAACAGCGTCCCATTGTGCCTCCAACTCTTCCACTCTACCCCCAATGTGTGCTGTATCTACCTGCAGAGCTTCAATGTCCTGCCGCAGGGCCTTCTCAACCCTGTCAGCAAACAGTACTAAGTCTACCTTAGTGGGGAGGGCAAGGATGTGAGCTCTGAGATCCGCATCACCCATCACTTCGCCCATGATTGTAACAGGGGGCACTGAGCTGCCAGAGCTAGCGGGGGAGGTGGAGGAGGGATGCAAGGGAGAAAGTAAGTGCGGAGAGGGGATGATGGAGGCCGCATGTGCGGCCTTGTACTTGCCCGCCGCCGCCGGCGCCATCTTCGGAGTCTCTAGAGCGGCGCGGCCCCGCTCCAGGAAATACAGGTCTAATGCGCCAGGACGGTGCCGAGATGCCCGCTGAGGTTGCGGGGATGTCTTCCGTGACTTTGGAGGCATGCCGAGAACCGAAGATGCCCATTGGAAAAGCTGCTGCTGGGTGTCTGTAATGCGGGTGGTCAGACGGAGCTCCTCAGCCACACGTCCTCACTCCTTCATGCCGTGGCCTGGACCATTCACATTTATACAGCGATTAGTGCTATAAAAATGCACTGATTACTGTATAAATGTGACTGGCAGGGAAGGGGTTAAAACTAGGGGGCGAGGAAGGGGTTAATGTGTGCCCTATTAGTGATTACTACTGTGTGGGGGAGGGGACTGACTGGGGGAGGTGACCGATCTGTGTCCCTATGTACAAGGGACACAGCATCGGTCCCCTCTCCCTGACAGGACATGGATCTGTGTGTTTACACACACAGATCCATGTCCTTGTCTGTGTAATCGCCGATCGCGGGTTGCCTGGCGGACATCGCGGCCACCAGGCACGCGCATCGGCATTGCAGTGACGCGCCGGGTACGTGCGCGCGCCGCCGGCGGCGCTCACGCGCCCCCCAGTGGCCAAATTAGCGGAGGCCGTATAATAACGGCCTCCCGGCATGTAACAACCACCTCGCGGCCGTATTTAGTCGTACGGCGGGCGCGAGGTGGTTAAGCTATATTTCTTGAGTGATATTCATGTACTGGAATGTATAGGATTCCCTGTTGGAAGGGATGTCCTTGTATTGTCATTTTCCCTGTGTGAAGGTCACATGCTGTGACCTCACTTCCTGTTGGTAACTTCTTTAGTGAGGATCACATGCTGTGACATCACTTCCTGTTGGGATTTTAATAAAAGTCTTTGAGGAGGCGTCGGCTAGACACTCTGCTCTGGGATGGCCTGACGATAAGACCTATGTGATGATGCTGCTTTCCTTGAATTAATGATGGTATGAACGGTGAGTGGAACTTAGCCTAAAGACAACATTATTGCAAAAAGATGAAATCTGAAGTTTGCTTAGGTAGCACAGGAATTATAGGCTGTGTGCTCTGTATACAACCTATAATTCCACGACAGCGGCGATCTGCGATTTTTAGCGGGACTGCGACATTACGGCGGACAAATATGACCCCAAATAACACTAGGGGGCAATCAAGGGGTTAAGTGTGTTCCCTCAGCGTGTTCTAGGGGGATGGACTTACTGGAACACGACAGAGATCACTGTTCCCGATCACTGGGAACAGTAGACCCCTGTCATGTCACTAGGTAGAACGGGGAAATGCCTTGTTTACATAGGCAGTTCCCCGTTCTGCCTCTCCTCGCCGCAATCGCATTGAGTCCGCGGGACTCGTAAGCACGCTCCCGTAGCATGTGTTGGGTGCGCGTACACGCTGGCATCCTGCTTTTACGGACTGACATACAGGTATGTCAGTTCGCGCAGGAGAGCTGACCTGCTACAGTTTATCTGCGTGAGCCGGACGGCAAATGGTTAACATTTACCAATGTACATTTTTGGTGATGATGGAAGTTCATGTTTATGTTGGAACTGTTGGCACTGGAGAAGGAGCAGGGAGTGGCGATTTCGGCACTGGAGAGGGTGCAGTGGATGATGGGATCGGCACTGGAGAGGGTGCAGTGGATGATGGGATCGGCACTTTAGAGGGTACGGCCGAGAAGCGGGACAGGAAGTGCCTCTCTAAAGTCCTTCACTCAGCTGGTCCCAGGTGTGAATCATTGGCCGGGACACTGTGTCCAATCACACCTGGAGCCAGGTGGGGGTGAACATTGGTGCACCCTGAACCTCGGAGTAGGCAGTGACGTGCCAGCACATCGTTTTGCCTACAGCAGCCCCCATCCTTAGGACAATGTGGCTGGGCGGTCGTTAAGTAGATAATATTTGCACCAGAAGATATATGATTTTCAAGAAGATGGAGGTCTAATGCCGACATACCATTGAACCGACATGTTTTGCGTGGAGATCCGTGTGTGTCTCAATCTTGGCCCTGTTAGTTGGCATGAAGGTGGGCAAACAAAGACAATGAGATTGTGATTAGAGACATGGATCGTATTCTTCTTCCAACATAAACATGAACTTCCATCATCACCAAAAATATCAGACATCTCAAGTCTCCCGCGAGGTGCGGGAGTCTCCTGCATTTCTGCGACGGCTCCCGCACACCCGCAAGCGCCTTGCGATCTCCTGGGAATGCTCCCTGCGGGGGGGGGGGGGAACAGCTGTGAACACAGATCTCCTTTGTATAGATTTTTAGCTGACAGCTGCCTCCCCTTTTCTCCCTCCCGCAGCTGTCAGCTAAAAAGCTATACAGGGAGATCAGTGTTCACAGCTGTTCCCCGCCGCACCGAGCATTCCCAGCTGTTTCCTGTGTCCTCCGGCCCACTCCGTGCCCTTCTCTGCCCCCCCATGTTCTCCTCTGCCCCTCCTCCGCCCCCCGCAGCCGGCTCCCCTCCTCTCCCGCCACATGCGGATGGAACTGTCAGGAATTGGACACAGTGAGCGAGATCATTTCTGTGTCCTGTGATAACTGAGCAGAGTAAACTGTGTTTACTCTGCTCAGTTTATGAATGAACAGAAGCCTCTGTCTCCTGTTATTATTATTATTGTAGCACACAGACCCTTCCGCTGCATCCCTTTTTGCAGTAAGGCACACTTGCTACTTGCCCGTTGTCCAACTCCATATATGGAGAGGCGAGCAGTGTTATATTTTGGGCCTTGCGGCGATTTACCTCTCCCGAGTGGATCCCTGATCTCCATTGTCTAGACGAAAGTCCTTTGTTTTCTTTGTAATAAAGTCAATGTCCACACAGGTCTAAAACCTAAACAGCAAGGTTTTATTATTTTCTTTTAGTAAAACTTGGAAGAGAGAGACAATAGAAACGACAAGTAGGGGAAGGTTCAGGCACGCAACACTTAGGGAATACTTTCGTCGCCACTTAAGCCTGAGTGGGTATTGCTCACCCAGATAGTCCCTATGAGAGTGGTCCTAGCAGCCGGAATGAAGCAAGGATGTCAGAGATAATAGATCCCCCTTTAAGTAGGCCTCCAGGCTTCTCCCCGAGATAGCAGTACCGTCGCTATCTCCGCCGGGACTGATCTTCCCCTGGAACTCCTTCCTCTAAAGATGGGCCTCCTTCAACCGGGCAGCCTGGGATCCCTCTCCGAAGCGTAGGCCCTCGATAAGAAAGCTGGGCCTACTATACAGCAGCAGAGCCTCGGGCTAAAGGTGCCCGAGACCAATCGCACGCGTCTCGTGCCATGAGACACGCTCACTGGACCAGAGGTTCCCCCGAACTCCTTGGGGTCCCCCTGGAATCGCCTCACGGCATCTGCCCTTATGTACCCTCTCCCAGAATGCACAGCGGGTAGACCACGCCCACTGCACGGTTGCCGAGAGAGAACACCCGATAGTGCTACGATACCCCCTGCGGTTCAACCCGAGCCAGGCAGCATCGCACCCAGAGCAGAAGCAGTTTAATATATAAACAGGTCTGAGCCGAACTATTAGCTCAGACCACCCCTAAATTTGCACATATAGCGTCCCATAAATTGGGATGGGCGTTACACAATCATACAGGATTTATATAGCGCCAACAGTTTACGCAGCGCTTTACATGTTCATTCATGTTTAGTGCTGAGAAAGGGACTGGGGGATCTGTGTCTGACTCAAAGGGGAGATGTCAGGGGTCTGTTTAGACCCCTGACATCTGACCAAAGCCCCCCAAAAAATAGATAAAAAAATATTTAAAAAAAAATTCTAAAAAGTGTAAAAAAAAAATAATAAACCACTGACACCACTCTCCCCAGCCATACCAACACTGTTAACTGCCACAACCCCTACCCCCAAAAAGCGTTGTATTTTTTTTTTTTTTTTTATGAAAAATTATAAAAAAATCTATTATTAAAAAAAAACAAAAAACGACTGACACCGTGCACTGCCACATACCACCTACCCCCCACCCCCTTCCCCAGAAGCACTGTGAAAAAATATTGAAAAGGTGATTTAAAAAATATTTTCTGCAAATCCCAGGCAGTAACAACAGAATGGCTCAGCGTGTGCTGCAGACTGTAGTCACTGGAGCTCCACTCTACACAGGAACCATGTGTCCTCCACTTCCTGTAGTGGAACTTCAGAGATTCACAATAAAGTTCAGTTTAAAAAAAAAGTGGAGTGGAGGACACGTGATTTCTGTCATCAGTGGAGCGCCACTCTGCAGCCGGGTGACCGGACCCCTCTGGTTTTCCGTTTCCTGGGTCGAGGTTTTCGATTGGCCCATCCTTTTGCGGCCATTAGAACGGCTTCGAACCTCTCGACGAGAATGGCTTACCGTGGACAGGGACAAAAAGTGCAGAAAGTGATGGTTCAGCCCATCGTATCTTTTTGTGTGTGTCTCTGTCTCAATGTTGTAATGGCGCATTTTAACGCTGTTGGGCAAATTAGTTGTTTGCGAGTGAAGCAAAAATGTTCGATTGCACGTGTTTGGGCGGCTTTTGTGTCTTGCCGGTGCTTCAGTTTGGTAAATAATGCATGGGAGATAGTTCATGTGTGGGTTTATGTTTTTGCAGTACCTTTTTACTTTTGATAGAGAATGTGTTTTTTTTTTTTTTTTTTTATCATATGTGCTGCTACTACTACTACAGTCAACACACGCCATTTAAAGTGTGTTTTTCTTCAATTTTCCTTAATCTAAATTTACCAGAACCTGATCTTCAGATATCTTCAAAATGTGGGTATATTTTTAAATTTCCCCCCCTCTGATTTTTGCATTGTTTGTGTGTTTTTAACCTTTTTTATGGTAAATATTTTTCTCTGCATTATTCCAGAGATCACGGATCCAAGTGTGGCTTTATGAGCAAGTGAGCATGCGCATAGAAGGTTGCATCATTGTAAGTTTGTTGGTTTTGCCCCCTGTCCCCCGCCCCCCTTTTTTCTTTTGTCCCTCCTCTCCTTACCCCCCTTCTTTTTTTTTCTTTTATCCCCCCCCTTTTTTTCTTTTGTCCCTCCTCTCCTTATCCCCCCTTTTTTTCTTTTGTCCCTCCTCTCCTTATCCCCCCTTTTTTTCTTTTGTCCCTCCTCTCCTTATCCCCCCCCTTTTTTTCTTTTGTCCCTTCTCTCCTTACCCCCCTTTTTTCTTTTATCCCTCCTCCTTCCCCCCCTTTTTTTTCTTTTGTCCCTCCTCTCCTTTCCCCCCTTTTTTTTCTTTTGTCCCTCCTCTCCTTACCCCCCCTTTTTTTTCTTTTGTCCCTCCTCTCCTTACCCCCCCTTTTTTTTCTTTTGTCCCTCCTCTCCTTACCCCCCCTTTTTTTTCTTTTGTCCCTCCTCTCCTTACCCCCCCTTTCTTCCTCCTCCCTTTCTTTGGTATAAATAATCCAAAACAAAATCGGTGTATAGTCTATGTGCAAGTTCTAGAGTCTACAATTGATCAATCCTGATGGTCTGTCTCATTTCTTGACTTGACCCTAAAATGCCAGGACAGTATAAATATTCTCACCCCCCCCCCCCCCCCGACTCCTTTTTGAAAAGTAGACCGTCCTCTCCCCCTCCCAAGAGGTCGACAAGTTCTGGTGGATCACTTATTGTCTTTGTTACTTCACATGATTGGGCAATTTACAGTACTAGGCACTTTATGTTGTATGTGGATTTGATTTCACTTTAAGGTTTAAGGAGTGCGGTCATGTATCCCTTAAGGCAGCGGCCCTTAACCTTTTTGGCACCAGGGACTGGTTTTGTGGCAGCCAATGTTCCCAGGGGCTGGGGGGGGGGGGGTGGTGGTGGTGGATGGGTTGGGGGATGGTATAATCACGGAGCTTGTCCTCAGCCCCATTCACACCGCAACCCCTCCCCCCCCCCCTTTAAATCGCAGTTCCACCTTTGAAGCAGTCCTCAAAGAACCTTTACAGTGCAGTCCCCTTTATTAAAGAAGGGGCTGCCCTGTAAAGGGGTACTGTAATGATTGCAGTGCCCCTGCAGTCTGCCACCTTCTATCTAACATCACTCATCACATTTCCCCATGGCGGGTTTTTTCTTTTGGCTAGATTTTATTTTGGCGTTGGGTTCCCGTTTTTAAGATCCTCAGAGCACAAGTTGCATGCCACATGTTGGATCAGTTAAGATGATCCGACTTGGATGCGACTTGCATTCAAATCAATGGGCTGAAATCGTGCCCAAGTCGGACAAAGGTAGTGCAGGAACCTTTTTCAAAGTCGGACGAGTTAAGATGGCTCTCATAGGGAACCATTAAAGGGGTTGTAAAGGTACAATTTTTTTAGACCATTAAAGAGCCACTCCCTCTGCTTTCTCTCCTTTCGTCCCTTTTTTTTTTTTCTCTTTTGTTCACCTTCAATAACTTCCGTTCATGGAGTCTGTTTCGTGATCTGTTGACAATCAACTTTTTTTTTTTTTGTACAGCAGCAACCACAGCCTCCTATACACTGTTCAGAGAGGTGTACTGTTTTCCTTCACCGTAAATCTCCTGTTTAATAAGGGGCCCATAAGGGTTTAGGTCAGGTGAGGAAGGGGGCAATGTCATTATTCTTCTTTAAGGCTTTTACTGGCTAGCCACGCACCAGAGTACTTCAATGCATGTGATGGAGCATTGTCCTGGATACATATCATGGTCTTCTTGAAAAGATGCAGACTTTTTTTTTTTTTCCTGTACCACTGCTTGAAGAAAGTGGCTTCTAAAAACTGGCAAAAGGTTTGGGAGTTGATTTGAGTCCATCATTAACCTGAAAATGTCAAACTAGCTCATCTTGAAAGGATAAGTTCACTTTTTTTTTTTTTTTTTTCTCTTTTTTAGAGTCTGTAAAGCATTGCACCAGCGATCAGCCAAATGCTTTCGCTGCATTAAAGCAGAACTCTGGGGTCGGCAAAAATAAAATTCCCCTATTAGTACACCTACTTAGACTAAACCATTAATACATTTGTGAAATTCCTTACCATTGAAGAGAACAGAATTTTCAGCATATCGTCTCTGTAATTCAAAAAATGCCAGCATGTTCTCTGCCAAGGAGCTGGTGTTACACCAGGGATCATATCCTCTCTCTTTACAGGAAAAGGAACTACATTTCCCATGATCCTTTTTGGAATTGCAGTACATATTAAATGTGAACTAGCCTGTTTCAACATAAATCACTCCCCTCATACTCCAGCCACACTGCTCAGCACACAGATGAGTCATGATTAGTTAATTCTATGTAGTCTACTTTCATTAAATATTGAATTCTCCCATCTCTAGGTTTTCTGTTACTGGCTGCAATCTTCACGTGTCATCTCTCCCCCTTCAGCCACAACAGCAGATAAACAAATTGCCCCTGCATGCTTTATTTAATTACTAACGAACTATAGACACAGGCCCATAATTTGGATATTATACACACTGTATTCTATAATAACTGGGCACTGGCGAGGCTGCTCTGGGGCATGGTGACAACCCCGAACACTGGCAGCTGCATCGATGTCCCAGCAGCAGTTACAGGCGGTGGGAGGGGGATAAGCCAGCAGTTGCAGGGAGGCAAGCATGGGTCAGAGCCCTGTATAGGAGGTGCAGGAGCGCCATGGAATGAAGGGGCAGATTTGGAATCCCCACCACTAAGCTCCTCTTCAGTAGCTGAAGCTGACAGGAACAAAACCTTCCAGCAGGGAGGCAGCGTGGGTCTAGAATGAGGGTCGGATCAGTGAGGGGAATTGGATCTATTTTTTTTTTTTTTTTTAAAGAGTTAAATCCGCTGCGGCTCCTCCAAGCCGGCGTTGAGAGAGGAGCCGGCTCAGGGCATCGGTGCTAGGGGAAGTGGGGGGCAGCATAAGAAAGGAGGGGGGACATTCAGAACCACAGGTGGAGAGGAAGATGGGGCAAGATATCGTGTGGCAAAAGGGGAATGACAAGATGAGCTGTTAACTGGTGCGGGAAGGAGGCTGAGCGTGAGTGGGCAGTACAGTTTTTGGGCGGACTCTATGGTGTTCTGTGAGACCCCTCCGCCCACTGCAGCAAGCAGGGACGGAAGTAAATATTTGGTGAAGGTAAGGTGATCGGCAACAAAAACACGTAAAGGGTTTTTTTTTTTTTTACCCGAAGTTCTCCTTTTTAAGGTAAAAAATGTTTTCTCATCAATTCCTGAGATTGTATGCAAAGAAATTCCAAAATACCATTTTAACAAAAAAAAAAAAAAAAAAAACAGCAGTTGCTGTTTAAAATGTTACAAAATAGCTTGTTACATTTTGTATCTCCTTTTTTCATATCCAGGGATTTGATGAATATATGAACTTGGTGTTGGATGATGCAGAAGAAATCCATCTAAAAACAAAGTCTCGGAAACAACTTGGTAAGGTGTTTTTTTTTTTTTTTTTGTTTTGTTATATGAAATACTGTATATGGTGAAACTAGAAGATTTGATATATAAAGGTACCTTTTTGAATAAAGGTTGTTGTTTTTATAGCCATAACGTGATGGTAAATGTAGTAGTATTATTATTATTATTTAAAATCAAAGCAGTTATGCCCACCCACACTGTGCAACTCTGGCATAGTGGCCCCTTCACACCTCTTATTGAAGTCCCCTCACCGGAGCTGCCTGCTTCTCCCTGCTCCAGGTGACTCCGCCTACCAAGCTGTATGCTCTGCGAGCATCTCTGCATGTGTGTTCCCGAGCTGAGCTTTGTACACACACACACACACACACACACACACACCGTCAGTAAGCCATGCCCCCACTCCCTCCTCACAGGACTTTGACTGGCAGGAGCATATGGCTCCCATTGCCCTCAGTTTTTCCTGTGTAACCAGGAAATGAGAGGATTCAGGTAAGTGTTAGTGATTTGGGGGGCGGGGGAACAATGTAAATAACAGTGGCAATCTCTGGGCAAACCATAACCCTCTCTCGCGTGTTCAATGTTTGTATGATACTCCGAATGAATGATTAACTTCTAGGGCTGCAGCTAATGATTATTGCCATAATCAGTTGGCTGATTATTGTTCGGATAAAAACCTCCAAACTGTGGTGTATAATTTTAGTTAATATGCCAAGTTTGAAAAAAAAGATGCCTTATTCCATGAATATCTAAAGTATATGCAGTGGTAAATGTACATAATCAGCTATATGGTTGGAGAACAAAATATTTAGTCCACTCTGAGAATAACAGACAGAATAGATGTATATATTAGATGTTGGATCAACATTTTTATTTAAAGAAAAAATAATTTGCCACTTGCCGACGTGTGTGTGTGTGTGTGTGTGTGTGTGTGTGTCAGTTTTGTAAGTGGTTTACTGGGGTTATGGCTGAAGAGATCAGCCATAACCCCAGTGTTTTGTTTTTTCTTTTCCTTGAAAGCATTCCAAGTGGCTCACGGGCCGTTGGAATGCTTTCAGAAGCAGCGGGAGGAGATGTCCCGCTGCTTGCCGGGGTTTCTTTTGGCTCGCCCAAGATACTATCCAACTGGGCCGCTGGCTGGTTACACAAGCAATCAGTTAATCTGTTTTAATCGCCTCTATGGCATCACTTCTGGTCCAGGGTGGAAGTAAACAAGTGTGTGTTGTGTGTTTTTGTTTTTTCTTTTAAAGCTAAAGAGATTTGGGGGTTTCTTTGACCCCAGATCTCTTCATAAAGAGGACCTGTCGTCTTTATTTCTATTACAAGGGATGTTTACATTCCTTGTAATAGGAATAAAAGTGATTAAAAAAAAAATATTGAAGGTACAGTGTAAAAATAAAATAAGCTTATTTTTATTTTTTATACCGCCTCCATGTTTGAAGCAAACGCATCTGTAAGCCACGTACGCATATGTAACATTGTTGGCGCCACACATGAGTTATTACCGCAAACATTAGAGCGAAAGCAATTTTGTTGGGGTACAATGTTGCACGACCGTACAATTGTCAGTTAAAGCGACGCAGTGCCGTATCGAAAAAAATTGCCTGGTCATTAAGGGGGTAAATCCTTATTTGGTGGTTAACTTTCATTAACCACTTAAGGACCGGGCCTATTTTTCAAACTTGTTTACAAGTTAAACTCGGTTGTTTTTTCTAGAAAATTACTTAGAACCCCCAAAAATTATATATATATATATATATATATATATATATATATATATATATATATATATATATATATTTTTTTTTTCTAACACCCTAGAGAATAAAATGGTGGTCTGTGCAATACTTTGTCACACCGCATTTGCACAGCGGTCTTACAAGCGCCTTTTTTTTTTTTTTTTTTTTTTTTTTATTCAAAAAAGTGTAAGACAACAGTAAAGTATTATTATTATTATTATTATTATTATTATTATTATTATTATTATTATTAAATTTTTTTTTTTTTTTTTACTATTTTGTAAAAGATGTCAACCCGAGTAAATTGATAACCCAACATGTCACGCTTCAAAATTGCGCCTGCTCATGGAATGGTGACAAACTTTTACCCTTAATCTCCATAGGTGACATTTAAAAAAAAATCTACAGGTTGCATGTTTTCAGGTACAGAGGAGGTCTCTCTCTTCAGACTATGACTGAATTATTGCTTTTGCTCTAACGATCGCGGTGATACCTTACGTGTGGTTTGAACACCGTTGTCATATGCGTGCACTACTCGCGTATGTGTTAGCTTCTGCACGCGATGCTTCGCAGGAATGGGCACCTTTTTTCTTATTTATTTTACTTTTTATTTATTTTTTATTTATACTGTTCTTTTAAAAAAAAAAAAGTGTCACTTTTACTCCTTTTTTACAATGTAAACATCCCTTGTAATAGAAAAAAAGCATGACAGGACCTCTTAAATATGAGATCTGGGGTCCTAAAGACCTCAGATCTCATATTTACACAAAAAAGCAAAAAAAAGAGGCCTTTTGAATTAAAAAAAAATATATATAAAAATGTCGGTTTAAGTGCTATGCACAGAAGAGGCGTTTTGACGTCGCTTCAGCCCTGCAATGGTATGGAGCCGGGTGGGGGCCATCTCTCCCCTCACTCAGCTCCGTACCTAACAGGAGACAGGACCTGATCGCCTCTGCGAGGGTACCGGAGCATGGCGGGAGGGGGGGCCCTCTCCCACCGCCCATAAGTGATCGTGTGGCGAATCTGCCGCAGAGACCTCTTTTATCTGAAAGCGGACTCCCCGCTGAAGAAGAGGATACAAGAGTTATGGCAGCTAGCTGCTGCCATAACGATATCCCTCTTCAAAATGCCGATGTATATAACGACTGCGTGTGGTCAGTAAGTGGTGAAAATTTATTTTTCTCTTTCGTCTATGGACGGACACAGCTCCTTTTTAGTCTTGACAATTGGGTTATGTTCCGTCTATTAGGAGAGAACTAGGCAGACATGTTAGATATACAAAAACATGCAATTATACCAAAGCTGAACAGCCCTCCCAGGGAGCGGTCCCTCTGGTCATAACCCCTCACCCTGCACTCAGCAGCTCCCAGTTTTTTTCTGCCTAGTGTAGAAGGACCAGGCTCCCTAGGGGCCCATTGGTCCTGGAAAAATATTTTAATTTTTTTTTCAATTTTTGGATCCTGAGATCTACTATCAACTGCCGGCTGGTTGACAGGCTGGATAATCTAGATCCTTGTCTCCCCAGTCCGACCATTGAGCGTGAGCAGGCCTTTAGCTACGCGCTGGGTCGGCCACGACATACCCCATTTGCTCCAGGGCTGGCCGGTGAGTCCAGTCACAGTGGGCCGTGGCCGACAGCCACTCCGTACTGCTCGGTGATGCGTCTGTCAGGAATGTGTCCAGCAGTCCTCGCAGGGACGGGTAAGTAAGGTTCCTCCTGTCTTGGCAGAATGGAACAGCTGGGCATTCCTGGGGTGGTCGATTTTAGGGGGGTCTCTAGTCCTCCCTCTCCTCTCTCCTCGTCCATCCCTCTTCCCCATGCTTTGCTGGGCCTGCTGTGTACCTCACCGGGGGGTCCCTGAGGGGGGCTCCGGTTCCTGGCTGGGGGCTGCGCGGTGTGTCCGGGTCCGCTCTAGTGTGGGTGGTCTGCCTTGTGGGGGCCCTCCGCTCGGAGGCCCAGTGTTCGCTGCCTTTTATTTTTACCTCAGAAAGCCGCGCTGTTCCTAATGCTAATACAGCTGGTGGCCATTTTCTTGCAGCCGCGCTGTTTCTATAGCTAATACAGCGGTTGGCCATTTTCTTGTAGCTCGCACTTTTTTCCTGAGGTAACCGGCGGCCATCTTTGTGGGGATTTTTACATTGGCTGGACCTCTAGCACTGGTTTGTCACTCTGAACGGCAGATCACCTCAGGCACACACTGTGCAGGAGTTTAGAGCGGATGGCAGCGCTGAAGCAGTGCCTGGGTCAGGGCGGTGTGTCCTCTGGAAATACCCCTCAGTCTGGGCAGCTAGGAGGGTGGGCCTTTTCTTGTACCTTGACTTGTTCCCTGAGTGGCTGTCAAGTGTGTGGGTCAGCATGGCGTCGGAAGCTGGCGTTTCTTCCCCAGACATTCCGGTGGTATCAACCGGTGCACTTGCGGTACCTGTGGACGCTTTGTCGGCGGTCCTAGAATCCTTTGTTGCCAGGTTGGAAGCGGTGTGCGGACGCAAGGGGGGTAAAAAAAGCCCCCACCATCTTCTGGGAAAAGCTCTGACTTGGGCCTGGCTGTGAAACAGGACCCCTGTTCTGAAGGGTCAGAGTATGCAGACCAGGACCATTCGGACAGTGAGGAAGACTCAGTGTCCGGGTCAGCGCAGAACAAGGCACTTGTTGGAGCACTTATCACCGCAGTGCGGGAAACCCTCAAACTGGAGGATGCGGCTGGGACATCTGCTGAGGTGTCGGTCCCTTTTTGGTCCCACAAGCCGACCCGCTCTACCAAGGTGTTTCCTTATGTAACTTATCTTGATAAGTTTATAGACAAGGAATGGGAACGTCCGCAGAGGACCTTTTCGGTCCCAAAACGCATGGCAGTCCGTTGCCCACTTTTTCAGAAGGCTCTCCTCAAAGGGTTATCTTCCCCCGGTTTTGGACCCCCCTGGTATCCCGGTTAAACAAAGTAACCACTATTCTGGTTGAGGGGACCCCTGCATTTAAGGACCCTGCGGATAAGAGGTCCGAGGCAGTGGCCTGGTCCATGTTTACCATGCTGGGATCTGCAATACGGACAGTTTTGGCTGCAGCTCTGGTGTCAGACACTTACAGAATGGTCTAAAATTTTGCACCAGGAGTTGGAAAAACAGGTTTCCCCGGTCTGCGTAGAAATGGCTGACCAGTTGGTGCATGACCTCAAATATGTCTGGACACAGCTCCCCTGCTTTCTAGAGCCTCAGCATCTGCTGTGGTACTGCGTCGCCTGATTTGGCTAAAATGCTGGTCCGCAGACGACTTCCAAGAAGGCTCTGGCTGATTTGCCTTTCTGGGGGGGGGAGGCTATTTGGAGCCTCGCTGGATGACATTATTAAGGATGTCACTGGGGGTAAGAGCACACTGCTCCCACAATCCAGAAAAGGTAAGGAGCCACACCGCAGGCCTGGGACTTCCTTTTCCGCTCAGAAGCGATTTTTTTTTTTTTTTTTTTTTTTTTTTTTTTTTTCGTCAGTCCGGGCCCGCAGGTAAGCGTTCCCAGGCCGACAAGGGGCCAGCTGAGGGAGGAAAAAGCATCCCTGGGTTCGCAAGCCAAACAAGCCTGCAAACAAATCTGCTACTGCATGAAGGTTTGCCCTCCGCCCGACTCTCGGGTGGGGGGTCGCCTTCGCGAGTTTGCAGCTCGGTGGACCTCCCTGCTTTCCGACCAGTGGGTTTGCAAAGTGGTTTAATCGGGTACAAGATAGAATTTCTTTCTTGTCCACCAAACAGATTTTTTCCCTCAAACCTTCATCTTCCTCCAGCTCATCGGAATGCCCTGTTTGGGGCAGTGCAGGACCTGCTGAAGCGTGGGGTGACAGTACCTGTGCCGCTGCCGGAAAGGTTTCAGGGATTTTACTCCAATCTGTTTGTAGTCCCAAAGAAGGATGGGGTCCGTCAAATCCTGGATCTCAAGGCCCTCAACACCTTTTTGTAAAGGTGCGAAGGTTCAGGATGGAATCAGTTTGCTCTGTGGTCACTGCACTCCATCCGGGGGATTTTCTAGCGTCCTTGGACATCAAGGACGCATACTTGCATGTCCCCATATGCATCAGAGATTTCTGCGTTTTTTGGGATCGATCACTACCAATTTGTGTGTCTCCCTTTTTGGCCTGGCATCGGCACCAAGGGGTTTCACCAAGGTGCTCGCCCCGATTCTGCATCCCGCAGGTGGTCGTCGCTGTGCTTTTGCATGCGAGTCCTGGGTCTCATGGTGGCCTCCTTTTTTGAGGCAGTACTGTATGCTCAATTCCACACTCGAGTCTTGCAGGAGATCGTGTCCAAGTTGAGAACATCGGAGAGATTCCTCTTATGACACTCAAAGTTCCCTTTCTGGTGGCAATTACCATTTTTTTAACTTTTTATTATTTTTTTTGAAATAAACAAAGCAACAGATATCATATCATTCTATATACTTGTATCACCGATGGACATTTGTCTTCTACTATATGTATCATACATCCTAATATACAATATCCACCATTCTATGTATGTTAAATCCTCACCTCTCGCCCGGGCCTTACTCATATTACTCATAAACCTTTAAGTCATTCGTGTCCCCACCATTGGGCATCCGATTTTCTGTTGCGTCTTCACACCCCCCAGGAGGTCCTTCTAACACCATGCCGCTCGGTGAAGTAATCCAATACAATGAGCTTGTTCTAGCTCTGGCCAAATTTTCCCCTCACTATGTCGACTCCAATCAATAAGGCGGCTCAATAAGGCCGCTTGGTAATATTTGTATATATCTGGCATTGACACACCTCCATATCGTTTAGGTAACGACATCAGCGATCCCTTAATTCTTGGGTGTTTATTTGCCCATATAAATCTTCCAAACAGGGACTGTGTCTGTTTAAACAACTGTTTAGGTATCGCAATAGGGAGCGTCTGGAAGAGGTACAAAAATTTCGGCAAGATGTTCATTTTAATGATATTGCACCTCCCAAACCACAAGTGAAACCCTTTCTGCCATCCATCCAGAAGGATCCGCACTCTAGCTAGTAATGGTAAAAAATTTAAGCTTATATAATTGTGAAAGATCCGCCGGGATGGAGGTCCCTAAATACGTCAATGCTTGATCTGTCCATTTAAATTTTATAGTTAGCTTTCAGAGTGTTCAGTTCCTCCTTTTAGGGATCGCAATTCCCATTGCTTCAGATTTTACATGATTAATCTTAAAATTTGATAAGTCTCCATATGTCTCCAATTCTTGGAGCAGGTTAGGGAGGGAAACCATCGGATAAGTCAGGTTAAACATCATGTCATCCGCATACACCGATATCTTATGCTCTATACCTCCCCACAGGCATAATAATATCTGGGTTCATTTGGATCCTACTCAATAGTGGCTCTACCGACAGGGCAAATAAAAGAGGTGATAACGGGCACCCTTGTCTTGTCCCATTAGATAACTTAAAAAGTGGGGACATTACTCCGTTCACTTTAACCTGGGCCGTGGGCTGAGTATAATTACTTGAAATCCATTGCAGCATCTTATTCCCGAACCCCATGTGTCTCAAGACCGCGAGCATAAATTGCCAGTTAATACGATCGAAAGCCTTTTCCGCATCTCTTCCCAGGAAGACACATGGGGATCGGGATGTGCCTACCAAATGGATCAAGTTCAAAGTCTTGATCGTGTTGTCCCGGGCTTCTCGCGTTTGCACAAACCCTACCTGATCTCTATGGACCAGGCAGGGTATGTGCTGCTCTAGTCGCATTGCCAGGATCTTGGAAAAGAGCTTCAAATCTGTATTTAATAGCGAGATCGGCCTATAGCTCCCACACTGGGAGGGATCCTTACCTTCCTTCAGTATGACCGCAATCAACGCTTTCAGGGATTCTGTGTGAAAGGAACTTGTCTCCTAACCCATTAAACATTTTTAGCAGGAATGGTCCTAAAATAGGGAAGAGAAGTCTATAATATTGAATTGTAAAGCCATCCGGACCTGGAGCTTTACCTCCCCTTCCCCCTTTTCACTGCCTCCTGAATTTCTTCTATAGTAATGGGCCTCTCCAATTCCTGACTTACTGCTGGTGTTAAACTCGGAATGCCTGAGGTTGCTATATACTCTTCCATTGTAGTTTGGTTCTGAGAACTTGATTGCAAGTTATACAAAGCTGTATAAAAATTTCCAACCCGCTGAGCTATCTCTCTAGGTAGCCTAAGTTTTTCACCTCCCGCCCCTCTAATCATTGATACATAAGTCTTTGATTGTTGCTCCCTCAAAGAGCTAGCCATTTGCTTCCCACACTTGTTCCCAAATTCGTAATTTTGTCTCCTACCTGTCTGTATTGCCCTCTTTGCTTTGTACAAAAGTAACGCTGTAGTCTGTCTATGCACCCCCAGCAGGAGCCTTTCCAGGTCTGGATTAGGGCTTCGTTTTATGTAGAAGTTCTAACCGTGCGATCTCTGCCAGGAGCGCAGTCAACTTTGCTTCCCTTTACCTCTTAATGCTTGCCCCATGTTTCATTAAGACTCCCCTTGTGTGCCTCCCAGATCACCCCTGGATCGCAGTCAGGCCTGTCATTAATCTGGAAATACCACCTTGCTTCTCTCTGTACATCTTCCAATACTGCAGAAGACTTTCATTCAGCCTCCAGGTCACCGATCCAGGAAGCTGAAAATCCGCAAGGTTGTATTTCAGAGTAGTTGGCACATGATCTGACTAGGTGATTTTCCCTATTCCAGCTTCTTTAACTGCATGTAACTGGTTATGTGGAATAAAAAAGTAATCTATACGGGAGTATATCTTATGGGGAATGGAATAAAAGGAGTAATCTCTGTCTCCTGAATGTGTCAATGGCCATACATCTACTAGTCTCTCTTTCTGTATCAGCCGCAAGATCCGTTTCCGGGTACCCGCCGATGCTGCCGAGGTCCCGGAAGAGGTGTCCACACTGGGCACCAAGGGGATATTCAGATCGCCCCCCCAAAATCAGCTGCCCTTCCTGAAATACCCCCAGTTTATCCAGAAATTTCCCCAAAAATGTCCTGTTGTGTGTTGGGAGCATAGAACGAGGCCAGCGTTACCACTGACCTCCCAATCGTCCCTTTCAGAACCAGTAATTGTCCCCCGACATCCACCAGGGTGTCTGTATGACTATGGAATCTTATTCGAGATCAGAATCGATAACCCCCCCCCCTTCTTTGCCCACCGGATTGGTGGCATGATATCCAATTTGGTAAGCTCTATTTCTAAGAAAGGGGAGACCTCCCTCTCTGAAGTGTGTCTCCTGAATAAAAGCTATCTCACTCCCCGCCCACTTCAGCTCCCGCAAGAGTATCTGTCTCTTTTCTGGAGTGTTTAACCCTTTTGCATTGATCGACATTATCGACAATGCATCCATTTTTTTAATGATCAATGCAAGGCTATACTGTAAAGCCGAAAATAACAACGGCGGGGGGCCGGGGTACACCCAGTGAGAGAGAGCGGGAGACAGACAAAAAACAAAAAGCTCTTCCCCCTCAAAATAAAAAGGACCCCCCTCCCTACTCTAATATCAAATGGGAAGAAAGCGCCCCTGCGATATACAAAGCAATTTGCTTTAAACACTCCTAGCCTGACTGAGTGTTGACCTACTAGGGGGGTGTTAGTTGCGCATGCTCCCGAGCGAGGGGTGTCTGCCCCCCCCCGCTCCTCCTGTCCCTATATGATGCCCGCTTATACCACCTGTCTAATGGGTTATCTGATCTTCCATTAGATCGTTGCCCCGTCCGACCCTTTGTTCCGACTCTTATAATCCTACTCCTGCTGACGCCTATAATCCTCAGGGGGGAAGAAAAAGAAACGACCCGAAATGCAAACCCTTCCAACGCCCCAAAAGGAAGGGAACTCGAGTGCATTGTGGTAGGACCTACCCCCTCCCCCCCCCCCCCCATCCTTACCTATGTTCCAACCATTCTTCTATTCCTATTTCTACCAGGAATATTTGCCTTATCAAAAAGGGGGAAAAAAAAAAAAAAAAAAAAACTTAAACTGCCCCATAACAATATCCCATGGTTACCCAATATCCCTCTCTCTCTCTGTGTGTGTGTGTGTGTGTGTGTGTGTGTGTGTTTCAGCAGACCTCAATTCTGACACTCCTGCCCTCTACCTCTCTCTATCTGCACCCTGCACCCTCCCCCTTCTCTTCCTATTCACATTTGTTATTGTCACTTAACAGTTAACATTTGCCAGGTATGAGATCTATTTTATACCACAGTATACTTTTAGTTCTCCATAAACTCAAAAAGAAATAAAAATAATACAGGAGATAGAATCAAAACAATACTTTACATATTATTGCTATCCAACAATGCATTACAGATATTGCCTATATTACATATTGCCACTTGCTCTGGCCATTTCCCCTCAAAAAATAAAATAAAAATTTAGAGAGAGGGAAATAAAGAAAAAACCTCCTCTGTATTTCTTAAAGTAACCGCATATTATCCCCACTAAACACATACACAAAGTAGGGTTACATACACAAACATACCTATCATATGCAAAATTAAACAACCCCGCCATTTCTGAGGTGAGGAGGTTAGGAACCAAAAAAAGCTAAAGAAAAAAGGGGCGGGGTCACCCCTCACCTAAACACTCCCCACTCCACCCAACCGCCCCCTTCTCCCTATTGGGGTACGGGTATATCCCTGTACCCCATATCCCCCCTACCACCCCATACCCGCCTCGATCTTTCCTCTCCTCCCACTCTTCCTCTGAGTCATACATAAGCCAATCCAACAGCTTTAGGCCCCCAAAAAAACAAGTCAGCAGAAAAAAAAAAAGGTCAAATAACTAGTCTTTAAAAATAGGAGAGAAAGGGCCAGCACCAAATGTTAATCCCTTTTGTTAACCTTATTCATGTCTCTAGTCCGCTGCCTCTATAGTCTGTATTCTTGGGTTTAGTGGCATCCAGTCCGGCACCTCAAATGGTTTGGTTCCCAGAAAGGAAAAAAGTCCTGTCAGATCGGCTCTGGAACGCAACCAAAACGCAAGCGAGCCCTTTTTAATTAACCCTGAGATTGGCAATCTCCACCGATAAGTTCCTCCTCATTCCCTCACTCGTTCTAGTACTGGGCGAAGCAGAGCTCTATGCTGCAAAGTGGCGTTTGACAAGTCTGGTAAAATCTTCAGCTGTGCCCCACTATATTCTATTGTTCCTGCCTCCCATGCTTGCCTTAGGATTATCTCCCTATGCGCAAAGTAGTGCAACCGACACACCACATCCTGGGGGCGATTTCTGTCTTTAGATTTAGGGCCCAATGCCCTATGGACTCTATCAAGTTTACAGGCATGGCGTTCTTCTGTATTTTTTGAAAAATGCACTTTACCATCTCTTGTAAATCTTCCTGGTCTGTCGCCTCTGGGACACCTCGTATACGTACATTGTTGCGGCGACTGCGGTCCTCGAGGTCCTCCCAGGCGTAACTGTAGGGCCACCGTAGTTTATGCTTGGACCTGGCTGGATCCCTCCAACACCTTCACTCGTTGTTCCAGGAGATGGGACGCATTCTCGCCATCTGTTGCGCGATCCGCTACCACCTGCAGATCCCCTCGGATCATTTCTAGTTCCATGCAGTGTGCTTCCTCCACTTTAGCAATAAGAGCTCCTAAATCTGCTCTTGTGGGAAGTGCCTGAATAAGCGCTTTCAAATCCTCCATTTCCCTCTTCAACCCCCCCCTATCTCAACTTCTTCTCGTATGGGGGGGGGGGGGAGGGGTATATTCCCGGTAACAGCCGCTGTCATTCTAGGGCTCTGTGGAGGAATCTGAAGAGCTTCCACCCCAACTCTCACGGCCATCTGGGTCTGGTGCATCTGTGTGAGCTGATCTCCACCCGGCTGCAGCTCGTCTCTCCCCACTCTTGCCTCCGGACTCCGGTCCTTCCCCCTGTTTGGGGGTGAAGTAGCGGTGGATCTCGGGCTGCTGCTCCCCCGGCTTTGCTGACTGTGCCTTGCGTGAGGTTCGGGTTTCCCGCTGCCTCCACGCACACATGCCGCTTCACTACTACTGCTTATGCTCCCGTAACAGCGTGTGCGTCAGAGCGGGAGACACTCGGCAATCTCGTGCTTGAATGCACCAATACTGCTACTGCCGTTCTCCATATATCTCCGTATATCTTCCACTCAGTCTCTGTCTCTCATGGAGCGGCTGGAGGAGCCAGGAACTCGCACCCGGACATGCAGAGACCATGCCCCCTGGTGGCCATTACATCTGTCAGGAGGGTTTCTGAGTTGACGGCCTTGTCTTGCAAGTCCCCCTCCTTGATCCTCCATAAGGATAAAGCGGTGCTACGCCCGCAGCCTTCGTTTCTTCCGAAGGTGGTTTTGGCTTTTTATCTGAATGAGGACATTGTACTTCCATCCTTTTTGTCCTCGGCCGTCGCATCCCAAAGAGGTTGCATTACATTCCTTTAGATGTGGTACGTGCTCTGCGGTTGTATCTGTCTGCTACGGCTCGGTTTCGGAGGTCAGATTCACTGTTTGTGTCAGTGACTGGTCCAGAGAAAGGCCTGGCGGTCTCGTTGGCCACCATTTCTCGGTGGATCAAACCGATTGTAATTCAGGCTTATGCCATTAAACGGCGCGCGCCTCCCTTTCCTGTCACGGCGCATTCGACCAGGGCGATTGGTGCCTCCTGGGCTTTTCGACATCAAGCGTCTGGCTCACAGGTGTGTAAGGCGGTGACCTGGTCGTCCGTTCAGACCTTCACTAAATTTTACAAGGTTGACGTGCATGCATCTGCGGATGCTTGCTTTGGCCGCAAGGTTTTGCAGGCGGCTGTTTAAGGTTGCAACTCCTCCGTTGAGGAGCTCTGCTTGTTTGGGGTGAAGTTTGTTTGCTTGCTGTTCCCACCCCTCGTTTTTTTTTACACTGCTTGGGGGCGTCCCACTTGTCAAGACTAAAGGAGCTGTGTCCGTCCATGGACGAAAGAGAAAATAGGATTTTTGTACTCACTGTAAAATCCTTTTCTCTGAAGTCCATGGACTGACACAGCACCCACCCCTCCTGTTTGAGTTTGTACTGCTTTTTGACAAACTGAGCTGCTGAGTGCAAGGTGAGGGGTTATGACCAGAGGGACCGCCCCCTGGGCGGGGCTGTTCAGCTTTGGTATAATTACATGTTTTTGTATATCTAACATGTCTGCCTAGTCCTCTCCTAATAGACGGAACATAACCCACTTGTCAAGACTAAAGGAGCTGTGTCCGTCCATGGACTTCAGAGAAAAGGATTTTACGGTGAGTACAAAAATCCTATTTTTTCTAAAATTGCATTTGAAAAAACGCTGCGCAAATACCACGTGACATAAAAAAAAAAAATGTAAGGATCGCTATTTTATTCCCCCTAGTGTTTCTGCTTAAAAAAGTATAATATTTGGGGGGGGTAGTAGAAGTAATTTTCTAGCAAAAATAATGATTTAAACTTAACAAAGTGCCAGAAAAGGCTTGGTCTTCAAGTGGTTAAAGACCCAAACAGCTACCTGCACCGGCTATCACTTACTGTATGACCATACAAAAACTTAGAAAATTGTAATGTAAAATGGAAGTAAAGCTGATTTTAAGCAAATGGTTAACAGGCAGGGTATTCATGACAGAAGAGAACCTATTGGTCTCTTCTGCCATAAATGTGTCCTTCTGCCTATCAGCTGTTACTTTCACTGAGCCGCTCAGCAAAAATTTACGGCCACGATCCGTGGCGTGACAATGTGACTCCCGTGCGTGGGAGTGACCTCATTGTGGCCTGGCAATGGCCGAAGGCACGGGCCCCAGAAGGAAGATCGGGCAAAGATGGAACTGCCGGGGGGCTCGGCAGATCGATCCCACCGCAGCACTGGAAGACATCATATGACGGGTAAGTCTGCCATAATCTACTAATATGCTGTGCATACTAGCCAGAGGCGGCTCTAGGCTTTGTAAGGTCGTAGGCAAAACTTAGCCATGAGGCCCTCTCACGCCCATAATAGCAAGAATAATGAAAGCGATAAAAATGAATACTACATTGCAATGTACATTGTACAATGAACTGATGGCAATCCACCCATGGACAGTTTTTAAGGATTCCAGCATGGATCATTTAACACCAGCGAGCTCACCCAGACCATCCCTCCCTTTCCTTGGTTGTGCTCTGCTCTCCCCTGGGTGTGTCTTGTCAGCAGATCGCCATTTGTGAGCGGCACTTAGAGATAACCGTGCCATCCTTCTTCACAATCCTGGGCTCTCGCCTCTATTGGCATAGCACGGGTTGTCAGCGCCTGGGGCAAGGCAAGTAATTTGAGCCCCCCCTAACCCGTGGACTTTTAGCTCCGGTTTGGTCACCAAGATCCCCTGTCAGTCAGCGGTGAGATCGCTTGACAATGGATGGTTTAAGCCAGGAGCGATGCCTTTGCCCGCCCTCTCCACCCTACTGGTAAAGGAGGCCATCCATTAACCACTTGCTTACTGGGCACTTAAACACCCCTCCTGCCCAGACCAATTTTCAGCTTTCAGTGCTGTCACACTTTGAATGACAATTACTCAGTCATGCAACACTGTACCCAAATGATTTTTTTTGTCCCTTTTTTTTCATACAAGCTTTCTTTTGGTGGTATTGGATCACCTCTGGGTTTTTTATTTTTTGCGCTATAAATGAAAAAAGACCGAAAATTTTGAAGGAAAAAAAGTTTCTGTGATAAAATTTTGCAAATTTATAAATTTTTCTTTATGAATTTTGCCCACAATTTATACTGCTACATATATTTGATAAAAAAATAACCCAAAATTTTTGGAAATTATTTGGTCTATGTGAAAGTTTGAGTCTACAAGCTATAGTAGTAGTGCAAATCATAAAAAAAATTATCACATCTGATGTACTGGCGGCCTATCTCATTTCTTGAGACTTTAACGAGCCAGGAAAGTACAAATGCCTCCCAAATAACCCCTTTTTGGAAAGTAGACATTCCAAGGTATTTAGTAAGTGGCATGGTGAGTTTTTTGAAGTTGTAATTTTTTTCCCCATGATTCTTTGCAAAATTAAGATATATCTATTTTTTTTGTTTGTTTTTTCTCAAAATTGTCATTGTAATGGCTTATTTCTCTCGCATGGCATGTGCATACCACAAATGACACCCCAAAATACATTCTGCTACTCCTCCTGAGTATTATGATACCACATGTGTGGGACTTTTTTACTGCCTGGCCACATACAGAGGCCCAACATGCAGGGAGCACCATTAGGTGTTCTAGGAGCATAAATTACACATCTAACTAGTTGACTACCTATTACACTTTTGAAGGCCCTGGAGCACCAGGACAATGGAAACACCCACAAAATGACCCCATTTTGGAAAGCTAACACCCCAACGTATAATCTATGAGGCATAATGAGTCTTTTGAACGGTTAATTTTTATTTATTTTTTTCCAGAAGTTTTTGGAGATGTGGAAAAAAATGAAACCGCTTTTTTTACACAAAGTTGTCCGTTTATAAGATCTCTCCAAAATGACACCCCAAAATACATTCTGCTACTCCTGAGTATAGCGATGCCACATGTGAGACTTCTACACAGCCTCGCCACATACAGAGATCCAACATGCAAGGAACACCGTCAGGTGTTCCAGGGACACATAGCATGCACATACCAAGAATTACACCCCAAAATACATTATGCTGAGCAAAGGGTAAACAAAAGATTACCTGTGGTTTTAGTAGCGCAGTTCTACACAGCAGGATAGCACTGGTCCAGGAAGCAGGCAGGGACTTGGTCAGCAACGGCATACACGAATGTCCAGGCAGCAGGCAGGGATACTGTCCATATACAGTCCAGTGTCAGTGCAGGCAGAGATATTGTCAGCAGTGCCAAAAATATTGGTCCTGGTAGTAGGCAGGTCCATGTGGTGTGGTCAGTTCAATTTACCTCAAGTATTGTTTCTCTGGCCTGTCTGGGTGCATCTATTATCTGCTGGGAGTTGCCCCAGACAATGTATACCCTACCAGGCCAGTACATATGTTCAAGCCTGCTTAGTTATATTATTGGTTAATTGTTTTGCAACCTATAGATATGTTGTGCTTTTTAAGGACAGTTTTCCCGCACAGTATTTAAGTAATTTTTAACGAGGATATCTTTAAGATACAAAATCAATCTATATGACAGTCTATGCATATGAAACTTATTCACGTAGACCTGTGATCATGCAAAATGGTTACATTTATTGGTTGATAGTGGTGCAATGGATCATCATTGATCCGAACTGGTCAACGTGTTCGGATCGGCACACCACGCGATCCGCGGATTGAGCTCCTCGGCCATAGGAAAGGCCACGGCTCCGGCGTGGCGCCCATCTTGGTACACCCGACGATGACCTAGGTGAGCAGCGTGCTGTGGAGGAGATGTGGATATTACAGTGGGGGAGATGTGGATATTAGTAATGTCCACATCTCCCCCACTGTAATGTCATATTACAGTGGGGAGAGATGTGGATATTACGAATATCCACATCTCCCCCACTGATCCGAGGAACGATCCCGAACCGTGAGTTTTTTTATCTGTTTCACCCCTATTGGTTGACAAAAACAAATATTTTACATGAAATTAAAATACTGATTGCGTTACATGAACGTCTTGAAAATCCATAGAAACACCCGCAAAATGGGCGTGCAGTCCCTTTGACATACCACCATGATAACTTCTCGGTAGAATCAATAACCTTGTGAAAATGACAATTAAACAGAACGTCTATTTCACACGTCCAACCAATACTATACTGCAGTTAAGTAAGTGGGTAACAATGTGTAATAAATTAGACGTTTGTTTTGTCAATAAAAGAGGCAACTATGCAAAAAAGAATATAATGAAAACTTGAATCTTTACAGAAAAATCTACAAGGCGGTTATTGATTCGGGAGAACGATTATCAATTGTATGTTCTCTCAAATATTGAATGTTATACAAGATAAAATCAACATGGCATAATTACCCATTCCAAAATGGCTACTGTTCCTAATGGCTGGTTACCAGAGTTAAGATGGCTGCCGTAGCTTTCAAGATGGATACTCTTAAAGAGGAATTACTTTTTGCGACCTCTGTCTTCCAAGGATCAGGGTTCAGGAATCTTCATGAATGTCAAAATATGTATTCATGCATGGTGCATGAGTGTCCGTCTGTCTGGGAGTATGTGCATCTCCCAGTGTCCCCCCTTGTTGTGTGTCTGTCAGGGTGGGTCCCTGAGTCTCTCCCTTTTCATCTAGTTTTTCTTGTCCTAAATACTATCTCAGACAATGAGATCATAAAAATTATAAGCTCTGCCCAAAAGGTATGTGTTTCTTCTTCGTTGGTTGCAAATATGGGAGTTAACTGCCCTGATTATCATTAACCTTTTTTCGGGAGCCCAATGATTTTAAGGTAATATCGCCTTCAACCACCAGGTGTCTCACATGTGTTTTTGAGTTTATCTATTTAAAGGAGCACTATACCTTTTTTTTTTTTTTTTTTTTTTTGCTTAAAAATAACAAACATGTTATACTTGCCTCCACTGTGCAGCTCGTTTTGCACACAGTGGCCCCGATCCTGGTCTTCTGGGGTCCCTCAGCGGCTGTCTTGGCTCCTCCCCGCAAGGACTCCACACCTTAATGCGAGTGAGCTCGCATGGTGTGGAGTGATTGCGGGCGCGCTCCCGTGATACAGCGGCGGCCATAGCCGCCGACTGTATCACTCGGCCCCGCCCCCCGGCGTGCCGCGTCATTGGATGTGATTGACAGCAGCGCCAGCCAATGGCTGCGCTGCTTTCAATCTATCCAGTGTAGCCAATCGGCGGCCAGGCAGAAAAACGAAGAGGATGACGGGGACGAGCATGGGACTTTCGAGGGGCCAGGTAAGAAAAACGGGGGCTCGGGGGGGGGGGCGGTATTGTCGAATGTTTTTTCACCTTAATGCATAGGATGCAGTAAGGTGAAAAAACATGTAACTTTACTACTCCTTTAAGTTAATATATTCTGTTTCCATAATGTGTATTTCCCAAGGCGTCTTTCAGGATAGCACAGAGAGAGAGAGAGAGAGAGAGAGAGACTCCCACCAACCACAGGAAACACCTTCCTCCAGATCTTTAAAGGGAGGTACCTCCCTACCATACCTCAGTTTTTGTGTTTCCTCCGGCCCAGAGGGAACATCTTCAGTGAGGGGAGTAATGTCTTTCAGATGCTCCTGGGAAACGGGTCTTCCCTCTTGTTTTTTTCCTTCATAGGAGACCGCTGTCCTCCCGCTCTACCCAGGCACGGCAAGCTGTAGTTTCGGGCTCCTCTTCCCACTGAGTGCTCAGAGGAGCCGTGGACTCGGTGACCTGCTTGTCCTGGAGCGGCGGTCGCGCGCACCGCTGCCATTTTGGCGTAGTCCAAAGGCGCCAGACGTGACAGAGCGGGTCACCAGGTCAGCGCGAACTTCATTTCCGGCGTGAACGCAGGGCGGAGGAGGCCTATTTCGTCTATATTGCCTAGTTCCGTGTCTGGTCCGGTGCAGAGGCACTATGGGAGTCCGGAAATGGCATGTGAAGCCACGAATTCGCTGTACACAGGCACCAGCAAGGTTTAGGTAGGAAGCAGCAGTTAAAGTCTGCCTGTTCCTTTACCTGTATTTTTCTGGTCTCCCTTTTTTTTTTTTTTTTTTTTTTTCCTGCAATCCCCCTAGTGGCAAGGGCCTGTCTGGGCACTGGAGGTGTTTACGTTTCTTTCTTAGTGCACCTTTTGGGGTGGTCCATCGGCAGAGACAGGGTCTCACTAAGGACCTCCTGCTTTCTTCCTTCTTTTTTTTTTTTTTTTGTCTTCTCTCCAGGCCAAGAGCTCTGACCCAGGCAAAAAGAGATGTCCTTCACGCAGGACTAAAATAAGAGAGAACTGGAAGAAAGCCCTATGCAGTACTTGCATTACTTTTTAGTTAGGGAGGAATCGGCTTCAGTATGCGACGATTTAGTTGCCTCTGTAAAGAAGGAACTTTATGCCACGATTCAAACATAATAGTAGACAGGAGTTGTTCGCAACTCCTTGTTTTTACAGTTTTTCCTCAGTTGTGTTAAGAAGTTGGTTTTGCTTTACCTTCATGGACTTGGCTATATGGTTTTCCAACATTATGCCATATCATGCATAACCTCACTGGAATAATCTGGTTTATCCTAAGAATAGCAACGCGACACTTTGCCATCTATTGGTTTCACATTAATGGGACTTAAACTACTATCATTAAACGCAAAAGGGCTCAACAGTCCCCACAAATGGAAAGCTCTGTGGACTGACGCTTTAAAGTTTGGAAGTGACATAGTATGCGTCCAGGAATCACGTTTTGCTAAAGACAATTCACCGAAGTTCACTCACAACAAATATCCACATTTTCCACTCAGACAATCACAAAAAGAAACAAGGAGTAATTATTGCAGTAAGAGACACCATAACATTTAAGATGCTGGATTTACAAACAGACGACCACGGAAGATATATTGGGCTACCATAGACAACATAACATATACAATTGCCAATGTCTATGCACCCAACACACATCCTCACCGATTTCTTGTGGAAAATATTGGAAAAAAAATGTAAAATCCAAAAAGGTAACATCATTTGTGGTGACTTTAATGCCCCTATGAACAAAATATTGATACGACCAAGAAGAACTACACCATTAGATTGGGACTATGTGATCTTTTTTTTTTTTTTTTTTTTTTTTTTTTTTTTTTAGAAGACCTGTATGAACCCTGAAGGTGTCTTCACTCCACCGAAAGGGATTGTACATTCTTTTCCAATGCGCATAAAACCTACTCAAGAATAGTTTTTTTTTTTTTTTTTTTTTTTCATCCCAGACAAAACTCTTACAAAAAACATGATGCCAAAATTCATAACATTACTTGGTCAGACCATGCACCAATTACATTAGAAATACAGGTGGACCAGCAACAACATATTTCTATGGAGAAATAATACTTTTATTTTATCACAAGAGAAGCACATGTCTGTGATGAAAGAAAAGCTACAGGAGTTCTTTATGGTAAATAATGATTCTATTTTTAACACTACTCTTTGGTGTGCCCACAAAGCCTACTTTAGAGGTTTTCTAATTCAACTAGCCTCTAGGGAGAAAAGGGGGAAAGCTACCACTATAGATAAACTAATGAGGGATATTAAAACCCTAGAAAAAGATCATAAAAAGTGACCTAATGACCCACCATTATTACACCAACTTAATAACTGTAGAAACTAAGAGCTACTCTTAGTGACAATCCACGATTAAATATTTTAAGAAACTAAAACTTAACTTTTATTCACAAGGTAACAGCAGGGAAGTTGCTAGCCTCCCAACTTCGAAAACAACAAATCAAAGGTAGAATACACAAAATGGTCCATCATAACAATGGAAGGGTCGTTTACAATCCCCAAAATATACCGGACAACTTCTCAGATTATTATGGACTACCCTATAATTTAAAGGAGGATAAGAATACTCCCCAACCTTCACCAGAGGACATAACACAATTTCTAGATATCAATCTTCCAAAGATTGATGCCTGATACCCTTGATAATCTAAATAAGCCAATTGCAGAACAGGAAATGTCAAAGGCCATTAAAGACATCCCAATTAATAAGGCACCAGGTGTCGACGGCCTCTCTGGTGAATATTATAAAACATTTGCCACTACTTTAGTACCACACCTGACTAAATTGTACAATTTTACAGCCTCCAGTAGTAATAAATTCCCAAAGGAAATGTTGGAAGCTATTAACAATACCGAACCCTGGGAAAGCTACTACTTCACTGGCTAATTATAGGCCAATAGTATTGTTAAACTCTGACATTTAAAATTTATGCTAAAATACTAGCTAGTAGACTGTTGGGAATTACTCCCTATCTTATCGGATTGGATCAAGTGGGCTTTGTTAAAGGTCGGCAGGCTCCTGATGGAACAAGGCGTATGATTAATTTAATTCAAGTGGAGAATCGTGGAGTGCCTTCTCTGCTTCTTGCTTTTAGATGCAGAGAAGGCATTCGATAGAGTTCATTGGGGCTATCAGCAACACTTATGAAATTCGGATTTACAGGTTTCATTCATTCAGCCATAATGTCCCTCTATACGAAGCCCTCTGCTAAAGTATTCACTTCAGGAAATTTGTTCAAAAGCTTTGACCTTTCCAATGGCACAAGACAGGACTGCCCTCTTTCGCCTATAATATTTTCATTGGCAATAGGGTATGTTTGCTTCCTAATATTGTTATGCCAAAACTCATCGCTGTTGAATCCCTGGACTACTGTAGAGCCCGTATCTCAGTGAATAATTGGATTTCACAGGGGTTTAACTACTATGTCAACCTACCCCTAGCCTAAGTGCTTAATAAAACTTGGACATTTTGAAAGATTAAAGAAATTCCCATCAATAATCTGGAGGTTCCTACTGAACAAATATGCTTGTGAAAAGAAAGGAATATCCTTATTTTACAAACTTTTCTCTGAATTCCCTAATTCCGTTAATACCAATAATATGCTGAACTGGGAAAAGGAACTTTCCCTATGCATTTCTTGGCAACAATGGAATAAGGCCATAATTCTGAGCACTAAGGCATCATCCTGCGTTGAACATTGGGATAATGCCCAAAAGATATTAACCGCTACAGCGCAGACCTTCAATGCCGGGAGGCTGTCAATTGAGGTCCTCCCCTTTCCTCGTTTCCCCCGTGCGCGCTCCCGAGCGCACATCGGGGAACCTCTGTGCTTGCCGTGTCCCTTGGACACAGCCAATCACAGATCGCTGTAAATAGCCAATCACAGCGGCTATTTACAGCGCGATCGGCGTGGCCAATGAGAGATGATCTCAAATGTAAACATGAGATCATCTCTCATTGCCGGCTCTCCCTCCTCACACAGACCGCATGTGAGGAGGGAGAGCGACCTGTGAGTTGGTGCCATACAGTGCCTCATTGGTACCACAGTGCCTGTTGGGGATCTGTGCCCACCTGTTCTGTACCAATCTGACTACCTGTACCCATCAGTGATCAGTGCCCACCTGTGCCATAAATCGGTGCTCATCTGTGCTGCCTCATTAGTGCACATCTGTGCAGATTCATCAGTGCCCATCTGTGCTCATTAGTGCCACCTCATCAGTGCCCATGAGTGTAGGCTTGGCACACACCTGTGTAGTCGCATCAGCACCAGCAACCATGTCCAAAAGATGCTATTCTGCAGAGGAGGCGTACCAAATACTATCTACGCCTGACGAACAACGGCGAACCATCTTTTTCGGATTCTCCTTCAAATTCTGAGTCGGACTCAGATTACGAGCCAGTCCTCAGTAGTGGAACACTGAGTGACTCAGAGGAGGAAGATAGTCGGCCCGTCAAACTAAGGCGTTCTGGTGAGGAGGCAGTGCCATCCACCAGCACCACAGTGCCATCCACCAGGATCACAGTACCTCAGCAAGAAAGGCCAAGGACCCATGCCAACCTTCCCTATGCCCTTCAGAACCCCTTGTGGCTTCCTCCTAATTCAGGAGAAGCCAAAATTCCCCCTTTCACTGCCCAGCCAAGAGTCCAGGTGACACGAACAATTTTTTTTCCCCAATCAATTTTTTTTAATCTAATTTTTACCGAGGACATGCTATCCAGAATTGTGACCCAGTGCAACCTATATGCACAGCAATTTATCCAACATCATATTATGCCCGTCCCTTCGAGTGGAGAGACCGAACGGTGGAGGAGTTGAAGGTTTTTTTTTAGGCCTCACATTTTGTATGGGACTCAACCCAAAAAACACTTTTGCGTTTTCTTTTGGTCAAAACGCCCCATCTACCAAATGCAAATCTTCTCCACTGCAATGCCTTGACCCGATACCTCATGATCATGAGGTTCCTCCACTTCAATGATAATACTCAGTGCCTTCCCTGAAATCACCCAAACTATGACAGACTTTTTTCAAAATTCGGCCCTTACTAAATTATTTTTCAGAAGTATTCCCCCAGTTGTATACCCCAGGCCAACACGTGTGGATGAGTCCCTTGTTAAATTTAGCGGCAGGCTTAAAATAAATAAATTTATCCCCAGCAAAAGGGCCCACTATGGGGTGAAGGTATACAAACTATGTGACTGAATCACAGGGTACCTGTATGCCTTCTTGGTGTACGAAGGGAAGGACACCCAGCTGCATCCCCCCCCCCCAATTGCCCAGACTACTTGGGATCAAGCGGGAAAGTTTGTTTGGGACTTCATATACCCCCTACTGGAAAAAGGCTACCATTTATATATACATAGATGACTTCTACACATCTCTTCCCCTGTTCTGCAACCTTCACCTGAAGCAGACGCCAGCATGTGGAAAGAATCTGAAGGGCTTTCCTTAGTCTTGTCAATAAGAAGCTGAGAAAAGGAGAATCGGCAAGTCTGCGAAACAAGGAGGGTCTGGCAGTGAAGTGGAGGGACAGAAGGGATGTGTACATGTTGTTTTCCATCCACAATGATACCTTCGTGGAAATCCCCAGAAGGAATGGCACCACCATACAAAAGCCCACATGCATCCAGGACTACAATTTTGTTTATGGGGGGAGTCTACTTCAATGACCAGATGCTCGAACCCTACCTTGCCACAAGACGGACATACCTTTGGTACAAAAAGTCGCAATTTATTTTTTTCAATTGGCCATATACAACTCGTTTATCATTTACCGCAACTCCACCCAAAACTCCAAACACTTCCTTGGCTACCAGGAGGACCTTGTCACTGCCCTTAGGCCGAATGGCCCACCCCAAAACATCCAATCTGATGTTCTTAGTCGACTCTCCGAACGCCGCTTTCCTGATTTTAAAATCCCTCCCTCAGCAACAGGCCAACGACTTCAAAAAAGATGTAAGGTGTGTACCAGTGGAGGAGACAGACGAGACACATATTATTGTGCCGAGTATCCTTCCCAACCAGGCCTCTGTGTAGTTGACTGTTTTCGCCGTTACCATACTTCACTAAATTATTAGTGAAGTATGGTAAACGTAATCCTCAGTTCCTGCCTTTACACACCTTCACACCCCTTATGCCACATAGTTACATAGTTACATAGTTAGTCAGGTTGAAAAAAGACAAAGTCCATCCAGTTCAACCATAAAAAAAAATAACTAAAATAAAAAAAATATCGTGCACTCCCATATACCCAATTCTATACCCACAGTTGATCCAGAGGAAGGCAAAAAAAAACCAGCAGAGCATGATCCAATTTGCTACAGCAGGGGAAAAAATTCCTTTCTGATCCCCCGAGAGGCAATCGGATTTACCCTGGATCAACTTTACCAAGAACTGTTAGTACTCAGTTATATTATGTACATTTAGGAAAGTATCCAGGCCTTTCTTAAAGCAATCTACTGAGCTGGCCAGAACCACCTCTGCAGGGAGTCTGTTCCACATTTTCACAGCTCTTACTGTGAAGAAACCTTTCCGCATTTGGAGATGAAATCTTTTTTCTTCTAGACGTAAAGAGTGCCCCCTTGTTCTCTGTGTTGACCGTAAAGTGAATAACTCATCACCAAGTTCACTATATGGACCCCTTATATATTTGTACATGTTAATCATATCCCCCCTTATTCTCCTCTTCTCAAGAGTGAATAAATTCAGTTCCTCTAATCTTTCTTCATAGCTGAGCTCCTCCATGCCTCTTATCAGTTTGGTTGCCCTTCTCTGCACTTTCTCCAGTTCCCCGATATGCTTTTTGAGAACTGGTGCCCAAAACTGAACTGCGTATTCCAGATGAGGCCTTACTAATGATTTGTACAGGGGCAAAATGATATCTCTCTCTCTCTGGAGTCCATACCTCTCTTAATACAAGAAAGGACTTTGCTCGCCTTGGAAACCACAGCTTGGCATTGCATGCCATTATTGAGCTTATGATCTACCAAAACCCCCAGATCCTTCTCCACTACGGATCCCCCCAGTTGTATTCCCCCTAGTATGTATGATGCATTCATATTCTTAGCCCCCAAGTGCATAACTTTACATTCATCAACATTAAACCTCATCTGCCACATAGTCGCCCAATTAGACAGGGCATCGAGGTCGGCTTGTAAATTGGAGACATCTTGTAAGGACGTTATTCCACTGCATAGCTTGGTGTCATCTGCAAAGACAGAAATGTTACTTTTGATCTCAGACCCAATATCATTTATAAAGATATTAAAAAGTAAGGGTCCCAGCACTGAACCTTGGGGTACACCACTGATAACCTTAGACCATTCAGAGTAAGAATCATTAACTACTACTCTCTGAATTCTGTCTTTTAGCCAGTTTTCTATCCATTTACAAACTGATATTTCCAATCCTGTAGACTTTACCTTACACATGAGCCGTGTGTGGGGAACTGTATCAAACGCTTTTGCAAAATCCAAGTATACCACGTCCACAGCCACGCCTCTGTCCAAGGTTTTACTTACCTCTTCATAAAAAGAAATCAGGTTTGTCTGACAACTTCTGTCTTTCATGAATCCATGCTGTCTGTTGCTTAAATAACTCATCTATGTGGTCTTTTATTAATCTCTCCAGTATCTTCCCAACTATGGAAGTTAAACTAACAGGTCTATAGTTACTTGGTAAAGACTTTGTTCCCTTTTTAAATATAGGCACCACATTGGCCCTGCGCCAATCCAGTGGTACTATTCCTGTCATTAATGAGTCCCTAAAAATTAGATACAATGGCTTTGAAATTACAGAGCTCAATTCTTTTAGGATCCGTGGGTGTATGCCATCTGGTCCAGGTGCTTTATCCACCTTTATTCTGTCTAAATATTTCTGGACCATATCACTTTTGAGCCATTGTGGATTTGAGGCTGTGTCACTACCACCCCCATTATGGACATGAGCTCCCCCATGCTCCATTGTATACACAGAGCTGAAGAAAGTATTTAATAAATTAGCCTTCTCTTTGTCCCCAGTCACCCACTCTAGATTATTTTGTAAAGGGCCTACATGCTCAGACTTGACCTTTTTACTATTAATATATTTGAAGAATTTTTTGGGGTTTGTCCTACTATCTTTTGCAATCTGTCGTTCGTTTTGAATTTTTGCATCCTTGATTTCCTTTTTACATATCCTGTTATATTCTTTGTAACATTTAAACGACACTAGTGTTCCTTCATTTTTATATTTTTTAAAAGCGCTTTTCTTATTGTTTTATAGCTTTTTTAACTTTAACTGTGAGCCACATAGGCTTTATTTTTAGCCTTTTAAACTTATTGCCCATGGGAATATACTTTGCAGTGAGTTCACAAACAGTCTTTTTGAAGAATTCCCATTTCTGTTCTGTGCCCATTGATGCCAATATTATCTCCCAGTCTAAGTCCTGGAGAGCAGCCCTCATCCTTGGAAAATTTGCTTTATTGAAATTAAGTGTTTTTATCCTTCCTGCATGTATTTCTTGCTTACAGCTAACATCAAATGAAATCATGTTATGGTCACTGCTACCCAGGTGTTCCTTTATCTGAACATTAGTAATATGCTCTGCATGGTTTGAGATTACCAGGTCCAACAGAGCATCATTCATAGTTGGGGCCTCAATAAACTGGACCATAAAATTGTCCTGCAATAGGCTTATACATTTTTGCCCTTTAACTGTCCCAGCAGTGCCATTACTCCAGTCAATTTCTGGGTAGTTAAAATCCCCCATTATTACCACCGTCCCAGCCCTTGCAGCCCTTTCCATCTGTGCAAGGAGCTGAGTCTCCACCTCCTCATTAACATTGGGTGGTCTATAACAAACTCCAATGATTAACTTTGAACTACGCACATCTGTATGCAGTTCCACCCATAATGCTTCAGCCTCATCACACTCTCCATCAACCAGGTCCTCTTTCACACTCGCTTTGAGATCACTTCTCACATAGAGACAGACCCCGCCACCTTTCCTTTTTGCCCTGTCTCTCCGAAAGAGTGCATAGCCAGGAATATTAATAATCCAGTCATGTGAGGATTGAAGCCACGTTTCAGCAATACCGATTACGTCATAGCTCTCCTCATGCACCAGAGCTTCCAACTCACCTATTTTGCTTGGCAGACTTCTGGCATTGGTGAACAAACACTTTAATGTATTACATTTTTCTCTGGTATTTTTCATATAATTTTTAGTAGTACAAATGGCACTATAGTTTCCAATATGCAGGCCACTGCCTGCTCTGTAACTGACCCTGGCTTGTTATTCGACCACGCTTCTGTTTGCCGATTCTGTACATCTGCCTGATCTGGAACTGACCTTTTGGACTGTTTTGACTGTTTTTGCCTGCCTCATGGACTGATCTTGTACCCTGCTACTGGACTACTGGGATTCAACACAGAGGCTTCAAAGAGATTTGGGTGGGAGAAGCCTCTACCCCTGTCCCCATTCTGTCCTGAACGAGGCCCTACTGCTGCCTGTAGGACTTACTTCCATTATGTTTCTGCCTGTCGCACTGACCACACCACATGTTCCTGCCTACTACCAGGACCAATATTTTTGGCACTGCTGACAATATCTCTGCCTGCACTCACCCTGAACTGTTTATGGACAGTATCCCTGCCTGCTGCCTGGACAATTGTGTGTGCCATTGCTGACCAAGTCCCTGCCTGCTGCCTGGACCAGTGCTATCCTGCTGTGTAGAACTGCGCTACTAAAACTACAGGTAATCTTTTGTTTACGCTTTGCTTAGCATAATGTATTTTGGGGTGTAATTCTTGGTATGTGCATGCTGTGTCCCTGGAACACCTGACTGTGTTCCTTGCATGTTGGATCTCTGTATGTGGCCAGGCTGTGTAGAAGTCTCACACATGTGGTATCGCCATACTCAGGAGTAGCAGAATGTATTTTGGGGTGTAATTTTTGCTATGTAAATGCTGTGTGTTAGAGATATCTTATAAACCGACAACGTTGTGTTAAAAAAAAAAAAAAAAAATGCGTTTTACTTATTATGCCTCATAGATTATACGTTGGGGTGTTAGCTTTCCAAACTGGCGTCCTTTCTCTTTTTTTTTCGTCCATGGACGGACACGGCTCCTAAATTCATGACCATTGGGGAGAGGACTAGGCAGAACATGTTAGACATTTAATACATGTTACTTTAACAGAGTTGAAACGGCCCCGCCCAGGGGGCGGTCCCTCGTACATAACCCCCGCCCTGCAGCAGCAGCCTCAGGTTTTTTTCTGCCTAGTAGGGGAGAAGGACGTGGCTCCCTTTTTGGGCCCAGCGTCCTGAGAAGATTTTTACTTTTTTATTTTATTTTTGAGAATCTTCTATCCAACTGCCGACTGGGCATGACAGGCAGGATATTATAGATCCTTGTAGTCCCCCCAGTCCGGCCAGCGAGCGTGTTACAGTCCCTTGCAAATAGGCGTTGGGTCTGTCACGACATGCCCCATGGCTCCAGGAGTGGCCGGTGAGCTTTGCTCCAGGGTTCACATATGACCGAGTGGCTTGCTGTCTGTCACGGTGGACTGGGTCGACAGCTACTCCGTACTGCTCGGTTGTACGTCTGTACATCAGCAGGTCCTCGCAGGGATGGGTAAGTACAGTTCCTCCTGCTTCGGTGGGATGGAACGAACAGCTGGACATTCCTAAGGGGGTCGTTGGGTTCTCCTACCTTCCCCTCTCTCCCTCTGTCACCCCTTTTTTTTTTTTTTTTTTTTTCTCCTCCCCCTCCGGGGTTACTGCGACCGGGGAATACTTTTTTTTTTTTTTGGGGGGGGGGGCTCCTGGTCCCGGCGGGGGGTTGTTCAGGCCCGCTCTCTGTGTGGGGGTTGGCATTTTCTTAGGAGCCTCCGCTGCTGGCCTTCTCGTCCACCTCGCTTGCTGGGTGCAGGCGGGTGGCCATTTTCTTGTGGTCCGCGCGCTCTTAGGTACCCGGCGGCCATTTTGGAGGGGTTTTGGCCTCTGGTGCTGACTGGCTTCCTTGCTCACTTCCTGAATGGTGCCATTCACCCCACACAGTCTTCTCAGTCACACGCGGTGTGAGGATGGAGAGCGGGTGGTGGCGCTAGGCGGTCCTTGGCTGGCGGTGAGTCCCCTGGGTATTCCCCCCCCCCTCCCCCCCCCCCCTCGGTCAGTGCAGCTAGGAGGGTGGGCAAAGTTGTGTGTCAGGTAACTAGGTCCCTAAGGGTGGTCAGTGGGTGATCTGGAGCCAGAGGCTGGCGTTTTTCCCTCAGACATTCCAGCGGCAGCATCCGATGCGGTTCCCATGGGCACTGTTTTAGGCAGTCCTGGAGTCCTTGTTGCCAAGGTGGAAGAGGCGTTCGAGTGTATGAAGAGGGTTGCTAAAAGCTCCCTTCCCCCCCCCCCCCCCCCCCCCCCGCCATCGCCTGGGAAATTGCTCAGAATCGGGCCTGGCTGTGGCGCAGGTTCCTTATTCTGATACGTCAGAAGAGGGGGACAAGGACCTTCCTTGTGTGGAGGACCCCTCATCCGGGCCACCTCAAGACAGCATAACTGCTGTGAGGGACACACTCAAGCTGGAAGATACAGCTGGGACTTCCACAGCAGAGTCTGTCCTTTCTTTGGGTCGCACAAACCGACCCGCTATGTTGAAGGTTTTCCTTACATAGTTAGACGGTCGCAGAGGCCCCTTGCAGTCCCTCAGCGCACCCTGGTCTCTCGGTTATAATAGGTAACCTCTATCCCGGGGGAACCTAGTTTTTAATGACCCCACTGGTAGGAGGTCTGAAGCGGTGAGCCGCACCGTGTTCACCATGCTGGAGCATTGCTGCCTCTGGGGCTGCTACCTGGGTGTCCCTGACGCTCTCGAAGTGGGCGAATAATGTGGCACCGCAGGGCAGCACAGCGGTGTAGTGTGTAGGGGTTGGGGTGTATGCGAGATAACATGAAGTTCCTACTGAGGCACCATCCCCTAAGAATATGTGTCAAGAAAAGAGTTGAACGGGGTAGGACTTTGTGTGTGCCTCAGTGGAGTAAATAATTATAGGAATACCAGAATTTATAGAAAAATAATCAACTTATTTTTCTGCCATGTGGCAGTAATATCAAAAAATTCTTTTTTTCAAAACATGAGAAAATCACGTTTACAGTTCAGAAGATCAATATCGGGGTGTGCAATTGCCAGTTAAGAAGAATAAGAGGGCCTACGCGTTTCGTGGATTTCTGCTTCGTCAGGGCCTTTGAAAGCAGCACAATGGGATATTATATAGATTCTAGAAATAAACAAAAAGTTGGTAGAATATGTATATACATATCACAGCCAATGCATGTAAAAAGAAAATGAGAAAAAATACACGGATCAACATTATACATAAATAAATACAAATAGAGTAACGGTGAACATACAAAAGGCACACACATTATACTCCCTATATGTTCACTAAAAATACATACATGATTTTTTCAATATGCATTGCTGCAAGTTAGATGTTGTGTTATATAGGAAGACACTTTATACTGTGTATGTGTGACTGCCTACATGTGCAGCGGTATCCCACGCATCGAGGGGATATGGAGGAAACCGAACCTCTACAATCCACATGATCTAAATATGTTGACATCATTACATGTGCTTAGTGTGTATCAATATCTATAAAGATACTTACCAGGACAACTGTAACTGCATGAAAACAGTGCGGCGGACAATTGATGGCTTGCATGCCTGTGAGGACACTTCCCCCTGCTGGGTCTGCGTGGATTGGCAGGGGCGGATCCGTAAATATATAAGGATTTTCGCCTTTTGTATGTTTACCGTTACTCTTTTATTTGTATTTATTTTTGTATATTGTTCCGTGTATTTTTTCTTTTTTCTTCTTTTACATGCATTGGCTGTGATATGTATATACATATTCTACCAACTTTTTGTTTATTTCTAGAATCTATATATTATCTTGTGCTATTATTGTGCTGCTTTCAAAGGCCCTGACTAAGCAGAAATCCGCGAAACACGTAAGCCCTCTTATTCTTCTTGACTGGGAATTGCACACCCCGATATTGATCTTCTGAACTGTAACATGCTTTTATCTCATGTTTTTGAAAGGAATAATTTTTTGATATTACTGCCACATGGCAGAAAAATAAAAGTTGATGATTTTTCTATAAATTCTGGTATTCCTATAATTTACTCCACTGAGGCACACACAAAGTCCCACCCCGTTCAACTCTTTTCTTGACACGTAACAGCTGTGTAGTGGTTAGCACTCTCATCAAGCAGCGAACATCTGGCTGGAGTTTGCATAATCTCCCTGTGTCTGCGTGGGTTTCCTCTGGGTACTCATGCTGGTCTGCTGACTAAGCTTCTAGGACAGGGGTCTCAAAGTGGTGGCCCTCCAGCTGTTGCGGAACTACAAGTCCCATCATGCCTCTGCCCATGGGAGTCATGATTGTAACTGTCAGCCTTGCAATGCCTCATGGGAATTGTAGTTCTGCAACAGCTGGAGGGCCACCAGTTTGAGACCTCTGTTCTAGGAGAACTCTGGCAGTTTTACCTTTTCTAAGGTGGGAGTCCTTTTGGTGCCTCACTGGATGACATCATGTAGGGTGTTGCTGGGGGTAGGAGCACGCTTCTCCCTCAAATCCACTACAGGAAAGGAGCTGCGCCGTAAGCCTGGGCCCTCCTTTCCCACACAGAGAGGTGTTTTGTCAGGCGGGGAGACTCTCCCAAGTGGAAAAGGTCTTGCTGAGGGACAGAAGCGTCCCTGGGTGCGCAAGTCCACCTAACCTGCACTCGAGCCTGCTACGCAGGAAGTTTTGCCCCCACCCGACTCCAGGGTGGGGGGACGGCTTCGTAAGGTTGCAGCTCAGAGGCCTTCCCTGCTGCCTGACCAGTGGGTCTGCAAGGTGTTCACCTCGGGGTACAAGAGGTGTTTTTTTTTTTTTTTTTGTCCACCAAACAGATTTTTTTCCTCACAAGCTGCCTCTCCTTCCAGCTTGTTGGGCTGCCATGCGGGGTGATCTTACCTTTGCTATTGCAGGACAGGTTTCAGGGTTTCTACTCTAAACCTGTTTGTGGTCCCAAAAAGGGACGTAGTCTGTCTAATCTTGGACCTCAGGGCCCTCAAAGTCTTTATCTATATTCAAAAAGGTTCCGGATGGACTCTATTCGTTTGGTGTGCTTCATCCGGGGGGGCTTGCTGTGTCCTTGGCTATCAGGGACGCATACTTGCATGTCCCCATCTGCGTCAGGCATCAGAGGGTCCTGCGCTTTGTGGTAGGCGTAGACCATTGTCACTTGTGGCCCTTCCCTTTAGCCTAGCTTCGGCTCCAAGTGTTTTCTCCTAGGTCTTTGCCCCTATTCTAGCTTTGCTGAGACAGCGTCTCACCTGGACGAGAGCTGCTTCAAACTCAGAATTAGAGGACGACGTGTCTAGCCAGTCTACCCTTCGGGAGTTTGGATACTGCACCTCCAGAAGTCTGTGTTGGTACCGACCCTGAGCCTGGAGTACCTGGAGTTGTTCCTAGACTCCTCGGAGGCCAGAGTCTTTCTTCCCTTGGGGAAGTGGCAGGCACTCCAGTCTGCGGTGAGGTTGTTGACATCCCACGAATGGTCGTCGCTCCGTTTTTGCATGCGAGTCCTGGGCCTCATGGTAGCCTCTTCAAGGCAGCACCATATGCACAATTCCGCGCTCGGGTCTTGCAGACGGAGGTTCTCAAAACATGAAACTTATCTCTGGAAGATAAGTCATCCTGTCAGGTCCTCTCTGAGTTGGTGGCTGAGCTTCCCGACTCTTCGGTCTGGGAAGTCGTTCCTGCCTTTTCATGGACTCCGTCCGAATCCCAACGACCAATCAATGTTCCGGGACTCCAGGCGATCAGGCTGTGCCTTTCCAGGTGGTCTCAGTGACTAAGAGGGTGTCCAGTCAGATATTGAAGGAGGAACAAGAAGCTCGGCTGCAACGTCGGAAGTCGCTCGCATCCTACGGTGGGTGGACAAGAACGTGCCAGCCCTGGCAGCTGTTTACATGCCGGGGTGGGAAACTGACAGGCGGACTATTTAGACACCAGATGCTGGGCTGCAGGGCTTCCGAAGGGGACACCCCAGACGTGGATCTCCGGGGTCTCGACTCAATCGTAAGTGTCAAGGTTTGTAGCCGGGTCGAGAGGTCCCTGGGCAGTCGTGTCAGACGCGTTGGGGTCAGCTTGGCTAATTTATGCCCTCAACCACTAAAGTTTCTTCCTCGTCTACTCTGCAGAGTAGAGTCCAAAGGAATTACGGTGATTTTAGTCACCCCAGATTGGCTCAGGCGTCCCTGGTTTGCCGACCTTGTGTGACTGGTGGCAGATATACCTTGGCGTCTGCCAATGGGGGGAGGGTGTTCTCTCGCATGGTCCCATCCTTCATCCTGCTTTGTAGTTGCTGGCTTTAGCGGTATGGCTATTGAAAGCCAGGTACTGAGGCCTGTCGGATTCGGTCATTTCAACCATGTTGCAAGCACGGAAATCTTCTAGGAAGATCTACCATCGCACATGGAGAGCATACACCTCTCTGGGAGGCGATTGAATGGCGTCCACGGAGTAAAAACGGTTTCCGGGATCCTGCTGTTTTTACAGCGTGGAGGGGATCAGAAAATTGCCTTAAACACCATATTATTATTTCTTCTTCCTCTTCTTCCTCTTCCGTTATAGGTAGTATTTTCTCCATTATTCCCACCGTTCTGACTTTATTTAACCACATTGAGATCGTAGGGGAGCTAGAGTCTTTCCATTTCATCGCGATACAGCTTTTTGCCGCATTTATTAGGTGGCACGGGACAGAATTTGTATTTTTTTTTTCAATGGAATTTGTTTATGGTGTAACAGGAAGAAGGCTGGATCTTCTACAATCTGATGTTCTGTGAATATTTGAGTGATTCTCAGTTTGCCAGAATTGTCTAACTACTGGGCAAGCCCAGAAAATATGTAACATTGTCCCTTTTTCTTCACATCCTCTCCAGCACCTGTCAGATATTTCTGGAAAAAATGTATTCAAAGCCACTGGCGTATAGTACCAACGTGTTAAGATTTTAAAGACAAATCTATAATATTCTGGCATTGTGCTGGAGAGAAAGTTTGACCTAAATCACGCTCCCATTTGGCAAAGCATTCCATTTTATAGTCCACTGAGGGCGCAGTCAAAATGATATATGTTTTAGAGATTACGTGAGATAGGGGCTCCTCTCCCTCACAATACTCCTCAAACTTTGTTCGTATTCGCCTGTAATTTCCTGCAGGTCCCAGTGTCTCTAATTGTCTAACCTGTCTAGCTTGCCATATGGGAATTTCATATTGCCCTCCTCGTCGTGTTAATTCCCCAGTTGATACCCATTTTCTCTGTTTCCTAAGTATTTGTGAATCCCTACATGGTGGGAAGCCTGGGTTTCCTAAAATCGGAAGCGGGGGAGTTTTTGGTGGAGAGTTTGGAATTCTGGTTTACTTTTATTCCCTATTCTTAATGTTTCGCCTATCATAGGGTGATTTTTTACTAATAATGGTAAAGTTGTATAGCACCATAAGGCCCTATTTAGAGGGACAGGACTCACCTGCTGCTCCATAGTAACCCATAGTTTATACTCCCCATGTCTACTCCAATCTACTATCCTACTGAGTTGGACCACCTGGTAGTATTTATATATATCTGGTGCCGATATTCCTCCAGCCCTTTTTAGGGGAAATCAACAATGTTCTATTTATTCTTGGCCGTTTGCTGGCCCAAATAAATTTAGTAAACACACTGTGGACTTGATTGAAGTAAGACCTGGGGATTCTGACTGGCAATGCTTGGAAGAGATAAAGGAATTTTGGCACCACGCTCCTTTCAAAAAAATTACATCTCCCAAACCATGAGTGTGTGCCTTTTACTCCAGCCTTCCAGTAATGTTCTAACTGTACTAAGTAATGGTACAAAGTTTAACTCAAAAGTATCTACTAGGTTTGGGGGCATTCGTGTTCCTAATTTAATTTCTTTAGTTGTCCATCTAAACTTGAAGCTATATTTTAGTCCACTTTTGATGGGATCTGGAAGTGCCACCCCCATTCCATTGCCTCTGACTTACCATAGTTTTATTTTTAAGTTTGACATAGTCCCATATAATTCTACTTCTTTAAATTGGGTAACGAAATTTGTGGTCTTGCTAGTGAGAAGAGCATATCATCCGAATATGCCGATACTTTATATTCCTGTCGGATCTTATTTAAGAGTTGTTCTAATGTTAGGGCAAATAAGAGTGGACAGGGGGCAGCCCTGCCAGGTTCCATTTGTGATAGTAAAGGGCCTGGAATAAATCCCGTTTACTTTTACCAGTGCCCATCTGTTTTAAGACCTCAGCATAAATTTCCAGTTTACTCTATCGAAGGGACAGTTTTCAACCTTAGCTGTTTTCTTTCAGCAACCCCTGGTGTCTCAGTCACTAGGAAGTTGGTGCACGGGGTCCGGCATGTCGCTCCTCCGGTGTGACCACCACTACCTCCTTGGGATTTGAATCTGGTGCTCTCTGCGCTTCAGAAACCTCCTTTTTGAGGACATTGGGGAAATTCCTCTTGACACTCTCTCAGAAGGTGGCTTTCATGGTAGCCATCACATCTGTCAGGAGGGTTTCTGACTTGGCGACCTTGTCTTGCAAGGCCCCATATTTGATCCTACATTAGGACAAATCGGTGCTACGCCCGCAGCCTTCCTTTCTTCCGAAGGTGGTTTTGGCTTTTCACCTGAATGAGGACATGGTACTTCCACGTTGTGTCCTCGGCCATCGCATTCCACGGGGATTGCGCTGTTTTCTTTAGATGTGGTACATGCCTGCGGGTGTACCGGTCTGTATCGGCTCCATTCCGGAGGTCTGACTCACTTTTTCTGTCGGTGTCTGGAGCCTGGCGGTCCGTCGGCCACCATTTCTCGGTGGATCAGGCGGAACCCTCATCCAGGCCTATGCCCTTGGCGGGCGGGCGCCTCTTTCCCGTTATGGCGCACTCAACCAGGGATTTTGGTGCCTCTTGGGCTTTCCGACATCAAGCATCTGTATAACAGGTGTGTAAGGCTGCGACCTGGTCGTCTGTTTACATTTTTTCACAATCTTACAAGGTTGATGTGAATGCATTTTCGGATGCTAGTTTCGACCGAAATTTTTTGCAGGGGGCTGATTGAGGTTGCACCTCCTCCGTTGGAGAGCTCTGCTTCTTTGGGGTAAAATTGTTTTTTTGATTGCTGTGCCCACCGCTCGTTTTTTGACACTGCTTTGGGACGTCCCAATGGTCCTGAATTAAGGAGCTGTGTCCGTCCATGGACGAAAAGAGAAAATAGGATTTTTTGTACTCACCGTAAAATCCTTTTCTCTGTCGTCCATGGACTGACACAGGGTTATGTATGGAGGGACTGCCCCCTGGGCGGGGCTGTTTCAACTCTGTTAAAGTAACATGTATTAAATGTCTAACATGTTCTGCCTAGTCCTCCTATAGAACAGGAACATAACCCAATGGTCATGAATTAAGGAGCTGTGTCCGTCCATGGACGACAGAGAAAGGGGTTTTACTGTAAGTACAAAAATCCTATTTTTGTGGGCGTTTCCATTGTCCTGGTGTTCCAGGCCTTTCAAAAGTGTAATACTGTAGGTGGTTGAGAAATGAGATGTGTAATTTATGCGCCTAGAACGCCTGAAGGTGCTACTTCAATGTAGGTCTTGGTATCGCCATGCTCTGGAGGAGTAGCAGAATGTATTTTGGGGTGTAATTTTTGCTATGTACATGCTATGTGTTGGAAATATCTTATAAATGGACAACTTTGCGTTAAAAAAAAAAAGGGGGGGGTTTCATTTTTTTTTTTTTTTTCCACATTTTCCAAAAACTTCTGGGGAAAAAATGAACCGTTCAAAAGACTCATTATGACTCCTAGATTATACGTTGGGGTGTTAGCTTTCCGAAATGGGGTCATTTTTTGGGTGTTTCCATTGTCCTGGTGCTCCAGGGCCTTCAAAAGTGTAATAGGTAGTCAACTAGTTAGATGTGTAATTTATGCTCCTAGAACACCTAATGGTGCTCCCTGCATGTTGGGCCTCTGTATGTGGCCAGGCATTAAAGTCCCACACGTGGTATTGTAATACTCAGGAGGAGTAGCAGAATGTATTTTGGGGTGTCATTTTGTGGTATGCACATGCCATGTGAGAGAAATAAGCTATTATAATGACAATTTTGAGAAAAAATAAATCTTAATTTCTCTTATCGTCCATGGACTGACACAGCTCTAATACTGAAACACGTGGGTATATGTCCCTGCTCGCAGGAGAAGATTTAGGCAGAATGTTGGAAACATACATTCTAGAAAAAAACAGAGCTGAACAGCCCCGCCCATGGGGGCGGTCCCTCCAGACATAACCCTTCTACCTGCAGCTAGCAGCCTCAGTTTTTTTCTGCCTACCAGAAGAAGACGTGGCTCTCTCAGGAGCCAGTCTCCTGGAAGATTTTATTTTATTCCTTTTGGGAATTTTATTTTTGAGACCTTCAATTAACTGTCGGCTGGGCAACCGGTTGGGTACACTGGTATCCTCGTAGTCTTCCCTGTCCGACCATCGAGCGTGCTGATCCTCGCCTTGTGTGCGTGAGACTCAGTTCACGACATGCCCCATGACTCCCAGGGGTGGCCGGGTGGCTTTTATGGTCCCGAGGTCCTCACAAGATTGAACAGTACCTGCTGCATCTTTCGCGGTGGACCGGGCCGACAGCTACTCGGTACTACTCTGTGATAGGTCTGTCTGAAACAAGCCAGTGGGTCCCTATGGGACAGGTAAGTAGTCTCTCCTGCTTCAGGTGAGTACATGCTGGCTGTGTTTCTCTGTCTGGGGGGTTTCTCCCTGTCTCCCACCGGTTATGCTGCTCTCTGTGCTGTGTGGGGGTACTTGGGGGGGGGGGGGGGTCACTCTGGCCTGGCGGGGGGCGCTCATGTCTGTGTGCTGGGGCTGTGAGGTGTGAGTGTTTGGAGAAGCCACTAGCTGGCATGGCTTTTACTAATTAAGCTGCGCTCAGCGGCCATCTTGCCACGGATCAATAGCGCTGCTTACACGCGGCTGGCTGCCATTTTCTTGAAGCCGCGGCGCTTTCGGTTTTGGCCTCTATCGCCGCTTCTGCGGCGCAAATCTCCTCACACTGTCCTCAGACTTCACTCGCGCTGGTAGCATTGTGACATACAGCAGAGCTGAGCGGTCCTTACAAGGGTTAGGAAGTCCTCTGGGTATCTTCTCCTAAGCCTCAGCACAGCCAGTGGGTGGACTGTATTATTTACTTTATAGTGTATAAGGTCTCAGAGGGTGGCAAATATGGAGTCTGGTTCACCTGCTTCCCCACTCTTGCCAGAGGCAACTGGCAGTGCTCCAGCACCTGCGGTCCCTATGGACCAGTTGTCGGCAGTCCTGGGGAAAAAAATTTATTGTCCGGTTGGAAGCGGTGTGCGAGCAAGGGAACTATAAAGCGCACTCTTCCCACACAATCTCACATGGGGAGTGCTCTGATTCAGATATGGGCCTAGCTGCTGCTGCTCAGGACCCTAGCTCTGAATATTTTAATGTTTTGAACAGGACATGCCTTGTGAGGAAGACTCCAATTCTGAGTCAGTATATGACAGGGCGCTTGTAAGTGAACTCATTGATGCTGTGAGGGGACACTCAAGCTGGGTGCTGTGGCACCTCAGGCGGACACTTTCTCCTTCTTTTTTTTTTTTTTTTCAAACTTTTCTATTACACATCTTCCTCACTCTTTCCTCACACGCTACGTCGAGAGCAGCATGGATGATACAGTGGTACACAGTGCCTCCGCCCCCCGGTCGGTGTAGCGTGGTGGGGGGGCACTTCATTTATTTCTATAGTCCCTGTGAGCCTTCTGTGTGATGTCTCTGAGGCAACAACAGGGTCTCTGCACCTGTGGTTTCCTGCCATTTCCTGGGGAACGCTCTGAGCTCTGACAGGACCACGGCCTGCGGTGTCAGAGGTTACCTTTTTACCTGCATGCTGCTTCGGCAGCACATTTTAAGCAGGTTGGAATGATAGAAGATTATGCGCCTCGGCGCCATAATTAAAAGTTATCTTATAACTAGGGTTGTCCCGATACCACTTTTTTAGGACCGAGCACAAGTACCGATACTTTTTTCCAAGTACTCGCCGATACCGATTACCGATACTTTTTTTTCAATGTCATGTGACAGTTTGACAGATGGGGACTGATAGGTGGCACTGACAGGTGGCTGGCACTGATAGGCGGCACTTATGGGCACTGACTGGTGACTGGCGCTGATGGGCACTAATAGGTGGCACTGATAGATGGCACTGATTGGTGGCACTTATGGGAACTGATAGGTGGCACATATAGATGGCACTGACAGGTGGCACTGATTGCACTGATAGATGGCACTTGTGGGCACTGATAGATGGCACTTGTGGGCACTGATAGATGGCACTTGTGGGCACTGATAGATGGCACTGGTAGATGGCACTTGTGGGCACTGATAGGTGGCACTGATTGCACTGATAGGTGGCACTTGTGGGCACTGATAGGTGGCACTTGTGGGCACTGATAGGTGGCACTGATTGCACTGATAGGTGGCACTTGTGGGCACTGATAGGTGGCACTTGTGGGCACTGATAGGTGGCACTGATTGCACTGATAGGTGGCACTGATTGCACTGATAGTGCTACCAGTGCCACCTATCAGTGCCCACACGTGCCACCTATCAGTGCCCACAAGTGCCACCTATCAGGTGGCACTGGTAGGTGGCACGTGTGGGCACTGGTAGGTGGCACGTGTGGGCACTGGTAGGTGGCACGTGTGGGCACTGGTAGGTGGCACGTGTGGGCACTGATAGGTGGCACGTGTGGGCACTGATAGGTGGCACCGATAGGTGGCTGGCACTGAAATGCTGCAAAAAATGACACAGGAAAAAAAAAACTGCAAAAAGCTGCAAGGCCCATCTTGGTACACCCTGCACTCGGCTGCAGTAAGCAGCAGCAGACATCTTGTTACACCCAGCCCATATAGCTCGGACTGGGTGTAACAAGATGTCTGCTGCTGCTTACTGCAGCCAAGTGCAGGGTGTACCAAGATGGGCGTCGGGACGTTCAGCCGCTGACGGCGACCGAATGTGACAGCACCGATCCCGATGCGGCTGTGCCCTACACCCCTGCCAGCTTACCAGGTGAGGGACTCACTCTCTGCCCGCCAAATCCGTCCACCGACTGTGCCCGCCCTCTCCAGCCAGACTCCGCCCACACTTTCCTTCCATAGACTCTGCCCGCCCCCTCTCCAGCCAGACTCCGCCCGCACTCCCCCGCCCTCCCCAGCCACTGACTCCTCCCGCCCTCTCCAGCCACACTACACTAGAAAAAAAAAAGTATCGGGTGAAGCATCGGGAGCATTTGCGCGAGTACAAGTACTTGCCCAAATGCTCTGTATCGGTCCCGATACCGATACTAGTATCGGTATCGGGACAACCCTACTTATAACTCTACACTGGCTACATTCACAGTGTATGTATGTGTTATTGATCTCTTTGTCTGCGTGGGTTTCCTCCCACGTTCCAATGCTGTGTCTTCAGTGCCATACACGATATAAACATACACTATGTTTATACACAACTCTAAATACATTCACAGTGTATGTATTATACTCTCTGGGTCGGCGTGGGTGTCCTCCGGGTGCTCCGGTGTCCCCTCATGGTATGTGCGCTTCGGCTCTCTGCACAGTATAAACGTGTTCATTGCACGTGCTATAAATACTTACAGTATGTGTATGCTGTCTGCGTGGGTTTCCTCTGGGTACTCCAGTTTCCTCCCACGCTCCAAGGGTAATGCACAGCATAACCATGTGCAATATGTTTATTCACATGCTATCATTCCTACACGGTATCAGTGTGCTGTCTGCGTGGGTTTCTTCCGGGTGTTCCAGTTTCCTCCCTCGCTCTGACGGTATGGGCGCCTTTTGGCTCTCTGCGCAGTTTATACATGTTCCATATGTTTATCACGCATACTAAAATACATACGCGGTATGTGTATGCAGTCTGAAACTTGTGCGATTTGATTATCCACATGCTAACATGCCTACACGGTATGTGTGTGCAGTCTGCGTGTTTTTCCTCCTGGGTCCGCCCACACTACATGACATGCGCGCCTTCGGTGCCATACACAGTATAAACATACACATTATGTTTATACACAACACTAAATACATTCACAGTAGATGTATGTATTGTATTCGCTGGGTCTGCGTGGGGTTCCTCCGGGTACTCCGGTTTCCTCCCACGCGCCAACGGTGTGCGCGCCTTCGGCGCTATGCACACATAGACGTGTTCAAAATATTTATCACGCATACTATAGTACCTACACGGTATGCGTATGCGGTCTGCGTGGGTTTCATCCGGGTGCTCCGGTTTTTTCCCCCCTTGCTCCAATGGTGTGCGCATTTTCAGCGCTATGCACAGCATGAACATGTGCAATTTGTTTATTCGCATGCTAACATGCCTACACGGTTGTGTACGCAGTCTGCGTGGCTGGTTTCCGCCTACGCCCCAATGATCTGCGTGCCTTCGTCGCTGGCACAGTATAAACGTGTTTAATATGTTTACCCACACATACTAAACTGCATACGCAGTATGTGGTTGTACTATGCTCTTTGGGGCTGAGGGGGTTTCCTCCCACGCTCTAATTGCGTGTTTTGATGCAATACACAGTATAAACTGTGTTTGTACAATCAGCACTTATCAATGGAGCAGAAGCGCTGGCTTGGACTGTGTTCGCCATGCTGAGGTTAGCGTTACGCCCGGTAGTGGCTGCGTCTCTGGCGTTCCTGAAGCTCAATGACTGGGCAAAAGCCTCTGCTTCATTTATCAGTCGACCAGCATGTGCTTTTAGCCTCTAGGGTCTCTGTGTCCAGGGTGGGTCTGCGCCACCTGTAGAGGCTGAGTTACTGGTCCTCTGACCAAGTTTCTAGGGAAGCTCTGTCAGGTTGCCTTTCTTGGCCAACAATTGAGGCACCCCATAAGCCGGGGCCTCCCCATCCCGCTGCAGGATGGTCCTGTCGGCCGTGTGCATTCCAGGGGAAGGGTCCTTATGTCCGGAGGTGTTTTTTTTACCTTTACTGGAGATGGGCCACCGGATGTGGACCTTTTGGCCTCTCGACTCACTCACAAGATGTAGAGATTCGGAGCCAGGTCCAGGGATCCCTGGGCAGACGCGTTGGTGCCCCGTGGGGGCAGTATCGCCTGATGTATGCTTACCCTCCGCTACTGTTTTTGCTTTGCCTGCTTCGCAGAGTAGTGGTCGAGGCCATTCCTGTGATCCTTATTGCTCCGGGACGACGACGACGACATTGGTACACCGATCTAGTTTGGCTAGTCGCAGACGCTTCTTGGTGACTGCCTATTTGGGTGTACCTTCTGTCTCGTGGTCCCATACCTCATCCTGCTTTATAGTCCTTGGCTTTGGCACGGCTGTTTAAAGCCAGGTGCTGAGGGACCGAGGTCTCTCGGATTCGGCCATCTCATCTATGTTGTGGCACAGACATCTTCCTCCCAACGATCTATCACCGTACCTGTAAGGCTTACATCGCTATGAGCGAGGAGATTGATGGCATCCATGGACGTATTCCGTTCGCAAGATTTTGCTGTTCTTACAGCGTGGTGTGACCCAAAAGCTGGCCTTGCGTACCATCGAGGGTCGGATTTCGGCCCGGGCTTTTTTTTTCAATGACCGTTAGTGGGCCATTCCTTGATTAGCACCTTTCTGCAGGGTGTTCGCCATGTGATTTCCCCCCCCCCCCCCCCCTTGGGATCTGAATTTGGTGCTCTCGGTTCTCCAAGAACATCCCTTTTGAAAATATCAGGGAGATTCCTCTCTTGACCTTGTCCCAGAAGGTGGCTTTCTTAGTGGCCATTACTTCTTCTGTTCGACATGTCTGAGTTGGCGGCCTTGTCCCGCAAGTCGCCTTACTTGGTCCTTCATAAGGATAAGGCGGTGTTGCGCCCACGACAGTCTTTCCTTTCAAAGGTGGTCTCTGCCTTTCACCTTAAGGAAATTGTTCTTCCGTCCTTGTGTCCTCGCCCATCACATCCCTGAGAGTTTGCGCTTCATACATTGGATGTGGTACGAGCCTTACGATGTACCTGTCTGCTATTGTTTCCATTCGGAAGTCTGACTCACTGTTTGTGTCTGTCTCTGGTCCAAAACAGGGCCAAGCGGTGTCGTCTGCCAGCTTTTCTAGGTGGATCAGACAGACCGTATACAGGCCTATGCCCTTAAGGGGGCGGGCGCCTCCCTTTCTGGTTACGGCGCATTCCACCAGGGCAATTGGTGCTTCCTGGGCTTTCCGACATCAAGCGTCGGTTGCACATATGTGCAAGGTGGCGACCTGGTCGTCCGTTCATACCTTGTCTAAGTTCTATAAGGTTGATGTGGCTGCATCTTCGGATGCTTCCTTCGGCCGCAAGGGTTGCAGGCCGCTGTTTTTTTAAAGTTGCAACTCCTCGGTTGAGTTCTGCTTGTTTGGAGTGGAGTTTGGTTTTTCCTTTACTATGGCTCCCATCCTTTTCTGCTACTGCTTTGGGACGTCCCACGTGTTTCAGTATTAGAGCTGTGTCCGTCCATGGACGATAAGAGAAAATGGGATGTTTGTACTCACCGTAAAATCCTTTTCTCTGACGTCCATGGACTGACACAGCACCCACCCTTTAAGGCAGGGCTCGACAATCCCAGGTCGCCATTGCGACTAGAATTAGTGACCTGGCACCTGGGGCAGCACAGCTGGGGTATCCTGTGTCTCCGTGAACCCCCCGCGCGATCGCGTCAGGCCGGCCGGTAATTGAGGCCGCGGCTTTGCGGCCTTCTGCAGGCCTATGCTTCTCTGTATGTAGGCCTATGCTTCCTTCTGTGATCAGGCGCCATCTTGTGGTGGCCGTTGGTATGACATACAACCAGCAATGCTAATGGAGCTTCTTCCCCTGTCTGTTTCCACTGCCCCATCTCCTTCCCTCTAATTACAACCCCCAAACATTATATATATTTTTTATTCTAACACCCTAGAGAATAAAATGGCGGTCATTGCAAAACTTTCTGTCACACCGTATTTGTGCAGCGATCTTACAAGCGCACTTTTTGGGGAAAAAATACACGTCTTATTTTTTAATAAAAAAAAAAAACAGTAAAGTTGGCCCAATTTTTTTTTTTTTTTTTTATATTGTGAAAGATAATGTTGCGCTGAGTAAATTGATACCCAACATGTCACGCTTAAAAATTGTATCCGCTCGTGGAATGGCGACAAACTTTTACCCTTTAAATCTCCATAGGCGACGTTTTAAAAAATTCTACAGGTTGCATGTTTTGAGTTAGAGGAGGTCTAGGGCTAGAATTATTGCTCTCGATCTACCAATCGCGGCGATACCTCACGTGTGGTTTTAACACTGCTTTCATATGCGGGCGCTACTCATGTATGCGTTAGATTCTGCGCGCAAGCTCGGCGGTACGGTGCACGTTCCTGGCTCATAACTTTTTTTAGCTGGCTCCTAGATTCCAAGCAAATTTGTCAAGCCCTGCTTTAAGGTTTGTACTGCTTTGTTACGAACTGAGGCTGCTAGCTGCAGGTAGGAGGGTTATGTCTGGAGGGACCGCCCCCCTGGGTGGGGCTGTTCAGCTCCTGTTTTTTTTTTCTAGAATGTATGTGTCTAACATTCTGCCTAGATCTTCTCCTGCGAGCAGGGACATATACCCACGTGTTTCAGTATTAGAGCTGTGTCAGTCCATGGACGTCAGAGAAAAGGATTTTACGGTGAGTACAAAAATCCAATTTTTCCAAAGAATCGTGGGAAAAAATTACAACTTCAAATAACTCACCATGCCTCTTACTAAATACCTTGGAATGTCTACTTTCCAAAAAAGTTATTTGGGGGCCTTTGTACTTTCCTGGCTTGTTAGGGTCTCAAGAAATGAGATAGGCCGCCAGTACATCGGATGTGATAAATTTTTTCTTATTTGCACTATAGCTTGTAGACCTAAAACTTTCACATAGTCCAAATTTCCAAAAATTTGGCGTTATTTTTATCAAAGATATGTAGCAGTATAAATTGTGTCCAAAATTTATGAAGAAAAATTAATAATTTGCAAAATTTTATCACAAACTTAGAAAAATGCTTTTTTTTTTTTTTTTTTTTTTTTTTTTTTTTTCTAAAATTTCTGACTTTTTTCATTTATAGCGCAAAAAATAAAAAACCCAGAGGTGCTCAAATACCACCAAAAGAAAGCTCTATTTGTATGGAAAAAGACAAAAAAATTATTTGGGTACAGTGTTGCATGACTGAGTAATTGTCATTCAAAGTGTGAGAGCACTGAAAGCTGGTCTGGGCAGGAGGGGTGTTTAAGTGCCCAGTAAACAAGTGGTTAAACAGATGGTACCTTACACCATATAAACTTTCCAAAATCGACCCATCACTCTCCCCAACTTGCTGGCGATGCAATGAACAAACTGGTTCCCTTTATCCTATTTTATGGAATTGCAAAAATCTTAGTTTTTGGAAATCAGTTTCAACATTTTATTTCTAACCTCACTGGTAATTTACTTCCACTTACTCCCGCAATGGCCCTTTGTAGAGTATAGAACAGTAGTAGCAAATGTATTAATAGCAGCAAGGCTGACTATAACAGAACTGTGGAAATCAAACGAAGCACCGAATTTATCTGATGTTATACGGTTGAATACACAAGCTCAATATGAGTTAATGTTGGCATATAAAAATTACAATAAGGTCAAGTTTGAGAAACGATGGCAAATATGGACTAGTCACCCTAGAGTAGGCATGTCCAAAGTCTGGCCCGAGGGCCAATCGCGGCCCGGTTTCGGACGGCCCGCTTGGTGATCTTGATTATATATATATATATATATATATATATATATATCTATATATCTCTTTTGTGGCCCCCAACGAATCCCTGAGCGCCACAAAAGATAGTATGCTTGGCTGCCTTGGAGGAGAGGGACGAGTGCCGTGCATACAGGAGAGTATTTCCTGTTTACACGACACCTGTGTAAAAGGAAGTTCCGTCTCCTGCGCTGCCATTGGACAACTGTTCTGTCCATCACAGGAGGCGGGACTTTCAATTAAAGAGGCCATTTGAGTTTCTCCTGTTTGTCTGTTGACGCTCGTCCTGCCCCCTCCCTGTCTCCTCTGCAGGCTGCACTGATGATAAGTCTGCATTCATGGCAATTTAGTGGGCGCTGCATTCATGGCAATTTAGTGGGCGCTGCATTCATGGCAATTTAGTGGGCGCTGCATTCATGGCAATTTAGTGGGCGCTGCATTCATGGCAATACAGTGGGCGCTGCATTCATGGCAATACAGTGGGCACTGCATTCATGGCAATACAGTGAGTCTGCAGATGGGCACTGACCCTTATTTTGCTTCACAGTTCTTTATTTAAAATTTAAGAGTTTTTTTTTTTTTTTTTCTGAAACTTCCTTTTTTAAATTGAAGGTGCGTGTTATAAGCCGATAAATACGGTGTATCCAAATAACACGCCCAAGCTCATCTCTTCACCACACATGGCCACAAAGGCAAGAGAATTCTTGTTGGGCAGTGTATTAGTGCTCGGAGGAACACATTTAGACCGAATTTTAATGGTTTAACGAATGTCAGGCAAAATGGTCGGCCCTCAAGCATGTTCACTTCATCAAATCTGGCCCTCTTTGAAAAGTTTAGACACCCCTGCCCTAGAGCTTCTACCTCACTCAAAAACATGAGCTTCAGTTCTTAAACCATATTTCAGTATTATTCCAGGAGTTATATCAAGGTTTCACAGTTCTCTTTTTCTAATCTCTTAAATTGTCCATGATAATGTTTTCATATTAGTTAGCGCCTGTTTACAGTTGGAACCCAATGGGGTAAACAGGGATGTTGCTATACTGTTTATGTATGCTTTATTTGATCATTTTGTATGACTATTGTCCATTACTTTGAGATTCGTATGTAAATGTTTTACTGCTATACCTGATTGTTATATACCAGAACCAGCTGCCTTTAATTTTTCCGTTATTTGTATGGAAGTTTTAATAATTCTTTAATGATATTAAAAAATATATATCCATAGCTCTCGGCATGGTGTCAATCAGATAGGAGGCAAGAGTAAAGAACCATAGTAAAAATCGCTAACAAAGTATTTCCATATAAAAATCCACTCCCATTTCAGAAGTAAAAAAAGGTAATTTGTCAATTCAATCCTCGGCATACACAGCTCAACTCAATCACAGCGTGATTACGTCACCACCCATTTTACACGAATGGGCTTTCTCAAAGGTTCAGACTACTGAAGAAAGCCCATTGGGCACTACGCATGAGGTGGGTGGTGAGGTAATCATGCTGGGACTTGGTGGAGCTGTGTATGCCGAGGATTGTATGCCTTTTTTTTTTTTACTTGTATGAAATACTTTTTACTAGCGATTTGCTACGGTTCTTTCCTCTTGCCTCCTATATGATTGACACCACGCTGAGAGCTACGGTTTTGAAGTGTACAGCCAGTGAGAGCGGGGATAGTGCAGAAAGTTTTTTTTTTTTATTTTTTTTTTTTACTCTTTCGTTCATGGACCGACACAGCTTCTCTATTGACATAGTGGGTATTATCCGTTAATTAGGAGTGACTAGGCAGAAAACTTGTAAAAAGTGTTGCATCACACCTTCTACAGTACCGCCCAGGGGGCGGACCCTCTGGTATATCCCCTCACTCTGCATCTCGCAGATCAGTTTTTTTTTTTCTGTCTAGCAAGGAATAGGACATGGCTCCCTTCAGGCCCATATATTTTGCTACCTTTTTTTTTTTTTTTTTTTTGTGTCCTGCGATCTTCGATAAACTGCCGACTGGGTGACATGCTGGATCCTTGTAGGGTCACCTAAGGGGTTCCACTGGAGCGGGGCTGGCTGTAACTAACATTTAAAATAAATGTAATTTCTGCTTACCTGTATGTGCATCCCCCTCCATGCTGTGGGCGGCCATTTTGCGGTGGTCCATGCCTGCTTTGGCCTCTAGTGACTGCCCAGCGGCCATTTTCCTGTGGTTTGGGCACCGTTTTCTTAGAGGCCAGTGGGTGTGGAACTACATTGACTGATCGGCGGCCATGTTTGTAATGATTCACGCTGTATGTATATACCGCCGTTCGGCTATCTTTTTGTGGTCTACGGCTGCTTTCGCCTCTATCTTCGGCGGCCATTTTCTTAGAGCCCACATTATCTTCCATACAGACGTATGGCGGCCATTTTGCGAGAGTCTCCGGCCTCTAGGGTGCATTACACTGGCACGAATAATTCACACAGGAAGCGCTGATAAAAGAAGCAGATTGACACAGCAGCGGTGGGACAGCATCACATGCGCAGCACATGGCAGCGTAGCAGTACCGATCCAAGGGTGGTGAGTCCTCTGGGTGACCCAGCATCTCTGCAGCACTGGAGGGTGGCCTATTGATATCTTGCCTGGAGCCCTGTGTGGTCAGCATGGCATCTGAGCCAGATGTTTTCTCCCCTGAAACACCAGATTTAGCAGCTGGTGCCCCTGAGGTGTCTATGTACGCTATATCGGCAATACTAGAGGCTTTTGCTGCCAGGGTGGAAGCAGCACACGGGAATACAGGGGGTAGAAAACGCCCCCGTCCCCTGCAATCTTCTGGGGATCTTTCTGATGCAGAACCAGGTCCAGCTACGGCTCATGGCCCAGATTCTGACGCATCAGAGACTGCAGACCGTGACCGATCGGACAGTGAGGATGACTCCAACTCCAGGTCAGTACGCGAGAAGGCTTTGGTATCTGACCTTTACTGCAGTGCGGGATACGCTAAAATTGGAAAAAACTGCAGAAACAGCAGAGACTCCGGTCCCCTTTTGGGTTTCGTAAACCTGCCTGCACTGCTAGGGTATTTCCTTGTGTGTCTTATTTTGATAAGCTTTTATACAAGGAATGGGAGAACCCACTAAGGGTTTTTACAGCCCCAAAGAAGTTTGTGGTAGGGTACCCCTTTGAGGAGAGTTTTCTGAAGAAATGGACCTCTCCCCCTATAGTGGACACTCCTGTGTCCAGACTTAATAGAGCTACCACAATTCCAGTAGAAGGGGCTCCTGTTTTCAAGGACCCTGTGGATAAGAAGGCGGAAGCACTCGCTCGCTACCTATACTCAGTGGTAGGCTCAGCAGTACGCACGGCATTGGCGGGGGCCCTAGTGTCTTAGACACTTACTGAATGGGCAAAATTGCTACTCCAGGGGTTAAAGGAGCGAGATGCTCCTCCTGATTAGATAACTTTGGCCGACCAGTTGGTCCAGGGCCTTAGGTTTGTCTGCGAGTCAGACATGGATACTATTCCCCTGCTGTCAAAAGCTTTGGTTTATGCAGTAGCAATACGCCGCCTGATCTGGCTAAGGGGCTGGTCTGCGGACCAGACTTCCAAGAAGGCCCTGTTGGATCTGCCCTTTAAGGGCGACAGACTTTTTGGGGATGCCACAGGAGGTAAAAGCACGTTGCTTCCTCAGGCTTGCAAGGGTAAGGGGCCACGCCAAGGGCAAGAGCCCTCCTTTACTGCATGCAAGCGTTTTTTTCGTCCCTCTAGGGCGACAGGGAAAAGACCCCAGGCCGACAAGGCGCCTGCCCAAGGACAAAAAAGTCCTTGTTCCCGCAAACCCGACAAATCTGCATCCGCATGAAGGTTCGCCCCCACCCAGCTCTCGGGTGGGGGGACGTCTTCGCAAATTCGCGACTCAGTGGACAGCTCTAGTCTCCGACAGGTGGGTTTGCGAAGTAATCTCCTCAGGCTACAAGATAGAATTTCTCTCTTGTCCACCGGACAGGTTGGTCACCTCCAACCTCCAGCTACTACCGACCCGTCGGGAGGCCCTGTATGGGGCGGTCCAGGGTCTGCTGGAACATGGGGTAGTCATTCCAGTTCCAAAACAGGAACGGGGTCAGGGTTTTTACTCAAATCTGTTCACTGTGCCGAAGGATGGGGGTCGTCCAATCTGGGATCTCAGGGCCCCCAATTACTTTGTGAAGGTACAAAGATTTCGGATGGAGTCGGTTCGATCTGTAGTCGCTGCCCTCCATCCAGGGGACTTTCTGGCCTCCTTGGACATCAAGGGCGCATACCTGCATGTTCCCATATACTCGACACCAGAGGTTTCTGCAATTTGCAATCGGGAAGAACCACTATCAGTTTGTGGCCCTCCCGTTTGGCCTTGCTTCAGCACCCAGGACGTTCACCAAGGTGCTCGCTCCGATTCTGGCACTTCTAAGACAGCGGGGTATCGCTATCGTGGGCTACTTGGACGACCTTCTTCTGAAGGCCCCTTCAAGCTCAGAATTAGAGGTAAGCGTGTCCATTACCTGTCAGACTCTTCGAGACTGTGGTTGGATACTAAACACGCAAAAGTCAGTATTGGTGCCGACTCAACGCCTAGTGCACCTGGGGTTGATTCTGGATTCCTCAGAGGCAAAAGTATTCCTCCCTGTGGAAAAGTTGCAGACCCTTCGGGGTGCAGTGCGGCAGCTGACTTCCAAGAGTTGGTCGTCACTCCGTTTTTGCATGCGAGTGTTTTAGGCCTCATGGTAGCCTCCTTCGAGGCGGTCCCATATGCTCAATATCACACTCGGGTGTTACAGAAAAGTTCTGTCCAGATGGAACAGATGTCCATCATCTCTGGATTATCAAATCCGAGTAAGCCACCTAGTCAGGAGATCCCTGGTATGGTGGCTGACAGCAACGGCTCTAATGGCCGGGAAGTCATTTCTTCCGGTTTACTGGATAGTGATCACGACGGACGCCAGCCTTACAGGTTGGGGGGAGTCTGGGGTGTTCAGTCGGTGCAAGGTCGCTGGACCCTAGGAGGAATCCCGCCTGCCGATCAATGTCCTGAAAATCCGGGCGATCAGGCTGTGCCTCTTCAGATGGTCTGAGGCTGCAAGGGCGTCCAGTCAGGATCCAGTCAGACAACACCACAGCAGTGGCATATGTCAATCATCAAGGAGGAACAAGAAGCTCAGCTGCAGCATCGGAGGTTGCTCGCATCCTGAAGTGGGCAGAGAGGAGCGTATCGGCCGTGTACATTCCGGGTGTGGAAAACTGGCAGGCAGATTACCCGAGTCGCCAAATGCTGGACCAGGGAGAATGGTCCTTACACCCGGGGGTGTTCCAGCTCCTCTGCCAAAGGGCCGGTCAAGGGACGCATGGGCAGACGCAACGGATGTGTTGGTGGCATCTTGGGGTCAGTATCAGCTAATCTATGCCTTCCCTCCCTTAAGGCTTCTTCCTCTTTTGCTCCGCAGAGTGGATGCAGAGGGAATTCCAATGATCCTAATCGCTCCAGATTGGCCTCAGCGTCCTTGGTACGCCAATCTAGTACGTCTGGTAACAGGCGTCTACCACTACGGGAGGATCTGCTATCGCAAGGTCCCATACTCCATCCTGTTTTACGGTCACTGGCTTTAACGGCATGGCTATTGAGAACCAGGTACTGAGAGACCGGGGCCTGTCAGATTCAGTAATCTCTACTATGAGAAGTGCTCGGAAACCGTCCTCCTAGGAAGGTTTATCTCTGTACTTGGAAGGCCTACATCTCCATGTGTGAGGAAATTAAATGGTATCTGCGTACTTATTTGGTTTCCAGAATCCTGCTGTTTTTTACAGCATGGGGTGGACCAAAGGTTTGCCTTAAGTAAGATTTAAAGGACCGATATCTGCCCTGGCTGTCTTTTTTTCAGCGACCCCCTGGCCACTCACTCTCTCGAGTACATTTGTGCAGGGGGTTCGACATGTAGCTCCTCCGGTTTGTCCCCTGCTACCTCCGTGGGACTTGAACCTGGTCCTTTCGGTGCTTCAGAAGGCACCATTTGAGATTAGAGATATTCCCCTGTTGACACTTTCTCAGAAAGTGGTCTTTTTGGTGGCTTTTACGTCAGTTAGATGAGTCTCTGAGCTGGCAGCCTTGTCCTGCAAGGCTCCCTATTTGATTTTCCACAAGGATAAGGTGGTGCTGCGGCCGCAGCCTTCCTTTTCTTCCGAAAGTCGTTTCGGCTTTTCATCTCAACAAAGACATTGTACTTCCATCCTTGTGTCCTCATCCGTCGAATCCCAAGGAGTCAGCGTTGCATTCCTTGGACATTGTCCGAGCTTTGAGAGTATACCTATCTTCTACTTCCCTGTTCCGGAAGTCAGACTCATGGTTTGTTTCAGTGGCTGGTCCCAAGAAGGGCCAAGCAGTCTCGTCGGCCACCATATCTAGGTGGATCCGACAGATAGTAATCCAGGCTTACGCCTTAAAGGGTCAAGTGCCCCCCTTTCCGGTCACGGCGCATTCGACCAGGGAAATAGGTGCCTCTTAGGCTTTCCGACATAAAGCGTCTTTTTCCCGATTATGTAAAGCGGCGACTTTAGAGTTGCAACTCCTCCGTTGGAGTGCTGTTTTGTGTTTGGGGTGAAGTTTATTTTTATGCTGTTACCACCCCTTGTTTTTTCTCTGACACTGCTTTGGGACGTCCCACTATGTCAATAGAGAAGCTGTGTCGGTCCATGAACGAAAGATTAAATAGGATTTTTTTTACTCACCGTAAAATACTTTTCTCTGAGTTCATGGACCGACACAGCACCCACCCCTCTTAAGTTTGTACTGCTTTTTGACGAACTGATCTGTGAGGGGATATACCAGAGGGTCCGCCCCCTGGGCGGTACTGTAGAAGGTGTGATGCAACACTTTTTACAAGTTTTCTGCCTAGTCACTCCTAATTAACACATAATACCCACTATGTCAATAGAGAAGCTGTGTCGGTCCATGAACTCAGAGAAAAGGATTTTACGGTGAGTAAAAAATCCTATTTTTTTTTTTTCACTTTTTTTTTATATAGTGATTCTGATTTGCCACAAACTGGTCAATCCTGCTGTCTGTCCCAAGGCCCTTTGCATTATCCTGATCTTAGTCACTGGCTTAACAGCGTGGCTGTTGAAACCAGGTCTTCAAGGGCATAGGTATATCTGACCCTCCTATTCCTGAATTAAAGCCATAAAAGCCACTTCAAGAAAATATCTACCACCATACCTGGAGCCCCTTTTTCCACCTGGTGCAAACAAGCATTTCAACCCAAGAGATTACTTGGTACCTCATATTTTGGCTCGGCCTAAACTTGGCTGTAAAATCTTGCAATAGGATGGATAAGGCTGAAACCTGAGCTTTTGTGAAATATTCAAGGTGCCTCAAGAATCAGACCTTGCGATTTTCCTTAATCTCAATTTTGGTCCTCTGTCCTACAAAAACTACCATTTAAGCCCATTAGGGCCAATTTATAAAACAAGACACTCTAACTATAGATTGAGCTTCTTGTTTTTTTACATGTCAATTTTTTATTTTAATGTTAATTTTTGCACAAAAGATGTGTGAGTGCTGCAGAAATTGTAGTGTTTGATTTGTGCTGCTTTTGGAGGATTTAGGCTGTCTCCTAGCTGGCTGCCCCACATATCTTTTTACCCACTTGTTGCTCCCCTATTTGGGCTTGAGTCCATTTTTGTTCCCTTTTATAGACTGTCAAATTTGTTAGACATGTCTCATCAGCCATGCCTAATAAGCAACTCTTTCTAATCCTTCACAGGGACAAAGTAGTCTTGCACCCAAAACTCTTCTTTTACCTCTACCTCCAAGTTTGTATCTGTCTTCATTATTCTGTCCTTCCTTGTGTCCAGCATCCAAAGTAAATTGCACTCTATTGTTTCTATGTAGTCACAGCAGTTTATCTGAAAGCCACAGCCTTTAAAAAAAAAAAAATTGTCCTGCCTCCAGGCCCACTATTGGAAAGGGCAACTTATAAGATTCTAAAAGATTTTGTACCTCTGTTTTATGCTTATTTCGGTAAGGGGGATTCCTTTGGTATTCCGCCATCAGGCGTCTGTTGCTCAACTTTGAAACTCTGCCAGCTGGTCTTAACTTCACACGTTTTCCAATTTCCATGTATTTCTCCTTTTTTTTCTTTAGACCCGTTGGCACAGTTCTGTTTTCCTTGTTGCCCACCCTTCTGATTCATTGTATGGTAACATCCCAGGGTCTAGGAATAGGCAATTCCTTTATCTTGTACCGTACAGATTCCCCTTGCCTCTGTTCCTGTGCTACTCTGCATTGCTTGCTAAAACTGGAAGAGATGCATTCCAAAGCTTTGCCAGTGTCCAGCACTTGAAGATGGTAGCCTTTAACCCTGGGTTTATGAATATTCAGTCTGTGTCCTGTACCATACTCCAAGGTACAGAATTTACAGCCAAGTCGATTTCCTTTTTTTCAGGTCGTGAGCAGACTTATTTCTTAATTTATTATGTGTCGGCTGTAATTTTTTTAATTTTTTTTTGTAATATTGAAATCTGAGGGTTTTTGTTGTTGTTTTTTTTTTTTTTTTTTTTATCGTCAAGACAAGTAATGCATTTGACTTTTTTTTTTTTTTTTTTTTTTTTTTTTTTGGTCAATGCAGGTCAAGTAAAAAATACTTTACATAATGTAGTTTCAGATTTCTTAAAACTGTATATACACAGAGAGTACTTATGCTTTGTTTTGTTTTTATAGGTCGAATCATGCTGAAAGGAGACAACATCACACTGTTACAAAGTGTTGTGAATTAACGGAATGAAGTTTCCTTCCCTTAACTTTTTTTTTCTCGTATGAAGAACTAGTTATCCTGTTTTAAAAAAACAAAAACTGTAGACTGTTTTTGTAGTTGCATGTACAAACTTGTATTTGATAAAGATTTTCAAACTGTCATCTGTCATTTTGTACACTTATCTGTGTTTAGTGCTTGTTATTTTATCTATATTATCTTTTATTTGGTCTTTTTCATTGACTTTCAAAGGAAACCTCAAACTGCATGAAAATGTACACCTTAAAGTATAACTAAAGGCAAAACAATTCTTTCCATTTTTATTGCTGTCTGAACCCCTGTTAGAGAGATTCATCCTCTTTATTTGCCATGTTTACTATTCTCATTGAAACTGGAAGTAAAAAAAAATCCCTCATTTTGGGTTGTCCCCAGCAATGTAATAGACAGGAAATGTTCTAATGGGGACACTAGTTCTGGTGGTCCCCAAGAAATTCCCTTAATTTGCAGTGATTTCATCTCGCTTCCTGTCTGGCTATGGCACAGGAAGTGAAAGGATATCTCTGCAATGGGACAGATGGTGAAAAAAAAAAAAAAAAAATCTACCCCCTCTTGCCATATCCAAAAATAAACAAAACGGTTTTTTCTATATTCTACTTTAAGGCCAGCTATACATAAAGCAAATTTCTTTCCTGCAACCACGGGTTTGACTGTAGAGCAGGGGTAGGCAAACTTAGAGGTGGAGTTCTCCCTGAACAACATGGGAGAAGTAAAAGATCACCAGCATAGTGTCGCCTCATTACTCATAATTTAAACCTCTAATTGCCGCCATACTACCATGTCGCAATTGCATGCATTGCACGCCAATCATGGATTTAATCCCAGGTGGTAAGTGAAGGGGTTATAAGGGTACTTCAGGTACCTGACAGACCAGCCAAGGGTTAATACTGCAAAACCACCAAAAGACCCCCGCTACCAAGAGCCAGCTCCAATGAACAGAAGGTACAAAGAATGAGTTCAGAAAAGTGTCTGATCTTTATTGGGTGGGTATACAGCTTATATTTGGTTCAACTTTACCAATCACAATAGGGGAGGGGGGAGTGGTTAGTAAAAGGATACATTGAATATCATTAATAATGAAATGATTTATACTTGCTTATAACCTCTAAAAACATGTCTGACATAAGGTTACAAAAATGGATATACCATCTGGCTATGACTATTAAGTCATGCTTTCCTGTTCCCAGTCCATGTTCCATTTAAACAGTAAGGTAGTCTACACCGTATTCTTTATATAGACAATACAAAGCAGAAATGCCTATGCAAGCTATCTTTTTGTGTGTGTGACTTGCAAAAAGCAGTTACAAGCTGGAGATACAGAATGAGCTAATAACTTGAGTCTGAGACTATAAGTTGAAGATATATAAACTTATAGCCATCAAAATGGAGTCACTGTTCAGTCATATTACTACAGTAAGGAGGCAACGTATAGGCCTTCTCACCACCTGTCAAACACACTTGGATCGCTTTTCAGGGGAGCAACAGTGCCATGTGCACTTTTGAATGAACCCTTGGTTGTATTCGGGAGCTTTAGCTACTGGGGCAACAGCCAAAGGTGTACATATGTCGCAGCAGGAATTAAGGCCCTGTTGCTTTTGGTGGGTGCTACTGCCTGCTAATCACGACCCGTTCAAGTAAATATGGTCACTCTGCAAGTGCCCCGCAACTGCATGCTTTTGCGGGTCCAGGTGGTGAGAAAGCAAAACAACGCTGCCTGCTTTAACGCCTTTGTCGTTCTGCAATTTTTCTCAACGCCAGTCCTCAAGTATCCCCAATAGGTCATGTTTTAAGGCTTTTGATTATTTTGCACAGGCGATTTGATCAGTTTTACTGCCTTTGTAATTGCCACAGCTGTTTCGTCTTGGGGAAATTCCTGAAAACATGACCTGTTGGGGGTACTTGAGGACTGACGTTGGGAAACATTGCTGTATTGCACAAAGCTGCAGGGCATTTGCAGAGTGGCTTCATTCACTTGAATGGGTCATGCTTGGCAGGTGCTACACAGGTGTGCTTTGCTTTCAGAAAGTGCACCAATCTTGCCGGTTACAATAGAAGTCTATGGCTAAGGGCAGCAAACCAGCAGGAAAGCTGCAGGTACACTGCACCCGCAGCACATCAGTGTGAAAGCAGCCCTATGCTATTATGCCCAGTGTATTTGCTTTTCCTGCTGCTGGCACCACTCTGAAGACCGCTAGCTGGGATAAGAGGTGGAGTGCAGTTGGTATCACTCTGCATGGGACAGAAGCCAGCACTACAGAGGAGGCATTGGCTTATGTGACTCTTGCTCCCTACTACAGCGCCAACCTTACAAGTAGTCCCTCTGCATTGCACTCTGCTTGATGCTCTGGCATGGTGGGTCAGCAAGCCCAGACTGATCTACCAGACCCCTGTCCGCGATCTACTGGTAGCTTGCGATCTACAGGTTGCTGACCCCCGCTATAGGGACTGTATTTTTTTTTTTTTTTAAGGGCCTCATTTCATTTTCTGAAAACCGTAGAATGAGTGACTACCAAAAAGCTGGAATGTTGTTTAGTCCACAGCACATTCTCCCAAAATGATTTTGACTTCCTCAGGTAAGTTTTGGAAAATGATTTGATCAATTGTTCTCTTTCGTCCAGGGAGATTAGCTACAGTCCCTTGGGCTGTAAACTTCTTGACGATGTTGCACAGTGGACCCAGGAACATTAAGATCTCTGGAGATGGACTTGTAACCTTGAAAATTGTCTATGCATTTCCTAGAGTTGCACGATTCTGGCTAAAATGAGGCTCACAATTTTTTTTGCTTAGAAGATAGCAATTCTCTCACGATTCTCGTGGCGTAACACCTTTCACATTAAAACAAAAAATTGGGTTAACTTAACTGTTTCGATTTTTTTATTCATTGAAATGTATTTTTTTTTTTTTTTTTGCAGACTGCATTTGAAAGACCGCTTGGCAAATACAGTGTGACATAAAATATTGCAGCATTTGACATTTTATTCCCTAGGGTCTCTGCTAAAATATATATATATATAATGGTTGGGGGTTCCGATCTTGGTGTGGTCAGATGCTTTGAGGGCAGAGGAAAAATCTAGGGTCTAGAAGACCCCAGTTTTTTCAAAAAAAGAGTACCTGTCACTACCTATTGCTATCATAGGGGATATTTACATTCCCTGAGATAACAATAAAAATGCTAAAAAAAAAAAAAATACTTGGAAGGAACAATTTAAAAATAAAATAAAAAAGCAAAATTAATAATAAAAAAAAAAAAAAGCACCCCTGTCCTGCCCTGCTCTTGCCCAATGGCGAACGCAAGCGTCGGTCTGGCGTCATATGTAAACAGCAATTGCACCATGCATGTGAGGTATCACCGCGAAGGTCAGATCGAGGGCAATCATTTTAGCAGTAGACCTCCTCTGTAAATCTACTGGGGTAACCTGTAAAGGCTTTTAAAAATGTATGTAGTTTGTCGCCAATGCGCGTTTGTGCGAAATTTTAAAGCATGTCGTGTTTGGTATCTATGTACTCGGCCTAAGATCATCTTTTTTATTTCATCAAACATTTGGGCAATATAGTGTGTTTTAGTGCATTAAAATTAAAAAAGTGTATTTTTTAACCCAAAAAATGCGTTTGAAAAATCGCTGCGCAAATACTGTGTAGAAAAAAAAAATGCCACACCCACCATTTTAATCTGTAGGGCCTTTGCTTTAAAAATATATATAATGTTTGGGGGTTCAACATAATTTTCTTGCAAAAAAAAAATGTTTTCATGTAAACAAAGTGTCAAAAAGGGCTTTGTCTTCAAGTGGTTAGAAGAGTGGATGTAAGCTTCCTAATGTTGTGTATAAAATGCCAGAACAGTTCAAACCCCCCCCCCCCCAAATGACCCCATTTTGGAAAGTAGACACCCCAAGCTATATACTGATAGGCATGTCGAGTCCATGGAATATTTTATATGTTGACACAAGTTGCGGAAAAACGACAATTTTTTTTTTCTTTTTTTGCACAAAGTTGTCACTAAATGATATATTGCTCAAACATGCCATGGGCATATGTGGAATTACACCCCAAAATACATTCTGTTGCTTCTCCTGAGTACGGGGATACCACATGTGTGAGACTTTTTGGGAGCCTAGCCGCGTACGGGACCCCAAAAACCAAGCACTGCCTTCAGGCTTTCTAAGGGTGTAAATTTTTGATTTCACTTCTCACTGCCTATCACAGTTTCGGAGGCCATGGAATGCCCAGATAGCACAAAACCCCCCCAAATGACCCCATTTTGGAAAGTAGACACCCCAAGCTATTTGCTGAGAGGTATTGTGAGTATTTTGCAGATCTCGCTTTTTGTCACAAAGTTTTGAAAATTGAAAAAAATATATATATATATATATATATGTATATATATATATATATATATATATATATATAATTTTTTTTTTTTTCTTTCTTGATTTTCAAAAACAAATGAGAGCTGTAAAATACTCGCCATTCCTCTCAGCAAATAGCTTGGGGTATCTATATTCCAAAATGGGGTCATTTGGGGGGGTTTTGTGAGATTTTGGCATTTTATGGCCTTCGAAACTGTGATAGGTAGTGAGGAGTGAAATCAAAAATTTGTGCCTAGAAATACTGAAGGCGGTGCTTGGTTTTCGGGGTCCCGTATGCGGCTAGGCTCCTAAAAAGTCCCACACATGTGGTATCCCCGTACTCAGGAGAAGCAGAAAAATGTATTTTGGGGTGTAATTCCACATATATCCATGGCATGTGTGAGCAATATATCATTTAGTGACAACTTTTTGTAATTTTTTTTTTGTCATTATTCAATCACTTGGGACAAAAAAAATATATTCAATGGGCTCAACAGGCCTCTCAGCAATTTCCTTGGGGTGTCTACTTTCTAAAATGGGGTCATTTGGGGGGGTTTTGTGCTATTTTGGCATTTTATGGCCTTCAAAACTGTGATAGGTAGTGAGGAGTGAAATCAAAAATTTGCGCCTTTAGAAATCCTGAAGGCGGTAACTCCACATATAACCATGGCATGTGTGAGCAATATATCATTTAGTGACAACTTTTTGTAAATTTTTTTTTTTTTTTTTTTAGTCATTATTCAATCACTTGGGACAAAAAAAATAAAAAATTCAATGGGCTCAACATGCCTCTCAGCAATTTCCTTGGGGTGTCTACTTTCCAAAATGGGGTCATTTGGGGGGGTTTTGTACTGCCCTGTCATTTTAGCACCTCAAGAAATGAGATAGGCAGTCATAAATTTAAAGCTGTGTAAATTTCAGAAAATGTACCCTAGTTTGTAAACTCTATAACTTTTGCGCAAACCAATAAATATACGCTTATTGACATTTTTTTTACTAAAAACATGTGGCTGAATACATTTTGGCCTAAATGTATGACTACAATTGAGTTTATTCGATTTTTCTTATAACAAAAAGTAGAAAATATCATTTTTTTAAAAAAAATTCGGTCTTTTTCCGTTTATATCGCAAAAAATAAAAATCGCAGAGGCAATCAAATACCATTAAAAGAAAGCTCTATTTGTGGGAAGAAAAGGACGCAAATTTCGTTTGGGTACAACATTGCATGTCCGCACAATTTACAGTTAAAGCAGCGCAGTGCAAAATTCTGAATTCACCTCTGGTCCTTTAGCTACCAAATGGTCCGGGGCTTAAGTGGTTAATGCCGTTTTTCCCATCGAGAAAAACTACAAAAAGCCCACAGACTATCGTTTTTCTCGTCCAAAGGGAAAAATTTAATTTTTCTCGACGGGAAAAATGATCGTGTGTACGCGGCATAAGAAGTAAGTTACAATGTTTCATGTTACAAACTTGGCAGACTGCCCAGATTTTTTTTTCTTTACACACAGAAGTTTATCCCTTTGATCTAAGAAGGAAGCTTAGTTACAATGTTTCCTGTTAGGAACTTGGCAGACTGCCCGGATATTTTCTTTTGACAGCTGAGTGAGCAGATAAAGTCTCTCCACTTGTTATATGAAAGAATCAGCAAACTGCATTGGAGATCGTCAGGGGGGTTGAATCGACATCACAATTTTTTAATGATTAATTGTGCAGCTCTAGCATTTCCACAATTGTTCTCAAATCCTCAGACAATTCTTTGCTGCTGCTCTCTCTCTAAATTTTTCACCATTTTAACTGGTTGCTGTTGTGATTTCTATATGTTCAAGGCTGGTTAATTGATACATATGAGTTTAGGGCTGCAACTAATGATTATTTTCATATTTGATTAGTTGGCCGATTTATTGTTTCGATTAATCGGTTAATAACTATAAAGTGTGGTGGATAATTTAGTTAATATGTAAAGTAAAAAAAAAAAAGCAATTTATTCTTAAATATCTGCAGTGGTAAATATAAGTAACCAACTATATGGTTAGGGAGCAAAATCTGTAATCCACTCTGATGCCGCGTACACACGACCGTTTTTAATGTCATTGAAAAAAACAAAGTTTTTCTCGACGTGATTCTTCTCAAGTCTGCCTTGCCTACACACGATCATGAAAAAAAATGCTAGAGCAAAAAGCGCGGTGACGTACGAAATGTACAACGGCACTATAAAGGGGAAGTTCCATTCGGATGGCGCCACACTTTGGGCTGCTTTTGCTGATCCTTGTGGTAGTAAATTTTGGTGAGAGACGATTCGCGCTTTTCAGCCTCGTGCTCTTCAGTCTGTTACAGTGTGACGAATGTGCTATCTCCATTACGAACGCTAGTTTTACTAGAACGAGCGCTCCCGTCTCATCACTTCTGAGCATGCGCGTTTTATTCGTCTCGTTAAAGCCTACACAGGGCCGTTTTTCATGACGAGAAAAACGACGACGTGAAAAACGGCGAGAAAAATTAGAGCATGTTCCAAATTTTTACTGCGTCGTGAAAAATACTCAGGAGCACACACACGATCGTTTTTAATGTCCAAATTAAAAAATTGCATTTTCTCGTCATGAAAAACGGTCGTGTGTACGCGGCATGAGAATAACAGAAGAGAATATACTATTAGAGGTTGAATCTGGTAAATATCATCATTTTTTTTTATTTAAAGAAAAAATAAATTAAAGACTGTTTTGCAGATTTTCAAGCCGAACTGTAATACATTAGATGCTGCCCATAAAAACAATGTAATTTTAACCACTTAAGCCCCGGACCATTTCGCTGGCCAAAGACCAGGCCACTTTTTGCGATTCGGCACTGCTTCGCTTTAACTGACAATTGCGCGGTCGTGCGACGTGGCTCTCAAACAAAATTGACGTCCTTTTTTTTCCCCACAAATAGAGCTTTCTTTTGGTGGTATTTGATCACCTTTGCGGTTTTAATTTTTTGCGCTATAAACAAAAATAATGCACAATAGAGTAAAGGACTACAGTTATTACTCTAGAATACATAAAATGTATTCGCGTATTGATGGTAGATCAATTCTATTTAGAAAAGGTCCGAAATTGTACCATTGAGTCCATAACACTCTCGGATCATGCCCCTATAACGTTGACACTCTCTCTGACCCAGGCAGGTTATATAGAATGGACTTGGAGACTAAACGAATCAATACTAGATAACAAAAAGATAACCAAGGAGCTGTCAGTTAAAATAAGGGACTAATTTGAGAGGAATACACCATGTGAGATGTCCGATCAGGCAGTGTGGGAGGCTCATAAAACGGTTTTAAGAGGAGAACTATTAGCTTATGGTGCTCACATCAAGAAAGAAATAAGGAAATTACAAAATTATTAGAGAAAATTAATATACTGGAGATTAAACATAAAAAAAACCTTGGCCCCTTAGAGATCCAACAACTAGGGAACCTTCGAGCAGAACTCGCACAATGTCTAGATCGGAAAATTTATAATAAATATAGATACTTTGCTCATAGGTTCTATGAGCAAGGGAACAAATGTGGTTAAACAACTTAAAAAGCAACAAGAATCCAGACATGTCCATAACCTATTAATTCAAAACAAAAAGATAGTGGAAACCCAGGCCATAGCAAAATAATTTCACAGATTCTATGAAACACTATATAATATCCAGACACCCGAGACTTCACAAATAGAAGATAGGGAGGACCAAAGAAGGGAAGAGATATGAGATTATATTAAGGAGTCATCAATGCCTACCCTATCGGAGATAGTTACAGCATAAATGAAACATCCTTTTCTTGTGAAATGGAACATCCAATTACAGTAGAAGTGTTGAGCAGAGCAATAGCAGCCTTGCCGATAGGGAAAAATCCTGGCCCAGATGGCTTGACAAATATTTACTATAAAAAAAATGTTCTCAGTTGTTAAGACCGTTATGCAATTACTTTAATACAATTAACGTGATTAATCCGTTGCCTTCAGAAGCCCTGTTGGTGTACATTACTGTACTCCAAAAGGAAGGGAAAGATCCACAGTACTGTGCCAATTACAGGCCTATTTCTCTGCTCAACTCAGATTCTAAACTGCTGGCCAAAATCCTAGCTTTGCGATTGGAAGAACATATCGGGGAGCTAGTGCATCCAAATCAGACAGGCTTTATGAAAGGACGTGAGGCAAGGGATAACACCATCCGGACACTTCACCTTCTTCATTGGATGCAATATGGCCCAGAGAAAGCCCCAAAGATCGTACTATCAATGGATGCTGAAAAAGCTTTCGATAGGGTGAACTGGGGCTTTATGAGTGAAGTCTTGAGAGGGTGGGCCTGGGTGACCGCCAGTGGGGGCCCGGGCGCCGCCCCCCCCCCCCCCTCCTGTGGTCACCAAAAAAAAAAACGGGCCCTTTAAGAGTTTTTTTTTTTTTAATGTCTTTTTTTCACACATGGCGGCGCGACCATAGTGGGCGCAGAAGCGCCGCTACTGCTCGCTTCTGCGCCCGGCCGTCACTCACCACAACAATACATAGGTTCATGCATTGCATGAACCTATGTATTGCTGCCGCCCACTATTCAGATGGCCGGCCCCTTGAGCGCCGGCCATCTGAATCACAGCATCTGATTGGCCTTTAGAAGTGCCTATCAGAGCCAGCAGGCTCTGATAGGCTTCCCGACTACAGCCTGAGGGCTGTAATCGGCTTCTAAATATCTAATGAGAGGACGCACAGGGGTGCGTTCCCTGGCCAGTCAGGTTCACCGGGTCTGGTTACCGGTAACCTGATTGGCTGAAGTGACATCGAGGGCGGGAGAAGACATCGAGGACGGAAGAAGGACGGCGCTGACTCGAGGAAGGTAAGTGCAGGGCTGGGGGGGGGACAAGCTGGCTGTATTATGAGGACAAACTGGCTGCATTATGGGGGAGAAACTGGCTGCATTATGGGGGAGAAACTGGCTGCATTATGGGGGAGAAACTGGCTGCATTATGGGGGAGAAACTGGCTGCATATGGGGGAGAAACTGGCTGCATATGGGGGAGAAACTGGCTGCATATGGGGGAGAAACTGGCTGCATATGGGGGAGAAACTGGCTGCATTATGGGGGAGAAACTGGCTGCATATGGGGGAGAAACTGGCTGCATTATGGGGGAGAAACTGGCTGCATTATGGGGGAGAAACTGGCTGCATATAGGGGAGAAACTGGCTGCATTATAGGGGAGAAACTGGCTGCATTATGGGGGAGAAACTGGCTGCATTATGGGGGAAAAACTGGCTGCATTATGGGGGAGAAACTGGCTGCATATGGGGGAGCAACTGGCTGCATTATGGGGGAGAAACTGGCTGCATATGGGGGGGAAACTGGCTGCATTTGGGGGAGAAACTGGCTGCATTTGGGGGAGAAACTGGCTGCATTATGGGGGAGCAACTGGCTGCATATAGGGGAGAAATTGGCTGCATATGGGGGAGAACTGGCTGCATTATGGGGGAGAACTGGCTGCATTATGGGGGAGAACTGGCTGCATTATGGGGGAGAAACTGGCTGCATTATGGGGGAGAAACTGGCTGCATTATGGGGGAGAAACTGGCTGCATATGGGGGGGAAACTGGCTGCATTTGGGGACAAACTAGTGGTGTTTGGGCACAGTGGCGGCAATTGATGATTTTTTTTTTCAGTTTGTTTGCGCCCCCCCAAAAAATTTGAGCACCAGCCGCCACTGGTGACCGCATGATGGGATGGGTAATGGCCCTTTATGCGAACCCAAGAGCTAGGGTTAAAGTAAATGGTACAATATCAGACTATCTTAACATATGAAATGGGACAAGACAGGGGTGCCCACTTTCACCACTGATATTTGCTATAATATTAGAGCCATTTCTTTGTAAGATCACAAGCAATGGGGAGATATCAGGGACATGTATTGGGGATGTGGAACACAAAGTATCGGCCTATGCTGACAACTTATTCTACCTTTCAACACCACAGACATCCTTAACAGCTCTTATGCAGGAAGTGGACAGATATGGGTATATATCTAACTTTAAAATAAATTTAGAAAAATCAATACTTTTACCCAGCCATGCACCTCAAGAGATGGCAAGGATGTTGAGGAGGGTGTACCTCTTTGTATGGAAGAAGGACTCCTTGTTCTATTTTGGGGCACATATCACCTCAGATCAAAAAAAGTTATATGACCTAAATTATGCATCCCTAATGGCCAGGATAGTGGGGGACTTAAAGAAATGGACAGGACAATACCTAACATGGTTTGGAAGAGTGAGTGCCATTAAAATGTGTATACTGGAGGGGGCGTGGCCGGATGAGGGAGCGTGTGAGAGTGTCTCTGTGAGTGTGTGAGGCTCCGCTCCGCTCCACACCCCCCCCCAGACTGAAAGCATGCCCGATTAAGATGTCCAAGACGGGATAAGCAGCCCCGCTATTCTCGCTAATACATGGCTGTTTCAACCTCTGTCAGTCTATCCTGGCTGCCCCTACCTTCGTTGAGGAGCTGAGCCCGCCGACACGCTGTCTGTGCTAAAGGGAAAGCCCGTGCCTGGGTGCTGCAGAGCCGTGTAATCTCGCGAGATTTCGAGTAGGAGTAAGAGGTACAACACAACAAGAGATACGAGGAGGAGGAGAGGGGTGTGGAGAGGAGCTCAGCCGGCCAGGATTTAAAGCCACACATAGCGGGAGCGGAGGGGACCCCCGAGGAAACTGAGATTGCCTCTGATTACCCGAACCATCAAGCGGGGGGTGCTCACCGGTATGTGCTGTGTAAAACTTTTTTATGACGAACTGTAAATGCGCATGAGCAGGTGAGCCCGTGAACAGGGCAGAGGGTAGCAGCAGTAGCAGCGGAGTGAAGATTCTACTGCATAATAGGAGGTTACCCTGCATAATAGGACTATTATGTATCAGTTTAGTGGGCTGTGGTCTATGGACGACGAAACTGCCTCTGTGTCGGTGCCTTCACCCTCCTGGCCTGGCTTGGCTTGTAAAGTATGTAATAGACTGCATACATGTGGGCATTACTGTCACAGCTGAAATTTGCTGTGTATATTTTTCATTGATACACTGGAAAGTAAAGGAGAGGGGGCAATACCTTACAGACCTCAATTTAATGTGGCTTTTTCATGAGTGATAACTCGCAGCTATGAACCTTTAACGGTGAGTTCTTCTTCTCTCCTTCCTTTTTCTCTGGGGAAGGTCATAAATAAATGGGACTGTTTGAGTCCAGTCCCAGAGGTGGCCTCCTAGCAGTACTGTGGGCTTAACAAGCTTAAGGGATAATACTCTTCTCTACAACTAGAAAACTGCGGTACTGCGACATTCTATTATGTCCGGAAAACGGGGGGTAGAGGAGCAGATAAACCAGCATCAGACACCGCAGGAAGGAGCCCAGGTCACACGCTCTGCAAAGAGCCAAGCAGGCCAAGCAAAGGCAGCAGAGGTAGCAGCAGCAGCAAAGCTGGAGCGATTTGCTCGACACACCCTTTCACCAGCAAAACCCCAACAGTCAGCCCAAGCAGGAACTTTGGCGGCCAGGAAAAGTCAAGGCAGCGGCCAGGCATCGGTACCAGTGAATCAGGCAGTAATATCAAGTACAAAAACAGCCAGCAACAAAGGGCAAGGGGTAGGGAAATCAAATGTGACAACGGCAGTAACAGCAGTAATAAGCAACACCAATACAGTAGAGGCGAATATGGAGGGGGGCACCGGAGAATGAGAGGTAGAGCCCACATTGAGAGATCTTCTGCATGCAATCAATGCATGTAAGGAATCGATAACCGGCCTGGACACTCAGTTGAAAGGAATAAAAGAGGAGCTGGTTGCAATGGGGGGCAAGCTGAAAGAAACAGTTGAAAGAACTATGGCTTTAGAGGAAAGGCTAAGCGCAGTCGAAGATGTGCTATTCCCGCTGAGCGGACCTGATGGGGAACTTTAGAAGGGGCGGGTCTATACATTTAAGCAGAAAATTGGCAAACTGGTCCAGAAGGCAATTTGCCTAAACACCCACAGACAAGCACTCAAAACCCTCACTTCTAACAAATCCATCATTATCAAACCATCGGACAAAGGTGGCAACTTGGTAGTGATGGACGTGGGACAATATGAGAACACGTGTTACCTCATTATCCGGAATTCCGAGTGGTACCGTCCTGTTCCCATGTCACACGTCCAATACTACACAAAATTGTATAGAGATATCCTAATCAAAGCCCTACATAAGGGAATTATTGATTCCAATACCTTTAAATACCTGGATAAGGAAAGTTGTACCACCCCAACTTTTTATGCACTCCCCAAAGTGCATAAGAGTCTAACAAACCCCCTCGGTGGACTCATCATTTCTGGGTATGGGTCGCTGACAGAGAGAGCCAGTCAATTAATTGATGAATATTTGTATCCACATGTAAAAGGCCTTTTTTACCATGTAAAGGACACCATAGAATTATTAAAAATCATTGATGGTTTACAGGTTCCTCAAGGAGCCTAGTTGGTGGCTAGTGATGAGTCGAACACCCCCGGCTTTAGAACCCTATTAAATACAATGGATGCGAACGTTCGAAATCTAAAGTGCTAATTATAACGACTATTATGCATGTTATTGTCCTAAAAAGGGTTTGGGAACCCGTGTTCTGCACCAGGGGACATAAATCAATGCAAAAAGAAGTTTTAAAAACGTCCGTTTTTCGGGAGCAGTCATTTTAATGATGCATAAAGTGAAAAATAAAAAGTAAAATATTCCTTTAAATATCGTACCTGGGGGGTGTCTAAAGTATGCCTGTGAAGTGCCACGTGTTTCCCGTGTTTAGAACTGTCCCTGCACAAAATTACATTTCTAAAGGAAAAAAAGCCATTTAAAACTGCTTGCGGCTTTAATGTAATGTTTGGTCCCGGTAATATGGATGAAAATCTTTAAGAAAAATGGCATAGCTACCCCATCACACCCCCCCCCCCCCACCCCAGCCCATTACCAGCCCCTTTGGGTCTTGTATGGATATTAAGGGGAACCCCGCACACAAAATAAAAAAGGCCCTATATACTCTGAACAGCCGTATACAGGCGGTGCATACAAGACAGGGACTGTAGGTTTGTTCTTATGTAGAATCTGTTTGTAATTTTGAACAGGTACATTGTTTAAGTGTAGCTCCAGCCAAAAAATCTATTTTTAAGCTTTTTGGAAAACATAGGGAAGGGTTATCACCCCTGTAACATTTGTTTTGCTGTCTGTGCAGTGTGCACCTGTTCAGAACAGTTCACCTCACTTTCCGTCCTAATGACAAATGTTTTTTTGACAATTTGGGGTTTTTATTGAAACAAGAATTGGTGATAAAGCATCAGTGGAGAGGAGACACTTTTTTTCCCATATTAACTCTTACAGGAGAGAATTTGCCTTCCTAGGGGTAGATTTCCTCTCACTTCCTGTTATATCCTTCCGTTTGCAAGGAGGAGTCGTTTGTAAGTTGGATGTTTGAAAGTAGGGGCCTGCCGTATATACTCAGCTGAAATTTGCCCCTTACTTTACATGTTGGTGTTGCCACAACACTGTGAGCCCTCACAGTTACTCTTGGTGGACGCATGAATGGGCCCTGCTGTGAATTATTAGATCAAGAATTGTAATTGCATGCCCCTGTTGAACAGGGGCTGAAAAATTGGGCCTTTGGTGGTGGTGGTGGTGGTGTTGACACAACACTGTAAGGCCTCACAGTTACTCTTGGTGGGCGCAGGAATGGGCCCTGCTGTGAATTATTAGATCAAGAATTGTAATTACATGCCCCTGTTAAACAGGTGCAGAAAAATTGGGCCTTAGGCACTGGTGCCACAACACTGCAACCCCTCACAGATACTGTACTTGGAGCACAGCAATGAGCCCTGTTGCAAAGTATTGCATCAAAAATTGTAATTACACGCCCCTGTTAAACAGGGGCTGAAAAATTGGGCCTTAGCCACTGGTGCTGGTGCCACAACACTGCAACCTCTCCCAGATACTCTAGTTGGAGTGCAGGAATGAGCCCTGCTGCAAAGCATTGCATAAAAAATTGTAATTACATGCCCCTGTTAAACAGGGGCTGAAAAATTGGGCCTTAGCCACTGGTGGCGGCACCCAGAAACAAAAATGTTCTTCCAAGCTATCATCATCAATCGGATCATTGAGGAGGAGGAGGATAGTCAGTCAACATAACAGGACAGTCTCTCAGCATCAGTCTTGAAGGGATGTGACATTTGAAAATAAATTAGTCTGTTATATCAGCTTCAGGTGTTTGGTAGCTGGTGGTGATCCAAGACTGGTTCATCTTTATGAAGGTCAGTCGATCAACCGAGTCGGTGGACAGGCGTACCCTGTGATCCGTGACAAATCCTCCAGCAGCACTGAATGTGCGTTCTGAAAGAACCCTGGATGCAGGACAGGCCAGTAGCTCAATTGCATACTGTGCAAGCTCTGGCCAGTGATCCATCCTCAAGGCCCAGTAAGCCAGAGGATTTTCGGTGGGGAAGGTGTCCAAGTCTGACCTTGCCCCTAGGTATTCCTGCACCATGTATATCAGACGCTGGCGATGGTTGCTGGAACGGATCATACCTTGGGGCTGCGGACTAAAGAATTGTCTGAACGCATCGGTCAGACGGCCACCTTCCCCACCGCTCCTTCTTTGACTGACCGAAGCCTCAGCAACTCGTTGTCCAGGACCAGGAGTTTGTAACCTCCCAGTCTCTGGGAACGCGTTGCACAGACCTTTCTGCAAGGCCTCCCGGAGTTGTCTCATCCTCTGCTCCCTCTGCGACGGTAAGATAAGGTCCGCAACCTTACCCTTGTACCGTGGATCAAGGAGAGTGGCCAGCCAGGAAAGGTCCCTCTCCTTGATCCGAAGAATACGAGGATCCTTCCGCAGACTTTGCAGGATCAGGGAGGCCATGCAGCGTAGGTTAGCTGATGCATTCGGTCCGGAGTCCTCTGGGTCACTAAGGACGACATGATCCGCAGCCACCTCCTCCCAGCCACGTACAAGTCCACTGGTTTCTTGGGACTGTAAATCATCCCTAAAAGACTGCTGCTGATGATGCTGAGTGCCAGGCTCCACCTCCATGCTGACACAATCCTCCTCCTCCTCCTCCTCCTCTTCCTCTTCCTGTGCGATGGGTGGGACAGAAGGAACACTGTCTGGGTAAAGGGGGCCTTGAGAGGCAAGGAAGTCCTCCTCTTCCTGTCTCTGTTCTGCCTCAAGTGCCCTGTCCATTATTCCACGCAGCGTATGTTCCAACAGGTGGACAAGAGGTACAGTGTCACTGATGCATGCACTGTCACTGCTCACCATCCTCGTGGCCTCCTCAAATGGTGCCAGGACAGTGCATGCATCCCTGATCATGCCCCACTGGCGTGGTGAAAAAAACCTGAGCTCCCCTGACCCTGTCCTGGTGCCGTAGTCGCACAGGTACTCATTGATGGCCCTCTGCTGCGTGTGCAGCCGCTGCAGCATGGCCAACGTTGAGTTCCACCTGGTGGGCATGTCACATATAAGGCGGTTCTTGGACAGGTTCAACTCCTTTTGCAGCTCAGCCAGGCGAGCACTGGCATTATAAGATCTGCGGAAATGCACACAGACTTTCCTGGCCTGCCTCAGGACATCCTGTAAGCCCGGGTACCTGCCCGAGAACCGCTGCACCACCAGGTTAAGGACGTGAGCCACACAGGGCACATGGGTCAGTTGTCCCTGTCGGAGGGCGGAGAGGAGGTTGGTGCCATTGTAGCAAACCACCATTCCTGGCTTAAGCTGGCGTGGCGTCAACCACCTCTCGGCCTGCCCCTGCAGAGCAGACAGAACCTCTGCCCCAGTGTGGCTCCTGTTCCCCAAACACACCAGCGCAAGCACGGCATGGCATCTTTTTGCCTGCGTACTTGCGTAGCCCCTTGAACGCCTACGGAGCACCGCTGGTTCCGAGGACAAAGCACAGGAAGAGGCCATGGAGGAAGAAGAAGAGGAGGAGGGGGTGGAGGAGAGAGGTGTGTCACAACCAGTAGTAGCATTTTGGAGGCGTGGCGGTGGAACAACCTCCAACACTACTGCACCTTGTCCTGCATCCTTCCCAGCTGCCAAAAGAGTGACCCAATGGGCCGTGAAAGAAAGGTAACGTCCCTGTCCATGCCTGCTGGACCATGAGTCAGCGGTAATATGCACCTTACCGCTGACCGCCCTGTCCAGCGAGGCCAATACATTGCCTTCCACATGCCGGTAGAGAGCCGGAATCGCCTTCCGTGAGAAAAAGTGGCGTTTGGGAACCTGCCACTGAGGAACCGCACATTGCACAAACTCACGGAAGGGGGCCGAGTCTACCAACTGAAAAGGCAGCAGTTGAAGCGCTAGCAATTTAGCCAAGCTAGCATTCAACCGCTGGGCATGTGGATGGCTGGGACTTCTTTCGACGGTCCAGCAGCTGGGGCAGGGAAATTTGCCTGCTAGAATCGGACGTCGGTGTACTGCTAGCAGAGTGCCCGCAAGTACTTGGCTGTGACACACCTAATTCTACACCTTCATTCCTCTCAGTGCAGGTTTCAGAGAGGACTGAAGGTATAGTGGGGTTGGAGAACCCAGCTGATGCGATGCAAGGAGAGATCCGCTTTGTTCTTTGGTGTGGGTCTTTAAGGTAGGTTTGCCAACGAGCTGCATGTCAGGTTAACATATGTCTGGTCAAGCATGTGGTGCCCAAGCGGGTGATGTTTTGGCCACGCGATATACGCTTGAGACATATGTTGCAAACAGCAGCTGTGCGATCTGATGCACTCGACTCAAAAAAGGCCCACACCAAAGAACTTTTTGAATAACGGGCAGAGGCAGCGCCCTGCACGGGCGGAGCTCTGCGGTGTGATTCCGTCGGTGTGCTGCCCTTACGCTGGCCTCCCGAGGGCATCCTGCCTCATTGGAGATGTGCCTCCTCCTCATCCTCCTCCTCCTCTCTCCTATTAGGCACCCACTTGGAGTCAGTGACCTCATCATCCCCTCCCTCCTCATCACTGGAGCCAATCTGGCAGTATGCTGCAGCTGCTGGAACATGACTGCCAGATTCGTGTCCTTCTTGAGCATCCCCTCTCTCTGCTCTCATGCTACTGCCTTCCTCTAGCTGGGTATCATCATCAGACCCTTCGAAACGCTGGGCATCCTCCTGGAGCATGTACCCAACACTGTGCTCAAACAGTTCGGGGGACTCCTCAGGAGGACATGGTTGGTCTAGGGAAGGAGTGACTGATGATGACATTGATACCAGGGAAGAGGACGCTTTGGCAGCTGCTTTGCCAGTACCCTGAGCCTGGGTGAGAGAGGATAAGGAGGATGAAGAGGGCTTGGTCATCCACTCTACCAAGTCTTCGGCATGATGCGGCTCAACATGTCCAGCTGCCGAAAAGAAGGACAAGCGTGTCCCATGGCCACGTGCTGATGGCGATGCACCGCGTCCACGACCAGCACTGTTGTCTCTAGACACAGAGCCTGCTTGCCCTCTTTTATTGGCTCCTGACTGTCTGCCTCTCCTTGTTTGCCTTCCAGACATTCTAATGGCCTGCAGGGAGATGGGAAAACCAGCAATAAGGCCTAGCTTCAGGAGTATATTTTGCAGGAATCACACTACGCCTGCTGTAAGTGCTGCAAATGCCTGTTGGTGTAACACACCAGGAAAACACAGCAATACGGGCTAACTTCAGGTGTATAATGTGCAGGAGGCACACTCCGCCCGCTGTAAGTGCTGCAAATGCCTGTTGGTGTAACACACCAGGAAAACACAGCAATACAGGCTAACATCTGGTGTAATATGATCAGGAGGCACACTCCGCCCGCTGTAAGTGCTGCAAATGCCTGTTGGTGTAACACACCAGGAAAACACAGCAATACGGGCTAACTTCAGGTGTATAATGTGCAGGAGGCACACTCCGCCCGCTGTAAGTGCTGCAAATGCCTGTTGGTGTAACACACCAGGAAAACACAGCAATACAGGCTAACTTCTGGTGTAATATGATCAGGAGGCACACTCCGCCCGCTGTAAGTGCTGCAAATGCCTGTTGGTGTAACACACCAGGAAAACACAGCAATACGGGCTAACTTCAGGTGTATAATGTGCAGGAGGCACACTCCACCCGCTGTAAGTGCTGCAAATGCCTGTTGGTGTAACACACCAGGAAAACACAGCAATACGGGCTAACTTCAGGTGTAATATGATCAGGAGGCACACTCCGCCCGCTGTAAGTGCTGCAAATGCCTGTTGGTGTAACACACCAGGAAAACACAGCAATACGGGCTAACTTCAGGTGTATAATGTGCAGGAGGCACACTCCGCCCGCTGTAAGTGCTGCAAATGCCTGTTGGTGTAACACACCAGGAAAACACAGCAATACGGGTTAACTTCAGGTGTAATATGATCAGGAGGCACACTCCGCCCGCTGTAAGTGCTGCAAATGCCTGTTGGTGTAACACACCAGGAAAACACAGCAATACGGGCTAACTTCAGGTGTATAATGTGCAGGAGGCACACTCCACCCGCTGTAAGTGCTGCAAATGCCTGTTGGTGTAACACACCAGGAAAACACAGCAATACGGGCTAACTTCAGGTGTAATATGATCAGGAGGCACACTCCGCCCGCTGTAAGTGCTGCAAATGCCTGTTGGTGTAACACACCAGGAAAACACAGCAATACGGGCTAACTTCAGGTGTATAATGTGCAGGAGGCACACTCCGCCCGCTGTAAGTGCTGCAAATGCCTGTTGGTGTAACACACCAGGAAAACACAGCAATACGGGTTAACTTCAGGTGTAATATGATCAGGAGGCACACTCCGCCCGCTGTAAGTGCTGCAAATGCCTGTTGGTGTAACACACCAGGAAAACACAGCAATACGGGCTAACTTCAGGTGTATAATGTGCAGGAGGCACACTCCGCCCGCTGTAAGTGCTGCAAATGCCTGTTGGTGTAACACACCAGGAAAACACAGCAATACGGGCTAACTTCAGGTGTAATATGATCAGGAGGCACACTCCGCCCGCTGTAAGTGCTGCAAATGCCTGTTGGTATAAAACACCAGGAAAACACAGCAATACGGGCTAACTTCAGGTGTATAATGTGCAGGAGGCACACTCCGCCTGCTGTAAGTGCTGCAAATGCCTGTTGGTGTAACACACCAGGAAAACACAGCAATACGGGCTAACTTCAGGTGTATAATGTGCAGGAGGCACACTCCGCCCGCTGTAAGTGCTGCAAATGCCTGTTGGTGTAACACACCAGGAAAACACAGCAATACGGGCTAACTTCAGGTGTAATATGATCAGGAGGCACACTCCGCCCGCTGTAAGTGCTGCAAATGCCTGTTGGTATAAAACACCAGGAAAACACAGCAATACGGGCTAACTTCAGGTGTATAATGTGCAGGAGGCACACTCCGCCTGCTGTAAGTGCTGCAAATGCCTGTTGGTGTAACACACCAGGAAAACACAGCAATACGGGCTAACTTCAGGTGTATAATGTGCAGGAGGCACACTCCGCCCGCTGTAAGTGCTGCAAATGCCTGTTGGTGTAACACACCAGGAAAACACAGCAATACGGGCTAACTTCAGGTGTAATATGATCAGGAGGCACACTCCGCCCGCTGTAAGTGCTGCAAATGCCTGTTGGTGTAACACACCAGGAAAACACAGCAATGCGGGCTAACTTCAGGTGTATAATGTGCAGGAGGCACACTCCGCCCGCTGTAAGTGCTGCAAATGCCTTTTGGTGTAACACCAGGAAAACACAGCAATACGGGCTAACTTCAGGTGTATAATGTGCAGGAGGCTTAGCAACAAAGACACTGACACTGTTCCCTGCCTATCCTTCTCTCTCCATGCACACAAGGTTTATCAAAGAATATGACACTGACACTCTCCCTGCCTATCCTTCTCTCTCCCTGCACACAAGGTTTAGCAAAGAATGTGACACTGACACTGTCCCCTGCCTATCCTACTTTTTCCCTGCACACAAGGTTTAGCAAAGAATATGACACTGACACTCTCCCTGCCTATCCTTCTCTCTCCCTGCACACAAGAATAGCACAAAGAATATCACACTGTCCCTGCCTATCCTCTTTCCCTGCGCCGGAACACACTACACAAGGCCGCCGCGCTGGCAGCCTTTTATAGTGTGGGGCGTGTGCTAAACCCCCTGAGCTATAATTGGCCACAGGCAACCTGCCTGTGGCCAATTATGGCTCTCCTAGCTGCCGGCGCTGTGATTGGCCAAGCATGCGGGGTCACAGTGCATGCTTGGCCAATCACAGCGCCGGGATTGCACTGCAATGGCGCAGTGTATTGTGGGCCATTCGCATCACTCGAATTTGGCGCGAACGGCCCAAATCGTTCGATGTTCACCGAACGGTCGAACAGCCGATGTTCGAGTCGAACTTATGTTCGTCTCGAACACCGAGCTCATCCCTATTGGTGGCTATTGACATCGAGGCCATGCCAGGGGTGCCGAGGTTGTCCAGGGATTCCTCAATGAGCGAGACCTAGTTTCCCGTAAGTATAATGAGTTTGTTATAGAGCTCCTAAGCTTTATTTTGACTCATAATATATTTGTCTTCAAGGGTTCCCACTTCCTCCAGATACAGGGCGTTGCCATGGGGGCCAAGTGTGCCCCCTCCTACGCAAACCTGTATCTGGGGGGGTTGGATCGAGACCTGTTTGCGGATGATACCAAACTTGCCGATATTAGCCACATATATCGTGGCATTGTTATATCGACAATGTTTTCATGGTGTGGGCGGGACCAAAAGAAAATTTGGTTAATTTTTTGGAACAATTACAGGTTAATACCTATAATTCGAAATTTACATACAACTTTGATTTGTCTAAAATAACTTTCCTTGATGTAGAAATTTTCATTAATGAAAGAGGTGAACTTTGTTCTACACTTTTTCGCAAACCTTCGGCTGGCAACAGCTTGCTACATGAAAAGAAGCATTCCTTACAGCCAGTTCCTGAGGGTCAGGCGAAACTGTACTTTGGATGCTGACTTTCAGAGAGAAGAAGGCTCCTTGCGCCTACGCCTCCTGGATAGAGGCTACAGCAAATACTGCTTGAAGAAAGCATTTAACAAAGTAAAATTTTTAATAGACAGCTGTTAATATACAAGCCTCGCTCAGAAAAGGATAATGTTTCTACGAGAGTCAGTACAAAGTTTAGTCGACAACACGCCAAAATACGCACGATATACGAGAAGTTTTTGTATCTGTTAACAGCGGATCAAAGAATATCTAGATTCATTAAACCCCGTCCTGAGATAACCTTTAAGAGGTCTAGATCATTAAGGGATAGTCTGGTGTCGAGCCATCACACGAACAGAGGTACCACAAAAAAATCAATACCAGGCACCTACCCATGTGGCAAATGTAGCTTTTGCAGGTTCATTCTGACAGGCAAAACTATTGCCCTTCCAAACAATACCACTTGGACACCGAAACATAGGACTGACTGCCAATCCATTGGGCCATGGGAGCCAGCACTGTGGTGTAAGCAAGGAAAGACCTTTCTATGCTGATGACATCTACACAGAAAATGACATCACTTCCTGTTTCCCATGTCTTAGTCTGTGATTTAGGCTCCTCCCCTTTTTGCGTCCGTTGAGCGCCAGCGGGATGTGACGTCACACGCCGCGTTTGGGCGCTCTTTTGGGGATAGTATTTAAATCCCACTTGGTGACGCCATGATGGGATCGCACAGGGAGCCCATGCTGGACCGGGATCTGTATTACAGGTATTTATTGTCCTCAGCGTCTATTTTTAACCTATATGATATAGAAGTTCATTTATTTATGGGGCCTGTTGCCCAATGGGGTGTCTGTTCACTCATAGGAGGAACCTCAATCCTTTGTTGTCCACTGTTGTGAGTGTTCGGACTTTGTCAACCAAAGCCCCACTCTGAGGCAGGAAGCCTATATTAGCCCCAATAGGGATCAGTTTTAAGTTTTCCAACAGAATATACCTGTGGGTGAGGCTATGTTTACAACTATTCTGCGTTACCCTGTCCCATTCATATTGTTTTACTTAAGGGCTGTATCTCTATGTTGTACAATTTTAGACACAGCAGGCTATAGCCTGTACGTGAAGATCGATTACCTTTCAATCCCGGGTCCTATGGAGCTCCCTCTTCTGGTTTTCATTCATATGAATCAAGGAAGGTGAGTGCAGTTGTTCTCCTAGGGCAGTATGCCCATGGATTTGCACTACCTCTCTATGGCTTCACTCTATATATAAATATAATCCTTTCTTTGGTAAATGAACAATTTAATATATGTTTCAGGTAATTATTGAATTTATGATCAAGACTTCTATACACCTTTCCCCCATCAGCGGGAACTTTTGACATTTCCTGAGCGAAGCGGAGCAACGCTTGCGTGTGTGCATATGGAGGGTGCTGACTCCATTTTTTGTATCCTCTATATCACCCTGAGGTATGGAGTGTCTTAGGAACAGTGGCATTTTCCATTGACTCCTTATTTTACTTTCTCTGGTGTCTTTTTTGTTCTCTTTTTCTTTTCATTTTTTCCCCTTCCCCCTTTCCTTTTTTTTTTCTCTTTCTCTCTTCCCTTGTTTGGAGAACCCTTATGTATGCTTCGCCAAGACCTAAAAAAATTTTTTTCATATTGATGTGTTTTAAAATCAATGCTAATGTATGTTTTGTTTTTTTTCTTCTTTACATCTAAAGTGGGAAATTTCCATTTCAATAATTCATTAAAACATTCCTCAACGTCCAGTCCTGATGAAGCCTTACAGGCGAAACTGTTGAACATTAATGGACGTCATTGTTAACTATATACCACTCTTTTCTGTTACATGTTAGGTAGTAGATGTATACCTGTAACGGTTAGTGATATGTGTATATTATTTTTTTTTTTTTGATGTGATCAATAAATTATATACTTTTTTATAAATATTTTGTTGTATTCACTATTACATTAGCACCTTTAAAGTCCCATATCCCGTTCTTCTAAAATTGTATTACAAGGCAATGTCACTGGTTCAAATTCTGAACTGGTGCCATGACTCCTCTAATAAAATGTGGGTCCCACTAGAAAAAACAATTGCGGCAGGAACTTTGCAGGGGCCCCTTGGATCCCGAGTACATCAAGACGACTCTCGAAATGGACATCTCCCCTGACTTGGAACTCTTTGTTAATATGGGACAAGTTGAATAAAACAGGAGAGTAGTCCCCCCAGGTATCCCCCCTTAGCTCCACTAGAGGGATTCCCATGGTTCCCACCGGGGGAGGGAGGGTGATTCTTGGGGGCATGGGGCCGAGATGGAGATACCACGTGTGGTAAATTCGCCTCTCGGGGAACCCTAGCAACCTATTCCGAGCTGGTTACAGCCCTAGGGAATATACCCACATCAGGATGGAGATACTATCAAATGACAGGCTTCTTTAGCAAGATGAAACCCCCACTGAGATCATTAAACTCAATTATGGTGTTTGAGGGCCAGTGTGTGCGCTTGAGGGACGCTAGGCATCTGTTGTCTCAGATGTACAGATTGATACTAGGAGCCCAAAAGAGTACAGTCCCATACTTTATCAGGGAATGGGAAAGAGAATTAAATAAAGAACCGTCTAAGGAACAAATTAAAAAAATGATTAAATTAACCTATTCTACATCTATAAGTTCGTACGTTCAGGAAATGGCTTATAAATTCATGACAAGGTGGTACAGGACACCAGTAAGATTAACTCAGATGTACCCAACAGCTGATGCCCGGTCAGTGTTGCCAACCCCCCCCCAAGTTAAATTTACTGACAAGATGCCTAAAAATTACGAACAACACCAAAAAAATTACTGACACTTTCAAAAAGCACCATCAGCCCCTGCCTCCATCAGCCCCTGTCACCATCACCCCCTGCCTCCATCACCCCCTGCCTCCATCACCCCCTGCCTCCATCAGCCCCTGTCACCATCAGCCCCTGCCTCCATCAGCCCCTGTCACCATCAGCCCCTGTCACCATCACCCCCTGTCTCCATCACCCCCTGTCACCATCAGCCCCTGTCACCATCAGCCCCTGCCTCCATCAGCCCCTGCCTCCATCAGCCCCTGTCACCATCAGCCCCTGTCACCATCATCATCCCCTCCCCTGTCACCATCATCATCCCCTGTCACCATCCTCATCCCCTCCCCTGTCACCATCATCATCCCCTGTCACCATCATCATCCCCTCCCCTGTCACCATCATCATCCCCTCCCCTGTCACCATCATCATCCCCTCCCCTGTCACCATCATCATCCCCTGTCACCATCATCATCCCCTCCCCTGTCACCATCATCATCCCCTGTCACCATCAACACCAACTGCCTCCAACACCTCCTGCTGCCTCGAGTCCATCCCCCTCTGCCACCATCATTCACCCCCCTCTGCGGCCTGCTACCATCACCTGCAGTCATCTGTCACCGTCGTTGGCTGGGCTGTCACTCCATGCCCGAAGCTGGATGCAGGGCTCCTCCGTTACGCGTGCTGTAGTGCTTAGCCTTCTGGCTGCTCCAGTGCTCCTGGTTACAATTTTAAAAACTGGCGCTGTGGCGGGATGTGTTATTACATCACTCGCCTCGTCAGCATAGTGCGCCGCACAGCCCCTGTGAGATCCGCCCCCCTGCCGGGCCCGGCCGAATACAGGATCGGCTCGGCTCGGCAAGCTCCGGAACTGCGCATGCGCAGTTACAGAACGGTCGGGGCTATTTTTTACTGGCACTTCCCCGCTAGCACGGACAATTACGGACGGATGAAAAAGTGCCCGTTTTTACGTAATGTCCGTAAAAATACGTACGGCTGGCAACACTGTGCCCGGTGTTGGAGAGGATGCGAGCAAAGGGGTACATTTCTCCACTTGTGGTGGGAATGCCCCAGGATTAAAATATTCTGGGTAGCAATTGCACCGTGAATTGAGAGGTTGACCCCTAGACCTATGGAGTTTACGCCCCTATGCTTCCTATTCCATGTAGCACCCGGTTCCATTAAAGCCTACAGGAAGAGTATTACTCCACACTTATTGAACGCAGCTAAATTATTAATCCCTAGATTTTGGAAACAGATCGCCTGCCCAACACTAGCAGACTGGAAAGGGGAGGTTAACCGGATAATAAAAGCCGAAAGGTGGACTCAAGTAGTGAAGGACAAAAAAGGGGAATTTGAGAAGACATGGGCAGGCTGGATACAGTGTGTACCTGAGATGGGCTGAGGAGAAGAGACATGGGGTGGGAAAAAAGTGGGCATAGTAGATCCATAAGGACCCTAGTATAGTTGCCTAGGGTTTTAGTTGTAGAAGAATAAGGAGCCGAACCATGAACCCTGACCAGGATTGATCTATTTATGTTTTCCCTTTTAACTATTTTTTTTCCCATTTCTTCCCCTCCCTCTCTCTCTCTTTAACCTCCCTTCCAATTTCTTACTGCCTTGATAGTGTGGAGTAAGATGTCTGCCCCCAATTGGGAGAAAGAGAGAGAGTTAAGTCACGTTGAAGTAGTGAGGGGAGGGATGGGAAGGGGGGTGGAGGATAAGGAGTAGGGTGCACACAGGAAAGGAGGGACACCACGAGGATATCACAATTTTTATTTTTTATTTTTTTCGGGGAATCATGGGCTTGTCACTTAAAGTGGGGGGAAGAGTAGGTTAGGAGGCTTGTTTCAATGTAAACATGGTTGCAACATTCCCATCACTAGGTATAATTATTTATTTTCAACACTATGGCCATTAGTGGCCTCTTATAGGAGGGTTTGGTTGAGGGGATATCAATAAATAACACGTGGAAGTAGGAGAGGGGACCCCACCCTTTTATTTGTTGTTATTTGAGTTGGGGAATTAGGCCATGGGGGCTGCTACACATAATCACGGGTAATCAATATTTAACCACGAGGTTTGAAGGGGGAGGGAGAGGGGGAAAAAGAAAAGAAGTAGAAAAGGAGAGAATTTTTTATTTATTTATTTATTTTTTTCTCTTCTTTTCCCACACAAAAAGAATAGACACCATGGCCATTAGTGGCCTCTTTGGAAGTAGGAGGGTTTTTTTTTTTCCCTTCTCTTTGTTTAAGTGACACAGAAGGGCACAGTAGGAGAACACATGAAGTAGAGGGAATGGAGTGGGTAGGGACAGAGCAGATTAGTTCTACCGCAGTTAGGGATGTCGTGGAGGGGGGGGGGGACGAGGAGGGAACTATCTATCAACCTCTCTTTTTTTTTTTTCTCTTTCCTTGGGGGGGGGGGGGGTTAGTATAACTGATGAAGTGGTGATAAGGTAATTTTGTACTCAGTTCTTTCTTGTAATGTTTATTTGTGTTTTTTTATTTAAAGTATGGAATACAAGAATGTACAATATTGAATGGATACGTTGAACTTTATAATAAAATAAAAATTTGATTATAAAAAAAAATAAACAAAAATAGAGCGAGAATTTTGAAAAAAATTCAATATTTTTTACTTTTTACTATAATAAATATCCCCAAAAAATATATTAAAAAAACATTTTATTCCCTCAGTTTAGGCCGATACGTATTCTACATATTTTTGGTAAAAAAACCACAATAAGCGTTTATTGATTGGTTTGGGCAAAAGTTATAGCGTCTACAAAATAGGGGGTAGTTTTATGGCATTTTTCTTAATATTTTTTTTACTAGTAATGGCGGCTATCATCGTTTTTTTTTTATCGTGACTGCGACAATATGGTGGACACATCGGACACCTTTGACACCATTTTGGGACCATTGTCATTTTTACAGCGATCGGTGCTATAAAAATGCACTGATTGCTGTAAAAACGGAAAATTGTATCAAATACTTACTGTAATTTTCCTTTCCTGACGTCAAACCATGGCAGCATACTAGTGATAGAGCTCCGCCTCTTGACCACTCCCTCAGGACCAGTGAATAGCATAAATTAAGGCATGGTTAGCCGCAACCCCATTCTTTGTAACAAGCCACATACCGGAACGCACATGGGTGGGCTCATATGCTGCCATGGTTTGGCGTCAGGAAAGGAAAATTACAGAAGTATTTGATACAATTTTTAGTTTTCCTGACGCCAACATGGCAGCATACTAGTGATAGATAACTAGCTGACAGGGTGGGATCTACTTGTCCAACCAATCTTCTAATTAGGATGAGACAGAGGACTGAATAGTCCTTCCTATGAGGCTTCAACCACTCTGGTAGAGTGCCCCACCGCTGACGGAGGCTCGCGACCCCTAGTCCTATAAGCACAACCAAGCCTGCTAGGGTCCAGTTAGTAACCCCTTCCCCTTGATGATTCCCAGCTGGAATGACAAAAGGTTTATTTAGATGACCTGAAAGGGACAGTTATGGACAGATACTACTTTAAAGTTCTGAAAATGATCTGTTCGTGTGACTTTCCTGTGTGATGTTTTGGAAAGTTTGGCAGCTATCTGTTAAATAACAGGCTGTTGCTACGTTTGATACAAGATGATACAAGATGATCTACAAGACCAACTCTACTCCTTCTGAAAGAAAATTATATATATATATATATATATATATATATATATATATTTACTTTGAAGCTCTTGGACAACCTTCGACAACCTTCTGCTTAAAGTTCTTGCAATTGATACTGCCTTATAAGTGATGGCCTGAACCGGACACTGCTCTGTTAACACGAACGGTTGAACTGATATGAGAACCAGCAACTCCAATAGATCTCTTTTCCTTGGTGACCGACTCCCCACAACTCAAAAGTTGTGCAAACTGAAGGATTCTTGGTCGATTTAAATATGTTATTGCCAATATAGCCGACACTCGTGAGCTATGTGAGGATAGGCTAAGGCCTGGAGAAAGTATAGAACAGCTGACACTGGAAGGGCAGTAGGATCAATGTCCTGTCCTACCAAGAAAAAGCAAACTTGTTCCACAAATAGGCCTAGATGTTGTAAGTAGAATGTCTTTTCGCACACAACAAAAGTAGAGATCACTCTGGAGTGAAACTAGAGCAACCGGAGTTGCCCACATTCCCCCTTTAGTGTCCCTGCTTGCAGCCCCAGTCTGCATAGGTTATGGAGGGGAAATGTCTTCTGTATCCTGAAATGAATGGCCAGGGAAAACCGAGGGCCTCCTGGTCAATATGGAAAACTGGCTATGACAATTATGTTCTCTCTTGACAGCCTCAAGAGGAATCTCGTTTACAGGAAATGTTGGGGAAAAATATATAGGTTAGATTGCAGTCCCAGGGAGAGACCAGAGCATCTTCCCCCTGCGCCTTGGAGTACGGAAATAAAATCAGACAGCCCCAAAGTTTGTGATTACTGTGGGAAACAAGGAGGTCTGTCTGTGGTAGGCCCCACCTGTGGACCAGGTAAGAGAAGACCTGGGACGTAGACCCACTCGTTGTGCTCTGGGAAGCTTGTACTTGTTCAAAAAATCCGCTGGGAGGTAAACTGCTTTCGGAAATTTGGTGGTGATTTTCCGTCCCAGGCGTTATTGGTTTCATCTCTCTCTCAATAGCATATTGCTGTGAGTTTCACCCTGGAGCTGAATATAGGAAGCTACTGCCCTGTTGTTCAACTGCAAGGAGACTGGTCTTCCTTGACTCTGTGTAGTAAGGCCAAAGTGCTAAAGGGGCTGTTTGAACCCCCAGTGCATTCAAGATTACCCACCTTGGCTGGGAATCTCTTGACCGAAAGTCCCTAACAGTGCATCTTCCCAACTGTCTTGCAGACATGATTCGTATCAATTCTTCAGTGTAAAGGTCCTAACGGACCGAGACTTCCTCAAGGACTTTCCATCACCACGGACCGCTACTCATACTGAGTAACACTGTTATTGACAGTGTTAGATCCTGTTTCCTCCCTTGCAGAATTCTTGAAATTGAAGTTGAAATTTGCGCAGGTGCCCATGCACCTCAGGAATCATCTGTATGCATGATGATGTTGTGCCCAGATGACTGAGGCACTGGGAAACCATCAAACAAGCAAAAGTATCCTTCCTCGGAATTCTGTTCCTGACTGTCACCACTTCCTCTGATGGAAATGAGAGGAACTAGAGCACCCCCGGGTACACTAACCATTAGGATGGAGAAAGTTGCCTTTGCTTTCCCTCTAAGGTGTGAGAATAGGATAGGCATCCTGACAATCCAGCAACAGCATCCAGCCATGTGGTTGTACTGTTTAATGGACTCCATCTTAAAGATCTCAAAGAGGGCCCAAAAGGGTTCGACCTCTTTCCATCTGCTACTGGACACTAGCCAACATCCCCTGCAAACTCCAAACAGGATTGGGTAGAAAACCTGCAATCCCTCTTCAGTCTGAAGTGTTTGTCAGCATTGTAGCAGCCCACCCATTGTTGTGGTGGACTTGGCATATCCGTGGGTGAGAAATGGTTTGGAGGAGGAGCAGTGAGGAATCTCCTGAAGTGACCATGAGTGCCTGATACCTTCATCCAAGGACCTGTACAACATGCTGTCCAGAAACACGTGAAGTGTGCCCTCTTGGTCTTACCTTAAGGCTCTGTTTCCACTATTGCAACCCCAAAGTGATTTTGCTGCGATTTTTTGCTGTTTTTTTTGTCGCGATTTTGATGTGACTGGAAACAATGCCTGTGTAAGTCGCATCAAAGTGGGACCAAAGAAGTGCAGGGACTATTTTGAAGTCGCTCAGATATGAACGGTACTCATTGGAAATCATGGGGAATGACCTGTCATGCGACTTTCCAGTCCCAAATTACACAATAAGTCGCACTAAAGTAAACTGAGCCCTAGAGTCTGGACATGCACTTGTGTGACTGATTTTTTCCCAGAAGTCTGCACTAAGATACAAGTCAGATTTTTTGCATCCACTTCTATAAAAATGTCATTTTTGGCAAGATACCCCACAAAGGAAATCATGCCTAAAGGGATGCAGACCCTGCCACTCTCCTCAGAGTCCTGCAGGTGCAGCAGCTGGTTGATATCTATTAAACCATTCCCATTAGACTCGCCCAGCACATGGGCTGGTTATTGCTGGTCTGCTGGCACCTGCAGATGCTACAGTATGTAGGAGCAGGTTGACCCTTAGCTTGTTCAGGGTATACAGTTTTGACAGCCTGTTTATATGGGCATTCTTCTCTAACCCCTTCCATTCTTTCCCAATTTTGTTTCTAGGAAGCAATACTCAAACCAGGGTCTCAACCATATGGCCTCCCTAGCCACCAAAGTGCCGGGATGCTCTTCCAGTGGTTAGACAAGCAACTATGAGGGACTTCCCGGACAGCCTCCATATCCTGAGTAGCAGACTGCTGTATCTGTAATATATGTAGCAAGGACCCAGGCCTCCTTCAGTCTAATGAGAACCTCCAGAGCCATGAGTTGCTGACATCCCTCCACATAGAGTGGGTCGTAAGGTATAATGGGTGCAGTGCAAAGTAGATTCATGGGCGCCAGACACCTAGGGTGTGCCCCCTGTCCAGGATTCACACGGACAAATTGGGTTTTGAATCATGTGTCAGGGCCTCAGTCTGCAAAGAGATTCCATCTCTCCTAAACAGAACTCTGGGAGAGAGGGTTAGGACCAGGACACCCCCCTAGGCAGCCGCAACACCAACCCGGCAGACTCCAAGACTTCTACAGAAGGACAGCCACGCAGGGAAAAGCATCTAGCAAGATGCCACATCTGCACTGATAGGAATGCTGTCTCCTATGGCAACAGTCTCCAACAGTTTACAATACAAGTGTAACAGTAGCTTCAGGTAATTAAGGTGAGTTCAAAACAGAATCTTGTGCCACTTTTATCAATAATAAAGACATTTGGCATTACCTGTTAGCTGCATACTCCTCCAGGCAGTGTCTACTCACCAGCTTCCTGGGCATAGGTACTGCGCCATAGGCCCTGCAGGACTCTTGCTGGGGCACTGCCTCTGGGGAAGAGGAGCAAAGACGTCTTCCTTGGAACTTTTCTCCTGAGTGGGAGCGCAATCTGGGCTATGCTCCCCTGAAGAACGTCCGCATTGCCTTGGCCCGGCCCCTTTGAGAGCATGGGCTTGCAGGGCTGAAGCAAATCAAAGCAATCCGCACAAGAGGGCACTCTTTTCTTGAAAACTTACCAATATGGTGGTCCCCACACTAGTTGTTGAGGGTCTTTGTATGAGCAGTAACTGACTCTTGATCTTTGGAGAAATGGGACGGCCAGCTGAGGCGAGGATAGCTGAAAACCGACAGAGGGAGCAGGAGTAGGAGAAAGATTTCCACTTTCCTTTCTTATTTATCTACATACACCTACATATGTATATGTTTGAAGGCTGGCCGCAGGCTAGCCTGTATTTGTAGGAGGAGTCTGAGGGCTATTTATCCCTCCTCCTCCTCTGTCTGTTCCTGCATCGGAGGGTTTCTGGGTTGATGCAGCCGACAAACGTCATTTCCGGGTTCCTGCAGAGCGGCAGCTTTAGCAATGGTGGCGGTTCCTCTCCTGGGGCTCACGCCGGGTACCATCGGGGGACCGGCCGCCCATCCACCATTTTCATTCCAGGGCTCAAATCCAGCTTCTATCCATCCATCCACCACCCTTCCCTTTTTTTTCGCCGGGGCTCCATCTGACACTTTTGACGCCCACTTGCTTCTCTCTGTGCTCGGGGGGCGTCTATCCATCCGTCCACCACCCTCCCTTGTTTAGCCTGGGCTCCATTTGTCTCTATCGGCGGAGGGGGCGGCCTTCCATCTGTCCGTCCACATACAGGGCTCACACCGGCATCTTCTGAGGGAGGGCCCTCCACTCACTTCTCCCCACTCTCACGGGACTCTTTCTGCTTACGTCCAGCTCGCCAGGCAGCATGGGGAGGGGGCCGTCCATCCACCCTCCCACTCCTCCGGACACACGCAGGCTCCATGGTGCTTCTTACGGTGCTTGCAGGGGGGCATCCACCCTCCCTCTCCACCAAGGCTCCATTCGGCTTCTCCTGGTGCTCGCGGGGGCGTATGGCCATCCAGGGTTCCATCTGGCATCATGGAGGCCACCCGCCCGCTTCTCCCAATGCTCACGCCAGGGGAGGGGGTCCTTCCGCCCGCAAACGTTGCCAGAGCTCCATCCGGCGTGGAGGGAGCCGCCCGCTTCTCCCGGTGTTCCCGTCAGGGGAGGGGGGCCGTCCATCCATCCATCCATCCACCTACTCACTTCCACAGGGCTCATCGTCGGGGGGGGGGGGCGCCCGTTTTTCTCCCGGTGATTCCAGTGCTCAGAGTGGCAGCACGGTCGGCCGGGAGTCTAGTGGTGGTTCACCACACCAGAGGAGGGGGACACCTGACAGATGGTGAGTATTCCACATGGTGTATTGATCGGGTCGTAGCACACAGGAGGACGCACCCCACTGACTGTTACATTATGTTTTTATCACACAGAGAGGGACACTTACTACATACACTAGGGTGGGATCTGTCGTCAGGTTCATTCACGCGCTGAGGTCTGGTAATTTCTGCTCATGTCTTTGGCCCAGGCAGGTACAGAGGGGTGGTGTCTCATGTCTGCTTGTCTGTTGTAATTTTCTTTGTGTTTCCTAGGGTTGGGCATGCCGCACGTTTCGGGAGCAACACATTCAGTTTCATCCCTGCTACTCCACGTGGGGGTTCTGTGCTTGGTAGTTCTCCGTCGCACAAGTGTTGGTCCATACTTGGCTCTGCAGAGCGGTGAGTCAACACTGGGGTTTCCTTTTCCGGCCACAGCAGGGTATGCGGTACGCTTCAGTTTGTTTCCACTTCCATCCTAGCTACTTCCACGTACCAGCATGGAGCATGTTCTGGGCTATATTCTTAAGCACAGTTTCATGCAGGCTCTCCACGGCCTCTTACGATTACAGGATAGGATGGAGGTGTTCAAAACTCGCTTGGTCAGGAGTGGGATGTCAGCACACCCCCAGCTCCGGCATTTCTGCAGTCAAGTTTAGCATCTCCTTAGTTCACCAGTCTTGTCAAGCCTTCGATTTCAACATGTCTGAGCCAAGCATGTTTCTTGTCAGGGGCTGTGTTGGAATCTCTCATCCCCGGGCGTCAGGCAGCCTCTGCCGGGAGTATTTGTCAGGCCCACACGCGGGCCTCATCATTATCTCGTCGTAGTCTGTGGTAGGTAGTATCTTGGCGTCAGCAGACAGTCATGCTTTCGTTGTTGATAGTTACAAAGGGCAGTATTTTCCAGGGGGCGCTTGGTCTGGTTCTTCACCTTCATTCTGTGGAGGGTGGGTCGGCCCATCGGGGTGTCCAGGGGCGAGTTTCAACATTGTTGTTCATTTGGCTGTTTCTTTCCTGCGCGGATAGTTCAGCTGGGTACTCGTCCCTTCATCGCTTCTCACAGTTGGGGGGGGGGGGCATTGGCCACCCAAGCTGATTTCACTGATGCTTGAAGCTTTCATCAGTCCTGCCCACTGCAGGGCAGGTTAGCAGCGTTAGTGTCGGTTTCACTGCTGGGTTACCCTTGGGTCTAAGCAGTCCTTACTTTGACACCAACGTCCCTAAAGTCAGCCCACATGGTAGGTCTGGGCCGATATCATCTTTTGGTGCTATTCTCTTGTTTATGGGTTGCCTGGTCTACTGGGCAGGTACGTCAGACCTTTCATCTTTGTCCGATCCCCAGCCTGTTCCAAGGGGGCTCACAGTCACTCGGGTAGGCTGTGTCATGCCATGACATTTATTCCCCAGGGTGGAGTCTGACCCTCCTTCCCCTGTTTCAAGACTCCGTTGCGGTTGTCAGGTTGTACCCCCCGCCATACACTCCGCACTCCTCTCCTGTACATATTACCCCCCCCGCCATACACTCCGTACTCCTCTCCTGTACATATTACCCCCCGCCATACACTCCGCACTCCTCTCCTGTACATATTACCCCCCGCCATACTCTCCGCACTCCTCTCCTGTACATATTTCCCCCCCGCCCTACACTCCGCACTCCTCTTCTGTACATATTACCCCCGCCATACACTCTGCATTCCCTATTTAACATTACCACATTCTGCACTATACAAGTCATCTCAGACTCTCTTTAACAACACCCCTTTTAAGCCAATATTTAGCGCAATTTAAGACATGTCCACCGCGCGCCATATTGTTGTTCCTGTTGATGCCTAGGGCACACTTTTGATCTTGCACACGGGTCGCAGTGAGTCCATATCAGACAGGCGTTCTAGTTAAGGGCCTGGTAGCCCACGTTTATTAACCACTTGCCGCCCGCCCTATGGCGGATTGACGTCGGCAAAGTGGTTTTAAAATCCTGACTGGACGTCATATGACGTCCGTCAGAATTCGGTGTTATTGCGCGCCCACGGGGGCGCGCACTGCACCGATCGGTAATGCTGCTTGTCCCCCGGACACAGCGCATACCCAATCAGGGTAAACAGCCAATTTCATTGGCTGTTTACCATGTGATTGGCTGTGTCAAATCACAGCCGGTCACATGTCCAAACAAATCGGAGGCGCGCCTAATTCGCGCCGCCGGGAGCTCGCGGCGCGCCGATCGGGGATGGCGCGTGTCTCTCGGACATAGCCCATCCTCGATCAGGGTAAACTGCCAATAAAATTGGTTGTTTACCCACGTGATCGGCTGTGACCAATCACAGCCGGTCACAAGTATAAACAATGTGGCGGTTTCCAGGGATCTCTCCTTCTCTCTCTCACACACCGATTGTGTGAGGAGAGAGAAGGAGAGATCTGTGAGTTTTTGCAATTTTGTAATTATAAAAAATACTGTCTGCACTACACGCCCCCCCACCCCCCCAATAAAGAGAACCTGTCACAGCCCATCTGGACCTGTCACAGCCCATCTGGACCTGTCACAGCCCACCATCAGTACGGCCATCAGTACCATCTGGATCTGACAGCCCATCACACAGGCCACCAAACGGTACCGCCATCAGTACCGCCATCGGTACCGCCATCAGTACCGCCATCGGTACCATCTGGATTTGACAGCCCATCTGTCACAGCCCATCTGTCACACAGGCCACCAACAGTACCACCATCAGTACCGCCATCGGTACCGCCATCAGTATTGCCATCGGTACCATCTGGATCTGTCACAGCCTATCTGTCACAGCCCGTCTGTCACACAGGCCACCAACGGTACCGCCATCAGTACCGCCATCGGTACTGCCATCGGTACCATCTGGATCTGACAGCCCATCTGTCACAGCCCATCTGTCACACAGGCCACCAACGGTACCGCCATCAGTACTGCCAGGATCTGACAGCCCATCTGTCACAGCCCATCTGCCCATCTGTCACACAGGTAGCACTACCGCTATCACTACCGCCGCACAGTCCCGCCATAAGTACCATCACACAGGTCATCAGTAACCTGTCATTACCCTCACACAGGCCTGCCATCAGTGAGCTGTCAGTAACACCACCAGTACCGCCATGTCGCAAAGAATGTACACACCTGAGGAGGCATATAACATCCTCGCCATGTCCGATGATGAGAGCAACGGGGAGCTCCCATTATCTGATTCTGGTTCGGAATACGAGCCAGTGGAGGGTAGTGGATCGGAGTCCGAGTCAGCGGAGGAAACCGCCCCTCCTAAAAGAGTAAGGAGATCAGGACCTAGATCAGAAGACCTGCCTACCACCAGCAGTGCCAGACCCCAGGAAGAGGAGCTGAATACCAGTACTGGAATTACTCATCCAGCCCAAAGAATCCGGGCCCAGTCCTACCTTCCTGATGCCCTGGCAAACCCCTTATGGTTGCCTGCCAACTCAGGATCCGCTACAATCCCCCCTTTCACCGCACAGCCAGGTGTGCAGCCCAACACGTCAAATTTTTCCCAATTGGACTATTTTTATTTGTTTTTCCCCGAAGATTTGTTGCAGTACATGGTGGACCAAACAAATTTTTACGCAGAGCAATTTATTGCTGCCAACCCCAATTCGTCCTACGCCCGTATGTTTAATTGGCGACGTCTCACACTAGAGGAATTCAAATTGTTTTTGGGCCTTAGTTTTAATATGGGGCTTACAAAGAAAAGCGAACTGCATGCCTATTGGTCCACCCGCCCCATCCACCACATGCCCATATTTTCTGCTGTCATGTCCAGGACACGGTACGATATGATAATGTGCTTTCTTCATTTTAATGACAATTCGCAGTGCCCTCCCCGAGATCACCCCAACCATGACAAATTATATAAGCTTCACCCCCTAATAAATTCTTTTTCCCAACGGTTTTCTGAAGTGTTTATCCCCGACAAAAATATTTGTGTAGACGAATCCCTTATCCACTTTACTGGCCGGCTGCAGTTCAAGCAGTACATGCCAAGTAAAAGAACCAGGTACGGGGTAAAATTGAACAAATTGTGCGATCGAGCCACTGGATACGTGCACAAATTTCGTATTTAGGAAGGCAAAGATTCCCAGCTCCAGCCCCCTGATTGCCCCACATATATAGGAACCAGTGGTAAAATTGTCTGGGACCTTGCATACCCCTTGTTCAAAAAAGGATACCACATATATGTAGATAATTACTACAGCAGCTTGCCCCTTTTCCGTCACCTGTATCGTGAACAAACCCTGGCCTGTGGTACCTTCCAAAAAAATAGGAAGGGGTTCCCACAGAATTTGCTTTCAAAACAGCTACAAAAGGGGAAGCCGCATTCATGAGGAATGAGGAGGTGTTGGCCATGAAGTGGCGGGACAAGAAGGATGTTCATATGATGTCTACAATCCACGATGACAACTTGGTGGAGGTTCAGAGAAGACGTGGTCCCGTAGTAAAGCCTGAATGTGTTCATGACTACAATATGTACATGGGGGGGGGGGTGAATTTAAACAATCAGATGCTACAACCCTATTTATCAACCCGAAAGTCAAATTATTGGTATAAAAAAGTAGCATTTCATCTCTTTCACATGGCCCTGTTCAATTCATTTGTCTGCTATCAAAAATCATCCGAAAACCAACCCGCCTCCTACCTCAAATATTTGGAAGACATTGTCACTGCCCCGATTTACCAGCAAGGACCCGCCCCAGGAAGCATTCGCTCCGATAGTGTGAGTCGACTGCATGAGCCACATTTGCCCTATAGCATTCCCCCCGCAGAATCCGGAAGAAGACGCCAAAAGAGATGTCGTGTATGCTCAAGAGGAGGAGTCAGAAGAGATACAAGTTATCATTGTCCCGAATGTCCCTCCCAACCTGGCCTGTGTATCGGCGATTGCTTCAAAAATTATCACCAATCTATCAGATACTAGTTCCCCTTATTAGTAACAGACTGCCATTTCCCCCTTTCTAATACCTGTGCCTGCCTGCTACTGACCCTGGCCTGTTTACCGACAATGTCTTTGCCTGCCGTTTTAACACCTTTCTGACTTCCACGTGCACCAACCTCAGCCTGTTTACCGACGATGCCTCTGCCTGCCGTTTTAACCACGTTTCTGACTTCCACGTGTACCGACCTCGGCCTGTTAATCGACCATGTTTTTGCCTGCCACTTGGACTGATCTTTGCCCTTCTACTTTAGCACAGGGGTCTCACATATGTGAGGGGCTCCAGAATAGCGTTCTGAGTACAGAAAATCAGTTTTTGGATTTCTGTGTTCCCAGAACAGGGTCTGGTTGCCCAGAGGCTTCAAAGAGATTTGGGTGGGAGAAGCCTCTACCCCTGTCCCCCTGGCTCTTAGCTTGACGGTCCTTCCTGCTGCCTGGACCAATACTTTGGCTGTGCTGACCATATCGATGCCTGTAATGACCCAGGACTTTATGGACTATGTTTCTTTCTGCTGCCTGGACCAATACTTTGGCTGTGTTGACCATTTCTCTGCCTGCTGCCTCTACTGACTATGGACAGTATTTCTGCCTGGACATCTCTGCCTGCTGCCTGGACCTGTGCTTTGGCTGTGCGGTGTCTCTGCCTGTCTATTCCTGCCTGCTGCCTGGACCGATGCTCTCCTCTGTGGACCACTGCACTACTAAAACCACAGGTAATCTTTTGTTATCTTGTATGTACCTGCTATGTGTTAGAAATATGAAGGGCCTTCAAAAATGTGATCGGTAGTCAGAAAATTATATGTGTAATTTTATGCTGCTAGAATGCCTGGAGGTGCTATTTGGATGTTGGGCCTCTGTATATGGCCAGGCTGTGTAAAAGTCTCACACATGTGGTATTGTTCTACTCAGGAGGAGTAGCAGAATGTATTTTGGGGTGTAATTTTTGCTATGTACATGCTATGTGTTGGAAATATTTTATAAATGGACAACTTTGTGTAAAAAAAATGTGTGTTCATTTTTTCCCCACGTTTTCCGAAAACTTCTGGAAAAAAATAAACCGTTCAAAAGGCTCATTATGCCTCATAGATTATACGTTGGGGTGTTAGCTTTCCAAAATGGGGTCATTTTGTGGATGTTTCCATTGTCCTAGTGCTCCAGGGCCTTCAAAATTGAGATAGGTCATCATGAAATTATATGTGTAATTTTGCTCCTAAAATGCCTGGAGGTGCTATTTGGATGTTGGGCCTCTGTATGTGGCCAGGCTGTGTAAAAGTCTCACACATGTGGTATCGCCATACTCAGGAGGAGTAGCAAAATGTATTTTTGGGTGTAGTTGCAAGTATGCATATGCTGTGTTCAAGAAATAACCTATCAATTCAATAAGTTTGTGTAAAAAAAAAAAAAAAAAATTCTTAATTTTCCCAAGAATTGTGGGAAAAAATTACAACTTCAAAAAACTCACCATGCATCTTACTAAATACCTTGAACTGTCTACTTTCCAAAAAGGGGACATTTTGGGGGTATTTGTACTTTCCTGGATTGTTATTGTATCAAGAAATGAGATAGGCCTTCAGTACATCAGGTGTGATCAGATGTGATCAATTTTCAGTGATTTGCACCCTAACTTGTAGACTCTATAACTTTCACACAGACTAAATAATATGCACTAATTTGGGTTATTTTTACCAAAGATATGTAGCAGTATAAATTTTGGCCCAAATTTATGAAGAAAAATTACTTCTTTGCAAAATTTTACAATAGAAACTAAAAAAAAGTTTTTTTTTTAAATTTCGCTCTTTTTCCGCTTATATCACAAAAAAAAACCCAGCGGTGATTAAACACCACCAAAAGAAAGCTCTATTTGTGAGAAAAAAAATGATAAAAATGTTGTTTGGATACAGTGTAGCATGACTGAGTAATTGTCAATCAAAGCGTGAGAGCACTGAAAGCTGAAAATTGGTCTGGGCGGGAAGGTGTTTAAGTGCCCTGTATGGAAGTGGTTAAAACAGAAAAACAAAATCAAAAAGGTCCATTCAAGATTCCCACGCAGGGGTTTAACTTCATTTAGCAGTCCAAAAATAAGGAAAAACATACCGAGCCACCTGGCTCTCTTGTCAACAGTTCCTCTGCTTGCTTTCAACAGATTTCACAATTCTTTCCAGCCCCCTGGACTGACTGGCTTCCTCAGTCTCCCCGACTCTCAAGGCTGGCCAGCCTTTCCCAGTCCCTGGGCAAAGAATCCCCTTTACATGGGCTGCATTCTCCCACAGGGCAGACCGCTCTCCAAACATAGGTCTTTCTTCACACAGCAGTTAGCAAGCTGCTCACTCTCCACCATCCTCCACTCTCTGCTCTCACCAGCCCCTCATTATTTTGGTTGTGTGCACCTGAGCACACACCATGCTGGCTGTCCACAAGACCCGGACACAGGGTTGGAGATCCCATCCCACCCAAGTCTCTTAGGGATCTCCAAACTACCGAGTCTCATACTAAAGTAGGAAAACCTGGAGAAAACTGACAGAGCATTTTTCTCCATTTAAATTCTACACTCTGTAATCCTGCAGTCTGCAGATATGCAAACCCTCTGTCCCTTTTATCTTCACTTTCATTGGAACAGAGCCTCGCTCTGCCACACTACACATCCACATACAATTTTTTTTAATGTGTGTATATATAAGTATACACACACATACCCATATCACATATACATACCTATATATATATATTGTGAGGGGGTTAGCTCGGCAGCGGGTGTGTGTGACCCCCGAGATGGGCTCCCCACACAAAAACAGGCCCAGCAAACGGAGGTTGTGGTTTTCAAAATCAAAAAGGTGCTGTTTATTTTCTATTTACAGTGGCAAAACACAGCAAAGCAAAAGAAAACATAAACAAAATAAATCCTGGTCAACTTGACCTCTGACTAAACATACAGGTTTCCTAACTAACAACTGGGATCAGCCTAGTGCTGTCCTAGTCCCCAAGTCCCTGGTTTTAAATGTCCAAGCAAATAGCCACACAGGCTTTGTCTCACCGCACAGGGGTTCACTCTCCCTAGACAGTCCACACAGGTCTGGGTCCAGGCATGAGCTAACATCTAATGAAGCTGGGAGTTCTTATAGAGGCCTAAATGAGCTGACAAGCTTCAGCTGGTCTCATCAACTCCCTGTCTGCACGACGCCCAGCCCTCTCCCTAGAGGTATGAGTCATCCATGAGCCTACTAGCCTCAGCTGGGCTTATACAACTCTCCACCTAGTTGTATAAGTCGGCGTAAAGCCTGAATCTGGGCGAAATATATCTACCCCCCTGGATGCAACCAGGTGACTTTACCTTCCTGCTGTCACATACCCCCCCCTCTTGTTTTAACCTCGGGGTTGGAACACCAGCAATCAGGCATTCATGTACTCGAGACAAAGCATCCACATTCCCCATTTGAACGCCAGGGCGATGCTTTACTGTGAAGTTGAATTCCTGGAGGGCCAGGAACCACCTATTCACTCTTCTATTTGTTTCCTTGTTTTGAGCCATCCACTTTAACGGAGCGTGATCCGTAACCATGTCAAAGTGCCTACCTAGCAGGTAGTACCGAAGGGAATCTAGAGCCCACTTCACCGCTAAACACTCCTTTTCAACGGTGGCGTAATTTACCTCATGGGACTTCAACTTCCTGCTGAGGTAAATGACTGGGTGCTCTTCCCCGTTCCAGACCTGGGACAATACTGCTCCTAACCCCACATCTGACGCATCACTTTGTACGACAAAGTCTTTAGAGAAGTCGGGTGAGTACAACACTGGCTGGCTACATAAGGCTTGTTTCAAGAATTGGAATGCTGCCTCAGCCTCGGGGGTCCATTTAATCATGACCGACCCTTTCCCCTTCGTCAGGTTGGTTAGGGGCACAGCCTTAGAAGCAAAGTGGGGAATGAATCGCCGATAATACCCAGCGATTCCCAGAAAGGCTCGTACCTGCTTCTTGCTGTTGGGACGTGGCCAACTCTGGATGGCCTCGACTTTGTTGAGTTGGGGTTTTATTACTCCCCTCCCAATGGTGTACCCAAGATATTTGGCCTCCTCCTGCCCAATGGTACACTTCTTGGGGTTAGCCGTAAACCCCGCTTTCCGAACAGAGTCCAGGACTGCTTGCACTTTTGGCAGATGTGAGGCCCAATCTGTGCTATGGACAATTATGTCATCCAGGTAAGCCGCAGCATACTTCCGATGGGGCCTCAGCATCTGGTCCATTTTCCGCTGGAATGTGGCCGGCGCATTCTGTAACCCGAACGGCATTCTTTTGTATTGGAACGCCCCGTCTGGGGTTACAAATGCGGTTTTCTCTTTGGCCGACTTGGCCAGGGGGATTTGCCAATACCCTTTTGTGAGGTCAAGAGTCGTCATGTATCGGGCTGTTCCCAGCCGGTCGATCAACTCATCTATACGTGGCATGGGGTAGGTGTCAAATTTTGTAACTTTGTTCAACTGACGAAAATCGTTACAAAATCGCCAGCTCCCATCCGGTTTAGGCACCAACACAATGGGACTAGACCAATCACTTTGGGACTCCTCTATCACCCCTAAGTTCAGCATTTTCTGTACTTCCTCCCGTATTGCCTCCCGTCGGGCCTCTGGGATCCGATAGGGTTTTAACTTCACCCTTTCACCGGGCGGGGTAATGATGTCATGCTCTACCCCAGATGTTTGTCCCGGCAGCTCAGAGAATACCTCCTTGTTGCGAAGCACAAACTCCTTAACCTCCTGTTGTTGGGGTTGTGACAAGGTGGCTGCTATTCCAACCTCAGGAATCACACAACCAGTTTGAGCTGGTGACCAAGTGTCTGCGACTAGGGACTCTCTATCCCTCCAGGCTTTCAACAGATTAACGTGATAGATCTGTTCGGGCTTTCGCCTTCCTGGTTGTCTGACCTTGTAATTCACTTCGCTCACTTTTTCCATTATCTCGTAGGGGCCTTGCCATTTGGCAAGGAATTTACTTTCAACCGTAGGGACAAGTACCAGTATCCTATCCCCCGGGGAAAAGGTACGGGTCTTGGCTCCACGGTTGTACACTCTCTGCTGTGCTAACTGCGCTTGGGCCAAATGTTCCTTCACGATGGGCATTACCTGTGCAATTCGGTCTTGCATCAGGGCGACATGCTCAATCACACTCCTGTGGGGAGAACTCTCACTTTCCCAAGTTTCCTTGGCAATATCCAACAGCCCTCTTGGGTGTCTCCCATACAGTAACTCAAAGGGGGAGAATCCCGTAGAGGATTGGGGCACATCCCTAATAGCAAACATCAAATAAGGAAGTAGACAGTCCCAATCCTTTCCATCTCTATCCACCACTTTCTTCAACATTTGTTTTAGGGTTTTGTTGAACCTTTCAACCAGCCCATCGGTTTGGGGGTGATACACAGATGTACGTAATTGCGTCACTTTGAACAATTTACACAGCTCCTTCATAACCCGGGACATAAAGGGTGTACCTTGGTCCGTAAGCAGTTCTTTACAAATACCCACCCGGCTAAACACAAGAGATAGCTCTTTGGCTATGGTTTTGGCCGAGGTATTTCGGAGAGGGATCGCTTCTGGATAACGGGTGGCATAGTCCATTATAACTAATATGTACTGGTGCCCCCTAGCGGACTTGATTATAGGACCTACCAAATCCATGGCGATCCTCTCAAACGGGACCTCAATGATGGGTAGAGGGACCAGCGGGCTACGGAAATGTGGCATCGGGGCCGACCTCTGACACACAGGGCAGGAGGAACAATAATTTTCTATGTCCTTCATCACCCCCGGCCAATAGAATCTCTGTAATACCCTCTCTCGGGTTTTCTCTGTCCCCAGATGACCTCCAAGAATGTGCCCATGGGCCAACTCCAACACCAACTTCCTGTAAGGTTTGGGCACCACAAGCTGCTCAACGGTTTCTTCTGCCCTTTTTGCCACCCGATACAGTAGGTCCTTCTCTACGCTGAAGTATGGGTAAGTGCAGGTATTATCTGGGTTCACTAACTCGCCATCTATTTCCACTACGTTTTCCCGTGCCTTTATTAGGGCGGGGTCTTTTAACTGTTCTGTGGCAAAATTTTCCCTGTGAACCTCCAGATCAGAAAACTCCACAGACGGTAGGTTTTCGTCTGAGGAGGTGGGCTCCTCTCCAGTTTCTTGAGTCTCCCCTGCCAATACTGATAAGGGAAATTCCGGAGAGTCCTCACCACTCTCAGGGGAGTTCTGGCTATCACATTCCTGGTACATAGGGGCACCAGTGGGGGGCTCAAGATCATCCCACAGTTCCCAGAACTTCGGAAAATCCCTTCCCACAATGGCGTCGTGCGGTAACTGAGATACTAAGCCCACTGGATGAGAGAGGGTACCTTTGGGGGTCTCGAAACACACTGTAGTCACTGGATACTCTCGGGTGTCCCCATGCACACAAATAACAGCTACCTTGCTATTCCCAGAGACCTCTGTTTTAACTAACTCAGCCTTTATCAGGGTCACAAGGCTACCTGAATCCAGCAATACCACAACATTTCTACCATTAACACACATTTTGCATAAATGTTTCTCAGTTCCTCGAATGGCAGTGCATGCGACTGTCGCACACAGCGACTGACGTCTGCCCGTCAGAAAGTCACACTGCATGGGTTCCTCCACAACCGGGCAATTGGCTGCAATATGTCCCGCTTGCCGGCAGCGGTAGCAAACGATCCTTCTTGCGGCCTCTTGAGCCGCTGATTTCCCAGGCTGTTCTCGCCAAACTTGGGGTAGAGCTCCCACCCTCTCACTCTCTCCACCCTCACCCCTTGGAATCCTCTTATCCGCCCCTGGGGATGGTCTGGTCTTAGGGTGGAAAGTCCGAGTGTCTCTGGAAGAGGCCGTCAGGTTCTCTGTAGCCAAGTATTTCTCCACACGATCCACAAGACCATCGGCCGTCTCTGGGTCTCCATGGCTTACCCACTTTTGGATGGCAGTAGGAAGAGCTCTCAAAAACCGATCCATTACAACACGTTCCACAATCTTTGGTGCGGACAAAGTCTCTGGCTGTAGCCACTTTCTGCTCAGGTGAATGAGATCATACATTTGAGACCTGGGGGGTTTTCCAAGCTGGAAAGTCCAGTTATGCACACGCTGAGCCCGGACAGCCTGGGTGACACCCAGCCTTGCCAATATTTCAGCTTTTAGCATCACATAGTCTTTTGCTTGGTTAGGCTCTAGGTCATAGTAAGCTTTCTGCGATTCACCAGTTAACAGAGGAGCCACCAGTCCAGCCCACTGCTCCTCAGGCCACTTTTCTCTTTCAGCGGTCCTTTCAAATGTGGTCAAAAATACCTCTGGATCATCCTCTCCAGTCATTTTTGTCAATAAACGACTCACCCCAAAGGACGCGGTATTAGTGGGACGGCTTTCCTCACTGGTCTGCGGACGTTGCTGCATTGCTGCTTCCATCTGTTGTTGTAGTCTCTGCTCTTGCTTCTGCAACAGGTCTATGAAGCGGGCCTCAGATTGCTGCTGGGCTTGTTGCTGAGCCTCCAGACTCTGTTGCAAAGTTGCGTTTGTCTGCTGCTGGGCTGCAAGGCTCTGTTGATGAGCTTGCTGCTGGGCTGCGAAGTTCTGTTGTTGAGCTGCAAGGCTCTTTTGCAAACCTGCATTTGTCTGCTGTTGATTGGCATTTGCTAGAGCCAGCTGCTTCAGTATCTCCTCCATGCTGGCTTAAAAAAAAAACTGCCCGCATTCTCCACCAACTGTGAGGGGGTTAGCTCGGCAGCGGGTGTGTGTGACCCCCGAGATGGGCTCCCCACACAAAAACAGGCCCAGCAAACGGAGGTTGTGGTTTTCAAAATCAAAAAGGTGCTGTTTATTTTCTATTTACAGTGGCAAAACACAGCAAAGCAAAAGAAAACATAAACAAAATAAATCCTGGTCAACTTGACCTCTGACTAAACATACAGGTTTCCTAACTAACAACTGGGATCAGCCTAGTGCTGTCCTAGTCCCCAAGTCCCTGGTTTTAAATGTCCAAGCAAATAGCCACACAGGCTTTGTCTCACCGCACAGGGGTTCACTCTCCCTAGACAGTCCACACAGGTCTGGGTCCAGGCATGAGCTAACATCTAATGAAGCTGGGAGTTCTTATAGAGGCCTAAATGAGCTGACAAGCTTCAGCTGGTCTCATCAACTCCCTGTCTGCACGACGCCCAGCCCTCTCCCTAGAGGTATGAGTCATCCATGAGCCTACTAGCCTCAGCTGGGCTTATACAACTCTCCACCTAGTTGTATAAGTCGGCGTAAAGCCTGAATCTGGGCGAAATATATCTACCCCCCTGGATGCAACCAGGTGACTTTACCTTCCTGCTGTCACAATATATATATATATATATATATATATATATATATATATATACACACACAACACCTGCAGAGGACAACACTATATAAGGCTGCCTGCGTGTTGGTCTTGTGTAGTGTGTTCCGTGTGCTGAGAGAGAGAGAGAGAGAGAGAGAGAGACAGTGTCATTTCTTTTGAGTTAGATAGAGTAGGCAGGTGAGTCAGTTAGCTGCAGTTACAGTGTATGCAGTATATATATGCATCCTAGGAGTTGTGTGTGTGTGTATATATATATATATATATATATATATACACATGTCAGAACATTTGGGGTTACATATAAAGTCGTATATTGTATATTTTTCATATTGTTCCTATTCATATATATTATGAACAAGAGGGAGTCCATTTTGTCTCTAAAGTTTCAATTAGCTCATAGCTCATGATATGCTATGAACAATACTAAAGCCATTTTGGTTCTTATTTTCTCTTTAAGAGGTTAAAATCAAATTCATTATCTGTACTGGTGTTTTCTTTTTTACAAGAAGGCATTGTTTTTCTGTATCTTTATCCCAGACCATAAATTGGAAGGTTTGACATCTGTAGATAAGGGGGGGTTAGTACAGACTCACACAGACTGTGTGTAGATCAGTGTTTCTCAACTCCAGTCCTCAAGGCGCACCAACAGGTCATGTTTTTGGGATTTCCATTGATTTTCACAGGTGATTTGAGCAGTTTCACTGCCTTAGTAATTATCACAGCTGTTTTATCTGCAGGAAATCCCAAAAACATGACCTGTTGGTGCGCCTTGAGGACTGGAGTTGAGAAACACTGGTGTAGATAAGGGAAATAGGAGCATAGTATTGTATTTACATAATGAGATCATAGGGCTAATCCACAAATAAGCTGTTGTATTGTATATCTTAAATTGTTTCTTTCAAATATCTTAACAATGTATCTGTACTAGTAATACATGTATAAACCCATTTATGCATATATATAGATTAGTATTAGGGAGTTGTATACATGATATTATATTAGTGGGATAGCATTAGAAACTGCTTAAACTTACATTCCAGTGATTAGTTCCAAGGAATTTCCCAAACCATTAGCTAATTGTGCGGGGTAGTTTTGATCACAAACATTATCACACCCATAAATTTAGAAGCGCCAGGTTGTCTGGAGGTAAGTTGACACAGCTTTGACAGTTTTTGACAATTAATTGTGTTTCACCAAGCTAGGGGCCAAGGTCACGTCAATCAACATTAGAAATTATTTCTAATACGCTACTGCTCTCTGGTGGTGAAAATACTTAATTATTCAAGATGGCGTCTATTTGGTTGCTAAGACAACCTTCCAAAAACATCGTCATTTGATGTCGTCAGTTACGTAATAATGTAACACACACACACCCACTTTTGGAGTGGAATGAGAGTTCAGTGAGGAGGAGACGCGCTCGCTGAAGGGATCTCTGAGGGAACAGGTCGCTTAATCCTAAAGTAAATATTTAAGTATTCAAACACCTCAGGAAATACCGTAAATAATAATCAGTCAATCATTTATTCCTGATAATCAATGACCCAAAATATCATGTGTACATTGGCAACGATATATTACATCACTTTGCTATACACATGGATCTGGTAAATACCACTGTGGTCCAGATTAAAATAAAACCCAAGTATAAATGAACATGAAGCCCTTAAATAATCTTAGTTACTGCCATATGCAGTAAGCATATTAGTACCACATGAGGTCATTAGGTACTAATAATTTTTTTTTTTATTATTACCCAGCCATGTAGGCCAAATTTTTAAAAGAACCCTGCTGCATTAAAGTGTTTCGCAGACAGGATGTATATAGAAAAGATTTCAGTAAATCACACTCATGAAAAATAAAAGTTTTCATGGAGTTTAAAAATATGTTTGTAAAAAGATTCCTGTGGCTATGATCTAACAGACATATGCATTGCCAGGATTCAATCTGATCCAAGTGTAAACGCACCTTGTGTTTTAAATCATACATTGCTGTCTTTCCCTAGCTTGTTATGTTACGCTAGTGGAGATCATTAAGAATTTCAAGGAGTGGGATCAGTGCACTGGATCTTAGGATAATCCTATACTTGATATTCTTAAACCAAATGGTCAATGCGTTTATATGCTGGTCTAAGACAGCTAAATAAACGAGTATATATGTACAGCTAGCCTGTGCCATATATTGACCAATGCTTGATATAAAAATTCAAGGCGCTAAGTACTTCACTACACTAAATGATACTCAATGATATTGGAACATTCAGGTAAGTCCTGAAGACCCATACAAGCTGGCATTTAAAGTGTGGTAAGAAATAGTACAATTGGAACAGAATGGTATTTGATTATATAAATTTAAAGTTTTGAGTTTGATTTTGTTTTAGTTTGTTATTTTACATAAGGCCATTGCCTGATGTACCTTCAAGAGAAAGTCTAACATATGTGGATGATTTTTTTGTTGAATAACATAATGTTTGAAAAGCATATCCCAGTGTTTATATATGTTCTTAACCAGTTGAGGGAGGCGGGTGTTTAAAATTTCATTGCAAAAAGACCACTGGTGTCACTCCAAGGTTAATCTTCTGAAGCCTAAGTTTTGCAGCCATAGGCCTCGTACACACGACCGAGTTTCTCGGCAAGAACCAGCAAGAAACTTGCTGGCAGAGATGTCTTGCCGAGAAATTTGTTCGTGTGTATGGTTTCTCGTCAAGAAAACCAACAAGTAATCTCGACGAGAAAATAGAGAACCTGCTCTCTATTTTCTCGTCGAGATTCTCGTCAGCCTGTTTCTCTACGAGAAAAGTGAGTGTGTGTACACTTACCTGTCCTCCGGGAAGCCCGCGCATTTTCGAAATTAATTCGACGCATGCGCGGTAGCTTCCTAGGCATAGGTAGGGTATACCAAGATGGCGGCGACGGCATCGAATGTGACGAGCGCATGCTCGTCGTAGTCGATGACGTCACCGCGTACGCTCCATTCAAAGAACCGCGGGTTCTTTGAATCGAGCGTCTGTACACTCGGCCGGGACAAGTTTCTTGTCCAAGGATCTCGTCGAAAAAAACAACGTGTTTTTTTCGACGAGAAACTCGGCCGTGTGTACGAGGCTTAAGTCTCACACCAAGAAGAAAATGGAGGCTGTGATGAGGTCAAGAGTATCTGCCAATATCAGTGAATTGAGGACATGTTTGGGTATGGTATAGAGTATTCAATTGTATGCTTGTCATCCTAGGTTCCAACTAATGCTGGAATGTAATGTATAAGAAGAGTTTCAAAGGAACAAGAGAATGTAATGTAATAATATGACATTGTGATATTTCTCTCCTAACTTACAGATCTTCAAATCTTATACTTCAGCATTAATGTTGATCCTGCTAATCTTGATAGAATACTGTCATCATTAGGTCATTGATGATTTTAGTTAATTAAAATATAGTTAACCGATTGCTATATCATATATATATATATATATATATATATATATATATATATATAAATATATAGCATAGTTAGAAAATGTAAATACTAATTAATAAAAATATGTATCCATACTGTCTATTTACTCAAATAGAAAAAGATTGACAATCCAGACCAGATCGTTGATTGGTAAAGGTGAAGTGAACTGCCAACAGACACCACGATCCTATGGATGATGTTAATCCTTGGCGTCCAGTTCCGGAGGGAACCTGCCACCAAACCACACTCCAGACCAGATCGTGGATTGGTAAAGATGAAGTTGACCACCAAAAGACACAGTGATCGTTTGGATGATGTTAATCCGTGATGCCCAGTTTTGGATGGAACCCGTCACCACATCGAATCCTTCATCAGGAGTCATGAAGCAAGACGCTCCAGGATTCGTATTGCTGGAAAGAAAGATTTGTTGCAGAAGTCCCTTGTTTGCTTGAATCCCAGAATATCCATTGAAAGGAGGAATATTGAATCCCATTTTGAGCTTGTAACACTGCAAGAGCGGATTCACTGAAGAGTTTCTTCAATTGTTGGTTTACCAGCTTTGTTTTTATTACATTTGAAAGGGGGGGTTCACCACCACTGCAACAGTTCATTTTGTTTTCATAAAGCCTTGAACTCATCAACAAAGATCCAAGTCATACAAGAACATTCTTTATCATATGGATGAAGAGAAGGAACGTCCTTCAAGTATAAAGAAAAATAATAATATGGCCATATCTTTTAAACAACTTTGATGTTTCTTCTGACCCATTTCCCTAATATGTTCATGGTTAATCACCAGAATAATAGGGGGAAACGTGGGGGGGATTTGTCAGAACATTTGGGGTTAAAAGAAGACATATAAAGTCGTATATTTTTCATATTGTTCCTATTCATATATATTATGAACAAGAGGGAGGCCATTTTGTCTCTAAAGTTTAAATTAGCTCATAGCTCATGATATGCTATGAACAATACTAAAGCCATTTTGGTTCTTATTTTCTCTTTTAAGAGGTTAAAATCAAATTCATTATCTCTACAGGTGTTTTCTGTCTTACAAGAAGGCATTGTTTTTCTGTATCTTTATCCCAGACCATAAATTGGAAGGTTTGAAATCTGTAGATATGGGGGGGGGGGGTTAGTACAGACTCACACAGACTGTGTGTAGATAAGGGAAATAGGAGCATAGTATTGTATTTACATAACGAGATCATAGGGCTCATCCACAAATAAGCTGTTGTATTGTACATAAACATCATCATTTGACATCGTCAGTTACGTAGTAATGTAACACACACACCAACTTTTGGGGTGGAATAAAAAGTGTGGAGAGTTCAGTGAGGAGGAGACGCACTCGCTGAAGGGATCTCTGGGGGAACAGGTCGCTCTACAAATGGATGATCTCTGAAGGCACTCGCTCTCTGAAAAGATCTCTCTCAGGGGTCTACATCTGAAGGAAGCTGGGAGGAGGAGATCTTGAACGCAAACATGTAGCAATGTTGGAAGGAGTCCTGTGGGACTCATAATGGAAGCTTCTCAAACAGACAGAACTTTAACTACTGGTAAATCTTTTAGTTATACCTTTTGGTAATGGAATTGTTTTTGCATACACATAACTAAAAACATTTAAATATATATAGCCTAGTGTTGGAGTTGTATTATTTTTACTGCAGTATGAAATAATTATATTCCAAATATTAAGTCATACACCAACTTGGTTGTCTTTATAAAGCTAGAGCTAAGTTTGTACAATGGTTTTTATTATGATATATGTGTAAAATTAGATTCTTTCTAAATTTAAAATAAGCCTTGATTGTATTGTCAAGCTGTATGCATAATATAACATTTTGTTTATGCATTTTAAGAGGGTTAGAGCCGGTTCACACCAGGGCGACTCGTCAGGCGACTCAGTCGCCTGACAAGTAGCGTCCCACGCTTTTCAATGGAACCGTTCTAAGTAAGAGCGACTCAGGTCGCTCCGACTTAGAAAAAGGTTCCTGTACTACTTTTGGGGGCGACCCAAGGCGACCTGCATTGACTTCTATACAGAAGTCTTATGCAAATCGCCTCGGCGGGCGTCTCAAGTCGTCTTGAGATCGCGCCGCCGAGGTCGCCCCCACAAGTCGTGCCGCGTCGCGCCGCCCTGGTGTGAACCGGCCCTAAGAGGAGATCTGTTTGTTTTGAGAAAGATAACATAGTGTTAAAGTAAACAAAAGAGTGTGTTATACCTTCCGTGAAGTAACGGAAAGACATTTCACAAGAGTTACCAAATCTTAAATATACAAATATTATTTAAGTATTGAACTGTTGTAAATCTCCCAATTCACAGATTAGCAAATTTCCATATATACAATAATATTTTAATATTTCAGTATAAACATTCTGACATATATATACACTGTATTCAGTTTAGCTAAATGCGTTCCTGTTATTCTCTTCCTAATATACTGACAGTTAGGCAGCAGCAGTATTTTCAGGCAGTGTACTGTTTCCTGTGCACAGTGTGCAACTAAAGCTAACAGCAGATAATTACTGGTGTTCTCTTCCTAATATACTGACAGGCAGGCAGCTGCAGTATTTTCAGTCAGTGTACTGTATACTGGCCATAGTGTGCAGCTAAAGCTGACTGCAGACAATTCATTGTGTACCTACCTATTCCAATACATCAAATAAAGTATGTCTGGAAGGCCAACAAGGAGAGGCAGACAGTCACAGACCAATAAAAGAGGGCAAGCAGGCTTTGTGTCTAGAGGCAACAGTGCTGGTCGTGGACGCGGTTCATCCTCATCAGCACGTGGCCGTGGGGCACGCTTGTCCTTTTTTTCGGCAGCTGGCCGTGTTGAGCCGCAACATGCCGAAGACTTGGTAGATTGGATGACCAAGCCGTCCTCATCCTCCTCATCCTCTCTCACCCAGGCTCAGGGTACTTTGTCTGGCAAAACGGCTTCTTCCCTCAGCGCAATGGCATCAGTCACTCCTTCCCTAGACCCACCATGTCCTCCTGAGGAGTCCCCCAAACTGTTTGACCACAGTGTTGGGTATATGCTGCAGGAGGATGCGCAGCGTTTTTAAGGCTCCAATGATGGAACCTAGGTAGAGGAAGGCAGTAACGTGAGCCCAGAGAGAGGGGGTGTCCAAGAAGGACAGCAAACTGGCAGTCATGTTCCCCCAGCTGCAGCATACTGCCAGGTTTGCTCCAGTGATGAGGAGGGAGGGGATGATGAGGTCACTGACTCTACATGGGTGCCTGATAGGAGAGAGGAGGAGGAGGAGGAGGCACATCTCCAACGAGGCAGGATGCCCCAACAGGGGCCAGCTTAAAGGCAGCACACTGACTGCATCACACCGCAGAGCTCCGCATGTGCAGGGCTCTGCTGTCTCTGCGCGTTATTCCAAAAGTTCTTTGGTGTGGGCCTTTTTTGAGACATGTGCAGCAGATCACACCTTTGCTATTTGCAACATATGTCTGAAGCGTATCTCGCGTGGCCAAAACAGCAGCCACTTGGGCACCACATGCTTGACCAGACATATGTCGACCTGCCATGCAGTCCGCTGGCAAGCGTACAGAAAAGACGCACACCAAAGAACAAAGCGGACCTCTCCTTGCTCCTCATCAGCTGGGATCTCCAACACCACTATACCTTCAGTCCTCTCTGAAACCTGCACTGAGAAGAATGAAGGTGTAGAATTAGGTGTGTCACAGCCAAGTACTTGCGGGCAATCTGCTATCGGTACCCCAACGTCAGATTGTATCAGGCAAATTTCCCCTGCCCCAGCTGCTGCACCGCCGAAAGAAGTTCGCTCCCAGCCATCCACATGCCTAGTGGTTGAATGCTAGCTTGGCTAAATTGCTAGCACTTCAACTGCTGCCTTTTCAGTTGGTAGACTCTGCCCCCTTTCGTGAGTTTGTGGAATGTGCGGTTCCTCAGTGGCAGGTCCCCAAACACGGAAGGCGATTCCGGCTCTCTACCGGCATGTGGAAGGCAATGTCTTGGCCTCGCTGGACAGGGCGGTCAGCGGTAAGGTGCATATTACCACTGACTACCTATCTTTCACAGCACATTTGGTGACTCTGCTGGCAGCTGGGAAACCACGGCAAGTGGGCTAGCCCTCATGCTAGGGCACTAAGAAGTAATGGTTGTACTAATAGTAGTGCCTTAGGAAGAAAAAATAAAAAAACAAAGAAAAAACATTCTTATATACATTCATATCTTTCTGTTTTGTTGTCCCCCTCCCCTCCCACCTCCTCCCCCTCCCCTTTCTGTTTTTTCTTTATGGTTTTTTCTTTTTTCTTCCTAAGGCACTACTATTAGTACAACCATTACTTCTTAGTGCCCTAGCATGAGGGCTAGTCCACTTGCCGTGGTTGGTGTTTGCTGGTTGGTCTGCTTTTGGCATTTATGTGATGTGGGGTCAGCAATCTCTATTTCCCTTTTTATGCTGTTTTTTATATATTTTGTTTTATGTATTAAAAAGATGTTAAATATATATATATATATATATATATATATATATTTCTTCTTGCTGTCTATATATGTCTAACAGATTAATATGCTCCTGAAGAAGCATTAAGTCGTGAAACTGGTAGAGCTATTCAAGACTACACCAGATACATTGGACCCATGGCTAACGCTACCTGCTTCACACGCTCACTGTTCTACTAGCTTCTGCTTACTGGTTATTAGTGATGAGCCGAACACCCCCGGGTTCGGTTCGCACCAGAACCCGCGAACGGACCGGAAGTTCGAACGAACATTAGAACCCTATTAAATACAATGGATGCGAACGTTCGAATTCTAAAGTGCTAATTATAACAACTATTATGCATGTTATTGTCCTAAAAAGGGTTTGGGAACCCGGGTTCTGCACCAGGGGACATGTATCAATGCAAAAAGAAGTTTTAAAAACGGTCGTTTTTCGGGAGCAGTCATTTTAATGATGCATAAAGTGAAAAAAAAAAAGTCAAATATTCCTTTAAATATCGTACCTGGGGGGTGTCTAAAGTATGCCTGTGAAGTGCCACGTGTTTCCCGTGTTTAGAACTGTCCCTGCACAAAATGACACTTCTAAAGGAAAAAAAAGCCATTTAAAACTGCTTGCGGCTTTAATGTAATGTCTGGTCCCGGTAATATGGATGAAATTCTTTAAGAAAAATGGCATAGCTACCCCATGACCCCCCCCCCTACCCCAGCCCATTACCAGCCCCTTTGGGTCTTGTATGGATATTAAGGGGAACCCCGCACATAAAATAAAAAAGGCCCTATATACTCTGAACAGCCGTATACAGGCGGTGCATACAAGACAGGGACTGTAGGTTTGTTCTTATGTAGAATCTGTTTGTAATTTTGAACAGGTACATTGTTGAAGTGTAGCTCCAGCCCAAAAATCTATTTTTAAACTTTTTGGAAAACATAGGTAAGGGTTATCACCCCTGTAACATTTGTTTTGCTGTCTGTGCCCCTGTTCAGAACATTTCACCTCACTTTCCGTCCCAATGACAACTGTTTTTGAAATGTGGTGTTTTTCTTGAAACAAGGATTGCTGATAAAGCATCAGTACAGAGGAGACACCTTTCTCCCATATTTATTCTTACAGGAGAGAATTTTCCTTCCTAGTGGTAGATTTCCTCTCACTTCCTGTTGTCTTCTTGCGTTTGCAAGTAGGAGTCGTTTGTAAGTTGGATGTTTGAAAGTAGGGACCTGCCGTATATACTCTGCAGAAATAGGCCCCTTAGTTGTTGGTGTTGGCACAACACTGTAAGCACTCACAGTTACTCTTGGTTGGTGCTGGAACGCCCTGCTGTCAACTATTATATCAGGAATTTTAATTACATATAATTGTTGAACAGTGGTAGTAAAAATTGGGCCTTTGATGGTGGTGCTGGTGCCACAACACTGTAAGCCCTGACAGTTACTCTTGGTGGGTGCAGCAATGGGCCCTGCTGTGAATTATTAGATCAAGAATTGTAATTACATGCCCCTGTTGAACAGGGGCTGAAAAATTGGGCCTTAGGCACTGGTGGCACAACACTGCAACCCCTCACAGATACTGTACTTGGAGCACAGCAATGAGCCCTGTTGCAAAGTATTGCTTCAAAAATTGTAATGACACGCCCCTGTTAAACAGGGGCTGAAAAATTGGGCCTTAGGCACTGGTGGCACAACACTGCAACTCCTCACAGATACTGTACTTGGAGCACAGCAATGAGCCCTGTTGCAAAGTATTGCTTCAAAAATTGTAATTACACGCCCCTGTTAAACAGGGGCTGAAAAATTGGGCGTTAGGCACTGGTGGCGGCACCCATAAACAAAAATGATCTTCCAAGCTATCATCATCAATCGTATCATTGAGGACTCGGAGGAGGAGGATAGCCAGTCAACATAACAGCACAGGCACTCAGCATCAGCATCAGTCTTGAAGGGATGTGACATTTTAAAATCAATTAGTCTGTTATATCAGCATCAGGTGTGTGGTAGCTGGTGGTGATCCAAGACTGGTTCATCTTGATGAAAGTCAGTCGATCAACCGAGTCGGTGGACAGGCGCACCCTGTGATCCGTGACAAATCCTCCAGCAGCACTGAATGTGCGTTCCGAAAGAACGCTGGATGCAGGACAGGCCAGTAGCTCAATTGCATACTGTGCAAGCTCTGGCCAGTGATCCATCCTCAAGACCCAGTAAGCCAGAGGATTTTCGGTGGGGAAGGTGTCCAAGTCTGACCTTGCCCCTAGATATTCCTGCACCATGTTTATCAGACGCTGGCGATGGTTGCTGGAACCAATCATACTTTGGGGCTGCGGACTAAAGAATTGTCTGAACGCATCGGTCAGACGGCCACCTTCCCCACCGCTCCTTCTTTGACTGGCCGAAGCCTCAGCAACTCGTTGTCCAGGACCAGGAGTTTGCAACCTCCCAGTCTCTGGGAACGCGTTGCACAGACCTTTCTGCAAGGCCTCCCGGAGTTGTCTCATCCTCTGCTCCCTCTGCGACGGTAACATAAGGTCCGCAACCTTACCCTTGTACCGTGGATCAAGGAGAGTGGCCAGCCAGTAATGGTCCCTCTCCTTGATCCGAAGAATACGAGGATCCTTCCGCAGACTTTGCAGGATCAGGGAGGCCATGCAGCGTAGGTTTGCTGAGGCATTCGCTCCGGAGTCCTCTGGGTCACTAAGGACGACATGATCCGCAGCCACCTCCTCCCAGCCACGTACAAGTCCACTGGTTTCTTGGGACTGTAAATCATCCCTAAAAGACTGCTGCTGATGATGCTGAGTGCCAGCCTCCACCTCCATGCTGACACAATCCTCCTCCTCCTCCTCCTCCTCCTCCTCCTCTTCCTGTGCGATGGGTGGGACAGAAGGAACACTGTCTGGGTAAAGGGGGCCTTGAGAGGCAAGGAAGTCCTCCTCTTCCTGCCTCTGTTCTGCCTCAAGTGCCCTGTCCATTATTCCACGCAGCGTGTGCTCCAACAGGTGGACAAGAGGTACAGTGTCACTGATGCATGCACTGTCACTGCTCACCATCCTCGTGGCCTCCTCAAATGGTGCCAGGACAGTGCATGCATCCCTGATCATGCCCCACTGGCGTGGAGAAAAAAAACCAAGCTCCCCTGACCCTGTCCTGGTGCCGTAGTCGCACAGGTACTCATTGATGGCCCTCTGCTGCGTGTGCAGCCGCTGCAGCATGGCCAACGTTGAGTTCCACCTGGTGGGCATGTCACATATAAGGCGGTTCTTGGGCAGGTTCAACTCCTTTTGCAGCTCAGCCAGGCGAGCACTGGCATTATAAGATCTGCGGAAATGCACACAGACTTTCCTGGCCTGCCTCAGGACATCCTGTAAGCCCGGGTACCTGCCCAAGAACCGCTGCACCACCAGGTTAAGGACGTGAGCCACACAGGGCACATGGGTCAGTTGTCCCTGTCGGAGGGCGGAGAGGAGGTTGGTGCCATTGTCGCAAACCACCATTCCTGGCTTAAGCTGGCGTGGCGTCAACCACCTCTCGGCCTGGCCCTGCAGAGCAGACAGGACCTCTGCCCCAGTGTGGCTTCTGTCCCCCAAACACACCAGCGCAAGCACGGCATGGCATCTTTTTGCCTGCGTACTTGCGTAGCCCCGTGAACGGCTACGGAGCACCGCTGGTTCATAGGACAAACCACAGGAAGAGGCCATGGAGGAAGAAGAAGAGGAGGGGGTGGAGGAGAGAGGTGTGTCACAACCAGTAGTAGCATTTTGGAGGCGTGGCGGTGGGACAACCTCCAACACTACTGCACCTTGTCCTGAATCCTTCCCAGCTGCCAAAAGAGTGACCCAATGGGCCGTGAAAGAAAGGTAACGTCCCTGTCCATGCCTGCTGGACCATGAGTCAGCGGTAATATGCACCTTACCGCTGACCGCCCTGTCCAGCGAGGCCAAGACATTGCCTTCCACATGCCGGTAGAGAGCCGGAATAGCCTTCCGTGAGAAAAAGTGGCGTTTGGGAACCTGCCACTGAGGAACCGCACATTGCACAAACTCACGGAAGGGGGCCGAGTCTACCAACTGAAAAGGCAGCAGTTGAAGCGCTAGCAATTTAGCCAAGCTAGCATTCAACCGCTGGGCATGTGGATGGCTGGGAGTGAACTTCTTTCGACGGTCCAGCAGCTGGGGCAGGGAAATTTGCCTGCTAGAATCGGACGTCGGTGTACTGCTAGCAGAGTGGGCGCAAGTACTTGGCTGTGACACACCTAATTCTACACCTTCATTCCTCTCAGTGCATGTTTCAGAGAGGACTGAAGTTATAGTGGGGTTGGAGATCCCAGCTGATGCGGTGCAAGGAGAGGTCCGCTTTGTTCTTTGGTGTGGGTCTTTGAGGTAGGCTTGCCAACGAGCTGCATGGCAGGTCAACATATGTCTGGTCAGGCATGTGGTACCCAAGCGGCTGATGTTTTGGCCACGCGATATACGCTTGAGACATATGTTGCAAACAGCAGCTGTGCGATCTGATGCACTAGCCTCAAAAAAGGCCCACACCAAAGAACTTTTTGAATGACGGGCAGAGGCAGCGCCCTGCACAGGCGGAGCTCTGCGGTGTGATTCCGTCGGTGTACTGCCCTTACGCTGGCCACCAAAGGGCATCCTGCCTCGTTGGAGATGTGCCTCCTCCTCATCCTCCTCCTCCTCCTCTCTCCTATTAGGCACCCACGTGGAGTCATTGACCTCATCATCCCCTCCCTCCTCATCACTGGAGCCAATCTGGCAGTATGCTGCAGCTGCTGGAACATGACTGCCAGATTGGTGTCCTTCTTGAGCATCCCCTCTGTCTGCTCTCACGCTACTGCCTTCCTCTAGCTGGGTTTCATCATCAGACCCTTCGAAACGCTGGGCATCCTCCTGGAGCATGTACCCAACACTGTGCTGAAACAGTTCGGGGGACTCCTCAGGAGGAGGACATGGTGGGTCTAGGGAAGGAGTGACTGATGATTTGTCTGACATTGATACCAGGGAAGACGACGCTTTGGCAGCTGCTTTTCCAGTACCCTGAGCCTGGGTGAGAGAGGATGAGGAGGAGGAGGAGGGCTTGGTCATCCACTCTACCAAGTCTTCGGCATGATGTGGCTCAACATGTCCAGCTGCCGAAAAGAAGGACAAGCGTGTCCCATGGCCATGTGCTGATGACAATGCACCGCGTCCACGACCAGCACTGTTGCCCCCAGACACAGAGCCTGCTTGCCCTCTTTTATTGCCTCCTGACTGTCTGCCTCTCCTTGTTTGCCTTCCAGACATTCTAATAGATGGCCTGCAGGGAGATGGGAAAAAAGCAATAAGGGCTACCTTCAGGTGTCCTTCTCTGTCCCTGGAAACAAGGACTTGCAGAGTGAAAGAAAAAAAACACTCTCCCTACCTACAGTTTTCTGTCCCTAGAAAAAATGTTTTTTTTAATCACAATATAGCACAAGGAAAATTAACTCACTGTCCTTACAGGTCCCTGGAAACAAGGACTTGCAGAGTGAAAGAAACTGACACTGTCCCTACCTAGAGTTTTCTGTCCCTAGAATAAATGTTTTTTTTAATCACAATATAGCAAAAGGACAATTCACTCACTGTCCTTCCAGGTCCCTGGAAACAAGGACTTGCAGAGTGAAAGAAACTGACACTGTCCCTACCTAGAGTTTTCTGTCCCTAGAATAAATGTTTTTTTTAATCACAATATAGCAAAAGGACAATTCACTCACTGTCCTTCCAGGTCCCTGGAAACAAGGACTTGCAGAGTGAAAGAAACTGACACTGTCCCTACCTAGAGTTTTCTGTCCCTAGAATAAATGTTTTTTTTAATCACAATATAGCAAAAGGACAATTCACTCACTGTCCTTCCAGGTCCCTGGAAACAAGGACTTGCAGAGTGAAAGAAACTGACACTGTCCCTACCTAGAGTTTTCTGTCCCTAGAATAAATGTTTTTTTTAATCACAATATAGCAAAAGGACAATTCACTCACTGTCCTTCCAGGTCCCTGGAAACAAGGACTTGCAGAGTGAAAGAAACTGACACTGTCCCTACCTAGAGTTTTCTGTCCCTAGAATAAATGTTTTTTTTAATCACAATATAGCAAAAGGACAATTCACTCACTGTCCTTCCAGGTCCCTGGAAACAAGGACTTGCAGAGTGAAAGAAACTGACACTGTCCCTACCTAGAGTTTTCTGTCCCTAGAATAAATGTTTTTTTTAATCACAATATAGCAAAAGGACAATTCACTCACTGTCCTTCCAGGTCCCTGGAAACAAGGACTTGCAGAGTGAAAGAAACTGACACTGTCCCTACCTAGAGTTTTCTGTCCCTAGAATAAATGTTTTTTTTAATCACAATATAGCAAAAGGACAATTCACTCACTGTCCTTCCAGGTCCCTGGAAACAAGGACTTGCAGAGTGAAAGAAACTGACACTGTCCCTACCTAGAGTTTTCTGTCCCTAGAATAAATGTTTTTTTTAATCACAATATAGCAAAAGGACAATTCACTCACTGTCCTTCCAGGTCCCTGGAAACAAGGACTTGCAGAGTGAAAGAAACTGACACTGTCCCTACCTAGAGTTTTCTGTCCCTAGAATAAATGTTTTTTTTAATCACAATATAGCAAAAGGACAATTCACTCACTGTCCTTCCAGGTCCCTGGAAACAAGGACTTGCAGAGTGAAAGAAACTGACACTGTCCCTACCTAGAGTTTTCTGTCCCTAGAATAAATGTTTTTTTTAATCACAATATAGCAAAAGGACAATTCACTCACTGTCCTTCCAGGTCCCTGGAAACAAGGACTTGCAGAGTGAAAGAAACTGACACTGTCCCTACCTAGAGTTTTCTGTCCCTAGAATAAATGTTTTTTTTAATCACAATATAGCAAAAGGACAATTCACTCACTGTCCTTCCAGGTCCCTGGAAACAAGGACTTGCAGAGTGAAAGAAACTGACACTGTCCCTACCTAGAGTTTTCTGTCCCTAGAATAAATGTTTTTTTTAATCACAATATAGCAAAAGGACAATTCACTCACTGTCCTTCCAGGTCCCTGGAAACAAGGACTTGCAGAGTGAAAGAAACTGACACTGTCCCTACCTAGAGTTTTCTGTCCCTAGAATAAATGTTTTTTTTAATCACAATATAGCAAAAGGACAATTCACTCACTGTCCTTCCAGGTCCCTGGAAACAAGGACTTGCAGAGTGAAAGAAACTGACACTGTCCCTACCTAGAGTTTTCTGTCCCTAGAATAAATGTTTTTTTTAATCACAATATAGCAAAAGGACAATTCACTCACTGTCCTTCCAGGTCCCTGGAAACAAGGACTTGCAGAGTGAAAGAAACTGACACTGTCCCTACCTAGAGTTTTCTGTCCCTAGAATAAATGTTTTTTTTAATCACAATATAGCAAAAGGACAATTCACTCACTGTCCTTCCAGGTCCCTGGAAACAAGGACTTGCAGAGTGAAAGAAACTGACACTGTCCCTACCTAGAGTTTTCTGTCCCTAGAATAAATGTTTTTTTTAATCACAATATAGCAAAAGGACAATTCACTCACTGTCCTTCCAGGTCCCTGGAAACAAGGACTTGCAGAGTGAAAGAAACTGACACTGTCCCTACCTAGAGTTTTCTGTCCCTAGAATAAATGTTTTTTTTAATCACAATATAGCAAAAGGACAATTCACTCACTGTCCTTCCAGGTCCCTGGAAACAAGGACTTGCAGAGTGAAAGAAACTGACACTGTCCCTACCTAGAGTTTTCTGTCCCTAGAATAAATGTTTTTTTTAATCACAATATAGCAAAAGGACAATTCACTCACTGTCCTTCCAGGTCCCTGGAAACAAGGACTTGCAGAGTGAAAGAAACTGACACTGTCCCTACCTAGAGTTTTCTGTCCCTAGAATAAATGTTTTTTTTAATCACAATATAGCAAAAGGACAATTCACTCACTGTCCTTCCAGGTCCCTGGAAACAAGGACTTGCAGAGTGAAAGAAACTGACACTGTCCCTACCTAGAGTTTTCTGTCCCTAGAATAAATGTTTTTTTTAATCACAATATAGCAAAAGGACAATTCACTCACTGTCCTTCCAGGTCCCTGGAAACAAGGACTTGCAGAGTGAAAGAAACTGACACTGTCCCTACCTAGAGTTTTCTGTCCCTAGAATAAATGTTTTTTTTAATCACAATATAGCAAAAGGACAATTCACTCACTGTCCTTCCAGGTCCCTGGAAACAAGGACTTGCAGAGTGAAAGAAACTGACACTGTCCCTACCTAGAGTTTTCTGTCCCTAGAATAAATGTTTTTTTTAATCACAATATAGCAAAAGGACAATTCACTCACTGTCCTTCCAGGTCCCTGGAAACAAGGACTTGCAGAGTGAAAGAAACTGACACTGTCCCTACCTAGAGTTTTCTGTCCCTAGAATAAATGTTTTTTTTAATCACAATATAGCAAAAGGACAATTCACTCACTGTCCTTCCAGGTCCCTGGAAACAAGGACTTGCAGAGTGAAAGAAACTGACACTGTCCCTACCTAGAGTTTTCTGTCCCTAGAATAAATGTTTTTTTTAATCACAATATAGCAAAAGGACAATTCACTCACTGTCCTTCCAGGTCCCTGGAAACAAGGACTTGCAGAGTGAAAGAAACTGACACTGTCCCTACCTAGAGTTTTCTGTCCCTAGAATAAATGTTTTTTTTAATCACAATATAGCAAAAGGACAATTCACTCACTGTCCTTCCAGGTCCCTGGAAACAAGGACTTGCAGAGTGAAAGAAACTGACACTGTCCCTACCTAGAGTTTTCTGTCCCTAGAATAAATGTTTTTTTTAATCACAATATAGCAAAAGGACAATTCACTCACTGTCCTTCCAGGTCCCTGGAAACAAGGACTTGCAGAGTGAAAGAAACTGACACTGTCCCTACCTAGAGTTTTCTGTCCCTAGAATAAATGTTTTTTTTAATCACAATATAGCAAAAGGACAATTCACTCACTGTCCTTCCAGGTCCCTGGAAACAAGGACTTGCAGAGTGAAAGAAACTGACACTGTCCCTACCTAGAGTTTTCTGTCCCTAGAATAAATGTTTTTTTTAATCACAATATAGCAAAAGGACAATTCACTCACTGTCCTTCCAGGTCCCTGGAAACAAGGACTTGCAGAGTGAAAGAAACTGACACTGTCCCTACCTAGAGTTTTCTGTCCCTAGAATAAATGTTTTTTTTAATCACAATATAGCAAAAGGACAATTCACTCACTGTCCTTCCAGGTCCCTGGAAACAAGGACTTGCAGAGTGAAAGAAACTGACACTGTCCCTACCTAGAGTTTTCTGTCCCTAGAATAAATGTTTTTTTTAATCACAATATAGCAAAAGGACAATTCACTCACTGTCCTTCCAGGTCCCTGGAAACAAGGACTTGCAGAGTGAAAGAAACTGACACTGTCCCTACCTAGAGTTTTCTGTCCCTAGAATAAATGTTTTTTTTTAAGCACACTATAGCAGAAGCACAAAACACACTGACACTCTCCCTACCTATCCTTCTCTTTCCCTAAACTAAAGGAATCCAGGTTAAGCAAGAAAGAAATAACAGTCACTGTCCCTGCCTATGCTACTCTATCCCTGCTCCGGAACACACTACACTAGGCCGCCGTGCTGGCGGCCTTTTATAGTGTGGGGCGTGTACTAAACACCCTCAGCAATAATTGGCCACAGGCATCCTGCCTGTGGCCAATCATTGCTCTCCTCGCTGCCGGCGCTGTGATTGGCCAAGCATGCGGGGTCACAGTGCATGCTTGGCCAATCACAGCGCCTGGATGACACTGCGATGGCGTAGTGCATTGTGGGCCGTTCGCGTCACTCGAATTTGGCGCGAACGGCCCAAATCGTTCGATCTTCGTCGAACGATCGAACAGCCAATGTTCGAGTCGAACGTATGTTCGACTCGAACACGAAGCTCATCCCTACTGGTTATGTATCTCATTTATGTTTGAGTGCATTTACGTTTTCATATAATTCTGAAGCTTTGTTAGAGCATTAGCCTGAGTCGTGTATCAAGAACAAACAGACTGTCATTTTTAAATGTTTATATGTATTTTTTTTAATTATTTGTCTATAATAAAAACCCTTAGTTTTTTACATTATCTATCCATGTGCCGCCTAAAGTCCATTTTTTAGTCTATTCACGTTTCCCCTGCTATACCGGGACGTTGGCACATTTATACCAGTGCATCCACAGTGTCACCCTGTGAGGATGCACGTTTAAGCAATTTTTCCTAGCACTCAGCATCAGCAGCAGTCTTCAAGGGATCATTTACAGTCCCAAGAAACCCATGGACTTGTACGTGGCTGGGAGGAGGTGGGTGTGGATCATGTCGTCCTTAGTGACCCAGAGGACTCTGGACCGAATTCCTCAGCAAACCTACGCTGCATGGCCTCCCTGATCCTGCAAAGCCTGCAAAAGGATCCTCGTATTCGTGGTATCAAGGAGAGGGATCATTACTGGTTGGCAACCCTCCTTGATCCACGTTACAAGGGTAAGGTTGCAGACCTTATCTTGCCGTCGCAGAGGGAGCAGAGGATGAAACATCTTCGGGAGGCCTTGCAGAAAGGTTTGTGGAACACATTTCCAGAGCCTGGGAGGTTACAAACTCCTGGTCCTGGACAACGTATTGCTGAAGCTTCGGTCAGTCAAAGAAGGAGCGGTGGGGAAGGTGGCCGTCTGACCGATGCGTTCAGACAATTTTTTAGTCCGCAGCCCCAAGGTATGAGCGGTTCCAGCAACCATCGTCAGCGTCTGATTCACATGGTGCAGGAATACCTAGGGGCAAGATCAGACTTGGACACCTTTCCCACCGAAAATCCTCTGGGTTACTAGGTCTTGAGGATGGATCACTGGCCAGAGCTTGCACAGTATGCAATTGAGCTACTGGCCTGTCCTGCATCCAGCGTTCTTTCGGAATGCACATTCAGTGCTGCTGGAGGCTTTGTAACCGATCACAGGGTGCGCCTGTCCACAGAATTGGTCGATCGGCTGACCTTCATAAAAATGAATCAGTCTTGGATCACCAGCTACCAAGCACCCGATGCTGATGTAACCGAATAATTTTTTTTGAATGTGAGATCCCTTCAAGACTGCCTATGCCGATGCTGAGTGACTATCCTGTTATGCTGAGTGACTATCCTCTTCCTCCTCAATGTTCATGCTGATAGCTTGTAAGAACATTTTTGGTTCTGGGCACCGCCACCAGTGGCTAAGGCCCACTTTTTCAGCCCCTGTTTAACAGGGGCGTGTAATTACAATTTTTGATGCAATACTTTGCAGCAGGGCTCATTCCTGCACTCCAACTACAGTATCTGTGAGGGGTTGCAGTGCTGTGGCACCATCACCAGTGCCTAAGGCCTTATTTTTCTGCCCCTGTTTAACAGGGGCGTGTAATTTAAAATTTTTGATGCAATGCTTTGCAGCAGGGCTCATTCCTGCGCTCCAACTAGTGTATCTGTGAGGGGTTGCAGTGTTGTGGCACCAGTGCCTAAGGCCCAATTTTTCTGCCCCTGTTTAACAGGGGCATGTAATTACAATTCTTGATCTAATATTTCACAGCAGGGCCCGTTCTTGCGCCCACCAAGAGTAACTGTGAGGGTTTACAGTATTGTGGCAACACCAACACCTAAGGCCCAAATTTCTGCAGAGTATATAGGGCAGGCCCCTACTTTCAAACATCCAACTTACAAACAACTCCTACTTGCAAACAGAAGGAGACTACAGGAAGTTAGAGGAAATCTACCCCTAGGAAGGGAAATTCTCTCCTCTAACAGTTCCTTGTTTCACTAAAAACCCAAAATTTTCAAAATCCAATTGTCATTGGGACAGAAAGTGAGATGAAATCTTCTGAAGAGGTGCACAGACAGCAAAACAAATGTTACAGGGGTGATAACCTTTCCCTATGTTTTCCAAAAATCTTAAAAAAAGATTTTTTGGTTGGAGCTACACTTTAAAAATGTACCAGTTCAAACAGATTCTACTTAAGAACAAACCTACAGTCCCTGTCTTGTTTGCACCGCCTGTATACTGATGTTCAGAGTATACAGGGCCTGGGGGCCCCAGGCCTTTCCTTTTTTTAATTTGGGTGCGGGGTTCCCCTTAATATCCATAGAAGACCCAAAGGGGCTGGTAATGGTCTGGGGGGGGTACGCATGCTGTTTTTGTCAATGATTTTCATCCATATATCCCGGACCAGACATGACATTTTAAATTACTAACCCAAAAAACACGCTCTATGAGCATGCACAGAAACATCCAAGTGCTGTTCACATACAAAAAGCATGAAAAAAATGAAAGTCCCTGAGCATGCTCAGACCAACCCAAATGCATTTCACACAGGCACATGAAAAAAGCAAAGTCCCTGAGCATGCCCGGACCAACCCAAATGCAGCTAGCACAAAATAAGCCACCCCCTGTCCAAAATTAAGCACATCATCCAGCATGCTACTAAATTAGAGATGGGACAAATACCCCCGGTCCAGGGGGGCAAACAAAGAGCCTAACATGGGCAAAAGTTAGACAACAAATACCATTGCAGTCTATGGGAACTGACTTGTTAATTTTGCTAGTCCCCACTTGGCTGGCTTATCTTCTAGTTATTGGCCTTAAAATGTGTATGGGGGCCCAGATCCCACCCTAAGGGACAAATATCAATGTCACCAATTTAGAGAACCCAAAAACTAAACAAGGAGAAGTGCCTTTAAATATACCAAATTGCCAAGGGCCAGTTCACACCACATGCAGTCCAGTGCGTTTTTTTATGCCTCAAAAATGCATGGAAAGTAGGTTATATGTTTTTCAATAGCATAGTTCACACCATTGCTTACAGTTCCATTGGGTTCCAGTTCCAGAAAATAAAGTAGAACATGCTGCATTTTTCCTGCACTGGACTGTACTGGAACACTGTAAAACGCAAAAAAAAATGCATCATAACTGCGCAGGAACGCATCAAAAATGCACATGCAGAAAAGCATCTGGACTGCGTTTCTATAGAGTGAACTTGCCCTAAAGCTTTTAACTTGGGGGGAGGGGGGGGTACTCTGCCTGTAAAGTGGTGCATCTGTAGCATAATGAAAGGGGTGGATGCCTGGAGGGCAGGAGGGGCTCAGGCACCCCAAAATTGGTTTGGATTGGTGAAGGCAGCTCACAGCCTTTGGAGAATGGAGTGGTGTGTAGAGTTCCACTTTAAAAGCAAAAACTAGCCCAAAGAAAACATATGCATTAGAAGGGGGAGACACGAGCATTGGAGAATGGAGTGTAGAGTTCCCCTTTAAAAGCCAAAAATAGCCCAAAGAAAACATATGCATTAGAAGGGGGAGACAAGAGCATTGGAGAATGGAGTGTAGAGTTTCCCTTTAAAAGCCAAAAATAGCCCAAAGAAAACATATGCATTAGAGGGGAAAGGTTAAATGCCCTTTTAGGAGGAGCTAGAGTAGCAAGAGTCTTTTTACATAATTTTAACAAGGTACATGAAACATGTTAACAACGTAACACGCTAACATGACCTGTGTGCAAATATCCTTAAAAAAAGACATAAAAGTGAACCAGCGTTAAAAAAAAAGTAGTTTAGAGGTGCGCCTGTTCAACCGACGCAAAAATGCATTTACGTTACTTGACATTTACTAGGATTTAAACGTGTGAAATTCAGCTTGCGCATGAGCAGTGCACAAATAGACCTCACGCAGTTCTAAACGTACTTGCAGGCACAGCAGGCTTGTTCTGAAAAAGTTACTTTCTCATTCTATTTTGGGCATATTTGTTACTTGGGCAGTTGTTACTATACTTCCTCACATCACCCCACTTCACCCCATAATATTGTCACTTCCAGCTTCTTTTAATTTTGATTTGAAGATTCCGTGCGCCATCTCCATAGTGGTGCACTGATCGCCTCCTCCCGTGCGCCGAGATCACTTTAGTAAATGGGGAATAGTGCTGTGTTACCGGCGCAAACGTTTCGTAAATACCAAAACGTACGTTGCGCCTCTGCGTGCGCCTCAACTCAAGGCGCAAACGGTTAGTAAATCAGCCCCACAGTGTCCAAATCTAGTGCGGAAAGCTGTCTTCCATTCGTCCCCTTTGCGGATCCGAACTAAGTTATATTCGCCCCGTAAGTCCAGTTTTGTGAACACCGTGGACTAGGGATGAGCTTCGTGTTCGAGTCGAACATACGTTCGACTCGAACATCGGCTGTTCGATCGTTCGACGAAGATCGAACGATTTGGGCCGTTCGCGCCAAATTCGAGTGACGCGAACGGCCCACAATGCACTACGCCATCGCAGTGTCATCCAGGCGCTGTGATTGGCCAAGCATGCACTGTGACCCCGCATGCTTGGCCAATCACAGCGCCGGCAGCGAGGAGAGCAATGATTGGCCACAGGCAGGATGCCTGTGGCCAATTATTGCTGAGGGTGTTTAGTACACGCCCCACACTATAAAAGGCCGCCAGCACGGCGGCCTAGTGTAGTGTGTTCCGGAGCAGGGATAGAGCAGCATAGGCAGGGACAGTGACTGTTATTTCTTTCTTGCTTAACCTGGATTCCTTTAGTTTAGGGAAAGAGAAGGATAGGTAGGGAGAGTGTCAGTGTGTTTTGTGCTTGTGCTATAGTGTGCTTAAAAAAAACATTTATTCTAGGGACAGAAAACTGTAGGTAGGGACAGTGTCAGTTTCTTTCACTCTGCAAGTCCTTGTTTCCAGGGACCTGGAAGGACAGTGAGTGAATTGTCCTTGTGCTATATTGTGCTTAAAAAAACATTTATTCTAGGGACAGAAAACTGTAGGTAGGGAGAGTGTCAGTTTCTTTCACTCTGCAAGTCCTTGTTTCCAGGGACCTGTAAGGACAGTGAGTGAATTGTCCTTGTGCTATATTGTGCTTAAAAAAAACATTTATTCTAGGGACAGAAAACTGTAGGTAGGGAGAGTGTCAGTTTATTTCACTCTGCAAGTCCTTGTTTCCAGGGACCTGGAAGGACAGTGAGTGAATTCTCCTTGTGCTATATTGTGCTTAAAAAAAACATTTATTCTAGGGACAGAAAACTGTAGGTAGGGACAGTGTCAGTTTCTTTCACTCTGCAAGTCCTTGTTTCCAGGGACCTGTAAGGACAGTGAGTGAATTGTCCTTGTGCTATATTGTGATTAAAAAAAACATTTTTTCTAGGGACAGAAAACTGTAGGTAGGGAGAGTGTTTTTTTTCTTTCACTCTGCAAGTCCTTGTTTCCAGGGACCTGTAAGGACAGTGAGTGAATTGTCCTTGTGCTATATTGTGCTTAAAAAAAACATTTTTTCTAGGGACAGAAAACTGTAGGTAGGGAGAGTGTTTTTTTTCTTTCACTCTGCAAGTCCTTGTTTCCAGGGACCTGTAAGGACAGTGAGTGAATTGTCCTTGTGCTATATTGTGCTTAAAAAAAACATTTATTCTAGGGACAGAAAACTGTAGGTAGGGAGAGTGTCAGTTTATTTCACTCTGCAAGTCCTTGTTTCCAGGGACCTGGAAGGACAGTGAGTGAATTGTCCTTGTGCTATATTGTGATTAAAAAAAACATTTATTCTAGGGACAGAAAACTGTAGGTAGGGAGAGTGTCAGTTTATTTCACTCTGCAAGTCCTTGTTTCCAGGGACCTGTAAGGACAGTGAGTGAATTGTCCTTGTGCTATATTGTGATTAAAAAAAACATTTTTTCTAGGGACAGAAAACTGTAGGTAGGGAGAGTGTTTTTTTTCTTTCACTCTGCAAGTCCTTGTTTCCAGGGACCTGTAAGGACAGTGAGTGAATTGTCCTTGTGCTATATTGTGCTTAAAAAAAACATTTATTCTAGGGACAGAAAACTGTAGGTAGGGAGAGTGTCAGTTTATTTCACTCTGCAAGTCCTTGTTTCCAGGGACCTGGAAGGACAGTGAGTGAATTGTCCTTGTGTTATATTGTGATTAAAAAAAACATTTTTTCTAGGGACAGAAAACTGTAGGTAGGGAGAGTGTTTTTTTTCTTTCACTCTGCAAGTCCTTGTTTCCAGGGACCTGTAAGGACAGTGAGTGAATTGTCCTTGTGCTATATTGTGCTTAAAAAAAACATTTATTCTAGGGACAGAAAACTGTAGGTAGGGAGAGTGTCAGTTTATTTCACTCTGCAAGTCCTTGTTTCCAGGGACCTGGAAGGACAGTGAGTGAATTGTCCTTGTGTTATATTGTGATTAAAAAAAACATTTTTTCTAGGGACAGAAAACTGTAGGTAGGGAGAGTGTTTTTTTTCTTTCACTCTGCAAGTCCTTGTTTCCAGGGACCTGTAAGGACAGTGAGTGAATTGTCCTTGTGCTATATTGTGATTAAAAAAAACATTTTTTCTAGGGACAGAAAACTGTAGGTAGGGAGAGTGTCAGTTTATTTCACTCTGCAAGTCCTTGTTTCCAGGGACCTGTAAGGACAGTGAGTGAATTGTCCTTGTGCTATATTGTGATTAAAAAAAACATTTTTTCTAGGGACAGAAAACTGTAGGTAGGGAGAGTGTTTTTTTTCTTTCACTCTGCAAGTCCTTGTTTCCAGGGACCTGTAAGGACAGTGAGTGAATTGTCCTTGTGCTATATTGTGCTTAAAAAAAACATTTATTCTAGGGACAGAAAACTGTAGGTAGGGAGAGTGTCAGTTTATTTCACTCTGCAAGTCCTTGTTTCCAGGGACCTGGAAGGACAGTGAGTGAATTGTCCTTGTGTTATATTGTGATTAAAAAAAACATTTTTTCTAGGGACAGAAAACTGTAGGTAGGGAGAGTGTTTTTTTTCTTTCACTCTGCAAGTCCTTGTTTCCAGGGACCTGTAAGGACAGTGAGTGAATTGTCCTTGTGCTATATTGTGATTAAAAAAAACATTTTTTCTAGGGACAGAAAACTGTAGGTAGGGAGAGTGTTTTTTTTCTTTCACTCTGCAAGTCCTTGTTTCCAGGGACCTGTAAGGACAGTGAGTGAATTGTCCTTGTGCTATATTGTGCTTAAAAAAAACATTTATTCTAGGGACAGAAAACTGTAGGTAGGGAGAGTGTCAGTTTATTTCACTCTGCAAGTCCTTGTTTCCAGGGACCTGGAAGGACAGTGAGTGAATTGTCCTTGTGCTATATTGTGATTAAAAAAAACATTTTTTCTAGGGACAGAAAACTGTAGGTAGGGAGAGTGTTTTTTTTCTTTCACTCTGCAAGTCCTTGTTTCCAGGGACCTGGAAGGACAGTGAGTGAATTCTCCTTGTGCTATATTGTGCTTAAAAAAAACATTTATTCTAGGGACAGAAAACTGTAGGTAGGGAGAGTGTCAGTTTATTTCACTCTGCAAGTCCTTGTTTCCAGGGACCTGGAAGGACAGTGAGTGAATTGTCCTTGTGCTATATTGTGATTAAAAAAAACATTTTTTCTAGGGACAGAAAACTGTAGGTAGGGAGAGTGTTTTTTTTCTTTCACTCTGCAAGTCCTTGTTTCCAGGGACCTGTAAGGACAGTGAGTGAATTGTCCTTGTGCTATATTGTGCTTAAAAAAAACATTTATTCTAGGGACAGAAAACTGTAGGTAGGGAGAGTGTCAGTTTATTTCACTCTGCAAGTCCTTGTTTCCAGGGACCTGGAAGGACAGTGAGTGAATTCTCCTTGTGCTATATTGTGCTTAAAAAAAACATTTATTCTAGGGACAGAAAACTGTAGGTAGGGAGAGTGTCAGTTTATTTCACTCTGCAAGTCCTTGTTTCCAGGGACCTGTAAGGACAGTGAGTGAATTGTCCTTGTGCTATATTGTGATTAAAAAAAACATTTTTTCTAGGGACAGAAAACTGTAGGTAGGGAGAGTGTTTTTTTTCTTTCACTCTGCAAGTCCTTGTTTCCAGGGACCTGTAAGGACAGTGAGTGAATTGTCCTTGTGCTATATTGTGCTTAAAAAAAACATTTTTTCTAGGGACAGAAAACTGTAGGTAGGGAGAGTGTTTTTTTTCTTTCACTCTGCAAGTCCTTGTTTCCAGGGACCTGTAAGGACAGTGAGTGAATTGTCCTTGTGCTATATTGTGCTTAAAAAAAACATTTATTCTAGGGACAGAAAACTGTAGGTAGGGAGAGTGTCAGTTTATTTCACTCTGCAAGTCCTTGTTTCCAGGGACCTGGAAGGACAGTGAGTGAATTGTCCTTGTGCTATATTGTGATTAAAAAAAACATTTATTCTAGGGACAGAAAACTGTAGGTAGGGAGAGTGTCAGTTTATTTCACTCTGCAAGTCCTTGTTTCCAGGGACCTGTAAGGACAGTGAGTGAATTGTCCTTGTGCTATATTGTGCTTAAAAAAAACATTTTTTCTAGGGACAGAAAACTGTAGGTAGGGAGAGTGTTTTTTTTCTTTCACTCTGCAAGTCCTTGTTTCCAGGGACCTGTAAGGACAGTGAGTGAATTGTCCTTGTGCTATATTGTGCTTAAAAAAAACATTTATTCTAGGGACAGAAAACTGTAGGTAGGGAGAGTGTCAGTTTATTTCACTCTGCAAGTCCTTGTTTCCAGGGACCTGGAAGGACAGTGAGTGAATTGTCCTTGTGCTATATTGTGATTAAAAAAAACATTTTTTCTAGGGACAGAAAACTGTAGGTAGGGAGAGTGTTTTTTTTCTTTCACTCTGCAAGTCCTTGTTTCCAGGGACCTGGAAGGACAGTGAGTGAATTCTCCTTGTGCTATATTGTGCTTAAAAAAAACATTTATTCTAGGGACAGAAAACTGTAGGTAGGGAGAGTGTTTTTTTTCTTTCACTCTGCAAGTCCTTGTTTCCAGGGACCTGGAAGGACAGTGAGTGAATTCTCCTTGTGCTATATTGTGCTTAAAAAAAACATTTATTCTAGGGACAGAAAACTGTAGGTAGGGAGAGTGTCAGTTTATTTCACTCTGCAAGTCCTTGTTTCCAGGGACCTGTAAGGACAGTGAGTGAATTGTCCTTGTGCTATATTGTGATTAAAAAAAACATTTTTTCTAGGGACAGAAAACTGTAGGTAGGGAGAGTGTCAGTTTCTTTCACTGTGAAAGTCCTTGTTTCAAGGGACAGAGAAGGACACCTGAAGGTAGCCCTTATTGCTTTTTTCCCATCTCCCTGCAGGCCATCTATTAGAATGTCTGGAAGGCAAACAAGGAGAGGCAGACAGTCAGGAGGCAATAAAAGAGGGCAAGCAGGCTCTGTGTCTGGGGGCAACAGTGCTGGTCGTGGACGCGGTGCATTGTCATCAGCACATGGCCATGGGACACGCTTGTCCTTCTTTTCGGCAGCTGGACATGTTGAGCCACATCATGCCGAAGACTTGGTAGAGTGGATGACCAAGCCCTCCTCCTCCTCCTCATCCTCTCTCACCCAGGCTCAGGGTACTGGAAAAGCAGCTGCCAAAGCGTCGTCTTCCCTGGTATCAATGTCAGACAAATCATCAGTCACTCCTTCCCTAGACCCACCATGTCCTCCTCCTGAGGAGTCCCCCGAACTGTTTCAGCACAGTGTTGGGTACATGCTCCAGGAGGATGCCCAGCGTTTCGAAGGGTCTGATGATGAAACCCAGCTAGAGGAAGGCAGTAGCGTGAGAGCAGACAGAGGGGATGCTCAAGAAGGACACCAATCTGGCAGTCATGTTCCAGCAGCTGCAGCATACTGCCAGATTGGCTCCAGTGATGAGGAGGGAGGGGATGATGAGGTCACTGACTCCACGTGGGTGCCTAATAGGAGAGAGGAGGAGGAGGAGGATGAGGAGGAGGCACATCTCCAACGAGGCAGGATGCCCTTTGGTGGCCAGCGTAAGGGCAGTACACCGACGGAATCACACCGCAGAGCTCCGCCTGTGCAGGGCGCTGCCTCTGCCCGTCATTCAAAAAGTTCTTTGGTGTGGGCCTTTTTTGAGGCTAGTGCATCAGATCGCACAGCTGCTGTTTGCAACATATGTCTCAAGCGTATATCGCGTGGCCAAAACATCAGCCGCTTGGGTACCACATGCCTGACCAGACATATGTTGACCTGCCATGCAGCTCGTTGGCAAGCCTACCTCAAAGACCCACACCAAAGAACAAAGCGGACCTCTCCTTGCACCGCATCAGCTGGGATCTCCAACCCCACTATAACTTCAGTCCTCTCTGAAACATGCACTGAGAGGAATGAAGGTGTAGAATTAGGTGTGTCACAGCCAAGTACTTGCGCCCACTCTGCTAGCAGTACACCGACGTCCGATTCTAGCAGGCAAATTTCCCTGCCCCAGCTGCTGGACCGTCGAAAGAAGTTCACTCCCAGCCATCCACATGCCCAGCGGTTGAATGCTAGCTTGGCTAAATTGCTAGCGCTTCAACTGCTGCCTTTTCAGTTGGTAGACTCGGCCCCCTTCCGTGAGTTTGTGCAATGTGCAGTTCCTCAGTGGCAGGTTCCCAAACGCCACTTTTTCTCACGGAAGGCTATTCCGGCTCTCTACCGGCATGTGGAAGGCAATGTCTTGGCCTCGCTGGACAGGGCGGTCAGCGGTAAGGTGCATATTACCGCTGACTCATGGTCCAGCAGGCATGGACAGGGACGTTACCTTTCTTTCACGGCCCATTGGGTCACTCTTTTGGCAGCTGGGAAGGATTCAGGACAAGGTGCAGTAGTGTTGGAGGTTGTCCCACCGCCACGCCTCCAAAATGCTACTACTGGTTGTGACACACCTCTCTCCTCCACCCCCTCCTCTTCTTCTTCCTCCATGGCCTCTTCCTGTGGTTTGTCCTATGAACCAGCGGTGCTCCGTAGCCGTTCACGGGGCTACGCAAGTACGCAGGCAAAAAGATGCCATGCCGTGCTTGCGCTGGTGTGTTTGGGGGACAGAAGCCACACTGGGGCAGAGGTCCTGTCTGCTCTGCAGGGCCAGGCCGAGAGGTGGTTGACGCCACGCCAGCTTAAGCCAGGAATGGTGGTTTGCGACAATGGCACCAACCTCCTCTCCGCCCTCCGACAGGGACAACTGACCCATGTGCCCTGTGTGGCTCACGTCCTTAACCTGGTGGTGCAGCGCTTCTTAGGCAGGTACCCGGGCTTACAGGATGTCCTGAGGCAGGCCAGGAAAGTCTGTGTGCATTTCCGCAGATCTTATAATGCCAGTGCTCGCCTGGCTGAGCTGCAAAAGGAGTTGAACCTGCCCAAGAACCGCCTTATATGTGACATGCCCACCAGGTGGAACTCAATGTTGGCCATGCTGCAGCGGCTGCACACGCAGCAGAGGGCCATCAATGAGTACCTGTGCGACTACGGCACCAGGACAGGGTCAGGGGAGCTTGGTTTTTTTTCTCCACGCCAGTGGGGCATGATCAGGGATGCATGCACTGTCCTGGCACCATTTGAGGAGGCCACGAGGATGGTGAGCAGTGACAGTGCATGCATCAGTGACACTGTACCTCTTGTCCACCTGTTGGAGCACACGCTGCGTGGAATAATGGACAGGGCACTTGAGGCAGAACAGAGGCAGGAAGAGGAGGACTTCCTTGCCTCTCAAGGCCCCCTTTACCCAGACAGTGTTCCTTCTGTCCCACCCATCGCACAGGAAGAGGAGGAGGAGGAGGAGGAGGAGGAGGATTGTGTCAGCATGGAGGTGGAGGCTGGCACTCAGCATCATCAGCAGCAGTCTTTTAGGGATGATTTACAGTCCCAAGAAACCAGTGGACTTGTACGTGGCTGGGAGGAGGTGGCTGCGGATCATGTCGTCCTTAGTGACCCAGAGGACTCCGGAGCGAATGCCTCAGCAAAACTACGCTGCATGGCCTCCCTGATCCTGCAAAGTCTGCGGAAGGATCCTCGTATTCTTCGGATCAAGGAGAGGGACCATTACTGGCTGGCCACTCTCCTTGATCCACGGTACAAGGGTAAGGTTGCGGACCTTATGTTACCGTCGCAGAGGGAGCAGAGGATGAGACAACTCCGGGAGGCCTTGCAGAAAGGTCTGTGCAACGTGTTCCCAGAGACTGGGAGGTTGCAAACTCCTGGTCCTGGACAACGAGTTGCTGAGGCTTCGGCCAGTCAAAGAAGGAGCGGTGGGGAAGGTGGCCGTCTGACCGATGCGTTCAGACAATTCTTTAGTCCGCAGCCCCAAAGTATGATCGGTTCCAGCAACCATCGCCAGCGTCTGATAAACATGGTGCAGGAATATCTAGGGGCAAGGTCAGACTTGGACACCTTCCCCACCGAAAATCCTCTGGCTTACTGGGTCTTGAGGATGGATCACTGGCCAGAGCTTGCACAGTATGCAATTGAGCTACTGGCCTGTCCTGCATCCAGCGTTCTTTCGGAACGCACATTCAGTGCTGCTGGAGGATTTGTCACGGATCACAGGGTGCGCCTGTCCACCGACTCGGTTGATCGACTGACTTTCATCAAGATGAACCAGTCTTGGATCACCACCAGCTACCACACACCTGATGCTGATATAACAGACTAATTGATTTTAACATGTCACATCCCTTCAAGACTGATGCTGATGCTGAGTGCCTGTGCTGTTATGTTGACTGGCTATCCTCCTCCTCCGAGTCCTCAATGATACGATTGATGATGATAGCTTGTAAGATCATTTTTGTTTATGGGTGCCGCCACCAGTGCCTAACGCCCAATTTTTCAGCCCCTGTTTAACAGGGGCGTGTAATTACAATTTTTGAAGCAATACTTTGCAACAGGGCTCATTGCTGTGCTCCAAGTACAGTATCTGTGAGGAGTTGCAGTGTTGTGCCACCAGTGCCTAAGGCCCAATTTTTCAGCCCCTGTTTAACAGGGGCGTGTCATTACAATTTTTGAAGCAATACTTTGCAACAGGGCTCATTGGTGTGCTCCAAGTACAGTATCTGTGAGGAGTTGCAGTGTTGTGCCACCAGTGCCTAAGGCCCAATTTTTCAGCCCCTGTTTAACAGGGGCGTGTCATTACAATTTTTGAAGCAATACTTTGCAACAGGGCTCATTGGTGTGCTCCAAGTACAGTATCTGTGAGGAGTTGCAGTGTTGTGCCACCAGTGCCTAAGGCCCAATTTTTCAGCCCCTGTTTAACAGGGGCGTGTCATTACAATTTTTGAAGCAATACTTTGCAACAGGGCTCATTGCTGTGCTCCAAGTACAGTATCTGTGAGGAGTTGCAGTGTTGTGCCACCAGTGCCTAAGGCCCAATTTTTCAGCCCCTGTTTAACAGGGGCGTGTCATTACAATTTTTGAAGCAATACTTTGCAACAGGGCTCATTGCTGTGCTCCAAGTACAGTATCTGTGAGGAGTTGCAGTGTTGTGCCACCAGTGCCTAAGGCCCAATTTTTCAGCCCCTGTTTAACAGGGGCGTGTCATTACAATTTTTGAAGCAATACTTTGCAACAGGGCTCATTGGTGTGCTCCAAGTACAGTATCTGTGAGGAGTTGCAGTGTTGTGCCACCAGTGCCTAAGGCCCAATTTTTCAGCCCCTGTTTAACAGGGGCGTGTCATTACAATTTTTGAAGCAATACTTTGCAACAGGGCTCATTGCTGTGCTCCAAGTACAGTATCTGTGAGGGGTTGCAGTGTTGTGCCACCAGTGCCTAAGGCCCAATTTTTCAGCCCCTGTTCAACAGGGGCATGTAATTACAATTCTTGATCTAATAATTCACAGCAGGGCCCATTGCTGCACCCACCAAGAGTAACTGTCAGGGCTTACAGTGTTGTGGCACCAGCACCACCATCAAAGGCCCAATTTTTACTACCACTGTTCAACAATTATATGTAATTAAAATTCCTGATATAATAGTTGACAGCAGGGCGTTCCAGCACCAACCAAGAGTAACTGTGAGTGCTTACAGTGTTGTGCCAACACCAACAACTAAGGGGCCTATTTCTGCAGAGTATATACGGCAGGTCCCTACTTTCAAACATCCAACTTACAAACGACTCCTACTTGCAAACGCAAGAAGACAACAGGAAGTGAGAGGAAATCTACCACTAGGAAGGAAAATTCTCTCCTGTAAGAATAAATATGGGAGAAAGGTGTCTCCTCTGTACTGATGCTTTATCAGCAATCCTTGTTTCAAGAAAAACACCACATTTCAAAAACAGTTGTCATTGGGACGGAAAGTGAGGTGAAATGTTCTGAACAGGGGCACAGACAGCAAAACAAATGTTACAGGGGTGATAACCCTTACCTATGTTTTCCAAAAAGTTTAAAAATAGATTTTTGGTCTGGAGCTACACTTCAACAATGTACCTGTTCAAAATTACAAACAGACTCTACATAAGAACAAACCTACAGTCCCTGTCTTGTATGCACCGCCTGTATAGGGCTGTTCAGAGTATATAGGGCCTTTTTTATTTTATGTGCGGGGTTCCCCTTAATATCCATACAAGACCCAAAGGGGCTGGTAATGGGCTGGGGTAGGGGGGGGGGGGGTCATGGGGTAGCTATGCCATTTTTCTTAAAGAATTTCATCCATATTACCGGGACCAGACATTACATTAAAGCCGCAAGCAGTTTTAAATGGCTTTTTTTTCCTTTAGAAGTGTCATTTTGTGCAGGGACAGTTCTAAACACGGGAAACACGTGGCACTTCACAGGCATACTTTAGACACCCCCCAGGTACGATATTTAAAGGAATATTTGACTTTTTTTTTTTCACTTTATGCATCATTAAAATGACTGCTCCCGAAAAACGACCGTTTTTAAAACTTCTTTTTGCATTGATACATGTCCCCTGGTGCAGAACCCGGGTTCCCAAACCCTTTTTAGGACAATAACATGCATAATAGTTGTTATAATTAGCACTTTAGAATTCGAACGTTCGCATCCATTGTATTTAATAGGGTTCTAATGTTCGTTCGAACTTTCGGTCCGTTCGCGGGTTCTGGTGCGAACCGAACCCGGGGGTGTTCGGCTCATCACTACCGTGGACGCCTTGAAGCGCTGAAATAGTTCCGGAACCAGGGGCAAAGGGCAAAGGATATCTGTTTCTGATGGTGATTGTAACGGGAGGGCCCGGGGAACCCAGAATCCATTAAAACTGCTTGCGGCTTTAAATTACTTTTATTCCTTTAGAAATGTCATTTTGTCCACGGACAGTTCTAATCACGGGAAACACGTGCCATTTTACAGGCATGCTGTAGACACCCCCCAGGCACGATATTTAAAGGAATATTTCACTTTTATTTTTTAACTTTAAGCATCAATAAAATCACTGCTCCCGAAAAAATGGCTGTTTTTAAAACTTTTTTTTGCATGGATACATGTACCCTGGGGCTGGACCCGGGTCCCCAAACCCTTTTTAGGACAATAACTTCCATATTAGCCTTCAAAATTCGCACTTTTGATTTCTGACGTTTGAGTCCCATAGACTTTAACAGGGTTCGAAAGTTTGCAAAAACTTTCGGTCCGTTCGCAGGTTCTGGTGCAAACCGAACCGGGGGTGTTCGGCTCATCCCTACCAGTGAATAAGAAGGGTAGTGAAAGACAAAAAAGGGAGACATAGGTAAAAGGTACAGGCAACCCTGTATGGCACAAGGGGCCAAGAGAGATAAAGCATAGCTGGCCCCTCCATATTCCACAAGCGCTGCAGTTACCAATTTTAAAAGCAGATTTTGTTCCTAAAGAGGAAACACTGCAGGGGCCCCAATAAGACCCACAGAAGGGGCTCCCAGACTATAGCGCTTTTAGCAGCCTATGAGCTGGGACTTCGTACTGTGAGAGGCTCAACCCAGATGGCTACTGCACTGAGTACTGCTTACTCTTTACTGGTGCGTTGAGGTATGAGGAAAAAAAGAAGAATGGGGTGGCGGCTAACCATGCCCTAATTTATGCTATTCACTGGTCCTGAGGGAGTGGTCAAGAGGCAGAGCTGTATCACTAGTATGCTGCCATGTTGGCGTCAGGAAAATGACACTGGCAGTGAAGGGGTTAATCTGTAGGGGCGCTGAAGGGGTTAGGTGTGATCTAGGGAGTCCTTCTAACTGTTAGGGGGCGTGGCTTGACATGTCACTGATCGCTGTTCCCGGTGACAGGGAACAGACGATCAGTGACATGTCACTAGGCAGAACGGGGAGATGTTGTGTTTACACGCGCCCGACCACACGGCGGCAAATTAAAGGGGACGTATATATACGCCCATTTGCCTATCCATGCCATTCTATCGACGTATATCTTCGTGCGACGGTCGGGAAGCGGTTAAGAATGTTCGTTTGATTTTCTAATTGTTAATGGGGTCAAATCAACGTTTGTTTTCAACCACAGTGATGGGAAAATTTGAAAAAAATAGAAAACTTATTGGTCAAAGGAATTTTCAGACAGTGTATGTGGTTTTCATTCAGAAATTATATTTATTTTAAAACAATGTTAACCACTTGCCGACCGCCGCACGACGATATCTGTTGACAGAATGTCACGGGCAGGCAAATGGGTGTATATATATATACGTTCCTGCCTCCCAGCGGGTGTGGGGGCCTGATTGTGGCCCCCGCCGGTGCTTGCGGCGGTCGGCATCGTTGCAGGAGCGATCCGAGATGAGGGGGAGGCCACCGATTCATGGCTACCCCCTCACGATCGTTCCTGACGAATCAGCTTCTTCCTCTGTCTGTGAATTGTAAACACAGACAGAGGAAGTGATGTCACCTCTCCTCGTGTCGGTCTTTTGGTCCGGCGCCGAGGAGAAAAGACATCTCACAGTAAGTTGCACCAACAGACCACTGACACCAGCACACATAGGCACATATATCACCCCCCGATCACCCCCTGCACCCCCAGTCACAGTGTCACCGATTGCAGTGGTCATTTATTTACTGATCACTGCATTTGGTGTAATTTGTGACTGTAAAAAGTGTCAGGGCAGTTGGTGTTAGGCCCCTTTAGGTTTAGGTTACCCCCCTAACCCCCCCTAATAAAGGTTTAACCCCTTGATCGCCCCCCAAGTAACACTTTCACCCCCTGTCGCCAGTGTCACTAAGCAATTTTTTTCTGATCGCCATATAAGTGTCGCGGGTGACGCTAGGTATCCAGTTAGTTATTTAGGTTCACCGTCAAATTTTTATAGCGTCAGGTATCCCTATATACTACCTAATAAAGGTTTCAACCCCCTGATTGCCCCCTAGTTAACCCCTTTCACCAGTGATCACCGTATAAGTGTTACGGGTGACGCTGGTTAGTTAGTTTGCTTTTTAAAGTGTCAGGGCACCCGCCGTTTATTACCCAATAAAGATTTAACCCCCTGATCGCCCGGCGGGTGATATCAGTTAGGTTTAGTGTCAGATAGGGTCTGCATTGCCCCAGGTAGCGTCAGATTAGTGCCAGTAGCACTAACACCCACACAGCATACACCTCCCTTAGTGGTATAGTATCTGACCGGATCAATATCTGATCTGATCAGATCTTTACTAGCGTCCCCAGCAGTTTAGGGTTCCCAAGGACACAGTGTTAGCGGGATCAGCCCAGATACCTGCTGGCACCTGCGTTTTGCCCCACCGCCCAGCTCAGCCCAGCCCAGCCCAGCCCAGCCCACCCAAGTGCAGTATCGATCGATCACTGTCACTTACAAAACACTAAACACATAACTGCAGCGTTCGCAGAGTCAGGCCTGATCCCTGCGATCGCTAACAGTTTTTTTGGTAGCGTTTTATACACGTTCCTGAGCATGACAGATAGTGAAGAAGAGGTCATGCCTCTGTCAGATTCAGGCTCAGAATATGATCCTGTAGACGACAGCGGCTCCATGACAGATAGCACTGACGACGAATTTGAGGTCCCTGCCAAGGTCAGGCGTACCCGACCCCATTCTTCTGCTGTTGTTGAGGTGCAAGAACGGCAGGGCTTTCGTATGGAGCAGAGAGGTACTAGTGCCGCTTATCCTTCTGGTGAGCTGGCAAGCACCAGCGGCCTATTACACCCTGGTCATACATCCAGTACTGCAGTAACACTTGGTGACATGGCGAGTCCCATAATTGCAGTTCAAGCTGGTGAGGTGGCAAGCACAAGTAGTGTCCCACTGCCACCAAGAAGAAGACAAAGACAGGCCCGTCATGCCCATAGTGTCCTTCCTGCAGAATTCGCCAAACCTTATTGGGAGCCCACCACTTCTGAAGCACCTGTATTTCCCCCATTCACTGGCCAACCCGGAATTCAGGTGGAAACAGTTGATTTTACGGCACTTGATTTTTATTCACTGTTTTTCACGGAAGATCTCTATAGATCTATTGTGGACCAAAGTAATTTGTATGCTGGTCAATACATCGCCGCTAATCCCTAGTCCTCCCTTGCCAAAGAATGGAAACCAATTACGGTTTCCGAATTTAAGACCTTTCTGGGCCTATCCCTCGACATGGGCATAGTTAAATTGAGTGAGCTGCGGATATATTAGTCCATTGACCCAGTTTACCATTTGTTCTCTGCCTCCATGGCCAGGGCACGATACGAGCAGATCTTGCGGTTCATGCAGTTCAACAACAATGAACTTTGTCGTCCTCGTGGAGACCCTGAATTAGATCGGCTCTACAAAATTCGGCCCCTCGTAAACCACTTCAACTAACGTTTTGCAGCCTTGTATACTCACCATCAAGTTGTCTGCGTTGACGAGTCCCTCATTACATTTTCTGGCCGCTTGTCTTTCAAACAGCACCTTCCCAGCAAACGTGCCAGATATGGGGTCAAGATGTATAAGCTTTGTGACAGGGCCACAGGCTATACATGTAGTTTTATGGTTTACGAGGGAAAAGATAGTCACGTAGAGCCGGAGAACTGCCCAGATTACATAGGGAGCGCTGGCAAGATAGTGTGGAACTTGGTGTCACCCTTATTCGGAAAGGGGTACCACTTGTATGTGGACAATTATTACACGAGCGAGCCACCTTTTAGTCACTTGTTTGATCATCAAATTGGCGCATGTGGCACCGTGCTACCTAATCGCCGGGGCTTACCCCAGAGGCTTGTAAATTGCCGTCTTAGGCTGGGGGAGAGAGCCTGCTCAAGGTGTAATAATTTGCTTGCTGTGGAGTGGAGGGATAATAATAATGTTTTCTATCTTTCCTCCCTTCACGCAGACACGACAGTCCAAATTCGTACAGCGACTGGTGTTGTGGAGAAACTCCCTCTGTGTCCACGAATATAACCAAAATATGGGAGGGGTGGACCTCAATGACCAGTTGTTGGCGCCGTACCTAGTTACCCGTAAGGCCAGACGCTGGTACAAAAAAGTGTCTGTATACTTATTTCAATTGTCTTTGCTGAACGCTCATGTGCTATACAGAGCTTCAGGACGGACTGGATCTTTCCTTGAATTCCAGGGAGAAATCGTCCGAGCCCTCCTGTATCCAGGCGTTGCTGCACCTAACCATCCCCAACCAAATGCAGTAAGCTGGCATGTCCTCCCTGTTATCCCTACCCAACGAGCCCCCGAAAGAAAATGTTGTGTCTGTAGAAAGCGCGGATATAGGCCTGACACCGGTTATTATTTTCGACGCTGTCCTGACAATCCTGGTCTTTGCATTGGTGAATGTTTTGAACGCTACCACACACTAGTGCAATATTAGCACAGGGTACAGCATTTCACAGACTAGGGCACACTTACACAGGGTCTCCCAAGATGCCATCACATTTTGAGAGACCCGAACCTGGAACCGAACCGTTACAGTTACAAAAAAAAGTGTAAAAAAAAAAAAAAAAGTAAAAAAATATATATATATATATATAAATAAAATAAAATAAAAATAAAGAAATAAAAAAAAATAGTTGTAATTTTATTGTTCTCTCTCTCTCTCTATTGTCTCTCTATTGTTCTGCTCTTTTTTACTGTATTCTATTCTGCAATGTTTTATTGTTTATCATGTTTGCTTTTTAGGTATGTAATTTTTTTATACAGTAGGTGACCAGGATATTGTGTCAATCTCGCCACTTATATCAGTGAGATTTACCACCTACGAGCCCTGTCGTGGGAGCCAGCGCCGAGCTGGCTCGCCGGGAAAGAAAAAATGTGTTTAAGCGGACATACGTCCGACTTTCAATGAACGGGGATCTGACTTGAATCGCCACCAATACCAGGCACTGTGTTTGGTATGAATCATGAGGGGGAACTCCAAGCCAAATTTTAAATAAAAAACCGGCATGGGTTCCCCTCCAGGAGCATACCAGGCCCTTAGGTCTGGTATGGATTTTAAAAAATGGCGTGGGGTCCCCCCAGAATCCATACCAGACCCTTATCCGAGCACGCAGCCCAGCCGGTCAGGAAAGGGGGTGGGGATGAGCGAGCGCCCCCCTCCTGAACCGTACCAGGCCGCATGCCCTCAACATGGGGTTGGGTGCTTTGGGGCAGGGGGGTGCCCTGCGCCCTCCCTACCCCAAAGCACCTTGTCCCCATGTTGATGAGGACAAGGGCCTCTTCCCGACAACCCTGGCTGTTGGTTGTTGGGGTCTGCGGGCGGGGAGCTTATCGGAATCTGGGAGCTCCCTTTAATAAAGGGGCTGCCAGATCCCGGCCCCCCACCCTATGTGAATGAGTATGGGGTACATCGTACCCCTACCCATTCACTTGGAGGAAAAAGGTGTCAAGAATAAAAACACACTACACAAGGTTTTTAAAGTCATTTATTAGGCAGCTCCAGGGGTCTTCTTCCGACTTCTCCACTCTCTTCGGCCTCTTCTCCCGCTCCCCGTAGCCTTCTACCTTCTGCCGGGTGTCAGAGAAGCTAGTAGACCAGACTGTGTGACTGCACAGAGGAGACCAAATGAATATAGGTGAAAATATAATAATTTATTAAGATCAATGAACAAACACACCTCCAACAGATCAACCAATAAACAGTGACTATAGACAATATGTACAATAATGGGAGATACCAGAATCGTAGTAAAGCCAGGCCGAGGTCATACAAAAGGGGATGTCAGCAGATGGGTAAGGACGGAAGACAAACAGGAACAAGGAGGGGACCGATGGGTTCAGGAGGGGGGCGCTCTCTCGTCCCCCCTCTTTTCCTGCGGCCTGCCAGGTTGCGTGCTCGGATAAGGGTCTGGTATGGATTTTTGGGGGGACTCCACGCCATTTTTTTTTTATTTGGGGTAGAGTTCCCCTTAAAATCCATGCCAGATCTGAAGGGCCTGGTATGGATATTTGGGGGAACCGCACACATTTTCTTTTTTTAATTTGCGGTGGGGTTCCCCTTAATATCTATACCAGACCTGAAGGGCCTGGTAATTGAATTCTGGGGGACCCCCACTCTTTATTTTTTATTTTTATCAATGACTTTTGTATGTATTGCCGGGAGCCGACAATTCATTAATAGCCGCGAGTGAGTTTTAAATTACTTTTTTTCCTTCAAAAATGACATTTTATGCAGGGACAGTTCTAAGCACGGGAAACATGCGCCACTTTACATGCATATCATACACACCCCCTAGGTACGAAATTGAAAGGAATATTTCACTTTTATTGTTTCACTTTAAGCATTATTAAAATCACTGCTCCCCAAAAAACGGCAGTTTTTAAAAATACATTTTGCATTGATACATATCCCCCGGGGCAGGACCCGGGTCCCCAAACACTTTTTATGACAATAACTTGCATATAAGCCTTTATAATTAGCACTTTAGATTTCTCCCATAGACTTTTCGAATTTGCCGCGAACACCCCAATTTGTTCGCTGTTCGGCGAACGGGCGAACAGGCAATGTTCGAGTCGAACATGAGTTCGACTCGAACTCGAAGCTCATCCCTATGTATCAATGCAAAAAAAGTTTTAAAAACGGCCGTTTTTTTTGGGAGCAGTCATTTTAATGAGGCATAAAGTGAAAAAAAAGTGAAATATTCCTTTAAATATCGTACCTGTGGGGTGTCTAAAGTATGCCTGTGAAGTGCCGCGTGTTTCCCGTGTTTAGAACTGTCCCTGCACAAAATGACATTTCTAAAGGAAAAAAATGGTCATTTAAAACTGCTTGCGGCTTTAATGTAATGTCTGGTCCCGGCGTTATGGATGAAAATCATTGAGAAAAATGGCATGGGTACCCCCCCACCCCACTACCAGCCCCTTTGGGTCTTGTATGGATATTAAGGGGGACCCCGCACCCAAAATTAAAAAAAGGCCCTAAATACTCTGAACACCAGTATACAGGTGGTGCAAACAAGACAGGGACTGTAGGTTTGTTCTTAAGTAGAATCTTTTTCTAATTTGGAACAGGTACATTTTTTAAGTGTAGCTCTAGCCAAAAAATCTATTTTTAAGCTTTTTGGAGAACATAGGGAGGGGTTATCACCCCTGTAACATTTGTTTTGCTGTCTGTGCACCTGTTCAGAAGATTTCACCTCACTTTCCGTCCCAATGACAAATGTTTTTGGAAAAGTGGGGTTTTTATTGAAACAAGGATTGGTGATAAAGCATCAATAGAGAGGAGACACCTTTTTCCCATATTAACTTTTAGAGGAGAGAATTTCCCTTCCTAGGGGTAGATTTCCTCTCACTTCCTGTTGTCTCCTTCCGTTTGCAAGTAGGAGTCGTTTGTAAGTTGGATGTTTGAAAGTAGGGGCCTGCCGTATATACTCTGCAGAAATTTGCCCCTTAGGTGTCGGTGTTGCCACAACACTGTAAGCCCTCACAGTTACTCTTGGTGGGCACTGGAATGCCCTGCTGTGAACTATTATATCAGGAATTGTAATTACATGCCATTGTTGAACAGTGGTAGGAAAAATTGGGCCTTTGGTGGTGGTGCTGGTGCTACAACACTGTCAGCCCTCACAGTTACTCTTGGTGGGCGCATGAATGGACCCTGCTGTAAATTATTAGATCAAGAATTGTAATTGCATGTCCCTGTTGAAGAGGGGCAGAAAAATTGGGCCTTTGGTGGTGGTGGTGGTGGTGGTGGTGTTGCCACAACACTGTAAGCCCTCACAGTTACTCTTGGTGGGCGCAGAAATGGGCCCTGCTGTGAATTATTAGATCAAAAATTGTAATTACACGCCCCTGTTAAACAGGGGCTGAAAAATTGGGCCTTAGGCACTGGTGCCACAACACTGCAACCCCTCACAGATACTGTACTTGGAGCTCAGCAATGAGCCCTGTTGCAAAGTATTGCATCAAAAATTGTAATGACACGCCCCTGTTAAACAGGAGCTGAAAAATTGGGCCTTAGGCACTGGTGCTGGTGCCACGACACTGCAACCTCTCCCAGATACTCTAGTTGGAGTGCAGGAATGAGCCCTGCTGCAAAGCATTGCATAAAAAATTGTAATTACATGCCCCTGTTAAACAGGGGCTGAAAAATTGGGCCTTAGCCACTGGTGGCGGCACCCAGAAACAAAAATGTTCTTCCAAGCTATCATCATGAATCGGATCATTGAGGAGGAGGAGGATAGTCAGTCAACATAACAGGACAGTTACTCAGCATCAGCATAGGCAGTCTTGAAGGGATGTGACATTTCAAAATAAATTATTCTGTTATATCAGCTTCAGGTGCTTGGTAGCTGGTGGTGATCCAAGACTGGTTCATCTTTATGAAGGTCAGTCGATCAACCGAGTCGGTGGACAGGTGCACCCTGTGATCCGTGACAAAGCCTCCAGCAGAACTGAATGTGCGTTCCAAAAGAACGCTGGATGAAGGACAGGCCAGTAGCTCAATTGCATACTGTGCAAGCTCTGGCCAGTGATCCATCCTCAAGACCCAGTAAGCCAGAGGATTTTTGGTGGGAAAGGTGTACAAGTCTGACCTTGCCCCTAGGTATTCCTGCACCATGTATATCAGACGCTGGTGATGGTTGCTGGAACCGATCATACCTTGGGGCTGCGGACTAAAAAATTGTCTGAACGCATTGGTCAGACGGCCACCTTCCCCACCGCTCCTTCTTTGACTGACCGAAGCCTCAGCAACTCGTTGTCCAGGACCAGGAGTTTGTAACCTCCCAGTCTCTGGGAACGTGTTGCACAGACCTTTCTGCAAGGTCTCCCGGAGATGTCTCATCCTCTGCTCCCTCTGCGACGGTAAGATAAGGTCCGCAACCTTACCCTTGTACCGTGGATCAAGGAGAGTGGCTAGCCAGTAATGGTCCCTCTCCTTGATCCGAAGAATACGAGGATCCTTCTGCAGACTTTGCAGGATCAGGGAGGCCATGCAGCGTAGGTTAGCTGAGGCATTCGGTCCGGAGTCCTCTGGGTCACTAAGGACGACATGATCCGCAGCCACCTCCTCCCAGCCACGTACAAGTCCACGGGTTTCTTGGGACTGTAAATCATCCCTAAAAGACTGCTGCTGTTGATGCTGAGTGCCATGCTCCACCTCCATGCTGACACAATCCTCCTCCTCTTCATCGTCCTCTTCCTGTGTGATGGGTGGGACACAAGGAATACTGTCTGGGTAAAGGGGGCCTTGAGCGGCAAGGAAGTCCTCCTCTTCCTGCCTCTGTTCTGCCTCAAGTGCCCTGTCCATTATTCCACGCAGCGTATGCTCCAACAGGTGGACAAGAGGTACAGTGTCACTGATGCATGCACTGTCACTGCTCACCATCCTCGTGGCCTCCTCAAATGGTGCCAGGACAGTGCATGCATCCCTGATCATGCCCCACTGGCATGGTGTAAAAAAAACGAGCTCCCCTGACCCTGTCCTGGTGCCATAGTCGCAAAGGTACTCATTGATGGCCCTCTGCTGCGTGTGCAGCATCTGCAGCATGGCCAACGTTGAGTTCCACCTGGTGGGCATGTCACATATAAGGCGGTTCTTGGGCAGGTTCAACTCCTTTTGCAGCTCAGCCAGCCGAGCACTGGCATTATATGATCTGCGGAAAAGCACACAGACTTTCCTGGCCTGCCTCAGGACATCCTATAAGCCCGGGTACCTGCCCAAGAACCGCTGCACCACCAGATTAAGGACCTGAGCCACACAGGGCACATGGGTCAGTTGTCCATGTCAGAGGGCGGAGAGGAGGTTGGTGCCATTGTTGCAAACCACCATTCCTGGCTTAAGCTGGCGTGGCGTCAACCACCTTTCGGCCTGCCCCTGCAGAGCTGACAGAACCTCTGCCCCAGTGTGGCTCCTGTCCCCCAAACACACCAGCGCAAGCACGGCATGGCATCTTTTTGCCTGCGTACTTGCGTAGCCCCTTGAACGCCTACGGAGCACCGCTGGTTCTGAGGACAAAGCACAAGAAGAGGCCATGGAGGAAGAAGAAGAGGAGGGGGTGGAGGAGAGAGGTGTGTCACAACCAGTAGTAGCATTTTGGAGGCGTGGCGGCGGAACAACCTCCAACACTACTGCACCTTGTCCTGCATCCTTCCCAGCTGCCAAAAGAGTGACCCAATGGGCCGTGTAAGAAAGGTATTGTCCCTGTCCATGCCTGCTGGACCATGAGTCAGCGGTAATATGCACCTTACCGCTGACCGCCCTGTCCAGTGAGGCATGGACATTGCCTTCCACATGCCGGTAGAGAGCCAGAATCGCCTTCAGTGAGAAAAAGTGGCGTTTGGGAACCTGCCACTGAGGAACCGCACATTGCACAAACTCACGGAAGGGGGCCGAGTCTACCAACTGAAAAGGCAGCAGTTGAAGCGCTAGCAATTTAGCCAAGCTAGCATTCAACCGCTGGGCATGTGGATGGCTGGGAGTGAACTTCTTTCGACGGTCCAGCAGCTGGGGCAGGGAAATTTGCCTGCTAGAATCGGACGTCGGTGTACTGCTAGCAGAGTGCCCGCAAGTACTTGGCTGTGACACACCTAATTCTACACCTTCATTCCTCTCAGTGCAGGTTTCAGAGAGGACTGAAGGTATAGTGGGGTTGGAGATCCCAGCTGATAAGGAGCAAGGAGAGGTCCGCTTTATTCTTTGGTGTGGGTCTTTAAGGTACACTTGCCAACGAGCTGCATGGCAGGTCAACATATGTCTGGTCAAGCATGTGGTGCCCAAGCGGCTGATGTTTTGGCCACGCGAGATACGCTTGAGACATATGTTGCAAATAGCAGCAGTGCGATCTGATGCACTCGACTCAAAAAAGGCCCACACCAAAGAACTTTTGGAATAAGAAGCACAGGCAACGCCCTGCACAGGCGGAGCTCTGTGGTGTGATTCAGTCGGTGTGCTGCCCTTACGCTGGCCCCCGGAGGGCATCCTGCCTCGTTGGAGATGTGCCTCCTCCTCATCCTCCTCCTCCTCCTCTCTCCTATCAGGCACCCACGTGGAGTCAGTGACCTCATCATCCCCTCCCTCCTCATCACTGGAGCCAATCTGGCAGTATGCTGCAGCTGATGGAACATGACTACCAGATTGCTGTCCTTCTTGAGCATCCCCTCTCTTTGCTCTCACGCTACTGCCTTCCTCTAGCTGGTTATCATCATCAGACCCTTCAAAACGCTGGGCATCCTCCTGGAATATGTACCCAACACTGTGCTCAAACAGTTCGGGGGACTCCTCAGGAAGACATGGTGGGTCTAGGGAAGGAGTGACTGATGATGACATTGATACGAGGGAAGAGGACGCTTTGGCAGCTACTTTGCCAGTACTCTGAGCCTGGGTGAGAGAGGTTGAGGAGGATGAAGAGGGCTTCGTCATCCACTCTACCAAGTCTTCGGCATGATGCAGCTCAACACGTCCAGCTGCCGAAAATAAGGACAAGCGTGTCCCATGGCCACGTGCTGATGACGATGCACCGTGTCCACGACCAGCACTGTTGTCTCTAGACACAGAGCCTGCTTGCCCTCTTTTATTGGCTTGTGACTGTCTGCCTCTCCTTGTTGGCCTTCCAGACATAGTAATGGACTGCAGGGAGATGGGAAAACCAGGAATTGGAGTAGTGTATATTGTGCTAGAGGCACTCAACACCCACTAACTCCTGCAGATGCCTTTATTAGAGAACACCAGCAATAAAGGGTAGATACAGGTGTATACTGTGCTGTGCTGGAGGCACACAACACCCACTAACTCCTGCAGATGCCTTTATTAGAGAACACCAGCAATAAAGGGTAGATACAGGTGTATACTGTGCTGGGCTGGAGGGACACAACACCCACTAACTCCTGCAGATGCCTTTATTAGAGAACACCAGCATAAAAGGGTAGATACAGGTGTATACTGTGCTGTGCTGGAGGGACACAACACCCACTAACTCCTGCCGATGCCTTTATTAGAGAACACCAGCAATAAAGGGTAGATACAGGTGTATACTGTGCTGTGCTGGAGGGACACAACACCCACTAACTCCTGCAGATGCCTTTATTAGAGAACACCAGCAATAAAGGGTAGATACAGGTGTATACTGCGCTGGAGGCACACAACACCCACTAACTCCTGCAGATGCCTGAGAAAAGAACACACTGTCCCTGCCTGCCTATCTAGCTTAGAGAACAGCAATAAAGGGTAGATACAGGTGTATACTGCGCTGGAGGCACACACACCCACTAACTCCTGCAGATGCCTGAGAAAAGAACACACTGTCCCTGCCTGCCTATCTAGCTTAGAGAACAGCAATAAAGGGTAGATACAGGTGTATACTGCGCTGGAGGCACACAACACCCACTAACTCCTGCAGATGCCTGAGAAAAGAACACACTGTCCCTGCCTGCCTATCTAGCTTAGAGAACAGCAATAAAGGGTAGATACAGGTGTATACTGCGCTGGAGGCACACAACACCCACTAACTCCTGCAGATGCCTGAGAAAAGAACACACTGTAGAACACACTGTCCCTGCCTATGTAGCTCTTTCCCTGCATGCCGGAACACACTACACAAGGCCGCCACGCTCGCGGCCTTTTATAGTGTGAGACGTGTACTAAACCCCCCTAAGCTATGATTGGCCACAGGCATCCTGCCTCTGGCCAATTATGGCTCTCCTCGCTGCCGGCGCTGTGATTGGCGCTGTGATTGGCCAAGCATGCGGGGTCACAGTGCATGCTTGGCCAATCACAGCGCCGACAATGCAGTGCGATAGCGCAGTGCATTGTGGGCCGTTCGCGGCACACGAATTTGGCGCGAACGGCCCACAAAGTTCTGGTTTCGCCCACAAAGTTCTGGTTCGAGTTGAACATGCGTTCGACTGGAACACCGAGCTCATCCCTACCGACATGCATTTAAATTTAGTCACTTTTTATGTAGCAGCTATTTTATTCATTTTGTATTCACATTTGTTTTTCACTTTGAGAAAAGCGCAATATTTTTTCCTTAATTTCTATTTACTAATTTCTGGGGGGAGAAGGCAGATTTCTGGGGGGAGCAGGCAGATTTCCCGGACGTAGGAGGCCTTTCTTAGGGGGTTGTTCATAAGAGAAATCAACGCTTTTAAAAAGGAGTCTAATGCGCTGACTGAGGGAGTGGAGAGGTTAGTACATGAATTGGAGGCCAAATTTGTAGCTGACCCCAGTGAGGAATGTAGAGATTTCTGGTTGTCTGCGCAGGATGCGTTAACTCGACTTACCTTTTCTGCTGCTGAGCGTAAACGCTTTTTCGGCAAAATTACTTGGATTCTTCCCTACAGGAGTATCTTGAGAAGATAGAGTTGCCTACTCTGTCAGATGCTGATCGACAACAACTTGACGCTCCGCTGAATCTGGAGAAGCTTCAAATGGCGACCAGTCTGTTCCCCAACTCCAAGGCGCCGGGGGAGGACGGAATACCTTTAGAGGTATATTATTACGTACCTGGTGGAGACTGGAATGTGATGGAGGCCTCCCTTGCTCCTCCCGCCTACACTCCTGAAAGTGGGAACAGAAAGTGTAAAGGCAAGGAGTGGCACGAGTGCCGGGTAGCTGGCTGGTGGTGTCCCCTCTGTGGGTGGGTAGAGCTGGCAGTCACGGTCCTTGGAGAGGGAAGTAGAAGCAGCTTAGCACCAGAGTATAGATAGGAGCGGAACCAGGAGAAGAGCAGCAGTCAGCAACAATCGGGTATCTAATCAGTAGGCAGATCAAGTCCAGTAAACAAGCCAAAGTCAGAATACCAGGTAACAGAGTAAAGGAACAGGCAGAGGCGAAGTCCAAAGGCGAGCCGGGTCATACACGAACAAACAGGAACAGCAGATCAGGTCTTGGAAGGTCAGGAAGAAGCTGAAGATCATCCAGCACTGTTCACAGTGACAGAGCAGTTTAAATAGGCCACTGGGCGCCGAGTGCTAATTGGTGTGTGCACGTGCGCGCACACGCCGCGCTCGCGCACAGGTGTGCGCACGTGCACATCTCCGTGTTCGCTCACAGGTGTGCGCACGCGCACATCTCCATGCGCGATGAACTGGCATTGCAGGAATTATGTTGGTCCTTTGCTCATGAATATTAGCACGAGTGCAATGTGTACGAGCACGAGCAAGCACGAGCACAGGCCTTTTAGTGACGGAGGTCCGGTTTACCTTACATATATAAGACATATGGGGAACAGCTATTGCCTAAATTATTGGAAGTATTTAATGAAGCTAAGCAGGCTGGGTGTCTTCCCCTGTCAATGTCCAAGGCCATTATAGTGCTGCTACTAAAACAGGCAAGGATCCCCTGGACCCAGGCTCGTATAGGCCAATCTCCCTTTTACAGACGGACGTGAAAATACTGGCCATGGTCCTGGCGCTCCGATTCAGATCAGGCAGGGTTCATGCCTCAAAAATCGACGGCCATTAACTTACGCCATCTGTTTGTTATTCTACAGTCTATCTCTGATAACATGGGGGACAGGGCACTGCTATCACTTGACGCCCATAAAGCATTTGATAGCATCAAATGGTCTTACCTTTGGGCCATTATGCGCAAGTTCCTGGTTCGGGACACGTTTTATAGCCTGGGCTCAATTATTGTATAGCTCCCCAAAAGCTTCCGTTAGGGAGTCAGGGAGGGTGTCTCCATGTTTTTCAGACGCCCCTTATTATTTGCCCTGGCCACCGAGCCGTTGGCTGCCTGTATCCGTGCTAACGCTAAGATCCAGGGCTTCCGATACGGAGAGATACAAAAAAAATGCATGTTATATGTGGATGACACCATGCTCCTCCTGGACGACACAATGACATCTCTGAAGGAAGCTATGGAGGTGATACGGATGTTTGGCCATTACTCAGGTCTAGTAATCAACTGGACCAAGTCCTCTCTTATGCCATTAAAACAAGAAGAGGGGCGCCTCTGAGAAAGTAGCAATAAAACATTTAATAAACAGCAATATTCACTCACATGAGAGAATGAAGGGTACCTTTATATCTAGTGACCATATATGGATCTGCTAAAAGACATAGAAACATATAGACATAATGTACTAGAAGAATTATATGCCACTTTACCATCCACCATCTTTTCTAATGATGTGAAACTAACTGGTGTCACGAGATACACCCTGTGTGGCAAATTTAAACACCTAGAAAGAATTTTCAAACATACCAACCAACAATGGTGGGATAAATTCTTCCTAGAAAAATATATAACTACTAAGGCCTCAGAGTTACCAAAGACTGCCCATTCCTTAATAATTCCAGTAAAAAAGAATGGGAAAATATTTCTGAATTCTGTAAGTTCAAATGAATGGAGATTCTAATTGAACACAGATTACATCTCTTTTGAAAAACTCAAAACTGAAGCCCTAACCATAGCTACCAACATCATTGATCGGGGGGTCACTGTCCCACTCTCCTGTTTTGGTGTTCTCAAGAAAAACACCAAATCAGATGAGGATTATATGATAAAAATTAAATTGGGAAAGTTCAAAAGAGATCTAGATGATTTTAACCTGAACAGGGTTTTCAATTTGAAACAAAAATCTCCACCACACAACACTGACACCCGACCTCAGCGTCTTCTTTGTTCTAATCCCCCACCCCTCATCCCATCTAAGAGACCTATTCATACTCCCCAGTCTCATCTACCACCTCCCATCCCGCTTCCCTCCCTACCACTCTATCCACCTACTCTTATGGGAATCAAGATCACCCCTAAGAACCTTGAGTCCCCACCTTCCCTTCACTCGGGTCGTACGGCAGATAAGAACCAGACCATCAAACAAAACAAACTGCTCACTGACCTAAACAATTTTTACAACAGGCCCTCCTATGCAGGTAGAGATCATGGAGCCACCCTTGCTACGAACATCACCCTTTTCCAAAACATCTTACCTTCATCAACACTGAATAATTTTCAGCCAAATGATGAGTCCGATCCATCTAATTCCAACACATCTGGGAATACCAATGATGACCTTATGGATGTTCTACCAGTGATTGATGGTGTCATCAGCACTGTTGAGCATCCTAAACCCATTGACCTACCTAACTATAACAACACTGACACCTCAGATTTCATGACCACTAGGGATGAGCTTCCTGTTCGAGTGGAACCCATGTTTGACTCGAACATCGGCTGTTCGACTGTTCGCCGAATTGCGAACATTATAGGTAGGGTTGAGCGGACCCGAACTGTAAAGTTCGGGTCCGTACCGAACTTTTGGGTTTTTGGGTCCCGGACTCGAAGCCGAACAATTGACTGTATGTTCGGTTTCGGGTCCGGTGTTCGGCAATATGCATGTAAAGTCGCGCTTGTTTCCCATGCTTAGAACTGTCCCTGCACAAAGTGTAATTTCTGAATGAAAAAAAGTCATTTAAAACTCACTCGCGGCTATAATGAATTGTCCGCTCCCGGCAATACATAGAAAAGTCATTGATAAAAAAAAAAAAAAAAAGTGTGGGGGTTCCCCCTAATTCAATTACCAGGCCTTTCAGGTCTGGTATGGATATTAAGGGGAACCCTGCCGCAAATTTAAAAAAAAATGCGTGCGGTTCCCCCAAATATCCATACCAGGCCCTTCAGGTCTGGTATGGATTTTAAGGGGAACTCCACCCCAAATAAAAAAAAAATGGTGTGGGGTACCCCCAAAAATCCAGACCAGACCCTTTATCCGAGCACGCAACCTGGCAGGCCACAGGAAAAGAGGGGTGACGAGAGAGCTCCCCCCTGAATCATACCAGGCCACATGCCCACAACATGGGGAGGATGTCTCCATGTTGATGGGGACAAGGACCTCATCCCCACAACCCTTGCCCGGTGGTTGTGGGGGTCTGCGAGCAGGGGGCTTATCGGAATCTGGAAGACCCCTATGTGAATTGGTAATGGGGTACATTGTACCCCTACCATTTCACAAAGAAAGTGTAAAAAATTGTAAAAAAAATACACAGACACCGTTGGTAAAGTCTTTTATTAAAAAAAACAAAAAAAAAACAAAAAAAAAACATTCCAGCGATGAAATCCATTGTCCCACGGCGATCCGATGTCCAGCGCTGTCCACACGAAACATTATTGGCTGAGCCTGAGCGGACCTAATGGGGAACTTCCTCAGCAGTGTAATAAATGAATAGACCCGCCCCTTCTAAAGTTTCCCATCAGGTCCGCTCAGCCAATGACGTAGGTGTAAGGCTGAGGACCTGATGCGGAACATGAGAAAGGGCGGGTCTATTCATTTATTATACTGGAGGAAGTTCCCCATCAGGTCCGCTCATCCAATGACGTAGACAGGGTCTGACATACGAGGGGGCGGACCTTATGGGGAACTTCCTCCACAGTGTAATACATGAATAGACCCGCCCCTTCTCACGTTCCAGATCAGGTCCTCAGCCTTACACCTACGTCATTGGCTGAGCGGACCTGATGGGGAGGGGCGGGTGTATTCATTTATTAGTAATCTAATGCACTATGACCCGCATGCTTTGGCCAATCACAGCACAGAAAAAACAGAGAGCCGTAATTGGCCAAAGCCAATTATGGCTCAGGGGGTTTAGTACATGCCCCACACTATATAAGGCTGCCGGCTCGGCGGCATTGTGTAGTGTGTTGGAGTTGTGAAAAGAGAAAGTGTACAGAGACAGACAGTGTCATTTATATTGAGTTAGATAGAGCAGGCAGGCGAGTCAGTTAGCTGCGGTTACAGTGTGTAGAGGATATATATCCTAGGTGTTGTGTATATATATTTATACACTGTATTTAGTTTAGCTAGATCCGTTCCTGATTTTCTCTATACTGTGACAGGCAGGCAGGTGATTGTGCTAGCTGCAGACAGTCAGTGTTTCACTTAGTGTACTGTGTGCTTTGCATAGCGTTCACCTAAAGCTTACCTGAATACAGTTAGTGAGAGACTAATAGTGGTGTTCTCATAATTAAACCACAGGCAGAGAGCTGCAAGTATTTTCAGTGTACTGTGTCCCTCTCTGCACAGTTTTCACCTAAAACTAACTGCTGCTGCTTTTCCCATACTAATACCACAGCAGGCAGTTGATTCTGATAGCTGCAATAAATATATATATATATATATATATATATATATATATATATATATATATATACATACATACATACATCTCACCTTTGCGCAGCTACATCTCACTGCAGGCCATCAGTATGTCTGGAAGGCAAACAAGGAGAGGCAGACAGTCACAAGGCAATAAAAGAAGGCAAGCAGGCTCTGTGTCTAGAGGCAACAGTGCTGCTGGTCGTGGACACGGTGCATCCTCATCAGCACGTGGCCGTGGGACACACTTGTCCTTCTTTTCGGCAGCTGGCCATGTTGAGCCGCAACATGTCCATGACTTGGTAGAGTGGATGATCAAGCCATCCTCCTCCTCATCCTCTCTCACCCACTTTGTCTGGCAAAGCAGCTGCCAAAGCGGCCTCTTCCCTCAGCTCAATGGCATCAGTCACTCCTTCCATAGCCCCACCATGTCCTTCTGAGGAGTCCCCCGAACTGTTTGAGCACAGTGTTGGGTACATGCTCCAGGAGGATGCCCAGCGTTTTGAAGGCTCCGATGATGGAACCTAGTTGGAGGAAGGCAGTAACGTGAGCTCAGAGAGAGGGGGTAGTAACGTGAGCCCAGAGAGAGGGGGTGCCGGAGGAGGAGGAGCCAGCTTAAGGGCAGCACACCGCAGAGCTCCGCATGTGCAGGGTGCTGCTGTCTCTGTGTGTTATTCCAAAAGTTCTTTGGTGTGGGACTTTTTTCAGGTGTGTGCAGCAGATCGCACCGTTGCCATTTGCAACATATGTCTAAAGCGTGATAGAGATCCAAAATTGGGTGTATTCCTGCGCTACTATGGAGAGGGCTAGCTAGTGATATAAAACTGCTGCAAGCACCAGGGGGGGTCAGATCATACCCACGGAAATTAAGTGTATAAAGAGGGGGGTGCACTTTTTAAAATGCAACACCCCCTCGGATTGATTTATGCGTTTATGCATCTTTTGCACTGGTTGCACGTATGCTTTGCATTTCACATTTTTGATTTCATTGTCTACGATTTACTGTCACAGTTCATTATTTATTTTTCGATTTGCACAATCTTGATTTCTTGACACAGTGTTTAGACCTGTTGCACATTGTTTACTATTTTAGAAGATAGTATTTTATGGTCACCACTTGAAGATTATTTATTGTGCATTTTTCACATCTTGGAAGATCTTGCTATTTTATGTGCGTTTTGTAATAATTGTTTATTTGCATTTGTTTTATTATCTCACACAAAGTTTTAGAAGAATTTCACTTAATTTATTTCACTAAACAGCGCAGCACCACCCCCCTCTTTATACATATGTCTAAAGCGTATCTTGCGTGGCCAAAACCTCAGCCGCTTGGGCACCACATGCTTGACCAGACATATGTCGACCTGCCATGCAGTCCGTTGGCAAGCGTACCTAAAAGACCCACACCAAAGAACAAAGCGGACCTCTCCTTGCTCCTCATCAGCTGGGATCTCCAACCCCACTATACCTTCAGTCCTCTCTGAAACCTGCACTGAGAGGAATGAAGGTGTAGAATTAGGTGTATCACAGCCAAGTACTTGCGGACAATCTGCTATCGGTACACCGACGTCCGATTGTACCAGGCAAATTTCCCTGCCCCAGCTGCTGCACCGCCGAAAGAAGTTTGCTCCCAGCCATCCACATGCCCAGCGGTTGAATGCTAGCTTGGCTAAATTGCTAGCACTTCAACTGCTGCCTTTTCAGTTGGTAGACTCTGACCCCTTCAGTGAGTTTGTTGAATGTGCGGTTCCTCAGTGACAGGTTCCCAGACGCTCTCTACCGGCATGTGGAAGGCAATGTCTTGGCCTCGCTGGACAGGGCAGTCAGCGGTAAGGTGCATATTACCACTGACTCATGGTCCAGCAGGCATGGACAGGGACGTTACCTATTTTTCACGGCGCATTGGGTGACTCTGCTGGCAGCTGGGAAGGATGCAGGACAAGGTGCAGTAGTGTTGGAGGTTGTTCCGCCACCACGCCTCCAAAATGTTACTACTGGTGATTCTGACACACCTCTCTCCTCCACCCTCTCCTCTTCTTCTTCCTCCATGGCCTCTACCTGTGCTTTGTCCTCGCAACCAGCAGTGCTCCGTAGGCGTTTAAGGGGCTACGCAAGTACGCAGGCAAAAAGATGCCATGCGGTGCTTGAGCTGGTGTGCTTGGGGGACAGGAGCCACAATGGGGCAGAGATTCTGTCAGCTCTGCAGGGGCAGGCTCAGAGGTGGTTGATGCCACGCCAGCTTAAGCCAGGAAAGGTGGTTTCCGACAATGGCACCAACCTACTCTCCGTCCTCCGACAGGGACAACTGACCCATGTGCCCTGTTTGGCTCACGTCCTTAACTTGGTGGTGCAGCGGTTCTTGGACAGGTACCCGGGCTTACAGGAGACCCTGAAGCAGGCCAGGAAACTCTGTGTGCATTTCCGCAGGTCATATAATGCCAGTGCTCGGCTGGCTGACCTGCAAAAGGATTACAACCTGCCCAAGAACCGCCTAATCTGTGACATGCCCACCAGGTGGAACTCTAAGTTGGCCATGCTGCAGCGGCTGCACACGCAGCAGAGGGCCATCAATGAGTATCTGTTGCAATATGGCACCAGGACAGTGTCAGGGAAGATTGGATTTTTTCCCCACGCCAGTGGGCCATGATCAGGGATGCATGTACTGTCCTGGCACCTTTCCCACCGAAAATCCTCTGGGTTACTGGGTCTTGAGGATGGATCACTGGCCAGAGCTTGCACAGTATGCAATTGAGGTACTGGCATGTCCTGCATCCAGCGTTCTTTCGGAACGCACATTCAGTCCTGCTGGAGGCTTTGTAACCGATCACAGGGTGCGCCTGTCCACCGACTAAAATGAATCAGTCTTGGATCACCACTAGCTACCAAGCACCTGATACTGATGTAACCGAATAATTTTTTTGGAAATGTCAGATCCCTTCAAGACTGCCTATGCTGATGCTGAGTGACTATCCTGTTATGCTGAGTGACTATCCTCTTCCTCCTCAATAATCTTGCTGATAGCTTGATATAAAATTTTTGGTTCTGGGCACCGCCACCAGTGGCTAAGGCCCAATTTTTCAGCCCCTGTTTAACAGGGGCGTGTATTTACAATTTTTGATGCAATGCTTTGCAGCAGGGCTCATTGCTGTGCTACAACTACAGTATCTGTGAGGGGTTGCAGTGTTGTGGCACCAGCACCAGTGCCTAAGGCCCAATTTTTCAGCCCCTGTTTAACAGGGGCGTGTAAATACAATTTTTGATGCAATACTTTGCAGCAGGGCTCATTGCTGCACTCCAAGTACTGTATATGTGAGGGATTGCAGTGTTGTGGCACCAGAACCAGTGCCTAAGGCCCAATTTTCCAGCCCCTGTTTAACAGGGGCATGTAATTACAATTTTTGATGCAATGCTTTTCAGCAGGGCTCATTGCTGAGCTCCAAGTACAGTATCTGTGAGGGGTTGCAGTGTTGTGGCACCAGTGCCTAAGGCACAATTTTTCTGCCCCTGTTCAACAGGGGCATGTGATTACAATTCTTGATCTAATATTTCACATCTGGGCCCATTCCTGCGCCCACCAAGAGTAACGGTGAGTACTTACAGTGTTGTGGCACCAGCACCACCACCAAAGGCCCAATTTTTCCTACCACTGTTCAACAATGTCATGTAATTACAATTCTTGATCTAATATTTAACAGCTGGGCCCATTCCTGCACCCACCAAGAGTAACTGTGAGGGCTTACAGTGTTGTGGTAACACCACCACCAAAAGCCCAATTTTTCTGCCCCTGTTCAACAGGGGCATGTAATTACAATAAAAAACAATGTAAAAAAAAAAATGTAAATTTTTTTATTTTTTTTTAAAGTGTCCCTTTAAGTGGGTGTGTTAAGGGCGCCGGACACGGGGTGCTATTGGAGGCATGACCCGTGTGTAAACACTAGTGATGAGCCGAACACCCCCGGGTTCGGTTCGCACCAGAACCCGCGAACGGACCGGAAGTTCGAACGAACATTAGAACCCTATTAAATACAATGGATGCGAACGTTCGAATTCTAAAGTGCTAATTATAACAACTATTATGCATGTTATTGTCCTAAAAAGGGTTTGGGAACCCGGGTTCTGCACCAGGGGACATGTATCAATGCAAAAAGAAGTTTTAAAAACGGTCGTTTTTCGGGAGCAGTCATTTTAATGATGCATAAAGTGAAAAAAAAAAAGTCAAATATTCCTTTAAATATCGTACCTGGGGGGTGTCTAAAGTATGCCTGTGAAGTGCCACGTGTTTCCCGTGTTTAGAACTGTCCCTGCACAAAATGACACTTCTAAAGGAAAAAAAAGCCATTTAAAACTGCTTGCGGCTTTAATGTAATGTCTGGTCCCGGTAATATGGATGAAATTCTTTAAGAAAAATGGCATAGCTACCCCATGACCCCCCCCCCCCTACCCCAGCCCATTACCAGCCCCTTTGGGTCTTGTATGGATATTAAGGGGAACCCCGCACATAAAATAAAAAAGGCCCTATATACTCTGAACAGCCGTATACAGGCGGTGCATACAAGACAGGGACTGTAGGTTTGTTCTTATGTAGAATCTGTTTGTAATTTTGAACAGGTACATTGTTGAAGTGTAGCTCCAGCCCAAAAATCTATTTTTAAACTTTTTGGAAAACATAGGTAAGGGTTATCACCCCTGTAACATTTGTTTTGCTGTCTGTGCCCCTGTTCAGAACATTTCACCTCACTTTCCGTCCCAATGACAACTGTTTTTGAAATGTGGTGTTTTTCTTGAAACAAGGATTGCTGATAAAGCATCAGTACAGAGGAGACACCTTTCTCCCATATTTATTCTTACAGGAGAGAATTTTCCTTCCTAGTGGTAGATTTCCTCTCACTTCCTGTTGTCTTCTTGCGTTTGCAAGTAGGAGTCGTTTGTAAGTTGGATGTTTGAAAGTAGGGACCTGCCGTATATACTCTGCAGAAATAGGCCCCTTAGTTGTTGGTGTTGGCACAACACTGTAAGCACTCACAGTTACTCTTGGTTGGTGCTGGAACGCCCTGCTGTCAACTATTATATCAGGAATTTTAATTACATATAATTGTTGAACAGTGGTAGTAAAAATTGGGCCTTTGATGGTGGTGCTGGTGCCACAACACTGTAAGCCCTGACAGTTACTCTTGGTGGGTGCAGCAATGGGCCCTGCTGTGAATTATTAGATCAAGAATTGTAATTACATGCCCCTGTTGAACAGGGGCTGAAAAATTGGGCCTTAGGCACTGGTGGCACAACACTGCAACCCCTCACAGATACTGTACTTGGAGCACAGCAATGAGCCCTGTTGCAAAGTATTGCTTCAAAAATTGTAATGACACGCCCCTGTTAAACAGGGGCTGAAAAATTGGGCCTTAGGCACTGGTGGCACAACACTGCAACTCCTCACAGATACTGTACTTGGAGCACAGCAATGAGCCCTGTTGCAAAGTATTGCTTCAAAAATTGTAATTACACGCCCCTGTTAAACAGGGGCTGAAAAATTGGGCGTTAGGCACTGGTGGCGGCACCCATAAACAAAAATGATCTTCCAAGCTATCATCATCAATCGTATCATTGAGGACTCGGAGGAGGAGGATAGCCAGTCAACATAACAGCACAGGCACTCAGCATCAGCATCAGTCTTGAAGGGATGTGACATTTTAAAATCAATTAGTCTGTTATATCAGCATCAGGTGTGTGGTAGCTGGTGGTGATCCAAGACTGGTTCATCTTGATGAAAGTCAGTCGATCAACCGAGTCGGTGGACAGGCGCACCCTGTGATCCGTGACAAATCCTCCAGCAGCACTGAATGTGCGTTCCGAAAGAACGCTGGATGCAGGACAGGCCAGTAGCTCAATTGCATACTGTGCAAGCTCTGGCCAGTGATCCATCCTCAAGACCCAGTAAGCCAGAGGATTTTCGGTGGGGAAGGTGTCCAAGTCTGACCTTGCCCCTAGATATTCCTGCACCATGTTTATCAGACGCTGGCGATGGTTGCTGGAACCAATCATACTTTGGGGCTGCGGACTAAAGAATTGTCTGAACGCATCGGTCAGACGGCCACCTTCCCCACCGCTCCTTCTTTGACTGGCCGAAGCCTCAGCAACTCGTTGTCCAGGACCAGGAGTTTGCAACCTCCCAGTCTCTGGGAACGCGTTGCACAGACCTTTCTGCAAGGCCTCCCGGAGTTGTCTCATCCTCTGCTCCCTCTGCGACGGTAACATAAGGTCCGCAACCTTACCCTTGTACCGTGGATCAAGGAGAGTGGCCAGCCAGTAATGGTCCCTCTCCTTGATCCGAAGAATACGAGGATCCTTCCGCAGACTTTGCAGGATCAGGGAGGCCATGCAGCGTAGGTTTGCTGAGGCATTCGCTCCGGAGTCCTCTGGGTCACTAAGGACGACATGATCCGCAGCCACCTCCTCCCAGCCACGTACAAGTCCACTGGTTTCTTGGGACTGTAAATCATCCCTAAAAGACTGCTGCTGATGATGCTGAGTGCCAGCCTCCACCTCCATGCTGACACAATCCTCCTCCTCCTCCTCCTCCTCCTCCTCTTCCTGTGCGATGGGTGGGACAGAAGGAACACTGTCTGGGTAAAGGGGGCCTTGAGAGGCAAGGAAGTCCTCCTCTTCCTGCCTCTGTTCTGCCTCAAGTGCCCTGTCCATTATTCCACGCAGCGTGTGCTCCAACAGGTGGACAAGAGGTACAGTGTCACTGATGCATGCACTGTCACTGCTCACCATCCTCGTGGCCTCCTCAAATGGTGCCAGGACAGTGCATGCATCCCTGATCATGCCCCACTGGCGTGGAGAAAAAAAACCAAGCTCCCCTGACCCTGTCCTGGTGCCGTAGTCGCACAGGTACTCATTGATGGCCCTCTGCTGCGTGTGCAGCCGCTGCAGCATGGCCAACGTTGAGTTCCACCTGGTGGGCATGTCACATATAAGGCGGTTCTTGGGCAGGTTCAACTCCTTTTGCAGCTCAGCCAGGCGAGCACTGGCATTATAAGATCTGCGGAAATGCACACAGACTTTCCTGGCCTGCCTCAGGACATCCTGTAAGCCCGGGTACCTGCCCAAGAACCGCTGCACCACCAGGTTAAGGACGTGAGCCACACAGGGCACATGGGTCAGTTGTCCCTGTCGGAGGGCGGAGAGGAGGTTGGTGCCATTGTCGCAAACCACCATTCCTGGCTTAAGCTGGCGTGGCGTCAACCACCTCTCGGCCTGGCCCTGCAGAGCAGACAGGACCTCTGCCCCAGTGTGGCTTCTGTCCCCCAAACACACCAGCGCAAGCACGGCATGGCATCTTTTTGCCTGCGTACTTGCGTAGCCCCGTGAATGGCTACGGAGCACCGCTGGTTCATAGGACAAACCACAGGTAGAGGCCATGGAGGAAGAAGAAGAGGAGGGGGTGGAGGAGAGAGGTGTGTCACAACCAGTAGTAGCATTTTGGAGGCGTGGCGGTGGGACAACCTCCAACACTACTGCACCTTGTCCTGAATCCTTCCCAGCTGCCAAAAGAGTGACCCAATGGGCCGTGAAAGAAAGGTAACGTCCCTGTCCATGCCTGCTGGACCATGAGTCAGCGGTAATATGCACCTTACCGCTGACCGCCCTGTCCAGCGAGGCCAAGACATTGCCTTCCACATGCCGGTAGAGAGCCGGAATAGCCTTCCGTGAGAAAAAGTGGCGTTTGGGAACCTGCCACTGAGGAACCGCACATTGCACAAACTCACGGAAGGGGGCCGAGTCTACCAACTGAAAAGGCAGCAGTTGAAGCGCTAGCAATTTAGCCAAGCTAGCATTCAACCGCTGGGCATGTGGATGGCTGGGAGTGAACTTCTTTCGACGGTCCAGCAGCTGGGGCAGGGAAATTTGCCTGCTAGAATCGGACGTCGGTGTACTGCTAGCAGAGTGGGCGCAAGTACTTGGCTGTGACACACCTAATTCTACACCTTCATTCCTCTCAGTGCATGTTTCAGAGAGGACTGAAGTTATAGTGGGGTTGGAGATCCCAGCTGATGCGGTGCAAGGAGAGGTCCGCTTTGTTCTTTGGTGTGGGTCTTTGAGGTAGGCTTGCCAACGAGCTGCATGGCAGGTCAACATATGTCTGGTCAGGCATGTGGTACCCAAGCGGCTGATGTTTTGGCCACGCGATATACGCTTGAGACATATGTTGCAAACAGCAGCTGTGCGATCTGATGCACTAGCCTCAAAAAAGGCCCACACCAAAGAACTTTTTGAATGACGGGCAGAGGCAGCGCCCTGCACAGGCGGAGCTCTGCGGTGTGATTCCGTCGGTGTACTGCCCTTACGCTGGCCACCAAAGGGCATCCTGCCTCGTTGGAGATGTGCCTCCTCCTCATCCTCCTCCTCCTCCTCTCTCCTATTAGGCACCCACGTGGAGTCATTGACCTCATCATCCCCTCCCTCCTCATCACTGGAGCCAATCTGGCAGTATGCTGCAGCTGCTGGAACATGACTGCCAGATTGGTGTCCTTCTTGAGCATCCCCTCTGTCTGCTCTCACGCTACTGCCTTCCTCTAGCTGGGTTTCATCATCAGACCCTTCGAAACGCTGGGCATCCTCCTGGAGCATGTACCCAACACTGTGCTGAAACAGTTCGGGGGACTCCTCAGGAGGAGGACATGGTGGGTCTAGGGAAGGAGTGACTGATGATTTGTCTGACATTGATACCAGGGAAGACGACGCTTTGGCAGCTGCTTTTCCAGTACCCTGAGCCTGGGTGAGAGAGGATGAGGAGGAGGAGGAGGGCTTGGTCATCCACTCTACCAAGTCTTCGGCATGATGTGGCTCAACATGTCCAGCTGCCGAAAAGAAGGACAAGCGTGTCCCATGGCCATGTGCTGATGACAATGCACCGCGTCCACGACCAGAACTGTTGCCCCCAGACACAGAGCCTGCTTGCCCTCTTTTATTGCCTCCTGACTGTCTGCCTCTCCTTGTTTGCCTTCCAGACATTCTAATAGATGGCCTGCAGGGAGATGGGAAAAAAGCAATAAGGGCTACCTTCAGGTGTCCTTCTCTGTCCCTGGAAACAAGGACTTGCAGAGTGAAAGAAAAAAAACACTCTCCCTACCTACAGTTTTCTGTCCCTAGAAAAAATGTTTTTTTTAATCACAATATAGCACAAGGAAAATTAACTCACTGTCCTTACAGGTCCCTGGAAACAAGGACTTGCAGAGTGAAAGAAAAAAACACTCTCCCTACCTACAGTTTTCTGTCCCTAGAAAAAAATGTTTTTTTTAATCACAATATAGCAAAAGGACAATTCACTCACTGTCCTTCCAGGTCCCTGGAAACAAGGACTTGCAGAGTGAAAGAAACTGACACTGTCCCTACCTAGAGTTTTCTGTCCCTAGAATAAATGTTTTTTTTAATCACAATATAGCACAAGGAAAATTAACTCACTGTCCTTACAGGTCCCTGGAAACAAGGACTTGCAGAGTGAAAGAAAAAAAACACTCTCCCTACCTACAGTTTTCTGTCCCTAGAAAAAAATGTTTTTTTTAATCACAATATAGCAAAAGGACAATTCACTCACTGTCCTTCCAGGTCCCTGGAAACAAGGACTTGCAGAGTGAAAGAAACTGACACTGTCCCTACCTAGAGTTTTCTGTCCCTGGAATAAATGTTTTTTTCAGCACAATATAGCACAAGGACAATTAACTCACTGTCCTTACAGGTCCCTGGAAACAAGGACTTGCAGAGTGAAAGAAACTGACACTGTCCCTACCTAGAGTTTTCTGTCCCTAGAATAAATGTTTTTTTTAATCACAATATAGCAAAAGGACAATTCACTCACTGTCCTTCCAGGTCCCTGGAAACAAGGACTTGCAGAGTGAAAGAAACTGACACTGTCCCTACCTAGAGTTTTCTGTCCCTAGAATAAATGTTTTTTTTAATCACAATATAGCAAAAGGACAATTCACTCACTGTCCTTCCAGGTCCCTGGAAACAAGGACTTGCAGAGTGAAAGAAACTGACACTGTCCCTACCTAGAGTTTTCTGTCCCTAGAATAAATGTTTTTTTTAATCACAATATAGCAAAAGGACAATTCACTCACTGTCCTTCCAGGTCCCTGGAAACAAGGACTTGCAGAGTGAAAGAAACTGACACTGTCCCTACCTAGAGTTTTCTGTCCCTAGAATAAATGTTTTTTTTAATCACAATATAGCAAAAGGACAATTCACTCACTGTCCTTCCAGGTCCCTGGAAACAAGGACTTGCAGAGTGAAAGAAACTGACACTGTCCCTACCTAGAGTTTTCTGTCCCTAGAATAAATGTTTTTTTTAATCACAATATAGCAAAAGGACAATTCACTCACTGTCCTTCCAGGTCCCTGGAAACAAGGACTTGCAGAGTGAAAGAAACTGACACTGTCCCTACCTAGAGTTTTCTGTCCCTAGAATAAATGTTTTTTTTAATCACAATATAGCACAAGGAAAATTAACTCACTGTCCTTACAGGTCCCTGGAAACAAGGACTTGCAGAGTGAAAGAAAAAAAACACTCTCCCTACCTACAGTTTTCTGTCCCTAGAAAAAAATGTTTTTTTTAATCACAATATAGCAAAAGGACAATTCACTCACTGTCCTTCCAGGTCCCTGGAAACAAGGACTTGCAGAGTGAAAGAAACTGACACTGTCCCTACCTAGAGTTTTCTGTCCCTGGAATAAATGTTTTTTTCAGCACAATATAGCACAAGGACAATTAACTCACTGTCCTTACAGGTCCCTGGAAACAAGGACTTGCAGAGTGAAAGAAAAAAAATACTCTCCCTACCTACAGTTTTCTGTCCCTAGAAAAAAATGTTTTTTTTAATCACAATATAGCAAAAGGACAATTCACTCACTGTCCTTCCAGGTCCCTGGAAACAAGGACTTGCAGAGTGAAAGAAACTGACACTGTCCCTACCTAGAGTTTTCTGTCCCTGGAATAAATGTTTTTTTCAGCACAATATAGCACAAGGACAATTAACTCACTGTCCTTACAGGTCCCTGGAAACAAGGACTTGCAGAGTGAAAGAAAAAAAATACTCTCCCTACCTACAGTTTTCTGTCCCTAGAAAAAAATGTTTTTTTTAATCACAATATAGCAAAAGGACAATTCACTCACTGTCCTTCCAGGTCCCTGGAAACAAGGACTTGCAGAGTGAAAGAAACTGACACTGTCCCTACCTAGAGTTTTCTGTCCCTAGAATAAATGTTTTTTTTAATCACAATATAGCAAAAGGACAATTCACTCACTGTCCTTCCAGGTCCCTGGAAACAAGGACTTGCAGAGTGAAAGAAAAAAAATACTCTCCCTACCTACAGTTTTCTGTCCCTAGAAAAAAATGTTTTTTTTAATCACAATATAGCAAAAGGACAATTCACTCACTGTCCTTCCAGGTCCCTGGAAACAAGGACTTGCAGAGTGAAAGAAACTGACACTGTCCCTACCTAGAGTTTTCTGTCCCTAGAATAAATGTTTTTTTTAATCACAATATAGCAAAAGGACAATTCACTCACTGTCCTTCCAGGTCCCTGGAAACAAGGACTTGCAGAGTGAAAGAAACTGACACTGTCCCTACCTAGAGTTTTCTGTCCCTAGAATAAATGTTTTTTTTAATCACAATATAGCACAAGGAAAATTAACTCACTGTCCTTACAGGTCCATGGAAACAAGGACTTGCAGAGTGAAAGAAAAAAAACACTCTCCCTACCTACAGTTTTCTGTCCCTAGAAAAAAATGTTTTTTTTAATCACAATATAGCAAAAGGACAATTCACTCACTGTCCTTCCAGGTCCCTGGAAACAAGGACTTGCAGAGTGAAAGAAACTGACACTGTCCCTACCTAGAGTTTTCTGTCCCTGGAATAAATGTTTTTTTCAGCACAATATAGCACAAGGACAATTAACTCACTGTCCTTACAGGTCCCTGGAAACAAGGACTTGCAGAGTGAAAGAAAAAAAATACTCTCCCTACCTACAGTTTTCTGTCCCTAGAAAAAAATGTTTTTTTTAATCACAATATAGCAAAAGGACAATTCACTCACTGTCCTTCCAGGTCCCTGGAAACAAGGACTTGCAGAGTGAAAGAAACTGACACTGTCCCTACCTAGAGTTTTCTGTCCCTAGAATAAATGTTTTTTTTAATCACAATATAGCAAAAGGACAATTCACTCACTGTCCTTCCAGGTCCCTGGAAACAAGGACTTGCAGAGTGAAAGAAACTGACACTGTCCCTACCTAGAGTTTTCTGTCCCTAGAATAAATGTTTTTTTTAATCACAATATAGCAAAAGGACAATTCACTCACTGTCCTTCCAGGTCCCTGGAAACAAGGACTTGCAGAGTGAAAGAAACTGACACTGTCCCTACCTAGAGTTTTCTGTCCCTAGAATAAATGTTTTTTTTAATCACAATATAGCAAAAGGACAATTCACTCACTGTCCTTCCAGGTCCCTGGAAACAAGGACTTGCAGAGTGAAAGAAACTGACACTGTCCCTACCTAGAGTTTTCTGTCCCTAGAATAAATGTTTTTTTTAATCACAATATAGCAAAAGGACAATTCACTCACTGTCCTTCCAGGTCCCTGGAAACAAGGACTTGCAGAGTGAAAGAAACTGACACTGTCCCTACCTAGAGTTTTCTGTCCCTAGAATAAATGTTTTTTTTAATCACAATATAGCACAAGGAAAATTAACTCACTGTCCTTACAGGTCCCTGGAAACAAGGACTTGCAGAGTGAAAGAAAAAAAACACTCTCCCTACCTACAGTTTTCTGTCCCTAGAAAAAAATGTTTTTTTTAATCACAATATAGCAAAAGGACAATTCACTCACTGTCCTTCCAGGTCCCTGGAAACAAGGACTTGCAGAGTGAAAGAAACTGACACTGTCCCTACCTAGAGTTTTCTGTCCCTGGAATAAATGTTTTTTTCAGCACAATATAGCACAAGGACAATTAACTCACTGTCCTTACAGGTCCCTGGAAACAAGGACTTGCAGAGTGAAAGAAAAAAAATACTCTCCCTACCTACAGTTTTCTGTCCCTAGAAAAAAATGTTTTTTTTAATCACAATATAGCAAAAGGACAATTCACTCACTGTCCTTCCAGGTCCCTGGAAACAAGGACTTGCAGAGTGAAAGAAACTGACACTGTCCCTACCTAGAGTTTTCTGTCCCTAGAATAAATGTTTTTTTTAATCACAATATAGCAAAAGGACAATTCACTCACTGTCCTTCCAGGTCCCTGGAAACAAGGACTTGCAGAGTGAAAGAAACTGACACTGTCCCTACCTAGAGTTTTCTGTCCCTAGAATAAATGTTTTTTTTAATCACAATATAGCACAAGGAAAATTAACTCACTGTCCTTACAGGTCCATGGAAACAAGGACTTGCAGAGTGAAAGAAAAAAAACACTCTCCCTACCTACAGTTTTCTGTCCCTAGAAAAAAATGTTTTTTTTAATCACAATATAGCAAAAGGACAATTCACTCACTGTCCTTCCAGGTCCCTGGAAACAAGGACTTGCAGAGTGAAAGAAACTGACACTGTCCCTACCTAGAGTTTTCTGTCCCTGGAATAAATGTTTTTTTCAGCACAATATAGCACAAGGACAATTAACTCACTGTCCTTACAGGTCCCTGGAAACAAGGACTTGCAGAGTGAAAGAAAAAAAATACTCTCCCTACCTACAGTTTTCTGTCCCTAGAAAAAAATGTTTTTTTTAATCACAATATAGCAAAAGGACAATTCACTCACTGTCCTTCCAGGTCCCTGGAAACAAGGACTTGCAGAGTGAAAGAAACTGACACTGTCCCTACCTAGAGTTTTCTGTCCCTAGAATAAATGTTTTTTTTAATCACAATATAGCAAAAGGACAATTCACTCACTGTCCTTCCAGGTCCCTGGAAACAAGGACTTGCAGAGTGAAAGAAACTGACACTGTCCCTACCTAGAGTTTTCTGTCCCTAGAATAAATGTTTTTTTTAATCACAATATAGCAAAAGGACAATTCACTCACTGTCCTTCCAGGTCCCTGGAAACAAGGACTTGCAGAGTGAAAGAAACTGACACTGTCCCTACCTAGAGTTTTCTGTCCCTAGAATAAATGTTTTTTTTAATCACAATATAGCAAAAGGACAATTCACTCACTGTCCTTCCAGGTCCCTGGAAACAAGGACTTGCAGAGTGAAAGAAACTGACACTGTCCCTACCTAGAGTTTTCTGTCCCTAGAATAAATGTTTTTTTTAATCACAATATAGCAAAAGGACAATTCACTCACTGTCCTTCCAGGTCCCTGGAAACAAGGACTTGCAGAGTGAAAGAAACTGACACTGTCCCTACCTAGAGTTTTCTGTCCCTAGAATAAATGTTTTTTTTAATCACAATATAGCAAAAGGACAATTCACTCACTGTCCTTCCAGGTCCCTGGAAACAAGGACTTGCAGAGTGAAAGAAACTGACACTGTCCCTACCTAGAGTTTTCTGTCCCTAGAATAAATGTTTTTTTAAATCACAATATAGCAAAAGGACAATTCACTCACTGTCCTTCCAGGTCCCTGGAAACAAGGACTTGCAGAGTGAAAGAAACTGACACTGTCCCTACCTAGAGTTTTCTGTCCCTAGAATAAATGTTTTTTTTTAAGCACACTATAGCAGAAGCACAAAACACACTGACACTCTCCCTACCTATCCTTCTCTTTCCCTAAACTAAAGGAATCCAGGTTAAGCAAGAAAGAAATAACAGTCACTGTCCCTGCCTATGCTACTCTATCCCTGCTCCGGAACACACTACACTAGGCCGCCGTGCTGGCGGCCTTTTATAGTGTGGGGCGTGTACTAAACACCCTCAGCAATAATTGGCCACAGGCATCCTGCCTGTGGCCAATCATTGCTCTCCTCGCTGCCGGCGCTGTGATTGGCCAAGCATGCGGGGTCACAGTGCATGCTTGGCCAATCACAGCGCCTGGATGACACTGCGATGGCGTAGTGCATTGTGGGCCGTTCGCGTCACTCGAATTTGGCGCGAACGGCCCAAATCGTTCGATCTTCGTCGAACGATCGAACAGCCAATGTTCGAGTCGAACGTATGTTCGACTCGAACACGAAGCTCATCCCTAGTAAACACGTGATTGGGGCTAAGAAGCTTTATTGGCGTAGTTTAGAGTGTGCAAGCACTGTAGCTAAAGTTCTTGTGGAGAAGTTTTTTAGTACACTATGGTGCATGCTTACAACAGCACGGAGAGTGATGCTACTGGTTATTCCCCTTATCACCTTATGTTTAGGAAGAGAAGCTCGTCTTCCTGCTGATCTGGCTTTTTGCACTTCAATTGACAACATCCCTTTGATGTCCCTCAAAGACTATGTGGAAAGATTACGGAAGAACCTATGACAGGCCTATGAAAAAGCTATGGAACATGCTTCTACTAGAGAATCAAGGAATAAACAAAACTTTGATTTGAAAGTAGGAATACAGGACTTACAACCGGGAGACCAGGTGGTGTTGAAAAATCTAGGGGTGCCAGGGAAACATAAGTTGGCAGATCGATGAAGGCCACAGCCCTATGTCGTTTGTAAACAGCTCCCTGTATCAAATCAGACCTGATGGAGAAAAGGGGCCTTTAAAAATGTGGCATAGAAATCATTTGTTGCCATTATCTGATGCAGTGAGAGTACCTCAAGTACCGTTGCAGTCTCCTTCAAAACCGTCCCACCCAGAACCCGCTAACAAAAGAAAATTTCCACCCCTGCTGTTCTGACGGATGAAGAAGACGATGAGTTTGAGGAAGATTATGTGTTCCCACAGGTTCCCAGTCCTGTGTCATCGTCAGGAAAGAGGAGGATTGAAAGGGAAGAAGAAGAGGAGGATATAGTGACTGTACCTATTTGGCTGTGGCTTGCAGAGAATGATCCAGAGTCTAGCCTTTTGAAAGAGAAGGAGAAAGGAGAGGTAGCCACCAAAGTGTCACCAAGAAAGACTACCAAAATAACTAGGACGGTACGCCGGTCTCTTGGCCTGGAATTGGAGAAGCTGCCACCCTTCAAGGGAATTGATGGGATCAAAACCGAAAGGGTTACCCCTGAGCAAGAAACTGGGGATTTGATAGACTTCTCTGGCAAACTATTACCAGTTCCCGAAATAAGTTGCTCTACTGAAGAAGAAGGCCTCTGCCCAGAAAGGGAGAAGATAGTCAGGTCCATAAATGTAAACATTTTTTTCTTTTTTTTTAAAGTGTCCCTTTAAGTGGGTGTATTAAGGGCGCCGTACACGGGGTGCTATTGGAGGCATGACCCGTGTGTAAACACGTGATTGGGGCTAAGAAGCTTTATTGGCGTAGTTTAGAGTGTGTTCAGGGCGCAAAGCTTGTAGCCACGAAAACTCCACCTCTAGGCTCTAGCATTAGGTTTCCAGTGCTTGTAATTGATTGGATCCATAGGGTGGGTCTTTAATCAGACCTGCAGTGTCATTGGCTCACAGGCTGCCTGTGTGCTGGAAGGTGGCTGGAGCATTGCACAGGCCGAAGGGCATGACCAAATATTCGTAGTGGCCGAATCGGGTACGAAAAGCTGTCTTCCACTCATCCCCGGAACGGATGCGGACCAGATTGTAGGCCCCCCTTAGGTCTAACTTGGTAAAGATGACAGCAGACCTTAATTTTTGGAAGAGTTCAGGTATCAGGGGAAGCGGATAACATTTTTTGACTGTGATGTTGTTTAACTCACAGTAGTCCACACATGGGCGGAGGGTCTGATCCTTCTTGGTGACAAAAAATATTCCGGCGCCTTCTGGTGAGGTAGATGGGCGAATGAACCCTTTACCCAGATTTTCATTGATGTAGACCTTCAGAGCCTCTTGTTCCTTTTCTGATAAGGGGAAGATGCGCCCAAAGGGAATCTCGGCCCCAGGAAGGAGCTCGATGGGGCAGTCATAGGGGCGGTGAGGCGGAAGGGAGTCAGCCCCCCCTTTACTGAAGACATCAATAAATTCATAGTAAGGTCCTGGGACGGACTGAAGCAGGTTTTGTTTAGAGTCTATACATAACAGAGTGGTGGATGGGCTGAGGGATCCAGGTAGACAGTACTTCTGGCAGTAAGGGGACAGGAAGGACACTTCTCCAGACACCCAGTTGATCTGGGGGTTGTGAGCCTGGAGCCAGGGTATACCCAGGATCACGGGAAACAGGGGAGAAAAGATAACATCAAGAGTCAGCCACTCCTTATGTTGAGCGGTAGAGGTGACAGGCAGAGGAAGGGTCTCCTGGGTTACCTGTCCTGATTTTATACGGGAGCCATCGGCCAAGTAAACAGAAAGTCCATGAGTTTTTTCCTGAAGAGGGATGTTATGTTGATTGGCAAAGGTGGAGTCGATGAAACAGCTACATGCGCCAGAGTCAATGATAGCGTTGACTGGGACTGTCCTTCCTTGGAGCTGCAACGAGAGAGAGAGAGCAAGGTGGGTTGCATTGGCAGATAAGGCTGCGAGATTAGCAGGAATGAAAGAAGGGCACTTACGCATCTTAACAGGACAGTTGCGCACGTAGTGACCTGCTTCACCGCAATAGAGGCACAGGTTCAGTTGGCGACGGCGTGCCCGTTCTTCGGGTAGCAGGGCTGGTCGCATTATCCCAAGTTGCATGGGTTCAGAGGTGTCCGGACTGGGATTGGCAGGATTTAAACAGGTGGGAGGCAGGTAACGGGAAGCAGGCATGGGAGCCGGCGTTCACGATGTCTGCGATCAATCTGGATGGCTGTGGTAATCAAGGCTTCAAGGGTCTCTGGTACCCCCACTCGGGCGAGTTCGTCCTTAAGACCCTCGGAAAGGCCCAAACGGAATTGGTGACGCAGGGCTGCGTCGTTCCACTGAGTGTCTGCGCTCCAGCGTCTAAAGTCTGTAACATAGTCCTCGGCCGCTCAGCGACCTTGCTGGAGCGCAAGCAGAGCAGACTCAGCGGTGGCAGTCCGTTGGGGATCATCATAAAGCTGGGTCATGGCTCCAAAGAAGGATAGCAGGGATTGAGTCTGAACATTATTTTCTCCTAGTAGACGATGGGCCCAGGTCTGGGGTTCACCCTGAAGTAACGAGATCACAAATCCCACCTTAGTGGCCTCTAAGGAGAAAGTCCGGGGTTGTAGGGCAAAATAAAGCTGACAGGCATTACGGAAGGCCTGAAATTTTGTCCGGTCTCCTGAAAATCTCTCTGGCACAGGTACTCTGGGTTCGGGTGGAAGCATCACCACTGAAGGAGCAGAGGCCGTTGACGAAGGCCTGGCAGAGGGTGCAGGGGCCGCAGCACCGGAGGCAGAAAGATTCTGAACTTGTCCTTCCAGCCGGATGTAGCCTTCCTGTAGACTCTTCACTGCTTGTGTGAGGGCTGCCAGGTGTTTGCAAATCTCCTCCACGGCAGGACTTTCTCCTGCAGGCTCTGTCATGGCTGTCTGATACTGTTATGTACAGAACGTACCTGGTCGTAGAGCCTGACTTTGTAGGAGGAGACCTCTCTTACAGCCCTGGCTCAGGAGTCACTGGATTTGGGACAGTGACCTCGAGAGCGCAGTGAGGTAGGAGTGCCTGCAGTAGGTGTAGTGGTTGGCACCGTGGCCGGGTGGTGATCCTCCAGGGATGGCCGGATCTGTAGGCAGCAGAGCAGGTGGTTGCAGGTCAGCGACCTGGGAGCTGGTGGATACCGGAACAGCGGAATCTGGAGCAGGGTGAGACAAGCCTGGTTAGGTGCACACGAACAGCAGACAGCAGGAGGGTCAGACAAGCCGGGTCAGAGCAGGTCGTCAGATGTATGGTTTCAGCAGGCTTAGACGTAGTCAGGAATACAGGCAAAGGTCTGGCAGCGGGTAGGCAGGTAGGAGACAGAGCAGGGTCAAGGTGAGCCGAGGTCAGGGTTGGAGATATATCGGGTGGTCGAGCAAGCCGGGTCGGTACAGGTAACTGGTAAGCAGGTGTGCAGGTATTCAGGTTACAAAGCTGCAGATCAGACAGCAATGCACTATTGCCACTGCTGGCTTTTTAAAGGCCTAATGGCGCCATATCGTTTAGCGTGCACGCGCGCGCACACGCCGCGCAAACGCACGCGCAATTGGCGCATGCACGTGCGCAATTGGCACACGCACACCTGGCGCGCGCCGGCGCACAGGTACAGAGGGAAGCAGGAATTGTCTTCTGTTTCTGCCAGGTCCCTGACAATTGGCATCCAGCAGTGCACACAGAGGGATCACACAGAAATCTTCAGGTACATTTCTACATGCCAGGACTGTAGAGGGGAGGGGGGCAGAAGGGGCTATTATCACTGTGTCCTGACTCCTGAGAGACTGTAAAGCAGCATTTTAATCTCCAACTTTACTTCACCTCTCTCCATGTAATGCAAGTCTGTACACCTTCCCGTTTCTCCCTGCCTGTTCAGCTGCTATAGAGAAACAAAAGGCGTTGTTCCTAAATTAACATTATTCACATGTAAATCGCGCGGGCATTGTTATGCATTGTTATGCAAATTAGATCAACCGCCGCGATTCATATGCCGCCCACCTAGACAGCATACAGGTGAGCATAGGGGGCATGTAGAGGTAATCAAAAAGGGGGGCTTGAGGTGCATAGGAGGTGTGCAGTGAGAGGTGGTGTACAGAGGTGCACAGTGGATGGGAAGGAAGGGTTGGATTGCAGAGGTTAGAAAAGTAGGGGTTTGGGGGACAGAGGTTAGCGGATGATGAGTTAGGGGCAGAGTTGTACTGATGAGAGATAAGAATGCAGTGATTAGTAGACAGATGGGGGGGCACAGTAGGTGTACAGACCCAGGAACTCAGCACAGGGATGATGGGAACCCCTCATAATGGGCACAGCAGGTGTACAGACCCAGGAGCTCAGCACAGGGATGATGGGAACCCCTCATAATGGGCACAGCAGGTGTACAGACCCGGGAACTCAGCACAGGAATGGTGGGAACCCTCATAATGGGCACAGCAGGTGTACAGACCAAGGAACTCATTACAGGGATGGTGGGAACCCCTCATAATGGGCACAGAAAGTGTACAGACCCAGGAACTCAGTACAGGGATGGTGGGAACCCTCATAATGGGCACAGCAGCTGTACAGACCCGGGAACTCAGCACAGGGATGGTGGGAACCCTCATAATGGGCACAGCAGGTGTACAGACCCAGGAACTCGTTACAGGGATGGTGGGAACCCCTCATAATGGGCACAGTAGGTGTACAGACCCAGGAACTCAGTACAGGGATGGTGGGAACCCTCATAATGGGCACAGCAGGTGTACAGACCCGGGAACTCAGCACAGGGATGGTGGGAACCCTCATAATGGGCACAGCAGGTGTACAGACCCAGGAACTTGTTACAGGGATGGTGGGAACCCCTCATAATGGGCACAGTAGGTGTACAGACCCAGGAACTCAGTACAGGGATGGTGGGAACCCTCATAATGGGCACAGCAGGTGTACAGATCCAGGAACTCAGTACAGGGATGGTGGGAACCCCTCATAATAGGCACAGTAGGTGTACAGGGATGGTGGGAGGAACCCTCATAATGGGCACAGCAGGTGTACAGACCTGGGAACTTAGTACAGGGATGGTGGGAACTCCTCATAATGGGCACCTCAGGTGTACAGACCCAGGAACTCTGCACAGGGATGGTGGGAACCCTGCATAATGGGCAAAGTAGGTGTACAGGCCCAGGAACTCAGTACAGGGATGGTGGGAACCCCTCATAATGGGCACCGTAGGTGTACAGACCCGGGAACTCAGTACAGCCTGTCCTTATACATTTACTTGAGATCACTTGGACCCGGTGGGTCTCTATAGTGGAAGGTAGCGCCAACCAGTGGCGTAGCGTGGGGGGTGCGAGGGGGCCTAGGCCCCGGGCGCAACATTTGGGGGGCGCAATCCCGCGCCAGTATGTGTCACCCTCGCTCCAAAATTTTAAATTACATTTCCGTGATGGCCACCTTGTTTAGTTTCAGGCCGGCCCCTGGCACCCTGTGACTGGGTGAAGTGGTCATGTGCGGCGGGTGGGGCTGGCCTATTTTCAATCGTGGGGGAGCAGAGCGGGGCTGGCCTGGCCTGGGCTATTCTCAATCGCGGGGGAACGGAGCGGGGCTGGCCTGGCCTGGCCTATTCTCAACCGTGGGGGAGCGGAGCGGGGCTGGCCTGGCCTATTCTTAATCGCGGGGGAGTGGAGCGGGGCTGGCCTGGCCTGGCCTATTCTCAACCGTGGGGGAGCAGAGCGGGGCTGGCCTGGTCTATTCTTAATCGCGGGGGAGCGGAGTGGGGCTGGCCTCGCCTATTCTTAATCGCGGGGGAGCGGAGCGGGGCTGGCCTGGCCTATTCTTAATCGCGGGGGAGCGGGGCTGTGGACGCTCGCTGTCTTCTCCTCCTCCTCTCCGAGTCTGGAATTGATCCGTGATCATGTCCCCGTCGGGGGGCGGCCGGGCAGTGTGACAGCCGGCGGCGCAGAGGCAGAGCAGGAAGAAAAAAGGTGAGAGACTCCCTCGTGAGTTTTGTTCCTGGCCCAGGGGGAGTAGGTATTTGTCTCGGGAGAGGGAGCAGCCAGAAAATCAGTGTACTGTAACGTATAGTGTATTGGTCAGTGTGTGTATTGTGTAGCGGTCAGTGTGTGTATTGTGTAGCGGTCAGTGTGTGCATTGTGTATAAGTCAGTGTGTGTATTGTGTAGCGGTCAGTGTGTGTATTGTATAGTGGTCAGTGTGTGTATTGTGTATAAGTCAGTGTGTGTATTGTGTAGCGGTCAGTGTGTGCATTGTGTATATAAGTCAGTGTGTGTATTGTGTATAAGTCAGTGTGTGCATTGTGTAGCGGTCAGTGTGTGCATTGTGTAGCAGTTAGTGTGTGTAGTGTGTGTATTGTGTAGCGGTCAGTGTGTGTATTGTGTAGCGGTCAGTGTGTATTGTGTAGCGGTCAGTGTGTGTATTGTGTATAAGTCAGTGTGTGTATTGTGTAGCGGTCAGTGTGTATTGTGTAGTAGTCAGTGTGTGCATTGTGTAGCGGTCAGTGTGTAGCGGTCAGTGTGTGTATTGTGTAGTGGTCAGTGTGTATTGTGTAGCGGTCTGTGGGTAGTGTATTGTGTAGTAGTGTAGTGGTCAGTATAGGAATCAGGTGGTGTGTAGTGTAGTGGTCAGTGGATAGTGTATTGTATAGGAATCAGGTAGGTCAGTGTGTAGTGTAGTGGTCAGTATAGGAATCTGGTAGGTTAGTGTGGTGTAGTGGTCAGTGTGTAGTGTAGTGGTCGATTGTAGGAATCAGGTAGGTTAGTGTAAGGGTCCGTATAGGAATGAGATAGGTCAGTGTATTGTGTAGTGGTCAGTAAAGGGATCAGGTAAGTTAGCGTGGTATGTAGTGTAGTGGTCAGTGGATAGTGTATTGTGTAGTAGTATAGTGTAGTGGTCAGTATAGGAATCAGGTAGGTCAGGGTGTAGTGTAGTGGGTAGTGTAGTGTATTATGTAATTGTATAGTATAGTGGTCAGTATAGGAATCAGGTAGGTTAGTGGGTAGTGTAGTGGTCAGTGTGTAGTATAGTGTTGTGGTCAGTATAGGAATCAGGTAGGTCGGTGTGGTGTAGTGATCAGTGTGTAGTGTAGTGGTCGATGTAAGAATCAGGTAGGTTAGTGTATAGTGTAAGTGGTTAGTGTAGTGTATTGTGTAGTGGTCAGTACAGGAATCAGGTAGGTTAGTGTGTAGTGTAGTGGTCGATGTAGGAATCAGGTAGGTCTGTGTAGTTGTCAGTATAGGAATCATGTAGGTCAGTGTAGAGGTTAGTGTAGTGGTCAGTGTAGGAATCAGGTAGGTCAGGTCTATTGTAGGAGGGGAAGGGACTCAGGGAGTGCGGAAAGTCCGCAGGTTAGGGGGCGCAAATTACTTGCCTTGCCCCGGGCGCTGACAACCCACGCTACGCCACTGGCGCCAACACCCCATTCTTTTATATTATATCCTATTCTCCCTAGGGAGTTATTAGGGGGGCTGCAACCTCTGTCTGGTGTTTTCCTGAGCGCGGATTCCCTACTTCTTTAATAATAGTCTAATGTCCATAAAATTTCATAATCTACCCAATAGACCTCATGCACAGAGGGTGTTTGCTTTGCTCCTCTAAACATCAGAACTCCTGGCAGGAGAAAAGCACACTGCAGGCGCGTCATGCATTTTATCGTAAATGTATCCTATTGGCCAAAATATTTATTTGTTCTGGCCATTTAAATGCATTACCTCTCAAATGCGCCTAAATGCGTCTAGCGTTTCAGTGTGTTTAGCTTTTTTCTGCGCTTCACCTCCTCTCCTAAACGTGCTTTCCATGGGGGTTTTTTTTCAGACTGTAATTGCTCTGCTTCTAATATGTCTGTAAACGCCTGTGTGCACATGGACACATAAGCTAACATACAGGTGCTTTTACAGGCTGAGAAAAAAAATGTCAAATGCCAGTATTTTTTAAGCTTTAATCGGAGCCCTTTGTAATCTCATGTAGTCATATTCCTAAGCGATCATCACAAGTCTCTGTGCTTGATATACCATCAGTCCGATTCATGCTTCAGAGTAAGTTTAAGGCCCCGTTCAGGCTAGATTCACACTGTTGTGCAGAGAGGCTCACAGCAGGGGTCCGGTGCATCCCTGTTCTCCATTTCGGGGATGAATCGGGCCCAAATTTTTGCCTGCATTTGGACCTAAAACAAAGCATATTTCCAGGTTGTAAGTTGGCAAATGTCATTGCAGATCCCTACTTGTTATTGCTTGTATTGAAACTTACATAACACAGTTGGTGTTCTGTACATTGACCGTGTACAAAACACCACCCTACATGTACACCATGTTTAAACATTTGCCAGTTTTATGAGTCATAGCGAGCAGTAGATGAAACTACATAGGTAATTGTAATTGTAAAAATACAAAATGTAGTGTAGTACTTACATTTTTTTCTTATCAAAAGCGAAATTGCCTTTTAAATGCAACCCCTGTCGTCTAACGTTTAATGTTGTAGAGAGGCTATGCAATGGGTTAATAAAGTCAGAACTTAAAATGCAAGTTTAAACCATTTCCTAGTCTGTGATCTCCAGATATCGTCTGGGTTTTAAAACAAATTGAAGCTTCGTCGGTGTATAATGTGCAGCCTGGTATATGATGTGCAGAGCCCTGTGTATAATGTGCAGCCTGGTATATGATGTGTAGGGATGAGCTCTGGCGTGTTTGCGTACTCCACGTGCAGAGCCCACCAGGAAGTCGGCACGGCGCTGCGCTAATCACAGGGAGGGAGACATTGTCCCGATGCTCGGCTGCAGAGACCAATCCTTGTTTCAATAAAAACCCCAGATTTTCAAAACATATTTGTCATTTGGGACGGAAAGTGAGGTGAAATGTTCTGAATAGGTGCACAGACAGCAAAACAAATGTTACAGGGGCGATAACCCTTCCCTATGTTTTCCAAAAAGCTTAAAAGTAGATTTTTTTGGCTGGAGCTACATTTAAAAAATTTACCTGTTCCAAATTATAAACAGATTCTACTTAAGAACAAACCTACAGTCCCTGTCTTGTTTGCACTACCTGTATACTGCTGTTCAGAGTATATAGGGCCTTTTTTTAATTTGGGTGCGGGGTTCCCCTTAATATCCATACAAGACCCAAAGGGGCTGGTAGTGGGCTCGGGGGGTGGGGGGATACCAATGCCATTTTTCTCAATGATTTTCATCCATATTGCCGAGACCAGACATTACATTAAAGCCGCAAGCAGTTTTAAATTACTTTTTTTCCTTTAGAAATGTCATTTTGTGCAGGGACAGTTCTAAACACAGGAAACACGTGCCACTTCACAGGCATACTTTAGACACCCCCCCAGGTACGATATTTAAAGGAATATTTCACTTTTTTTTTCACTTTATGCATCATTAAAATCACTGCTCCCGAAAAAAACGTCCGTTTTTAAAACTTCTTTACTCTTTCGTCCATGGACCGACACAGCTTCTCTATTGACAAAGTGGGTATTATCCGTTAATTAGGAGTGACTAGGCAGAAAAACTTGTAAAAAGTGTTGCATCACACCTTCTACAGTACCGCCCAGGGGGCGGACCCTCTGGGTATACCCTCTCAGTCTGCATCTTCGCAGATCAGTTTTTTTCTGTCTAGCAAGGAGTAGGACATGGCTCCCTTCGGGCCCATTGGTCCGGGGAAAAAAAATATATATATATATATTTTATTTTTATTTTTTTTGCTACATTTGTTGTTTCCTGCGATCTTCGATCAACTGCCGACTGGGTGACAGGCTGGATCCTCGATCCTTGTAGTCTCCCCAGTTTCGGCCATCGAGTGTGTGCCGACCCTAGCTACGCGCTGGGTTTTCCACGACATGCCCGTCGCTCCACGGGTGGCCGGTGAGCCTACGCTCCGGGGCCTGCATCGGACCGCTCAGCTTCGGCTGACCTTACGGCCGAGTCGCAGCAGCCTGGCCGGTGAGCTTACGCTCCAAGGCTTGCATCGGACCGCTCAGCTTCGGCTGACCTTACGGCCGAGTCGCAGCAGCCTGTCCGGTGAGCGTCATGCTCCAGGGCATACATATGATCGTCCCTTCTGGGTCCAATCACAGCATGCCTGGCCAACAGTCACCTTCCGTGCGCGGACGATGATCTGTTTGGAATGTCTTCCAGCAGAATACATGCAGGATAGGTAAGTAAAACTCCCCTGCCTCGGCTGGGTGATTTAGCTGGACATTCCTGGAGAGATCAAGTAAGTGGTTGTGGCCCCTTTCTTCCCTCTCTCCCTGCCTTTCCCTCCTCCCTGGGCTTCTAGCTAAAGGTTGCTGGGTGCTGGGGGTCACCTAGGGGGTCCCACTGGAGCGGGGCTGGCTGTAACTAACATTTAAAAGAAATGTCATTTTTTGCTTACCTGTGTTTCTGTGTCTCCATGCTGTCGGCGGCAATTTTGAGGTGGTCCATGCCAAGTTTGGCCTCTTGTAACTGCCTGGCGGCCATCTTCCTGTGGTTCGGCCACACCCACTGGCCCCTATCAGGTGATCGGCGGCCATGTTTGTCCACCCTGTATGCAGATATTGCCGTTCGGCGGCCATCTTTTTGTGGGCTATGGCTGCCTGACCTCTATCTTCTGTCGGCGGCCATTTTCTTAGAGCCCACATTATCTTCAATACAGACGTTTTTGGCAACCATTTTGCGAGAGCCTCCGGCCTCTAGGGTGCATTACACTGGCGCGAAAATTCACACAGGAAGTGCTGATAAAAGAAGCAGACTGACACAGCAGCAAGGGGACAGCATCACAGGCGCAGCATAGCAGTACCTATCCAGGGTGGTGAGTCCTCTGGGTAACCCAGCATCTCTGCAGCACAGGAGGGTGGCCTATTGATATCTTGCCTGGAGCCCTGTGAGTGTCAGCGTGTGGTCAGCATGGCATCTGAGCCAGAGGTCTTCTCCCCTGAAACACCAGATTTAGCAGCTGGTGTCCCTGAGGTGTCTATGGACGCTATGTCGGCAATCCTAGAGGCGTTTGCTGCCAGGGTGGAAGCAGCACACTGGAATACAGGGGGTAATAAACGCCCCCGTCCCCTGCAATCTTCTGGGGATATTTCTGATGCAGAACCAGGTCCAGCTACGGCTCATAGCCCAGATTCTGATGCATCAGAGACTGCAGACCGTGACCGATCGGACAGTGAGGAGGACTCCAAGTCCAGGTCAGTACGCGAGACGGCTTTGGTATCTGACCTTATTACTGCAGTGCGGGATACACTAAAGTTGGAAAGGACTGAAGAAGTAGCAGATACTCCAGTCCCCTTTGGGTTTCGTAAACCTGCCCGCACTGCTAAGGTGTTCCCTTGTGTGTCTTATTTTGACAAACTCTTATACAAGGAATGGGAGAACCCACTGAGGGTCTTTACAGCCCCAAAGAGGTTTGCAGTACGGTACCCCTTTGAGGAGAGTTTTCTGAAGATATGGACCTCTCCCCCTATAGTGGACCCTTCGGTGTCCAGACTTAATAGAGCCACCACTATTCCAGTAGAAGGGGCTCCTGTTTTCAAGGACCCTGTGGATAAGAAGGCTGAAGCACTCGCTCGCTACCTATACTCAGTGGTAGGCTCGGCAGTACGCCCGGCATTGGCGGGGGCCCTAGTGTCTCAGACACTTACTGAATGGGCAAAATTGCTACTCCAGGGGTTAAAGGAGCGAGATGCTCCTCCTAATGAGATAACTTTGGCCGACCAGTTGGTCCAGGGCCTTAAGTTTGTCTGCGAGTCAGACATGGATACTATTCCCCTGCTGTCAAGAGCTTCGGTTTATGCAGTAGCAATACGCCGCCTGATCTGGCTAAAGGGCTGGTCTGCGGACCAGACTTCCAAGAAAGCCCTATTGGATCTGCCTTTTAAGGGCGACAGACTTTTTGGGGCTTCTCTGGATGACATCATCAAGGATGCCACAGGAGGTAAAAGCACTTTGCTTCCCCAAACTAGCAAGGGTAAGGGACCACGCCAAGGGCAAGGGCCCTCCTTTACTGCACGTAAGCGGTTTTTTCGCCCCCTTAAGGCGACAGGGAAAAGACCCCAGGCCGATAAAGCGCCTGCCCAAGGACAAAAGCGTCCTTGGTCCCGCAGACCCAACAAGCCTGCGGACAAATCTGCGTCCACATGAAGGTCCGCCCCCACCCAGCTCTCGGGTGGGGGGACGTCTTCGCAAATTCGCGACTCAGTGGACTGCTCTAGTCTCCGACAGGTGGGTTTGCGAAGTAATCTCCTCAGGCTACAAGATAGAATTTCTCTCTTGTCCACCAGACAGATTCATCACCTCCAATCTCCAGCTACTACCGACCCGTCGGGAGGCCCTGTATGGGGCGGTCCAGGGTCTACTGGAACGCGGGGTAGTTATTCCAGTTCCAGAACAGGAACGGGGTCAGGGTTTTTACTCAAATCTGTTCATTGTGCCAAAGAAGGAGGGGGTTCGTCCAATCTTGGATCTCAGAGCCCTCAATTGCTTTGTGAAGGTACAAAGATTTCGGATGGAGTCGGTTCGATCCGTAGTCACGGCTCTCCATCCGGGGGACTTTCTGGCCTCCTTGGACATCAAGGACGCATACCTGCATGTCCCCATATACTCCAGACACCAGAGGTTTCTGCGATTTGCTATCGGGAAGAACCACTACCAGTTTGTGGCCCTCCCGTTTGGCCTTGCCTCAGCACCCAGGACGTTCACCAAGGTGCTCGCTCCGATTCTGGCACTTCTAAGACAGCGGGGTATCGCTATCACAGGTTACTTGGACGACCTTCTGCTGAAGGCCCCTTCAAGCTCAGAATTAGAGGTAAGCGTGTCCATTACCTGTCAGACTCTTCGAGACTGTGGTTGGATACTAAACACGCAAAAGTCAGTATTGGTGCCCACTCAACGCCTAGTGTACCTGGGGTTGATTCTGGATTCCTCAGAGGCAAAGGTATTCCTCCCGGTGGAGAAGTTGCAGACCCTCCAGGCTGCAGTACGGCAGCTGACTTCCAGGAATTGGTCGTCACTCCGTTTTTGCATGCGAGTGTTGGGCCTCATGTTAGCCTCCTTCGAGGCGGTCCCATATGCTCAATACCACACTCGAGTGTTACAGAAGGAAGTTCTGTCCAGATGGAACAGATGCCCTTCATCTCTGGATTATCAAATCCGAGTGAGCCACCTAGTCAGGAGATCCCTGGTATGGTGGCTGACAGCACCGGCTCTAATGGCCGGGAAGTCATTTCTTCCGGTTTACTGGATAGTGATCACGACGGACGCCAGCCTTACAGGTTGGGGGGGAGTCTGGGGTGTCCAGTCGGCGCAAGGTCGCTGGACCCCAGAGGAAGCCCTCCTGCCGATCAATGTCCTGGAGATCCGGGCGATCAAGCTGTGCCTCTTCAAATGGTCTCAGAGACTGCAAGGGCGTCCAGTCAGGATCCAGTCAGACAACGCCACAGCAGTGGCATATGTCAATCATCAAGGAGGAACAAGAAGCTCAGCTGCAGCATCGGAGATCGCTCGCATCCTGAAGTGGGCAGAGAGGAGCGTACCGGCACTGTCGGCCGTGTACATTCCGGGTGTGGAAAACTGACAGGCGGACTACCTGAGCCGCCAGATGCTGGACCAGGGAGAATGGTCCTTACACCCGGAGGTGTTCCAACTCCTCTGCCAAAGATGGGGCACACCAGACGTAGATCTTCTGGCTTCCCGACTCAATCGGAAGGTATTGAGGTTTGTGGCCCGGTCAAGAGACCCATGGGCAGACGCAACGGACGCGTTCGTAGCATCGTGGGGTCAGTATCGGCTAATCTATGCCTTCCCTCCCTTAAGGCTTCTTCCTCTTCTGCTCCGCAGAGTGGAGGCAGAGGGAATTCCAATGATCCTAATCGCTCCAGATTGGCCTCAGCGTCCTTGGTACGCCGATCTAGTACGTCTGGTAGCAGACGTCCCCTGGCGCCTACCACTACGGAAGGACCTGCTATCGCAAGGTCCCATATTCCATCCTGCTTTACAGTCATTGGCTTTAACGGCATGGCTGTTGAGAACCAGATACTGAGAGATCGGGGCCTGTCAGACTCAGTAATCTCTACTATGAGAAGTGCTCGGAAACCGTCCTCTAGGAAGGTCTATCACCGCACTTGGAGGGCCTACATCTCCATGTGTGAGGAAATGAAATGGCATCCACGTACCTATTTGGTTTCCAGAATCCTGCTGTTTTTACAGCATGGGGTAGACCAAAGGCTTGCCCTAAGTACGATTAAGGGACAGATATCTGCCCTGGCTGTCTTTTTTCAGCGACCCCTGGCGACTCACTCTCTCGTGAGTACATTTGTGCAGGGGGTTCGACATGTGGCCCCTCCGGTCCGGCCCCCGTTACCTCCGTGGGACTTGAACCTGGTCCTCTCGGTGCTTCAGAAGGCACCGTTTGAGAATATTAGAGATATTCCCCTGTTGACACTTTCTCAGAAGGTGGTCTTTTTGGTGGCTGTTACGTCAGTTAGACGAGTCTCTGAGCTGGCAGCCCTGTCCTGCAAGGCTCCCTATTTGATTTTCCACAAGGATAAGGTGGTGCTGCGGCCGCAGCCTTCCTTTCTTCCGAAAGTCGTTTCGGCTTTTCATCTCAACGAAGACATTGTACTTCCATCCTTGTGTCCTCAGCCGTCGAATCCTAAGGAGTCGGCGTTGCATTCCTTGGACGTTGTCCGAGCTTTGAGAGTATACCTATCTGCTACTTCCCTGTTCCGGAAGTCAGACTCACTGTTTGTTTCGGTGGCTGGTCCCAAGAAGGGCCAAGCAGTCTCATCGGCCACCATCTCTAGGTGGATCCGACAGATAGTAATCCAGGCTTACGCCTTAAAGGGTCAGGCACCCCCCTTTCCTGTCACGGCGCATTCGACCAGGGCAATAGGTGCCTCTTGGGCTTTCCGACATCAAGCGTCTGTTTCCCAATTATGTAAAGCGGCGACTTGGTCGTCCGCTCACACTTTCACAAAATTCTACAAAATTGATGTAGGTGCATCTTCGGATGCCTCTTTTGGCCGCAAGGTTTTGCAAGCGGCTGTTTAGAGTTGCAACTCCTCCGTTGGAGGAGTGCTGTTTTGTGTTTGGGGTGAAGTTTATTTTTATGCTGTTACCACCCCTCGTTTTTTCTCTGACACTGCTTTGGGACGTCCCACTTTGTCAATAGAGAAGCTGTGTCGGTCCATGGATGAAAGAGTAAATAGGATTTTTTACTCACCGTAAAATCCTTTTCTCTGAGTCCATGGACCGACACAGCACCCACCCCTCCTTTTAAGTTTGTACTGCTTTTTGACGAACTGATCTGCGAAGATGCAGACTGAGAGGGTATACCCAGAGGGTCCGCCCCCTGGGCGGTACTGTAGAAGGTGTGATGCAACACTTTTTACAAGTTTTTCTGCCTAGTCACTCCTAATTAACGGATAATACCCACTTTGTCAATAGAGAAGCTGTGTCGGTCCATGGACTCAGAGAAAAGGATTTTACGGTGAGTAAAAAATCCTATTTTTGCATTGATACATGTCCCCTGGGGCAGGACCCGGGTCCCCAAACACTTTTTTAGGACAATAACTTGCATATTAGCTGTTATATTTAGCACTTTTGATTTCGAACATTCGTGTCCATTGTATTTAATAGGGTTCTAAAGTTTGCACGAACTTCCGGTCCGTTCGCAGGTTCTGGTGCAAACCGAACTGGGGGGTGTTCGGCTCATCCCTAAAACTGATAATAATCCCTTAACGTACATCTTGACTTCAGCTAAATTGGATGCTATGGGATATAGGTGGCTGGCAGCCCTGGCATGGTTCCGGTTTAGTTTGAAGTATCGGCCGGGAGTTGGAAACCGAGATGCAGATGCCTCGCGCCACAGACCCCATCGGAAGAAAAAAGAACTGGAAGGTTGGGCTTATGTAACTGAAGAAGGTGTGCGGACCTTGTGCCAGGGCATGGATCAGAAGATGAGGGGAGGTGTGGCTGCTGAATATATCCGGGTTCATCCCTCTGGAATACCAAGGCGCTATTGTGGATTGACCCAGGTGAGAGGAGAAGGCCTACCCCAGTTGACAAAAAGAGATTTGAGGAAGGACCAAAAACAGGATCCATTAAGCCAGCTGGCTATCCAAGCTCTGAACAAGCAGGATCCCGGATTATTGCTGAAAAGCAGTATAAAGGGAGCAAAGACCCTACACAGGGAATGGAACCGACTACAATTAAATGATGGAGTGTCGTATAGGCACGGCCCTTCGGGGAATAAAGAAGAGGAATGGCAATTGTACCTTCCGGAGAAACATCGCCCTACTGTTCTGATGTCCCTGCATGATGATCACGGTCATTTAGGTACAGAAAGGACATTTTGTTTGATTAAAGACAGGTTCTAATGGCCCAGTATGAGGGGAGGTAGAAAGTTATTGCCACTCCTGTTTGACTTGTATTCAGCGTAAGACTTTGTCAGTTAGGGCCGCCCCAATGGGTCACTTGTAGAGTCAGGAGCCACTAGACCTGGTTCGCATTGACTTTCTGTGCCTGGAACCTGATACAGGTTGAAGAAACAGCATCTTGGTACCAATCACTTCACCCGCTACACACATGCCTATTCTACTAAAGATCAAAAAGCAAGCACTGTAGCTAAACATCTTGTGGAGAAGTTTTTTAGTACACTATGGATTACCTGTATGGATCCACTCTGACCAAGCAAGAGATTTCGAGAGTCGACTAATTCATCAGTTGTGTACTCTGTTGGGTATCAAGAAGTCTCATACTACACCATATCACCATATCACCCTGAGGGAGAACCTCATCCTCAGCCTGAACAATTCAATCAAACCTTGTTAAATATGTTGGGAACTTTGCCTCAGAAGAAGAAGCAACATTGGGGTAACCGTATCGCAGCAATGGTGCATGCTTACAACAGCACGGAGAGTGGTGCTACTGGTTATTCCCCTTATCACCTTGGGTCTGCTGTGCTGGGGGAGAGGTTTATGGGAAGGCTGGAGGAGTATTTAAACTAGGATTGAGGGGGGAGAGTGAACTAGAATTACATCGGGCACACAGGTCAGTTAGGGGTCAGAAATTAATCGAGAGTGGAATGGGAATAGATGGGGGGAGGGTTATGGCAGGTGACAAAGTTCCCATGTTGCAAACAGCCATTGGAAACTATAGTGCCATTTGTACAACTAAAAATGATATGAAAAATACCAGAGAAAAATGTAATACATTAAAGTGTTTGTTCACCAATGCCAGAAGTCTGCCAAGCAAAATAGGTGAGTTGGAAGCTCTGGTGCATGAGGAGAGCTATGACGTAATCGGTATTGTTGAAACTTGACTTCAATCCTCCTTGCACAGATGGAAAGGGCTGCAAGGGCTGGAACGGTGATAATAATGGGGGATTTTAACTACCCAGAAATTGACTGGAGTAATGGCACTGCTGGGACAGTTAAAGAGCAAAAATTTATAAGCCTATTGCAGGACAATTTTATGGTCCAATTTATTGAGGCCCCAACTAGGAATGATGCTCTGCTGGACTTGGTAATCTCAAACCATGCAGAGCGTATTACTAATGTTCAGATAAAGGAACACCTGGGTAGCAGCGACCATAACATGATTTCATTTGATGTTAGCTGTAAGCAAGAAATACATGCAGCAAAGATAAAAACACTTAATTTCAATAAAGAAAATTTTCCAAGGATGAGGGCTGCTCTCCAGGACTTAGACTGGGAGGGAATATTGGCATTGATTAACACAGAACAGAAATGGGAATTCTTCAAAAAGACTGTTTGGGACCTCACTGCAAAGTATATTCCCATGGGCAATACGTTTAAAAGGCTAAAAATAAAACCTATGTGGCTCACGGTTAAAGTTAAAAACGCTATAAACAATAAGAAAAGAGTTTTTAAAAAATATAAAAATGAAGAAACACTAGTGTCGTTTAAATGTTACAAAGAATATAACAGGATATGTAAAAAGGAAATCAAGGATGCAAAAATTCAAAACGAGCGACAGATTGCAAAAGCTAGTAGGACAAACCCCAAAAAATTATTCAAATATATTAATGGTAAAAAGGTCAAATCAGAGCATGTAGGCCCTTTACAAAATAATCTAGAGTGGGTGACTGGGGACAAAGAGAAGGCTAATTTATTAAATACTTTCTTCAGCTCTGTGTATACAATGGAACATGGGGGGATCATGTCCATAATGGGGGTGGTAGTAACACAGCCCCAAATCCACAATGACTCAAAAGTGATATGGTCCAGAAATATTTAGACAGAATAAAGGTGGATAAAGCACCTGGACCAGATGGCAGCCACCCACGGATCCTAAAAGAATTGAGCTCTGTAATTTGAAAGCCATTGTATCTAATTTTTAGGGACTCATTAATGACAGGAATAGTACCACTGGATTGGCGTAGGGCCAATTTGGTGCCTATATTTAAAAGGGGAACAAAGTCTTTAACAATAACTATAGAGACCTGTTAGTTTAACTTCTATAGTTGGGAAGATACCGGAGAGATTAATAAAAGACCACATAGATGAGTTCTTGCTGGAAAAAAACTATTTAAGCAACAGACAGCATGGATTCATGAAAGACAGAAGTTGTCAAACAAACCTGATTTCTTTTTATGAAGAGGTAAGTAAAACCTTGGACAGAGGGGTGGCGGTGGACGTGGTATACTTGGATTTTTCAAAAGCGTTCGATACAGTTCCGCTCACACGGCTCATGTGTAAGGTAAAGTCTACAGGCTTGGAAATATCAGTTTGTAAATGGATAGAAAACTGGCTAAAAGACAGAATTCAGAGAGTAGTGGTTAATGATTCTTACTCTGAATGGTCTAAGGTTCTCAGTGGTGTACCCCAAGGTTCAGTGCTGGGACCCTTACTTTTTAATATCTTTATAAATGATATTGGGTCTGGGATCAAAAGTAAAATTTCTGTCTTTGCAGATGACACCAAGCTATGCAGTGGAATAACGTCCTTACAGGAAGTCGCCAATTTACAAACTGACCTCAATGCTCTGTCTAATTGGGCGACTATGTGGCAGATGAGGTTTAATGTTGATAAATGTAAAGTTATGCACTTGGGGGCTAAGAATATGAATGCATCATACATACTAGGGGGAGTACAACTGGGGGGATCCGTAGTGGAGAAGGATCTGGGGGTTTTGGTAAATCATAAGCTCAATAATGGCATGCAATGCCAAGCTGCGGTTTCCAAAGCGAGCAAAGTCCTTTCTTGTATTAAGAGAGGTATGGACTCCAGAGAGAGAGATATCATTTTGCCCCTGTTCAAATCATTAGTAAGACCTCATCTGGAATATGCAGTTCAGTTTTGGGCACCAGTTCTCAAAAAGGATATCCGGGAACTGGAGAAAGTGCAGAGAAGGGCATACTGATAAGAGGCATGGAGGAGCTCAGCTATGAGGAAAGATTAGAGGAACTGAATTTATTCACTCTTGAGAAGAGGAGAATAAGGGGGGATATGATCAACATGTACAAATATATAAGGGGTCCATATAGTGAACTTGGTGTGGAGTTATTCACTTTACGGTCAACACAAAAGACAAGGGGGCACTCTTCCTCTACGTCTAGAGGAAAAAAGATTTAATCTCCAAATACGGAAAGGTTTCTTCACAGTAAGAGCTGTGAAAATGTGGAACAGACTCCCTCCAGAGGTGGTTCTGGCCAGCTCAGTAGATTGCTTTAAGAAAGGCCTGGATACTTTCCTAAATGTACATAATATAACTGAGTACTAACATTTATAGGTAAAGTTGATCCAGGGTAAATCCGATTGCCTCTCGGGGGATCAGGAAGGAATTTTTTCCCCTGCTGTAGCAAATTGGATCATGCTCTGCTGTTTTTTTTTTGCTTTCCTCTGGATCAACTGTGGGTATAGAATTGGGTATATGGGATTGTACGATATATATATATTTTTTTTATGGTTGAACTGGATGGACTTCGTCTTTTTTCAACCTGACTAACTATGTAACTATGCTTTAACTGCAGACTTTCAGCTTTAATTTGAGGGTATTTACATCCAAATCAGGTGAACGGTGTAGAAATTACAACAGTTTGTATATGTGCATCCCACTTTTTAAGGGACCAAAAGTAATGGGACAGATTAACAATCATAAATCAAACTTTCACTTTTTATTACTTGGTTGCAAATCCTTTGCAGTCAATTACAGCCTGAAGTCTGGAATGCATAGACATCACCAGACGCTGGGTTTCATCCCTGGTGATTCTCTGCCGGGCCTCTACTGCAACTGTCTTCAGTTTCTGCTTGTTCTTGGGGCATTTTCCCTTCAGTTTTGTCTTCAGCAAGTGAAATGCATGCTCAATCGGATTCAGGTCAGGTGATTGACTTGGCCATTGCATAACATTCCACTTATTTCCCTTAAAAAACTCTTTGGTTGCTTTCGCAGTATGCTTTGGGTCATTGTCCATCTGCACTGTGAAGTGCCGTCCAATGAGTTCTGAAGCATTTGGCTGAATATGAGCAGATAATATTGCCCGAAACACTTCAGAATTCATCCTGCTGCTTTTGTCAGCAGTCACATCATCAATAAATACAAGAGAACCAGTTCCATTGGCAGCCATACATGCCCACGCCATGACACTACCACCACCATGCTTCACTGATGAGGTGGTATGCTTTGGATCATGAGCAGTTCCCTCTCCATACTCTTCTCTTCCCATCACTCTGGTACAAGTTGATCTTGGTCTCATCTCTCTATAAGATGTTGTTCCAGAACTGTGAAGGCTTTTTTAGATGTTGTTTGGCAAACTCTAATCTGGCCCTCCTGTTTTTGAGGCTCACCAATGGTTTACATCTTGTGGTGAACCCTCTGTATTCACTCTGGTGAAGTCTTCTCTTGATTGTTGACTTTGACACACATACACCTACCTCCTGGAGAGTGTTCTTGATCTGGCCAACTGTTGTGATGGGTGGGAGAGAGTCTCTTGGTGGTGCCGGCTGCGGGGTGTCGGGCGGCTGGAGGGCTGTTGGGTCCCTGGGGGCGCTGGCTTTTTGGCGGAGCTCTGATTGGAAGCTAGGTTCTAACACACAGAATATTGGTAATTATACAATTTGTGTCCCTTACCTTTGGGTACATACCCAGGTAATGAAGTGATACTCACCTTATAATTCTTTGCAGCCAACAACATACCCTCTGAAGAAGATCCTTTGTGATCGAAACGCGTCAGTAACGTATATAGATGCATATTGACATGTATAGCTGTATAGCATTGCTGTGTACTGTCTATGTTGTGTTTTAATATTCTGTGTGTGTAAACTCCATCAGAGCTTTAATTTGTTTGTAATTCCATGTACAGATGCAATAAAAAATGTTTTATTATACCTTTGCACATTTTTGCTATGTAAAAACCCCACTGGGGGGCATTCCCACTCCTCACTGTTGTGATGGGTGTTTTCTTCACCAGGGAAATAATTATTCGGTCATCCACCACAGTTGTTTTCCGTGGTCTTCCGGGTCTTTTGGTGTTGCTGAGCTCACCATTGCGTTCTTTCTTTTTAAGGATGTTCCAAACAGTTGATTTGGCCACACCTAATGTTTTTGCTATCTCTCTGATGTGTTTGTTTTGTTTTTTCAGCCTAATGATGGCTTGCTTCACTGATAGTGACAGCTCTTTGGATCTCATATTGATAGTTGACAGCAACAGATTCCAAATGCAAATAGCACACTTGAAATGAACTCTGGACCTTTTATCTGCTCCTTGTAAATGGGATATTGAGGGAATAACACACACCTGGCCATTGGACAGCTGAGCAGCCAATTGTCCCATTACTTTTGGTCCCTTAAAAAGTGGGAGGCACATATACAAACTGTTGTAATTCCTACACCGTTCACCTGATTTGGATGTAACTACCCTCAAATTAAAGCTGAAAGTCTGCAGTTAAATCACATCTTGTTTGTTTCATTTCAAATTCATTGCGGTGGTGTATAGAGCCAAAAATATTAGAATTGTGTCGATGTCCCAATATTTATGGACCTGACTGTAGCTTGTCAAGAGAAATCCTCTATTCCTTGGAGGAGGTTAATGTTCCATGTCCCACCTTGAGTCCTGAACCTGTAAGTGTGGATCTTTCAATGGAGCCTGATGTTCAAAGTGGTGCCAATGAAACAGCAGAAGACTCAATACAGACTGCTGGAAAATATTCCCCTGTGCGGCTGAGTCGGAATGTGCATCCCCCCAAGAGACTCACCTATGACACTTTGGGAGAGAGCTCTGAAGAACTTAGTCATACCATTCGCAGACCAGATCCTAATTCTACACCCCCTACTCTGACTCTGCTCTAAACTCTGACACCAATGGGTGGGACACAGCAATTGCCCTGGCCTGTTCAAAAATTAGTTTGAATTAACTGAAAATGTATATAGATGGTTCCAGAGGAATCCAGAAGTGTGTCAATATTTGTTGGACCTAGATTGTGGTTGATATTGTTATGAAAAACACTAATGATTCCTTTTTTCCCCTCTCACTAAGTTTGGGATGGATTTCTCCATGTCTTTGGGGAACAAAGAGTTCAAGTGGGGGGAGTGTGTAGCCAAGGTTTGCTACTGTAGTTATCATTAAGAGACAGTTTGTTGTTTTCATGTATGGGTTTGGCTCCCTCTAGTGCATGCTGGACTCTATGAGTGGTTCTTTTTCCTCCTGTGAGAGCAACCAGAGCAATGCATCATGGAACATGTAGTCTGGGATGAGGAAGTGACACTGTTAGCCAGGCCAATCTGGACCACAGGACACAGAATGCAGTGTGCACAGAACAGCCTGCTGGGAGAGAAAATAAAAAGGTGGGTGTGGCCTTATTTCTCTCTCTCTGGACACCATTCTGAACCTGCCAGCAGGAGGTCTGTGTGACAAGGAGCGAGAGTCTGCAGCCTACACAGCGGAGAGTCAGATCGCCAGCTTCAGAGGGACCTCAGAGGACAGCACCGCTTTTCCAGTCAAGCGGACCAGCCTGCGCTCCGGATAATCAGGATACACCTGCATTCCAGCCCACCGGGAGTTGCAGCGCGGCGCGGCGCGGCAGCGCCATTTCCACAGGACACAGACACCAGGGAATTCTGGCTGGAACCCTCCATCCATCTGATGTCCGTAGTGGTGAGCGGGCACAGCCCATCCTGATTGTGATAACAGTATTGCTGAGTAGTTCTTTTACAGACTGGCTGGTGATACTTGTAGTTCCACGTTTGGGGCCTATTCTTCCCCCTTAAAGTCAGTACTGTAATAATCTCTTTACTACAATTAAAGAGGAACACACATGTTCCTCTTTAAAGTGGTTGTAAACCCAGTAAAATATTTTTTTTTCTAACAACCTGCAAGACAAAGCTATAATGAGCTAGTATGACTAGCATACTAGCTCATTATGTACCACTTACCTTAGATCGGGGCCCCCGAAGTCATCCGTGTCCCTCTCTCCAGCCGCAGCCATCGCTGCGGCGATAGCCGGAATGTTACTTCCGGGTATCGCCGCTCCAGCCAATCACAGCGCCGCTCCGGCACTGTGATTGGCCGGAGCGGTGAAGACGTCACTCTGCACATGCGCGCGGGAGCCGTCAAATTCGGCTAGGCCCAGTGATTGCTGGGAACTAGCCGAATTTGTGAATGGGATTAACTCCATGAATGCGCCGTTGTCTATGGCGCGCATGCGCCGTAGACAGCGGCGCCTGTCATTTTAGTAAATATCTCCTAAACCGTGTAGGTTTAGGAGATATTTATTGCACCTACAGGTAAGCCTTAATCTAGGCTTACCTGTAGGTGCAAGTTGCAAAAGTGGGTTTACAACCACTTTAAAGGGGTTGTAAAGGTTCATGTTTTTTCACCTTAATGCATCCTATATCCGATTTGCGCCCCCCCCCACCCCTTGGTTTACTTACCTGAGCCCTCAAAAGTTCGGTGTCGAGAATGCGCTTGATCTCGGCCTGGTCTTCTCAACTCTTCATTGGATAGATTGATAGCAGCGCAGCCATTGGCTCGCGCTGCTGTCAATAAACTCCAATGACACGAGGGCCGGGGGGCGGGGCGAGTCCCGTAGACGAAGGCTATGGACGCCGAATACAGGACTCGGGAGTGCGCCTGCAAGGTAAACCCCTGGGGAGAGCGCTTCCCAGGGGGGTTATCAGAAGTGAGGAGCCGAGACAGAAGACGAGACTCGGGGGCCACTCTGTGCAAAACGAGCTGCACAGTGGAGGGAAGTATGACATGTTTGTTATTTAAAAAAAAAAATATGAAGCTTTAGTATAACTTTAAGGAATACTTCTTCAACCATCATACTTCATATATACTGTACATACATACATCATACTTCTTCAGCCAAAACATCAATTAGTCCATTTTGCTCTTTTCCTTTTATGTCTTCTCCTTACTTTGGATTACAAATTACACTGCAGTATAAACTACAGGCTAGCTGAAGATATCCGGAACTGAAAGAACATTTTTTTATTTCCTCTTTGTTATGTACCACTGCTTTGCATCTTATTGCCAAATCATTGAACTACAACCTAGAGCAGGGGTCTCCAAACTTTTCAACACAAGGGTAGATTTTACAAGTATTCGGGGGCCGAAAAAAATAAATCAGTTATGTATAAAGTAAATGAATGAATAAAATTTAAATAAATGTATATATTTTACATTGAATCGTTTTTGTAATCAGCACAGAACTGAGAACAAAAGAGAACGAACTTTAGCAAAACAACGCAAAGACATTCAAAATAAACTTGGGCCTTTAATATGAGTCGAAGAAATATAAAATCAGTCTGCAAACTTTCAACACAGATCTGGCAATTTTGTGTAAACAGCAAAACATAATGCACAGAATTTTGTGCTTCATGGTCACAAAACAAAAAACATGTTTACAAATTTAATGTGAACGATGGAACTTATTTTTTAATTTCAAAATGTCACTGTACTGAGGTTTCAAGCTTGAGGAGCCAATTATTAGAATGGATTTCAAATGATCATCTGATAAATTTGCTCAATATTTGGACTTGACATACTTCATTTTTGAAAATGTTTGTTCACACAGGTATGTTGTACCAAAAACTGACACAAGTCTACGAGCAAATTTAAAAAAAGGGGGGGGGGGGTGGTGCTGCGCTGTTTCAAATGTTACATATATTGGTACAATAGTAGTGCACAATGGCTAACTTATACCAATACACAGGTTTTATAAGATAAATAAATTGAAATGATGAATTACAGTAATGTATAAATACTAGAACCATAAAACCAATAATTAAAATATGAATATATATATAATCCGTAAGGTAAGATAAATAAATATAAATAAACCTGTGAATAAATATCAAAGTAAACGTTGCTGTGCAAATATGCTATGACAGTACATAAACGAAAAAAAAACTGCAAATTGCAGTGTAGTAATAAGTGCACAGATGTGACTGCTAATGGGCAGAGTGCAGTAAAGTGCTACAGTGAAAAGTAAAAGTGAAAAAAATATTATATAGGTGAAAAAATGTCCAATAAGCAATGGAACACAAATGGGATATTGAACTCCAAAAGTTCATAAGAAGAGAACAATGAAATTGGCAAGTGGTGCCCGTGCTGATTGTTTTTAACAATTTCTTCTAGGTGACAATCCTGCAACTTCACATATATAAGTGGTGCTGTGGTGAAGGGATGTGTGAATCTTGACTTCTGGTGTCACACACTAGGGTAATAGGTGGCCTCTTACCTTACGGTAATGAGGTAATCGCTTTTGTTTAATAGGGGTCAGTGAATCCTCTGTCGCGATCCTGGCGTCCAATGGGGAAGCCTTTGTATCAAACCGCTGTTGTTCCTCACATGTGGAATAAACCTATGTTGGATCCTAGGGGTTGCTCACATCTCCCAATAATGGCAGGGTTAGAAAGAAAAAATGGGGTCTCGATCGTGAAGTACGTTTTTAAAAAACCAAATGGTATGTATTTAATAATGCATAAGGTTGTACATATATTGCTTACATAAACTCACATAAAAAACAATTGTGAAGAACTTATCTCCTGGACGAGCGGCGAGCTCGTGTGCCTCCGTCAATCTGATTGCCTCTCCGTCCCTACGCGTGGCGTCATGGTCACGTGACTTCATCAGGGGATGATGGGAAGGCAATATGATGGTCTTTAAATACTGTTTGTATTGAACTTAATGCGTCGGCCATTTTCTCGGAGCCCTATATTAATCTCCATTGGCGGCCATTTTCTTTGAGATCCTGTCTTAGTTATGGCGGCGGCCATCTTTATGGTGGTTAAAAAACAATGACAAGTTAGTAACGATGGCAACACTTGCGCCGCCATTTTCCTTGCGGTTTTTTAATGATAAGGTTGGCGGCCATGTTTTTGAAGTCCTTGTAATGGTATAGTGTGATATCTGGTATCTACACATAACATAGCAAGGACGTGACTACATGCATATTGCAGAGCTATTTCAGAATTGAGGGGGCATCTCATTCCAGTTGTGCAAAACCACAATAAAAATGATTAAAAATAAAAACGATCGGTAAAAGTTTTATATATAAAATAGAATTAAATACCATATATTTTAAAAAAATGATCCATTAAAATACACAAATCGGTATATAAAATGTTTTTGTTTATCGGCAATTTAAATGAATAAATCTCCCGAGTAGATATGGAGTAAATGATTAAACCAGTTCCCCAAAATTTACCAAAACTTAGGTCTGGTGGACATCAGGCAGACGTATGCAATATAGGCTATGCAGGATGTGTTTATTCCTACCAGATTAAATAGAGAGATAAATATAATGGTGAAGATAGAGGTCTACAGGGTGAGTTAATAAATAATAGAAATATATATATATATATACCATATATATAAAAATATATAAAATAATAAAATAAAATGGCAGTGCCAGAGGAACTAAGTATCCTGGTATGTGTGATGGGAATAATAAAGGGAGCGACATATACCCTACTAGATAAATGAGTATATGAGGGGAAGAATGCACTAAAAATCACTGAGAAAACAATTGAGGTCAAACTCGACATTGAGTCCTCTTGGCACAAAGGTATCTAGGGTGAATATCCATTTGGATTCTAATTGACTGAGCGTCCTCACCTTATGGCCCCCCCCCCCCGCCAGTGTCTAATATATGGCTCAATGCCCCAAAATTTGAGCTGTGAGGGGTCTTTGTTGTGTTGAAACAAAAAATGTTTTGATACATTGTGTTTGTCGAAACCTTTCATTATATTTTGGACGTGCTCTTTGATGCGGATCCTGAGAAGTCTTTTTGTGCGCCCTATATACTGCAGGCCGCAACTACACTCTAGGGCGTACACCGCCCCTTCCGTGTTGCAGCATATAAAATCTTTAACTTCATGGGTATCTCCTGTGCTGGTGGATGTGAAGTTAATTTTCTTCTCATTAGGTCTCTTTGTTTTCTTACATGCAAAACATCGTTTGCAAGGGTAGAAGCCTTTCATTGTGAAGAAGGAGAATGGTTTGTTAGGTGGATCTGGTACGTTCTTTACTATTCTATCCCGTATGGTTGGTGCCCTTTTTTAAATAAATCTGGGGTTTCTTGGTAGTGAATCTTGTAACTGTTTGTCTGCCAATAATAGATGCCAATGCCTTTTGATAATTCTTTCGATTTTCTTGTATTGTACGTTATAATCAAGAATAATGGATGTCAATGGTTTTGTGGATAGTTGTTTATTTTTATCTCTGATCAGTTCATCCCGGTTCATCTCTGTCACTTCGACTATCTTCTCTTCTATAAAGGTATTGCTATATCCTTTCTCGACAAATCTTTGACCCATAGCTTCAGCTTGTTCTTTGAACATGTCTAGGTTAGTGCAATTTCTCCTTAGACGTACAAGTTGACCCTTGGGAACATTGAAGAGCCAATTTCTATGATGACAGCTTTCTATCGGTAAATAGCTGTTCCGGTCAACATTTTTAAAATGTGTCTGTGTTTTAAAACCTAAAGTGTCCTGTATGATATCAAGATCTAAAAATGTGACACTTGTTTCGCTGATCTCCCATGTAAGCTTGATGTTTCTGTCATTTACATTCAAGGTTTCTAAAAATAATATAAGTTGATTAGGCTCTCCATTCCAAAGGATAAAAATATCATCGATATAGCGTTTATATATGATGAGTTCAGCTGGTTTATTTTTAAAAACGGTTTCCTTCTCCCACTGGGCCATAAAAATACCGGCCACACTAGGGGCAAATTTGGCTCCCATGGCTACGCCGGTTCGCTGATGGTAATAATTCTTGTTGTGCCAGAAATAGTTATTTTTAAGACAAAAGTCGAGACATTTGATGATGAACTTTCTTTGCATGCAAGGCAGCTCAGTGTATGTTCTCAGCCCCCACTTAGCAGCTTCGCATGCCTGATGGTGGAGGATGATAGTGTATAAAGAAGATACGTCCGCAGTGGCCATAATCCATGGTCCTCCTTCTTTGGGAATATTCATTATTGTTTGTATCATCTGTTTAGTATCTCTTAGATATGCCTTTGTGTTTTGTACTACGGGTTGCAGATAATGATCTATGTATTGGCCCATCCTGGCCGTGAGCGAATCTATCCCATTGACTATTGGTCTTGGCGGTGGATTTGTTTTATCTTTATGTATCTTGGGAATTGTGTAAATAATAGGTGTACGCCAAGAATCGGGTACTAAATATCTGGCTTCTTTTTTATTCAAGATGTTCTTTTTGAGACCTAGGTGGACCACCTATTCTAAAGCTTTTCTGCATTTAAAGGCAGGGGTGCTGAGCAATTTGTTGTATGTATTGGTGTCTTCCAACATTTCCTTCATACTGTTGTTGTATTGTTCTTTGGAAAGGACGACGATTGCTACCCCTTTGTCAGCTGGTCTTATGACAAGGTCCTTCCTTTTTGTCAGTTTCTTGATACCACTCTTTATATACTTCGGTTCCTCCTTCTTCTTTATTTTTAAATCCTTAATTTCTTCCAGCACTACTCTTTTGAAAACATCAATGTATTTGTTGTTTTTGACTGGCGGGTTAAAAACTGATTTGTTTCTTAGCATACTATGAGATATCCCATCTTCTCTCATTCCTGGTTTGTTATATGTGATGGGGTTCCCTGCTATGTATTTATTGATATTTAATTTTCTTACGAATTTCTGTATGCCGATATAGGTCTGAAATTTGTCTAAATTTTTTGTTGGAGCATATTTTAGACCTTTGTCTAATACTCCGATCTCTTCATGAGTGAGAGTTTCGCCGCTTAGATTGAAAATTCCCTCTCCCTTTCCTCTCGTTTTCTTTTTGAGTCTCTTCCCTGATCTGCATCCTCTCTTCTTTCTTGATTTCTTGATCCTCTCTGTCCGTCTGGTGGGTTATTCTCCCTGTCCCTGCCTAAAAAAGACCTCTCGTAATCTGGGCCATTATGTTGGCTCGTATGTGGTCTTACGTATCTCTCTTCTTCATTATAGTTTGCCAGTGGGGCATAGTAGTTGTTGGTTCTGATCGGGCTTCGTTCATTCTGTTGGTTGTTTCTCCCATATCCATAGTCTCTCGGTGGGCTTCTACCTCTTGGTCCATTTTGTTCGTATGGGGGAGCTCTATAATCTCTATCATAGTGGGGTGGTTGTCTTGGGTCTCGGTGATCCTGTGGGGGGCCCCTATATTCCCTATGGTCATATGGGGGTCTGTACCAATTGTTCCCATTGTGTGGTTTCTTGTTCTTCCAAAAGTAGGGTTTCTTCCATCCATTGTATGGTGTTTTGTCATTGTGTGGTGGTCTCCTATCTGGTTGTCTTGGTGTATGGTATTGTTGATTGCCCTGCCTCTCGTTGTACGGTTGTTGTCTCGGGGTCCGTATTCCATTGTGGTCATTCGGTCTACTGTTTTGCACATTCGGTCTCTGTTGTTCATTAATGTGTTGTGAATGGACCCTTACAGTTTTTTCTGGTGTGGAATATGTGGAAATTGGGTCCATTCGGCCGATTTGTTTTTGCCACTTAAACACTTCATCCGATTTGAAATCATTTATGTCTCTGACATATTTCTTGCTTTTCCTCTGCTGTACCTCTCTGTCCTTTTTTGTGAGATCTTTATTTAACTGTGTAGCGAGTGTTTTGTATTCAGTTGTGTCCTTGTGTACTTCCAATTCTTCCTTTATTTCTGCAATGGTTTGTTCGATCTTCTTGGTCTTCCTGTGTTTCCGTGCTAATAAGAATCTTATTAGCTCTAACCCTCGTTCGTTAAAGAACTTGAACCATTCATCGTTAGATTCTTGGTCAAGCAATCCGTCATTTGGAGGGATATCCCATCTTAGCCTTCTTGGGACAATACTTTCTTTCAGATAGGTTTCAAAAGTATTGACGTCCCACCATAGACTTATTTTTTTCTCCTTGTTGTGTCCTAAGCGTCTCATTAAACTTTCTAAATCTGAAGTTTTTTTCTGAGAGATGTTGGTGGTACAAAAAATTTCCTCTAAGTTTACTTGTCTTGTCTCCAAAAAGGAGAAGACATCCATGGTTGCTGCAGGAATGGGTGGGATGTAAATAAGTGAAATGTAAGGAGTGGTTATTCCTGCGCTACCAATCTGGAGGAATGTGGAGGTTAATGAAACTGTCGCAGGCACCTAGCGGGTTAATCCTAACCTGATAAAGTGAGAAATCTAAAAAAAGGGGGGGGGGGGTGGTGCTGCGCTGTTTCAAATGTTACATATATTGGTACAATAGTAGTGCAAATTTTGGGGCATTGAGCCATATATTAGACACTGGCGGGGGGGCCATAAGGTGAGGACGCTCAGTCAATTAGAATCCAAATGGATATTCACCCTAGATACCTTTGTGCCAAGAGGACTCAATGTCGAGTTCGACCTCAATTGTTTTCTCAGTGATTTTTAGTGCATTCTTCCCCTCATATACTCATTTATCTAGTAGGGTATATGTCGCTCCCTTTATTATTCCCATCACACATACCAGGATACTACTTTCCTCTGGCACTGCCATTTTATTTTATTCTTTTATATATTTTTATATATATGGTATATATATATATATTTCTAATATTTATTAACTCACCCTGTAGACCTCTATCTTCACCATTATATTTATCTCTCTATTTAATCTGGTAGGAATAAACACATCCTGCATAGCCTATATTGCATACGTCTGCCTGATGTCCACCAGACCTAAGTTTTGGTAAATTTTGGGGAACTGGTTTAATCATTTACTCCATATCTACTCGGGAGATTTATTCATTTAAATTGCCGATAAACAAAACATAAGATTCTTATTAGCACGGAAACACAGGAAGACCAAGAAGATCGAACAAACCATTGCAGAAATAAAGGAAGAATTGGAAGTACACAAGGACACAACAGAATACAAAACACTCGCTACACAGTTAAATAAAGATCTCACAAAAAAGGACAGAGAGGTACAGCAGAGGAAAAGCAAGAAATATTTCAGAGACATAAATGATTTCAAATCGGATGAAGTGTTTAAGTGGCAAAAACAAATCGGCCGAATGGACCCAATTTCCACATATTCCACACCAGAAAAAACTGTAAGGGTCCATTCACAACACATTAATGAACAACAGAGACCGAATGTGCAAAACAGTAGACCGAATGACCACAATGGAATACGGACCCCGAGACAACAACCGTACAACGAGAGGCAGGGCAATCAACAATACCATACACCAAGACAACCAGATAGGAGACCACCACACAATGACAAAACACCATACAATGGATGGAAGAAACCCTACTTTTGGAAGAACAAGAAACCACACAATGGGAACAATTGGTACAGACCCCCATATGACCATAGGGAATATAGGGGCCCCCCACAGGATCACCGAGACCCAAGACAACCACCCCACTATAATAGAGATTATAGAGCTCCCCCATACGAACAAAATGGACCAAGAGGTAGAAGCCCACCGAGAGACTATGGATATGGGAGAAACAACCAACAGAATGAACGAAGCCCGATCAGAACCAACAATTACTATGCCCCACTGGCAAACTATAATGAAGAAGAGAGATACGTAAGACCACATACGAGCCAACATAATGGCCCAGATTATGAGAGGTCTTTTTTAGGCAGGGACAGGGAGAATTACCCACCAGACGGACAGAGAGGATCAAGAAATCAAGAAAGAAGAGAGGATGCAGATCAGGGAAGAGACTCAAAAAGAAAACGAGAGGAAAGGGAGAGGGAATTTTCAATCTAAGCGGCGAAACTCTCACTCATGAAGAGATCGGAGTATTAGACAAAGGTCTAAAATATGCTCCAACAAAAAATTTAGACAAATTTCAGACCTATATCGGCATACAGAAATTCGTAAGAAAATTAAATATCAATAAATACATAGCAGGGAACCCCATCACATATAACAAACCAGGAATGAGAGAAGATGGGATATCTCATAGTATGCTAAGAAACAAATCAGTTTTTAACCCGCCAGTCAAAAACAACAAATACATTGATGTTTTCAAAAGAGTAGTGCTGGAAGAAATTAAGGATTTAAAAATAAAGAAGAAGGAGGAACCGAAGTACATAAAGAGTGGTATCAAGAAACTGACAAAAAGGAAGGACCTTGTCATAAGAGCAGCTGACAAAGGGGGAGCAATCGTCGTCCTTTCCAAAGAACAATACAACAACAGTATGAAGGAAATGTTGGAAGACACCAATACATACAACAAATTGCTCAGCACCCCTGCCTTTAAATGCAGAAAAGCTTTAGAACAGGTGGTCCACCTAGGTCTCAAAAAGAACATCTTGAATAAAAAAGAAGCCAGATATTTAGTACCCGATTCTTGGCGTACACCTATTATTTACACAATTCCCAAGATACATAAAGATAAAACAAATCCACCGCCAAGACCAATAGTCAATGGGATAGATTCGCTCACGGCCAGGATGGGCCAATACATAGATCATTATCTGCAACCCGTAGTACAAAACACAAAGGCATATCTAAGAGATACTAAACAGATGATACAAACAATAATGAATATTCCCAAAGAAGGAGGACCATGGATTATGGCCACTGCGGACGTATCTTCTTTATACACTATCATCCTCCACCATCAGGCATGCGAAGCTGCTAAGTGGGGGCTGAGAACATACACTGAGCTGCCTTGCATGCAAAGAAAGTTCATCATCAAATGTCTCGACTTTTGTCTTAAAAATAACTATTTCTGGCACAACAAGAATTATTACCATCAGCGAACCGGCGTAGCCATGGGAGCCAAATTTGCCCCTAGTGTGGCCGGTATTTTTATGGCCCAGTGGGAGAAGGAAACCGTTTTTAAAAATAAACCAGCTGAACTCACCATATATAAACGCTATATCGATGATATTTTTATCCTTTGGAATGGAGAGCCTAATCAACTTATATTATTTTTAGAAACCTTGAATGTAAATGACAGAAACATCAAGCTTACATGGGAGATCAGCGAAACAAGTGTCACATTTTTAGATCTTGATATCATACAGGACACTTTAGGTTTTAAAACACAGACACATTTTAAAAATGTTGACCGGAACAGCTATTTACCGATAGAAAGCTGTCATCATAGAAATTGGCTCTTCAATGTTCCCAAGGGTCAACTTGTACGTCTAAGGAGAAATTGCACTAACCTAGACATGTTCAAAGAACAAGCTGAAGCTATGGGTCAAAGATTTGTCGAGAAAGGATATAGCAATACCTTTATAGAAGAGAAGATAGTCGAAGTGACAGAGATGAACCGGGATGAACTGATCAGAGATAAAAATAAACAACTATCCACAAAACCATTGACATCCATTATTCTTGATTATAACGTACAATACAAGAAAATCGAAAGAATTATCAAAAGGCATTGGCATCTATTATTGGCAGACAAACAGTTACAAGATTCACTACCAAGAAACCCCCGATTTATTTATAAAAGGGCACCAACCATACGGGATAGAATAGTGAAGAACGTACCAGATCCACCTAACAAACCATTCTCCTTCTTCACAATGAAAGGCTTCTACCCTTGCAAACGATGTTTTGCATGTAAGAAAACAAAGAGACCTAATGAGAAGAAAATTAACTTCACATCCACCAGCACAGGAGATACCCATGAAGTTAAAGATTTTATATGCTGCAACACGGAAGGGGCGGTGTACGCCCTAGAGTGTAGTTGCGGCCTGCAGTATATAGGGCGCACAAAAAGACTTCTCAGGATTCGCATCAAAGAGCACGTCCAAAATATAATGAAAGGTTTCGACAAACACAATGTATCAAAACATTTTTTGTTACATCACAACAAAGACCCCTCACAGCTCAAATTTTGGGGCATTGAGCCATATATTAGACACTGGCGGGGGGGGGGGGCCATAAGGTGAGGACGCTCAGTCAATTAGAATCCAAATGGATATTCACCCTAGATACCTTTGTGCCAAGAGGACTCAATGTCGAGTTCGACCTCAATTGTTTTCTCAGTGATTTTTAGTGCATTCTTCCCCTCATATACTCATTTATCTAGTAGGGTATATGTCGCTCCCTTTATTATTCCCATCACACACACCAGGATACTTAGTTCCTCTGGCACTGCCATTTTATTTTATTCTTTTATATATTTTTATATATATGGTATATATATATATATTTCTATTATTTATTAACTCACCCTGTAGACCTCTATCTTCACCATTATATTTATCTCTCTATTTAATCTGGTAGGAATAAACACATCCTGCATAGCCTATATTGCATACGTCTGCCTGATGTCCACCAGACCTAAGTTTTGGTAAATTTTGGGGAACTGGTTTAATCATTTACCCCATATCTACTCGGGAGATTTATTCATTTAAATTGCCGATAAACAAAAATTTTTTATATACCGATTTGTGTATTTTAATGGATCATTTTTTTTAAAATATATGGTATTTAATTCTATTTTATATATAAAACTTTTACAGATTGTTTTTATTTTTAATCATTTTTATTGTGGTTTTGCACAACTGGAATGAGATGCCCCCTCAATTCTGAAATAGCTCTGCAATATGCATGTAGTCACGTCCTTGCTATGTTATGTGTAGATACCAGATATCACACTATACCATTACAAGGACTTCAAAAACATGGCCGCCAACCTTATCATTAAAAAACCGCAAGGAAAATGGCGGCGCAAGTGTTGCCGTCGTTACTAACTTGTCATTGTTTTTTAACCACCATAAAGATGGCCGCCGCCATAACTAAGACAGGATCTCAAAGAAAATGGCCGCCAATGGAGATTAATATAGGGCTCCGAGAAAATGGCCGCCGCATTAAGTTCAATACAAACAGTATTTAAAGACCATCATATTGCCTTCCCATCATCCCCTGATGAAGTCACGTGACCGTGACGCCACGCGTAGGGACGGAGAGGCAATCAGACAGACGGAGGCACACGAGCTCGCCGCTCGTCCAGGAGATAAGTTCTTCACAATTGTTTTTTATGTGAGTTTATGTAAGCAATATATGTACAACCTTATGCATCATTAAATACATACCATTTGGTTTTTTAAAAACGTACTTCACGATCGAGACCCCATTTTTTCTTTCTAACCCTGCCATTATTGGGAGATGTGAGCAACCCCTAGGATCCAACATAGGTTTATTCCACATGTGAGGAACAACAGCGGTTTGATACAAAGGCTTCCCCATTGGACGCCAGGATCGCGACAGAGGATTCACTGACCCCTATTAAACAAAAACGGTTACCTCATTACCGTAAGGTAAGAGGCCACCTATTACCCTAGTGTGTGACACCATAAGTCAAGATTCACACATCCCTTCACCACAGCACCACTTATATATGTGAAGTTGCAGGATTGTCACCTAGAAGAAATTGTTAAAAACAATCAGCACGGGCACCACTTGCCAATTTCATTGTTCTCTTTTTATGAACTTTTGGAGTTCAATATCCCATTTGTGTTCCATTGCTTATTGGACATTTTTTCACTTATATAATATTTTTTTCACTTTTACTTTTCACTGTAGCACTTTACTGCACTCTGCCCATTAGCAGTCACATCTGTGCACTTATTACTACACTGCAATTTGCAGGTTTTTTTCGTTTATGTACTGTCATAGCATATTTGCACAGCAACGTTTACTTTGATATTTATTCACAGGTTTATTTATATTTATTTATTTTACCTTACGGATTATATATATATTCATTTCTTTTTCGTACATCACGGGACACAGAGCGACTTAGTCATTACTAATGGGTTATATAGATTACCTTCAGGTGTTGGCACTGGCCAATTCCAAACCGGAAGTACCCTCCCCTATATAAGCCCCTCCCATCCGGGAGCACCTCAGTTTTTTGCCAGTGTCTAAGGTGTTGGCCAAAGAGTAACATGTGTTTTCACTGGGCTTGCGGGTTCTTTTGGGCCTTAGTAAGCTGTTCCGGATCCCACCAAAAAAGCTTCATAGCTAAACGGTCGGTACCCGGGCCTTGCAGCAGAAGAGCAAGGTTTTGCCTGTAATGCCTCTCTTAGGAGGGCTGGACCCTGGGATCCAGAGCTCTGGTCATACCCACGACCAAGATGTTGTCTGTGCAGGGTGCTATACAGGTCCAGGGGAGTGGAATCCTTGGGAACCCGGTCCCTGAAGGTTTAATTACAATGCCTGCCGTGATAGGTGAAGTTTGGACTTCTGTGGACCAAACAAAGTCCTGCGGCGGGGATCAGGTAAGTGGGGGCCCCCAGGAACTTGGTTCTATTGGGGGACCCCAAGCCTAATTTGTCTTTCTGTCTGTTACCTAACGGTATTCCTGCTAATATCTGTGTATGCCTGTAACTACTGAAAATGTAAAATTTTAATAGTAGTCAAGAAAAAAAAAAAGAAAAAAAGGGTCCGCGGTACCTGTGTTAAACCACTAGAGGCCGCTGTAGTCCATTTTTCTTGTCATGTGGATCTTTGGTTTTCTCAAGTCAAAAGATCCAGGCAGTTGGTAAGTTTCTCTGTGGGAATCCACTTCCTCTGCCCTGTTGCTGCGCTCATCCACCGCACAGGCCCTCCGGCAAAAAGGGCCCTGGCTCCTAGTCCCTGTTTGATTTCGAAAAGGGCGCCAATGGCGCACGGGCGCGCGCGCGGGCGCGTGCACGCGCCTCCTATGAAAAAAAAGGGGCGGGGCGGGTGGATGACGCTCGATGCACGCCGCGGCGCTTCTGCGCATGTGCAGGCGTCCCAGCATGGATAAAAGACACAGTACAAGTGTCAGCTGGATGCAAACAGAGCTAGCAACAAACAGTGGCACACAGAGGCGGTTGATGCAGGCATCCCCATAGAAAGGCACTTTAGTGGACACCAGCTGGTATATAGCAGCAACTCTGTTAGACTATTACCAGCAAAAATTGGTGTATGACGACGGGAATACCTCAGCTTTGTGCTTAAAGGATATGTCGTCCAGACGCTCCGGAAATAGGTCTTCCAGGAAGCCAAAGGGGTCTCCATCGGGCTCTGAGAATATTGGGCATGCTTGTACTGCACCAATCTCCCCTGAGAATTCAGAGGTCAGTAGCCGTAGAAACCCCGCAGGAGTGCCTGGTGCTGCGGCTGTCCCCAGTCCACCTGCTCCTGTATATATAACAGAGGAGGTTTTATCCTCAACTCTGGGAGGATTGGAAGAGAGATTAACAGCATTGATCGCTGCTTCCCTGTCACAGGGAAAGCGCGTCCGATCTCCGTCTCCTCCTTCAGAGTGCCTGTTAGTGGAGGAACAGCCCCACACAGAGATCGACCTACCTGAAGGGGATCAGGATGAGGTTGATTCAGTTATGGAGGAATCAACAGTGGAAGAACCTTTCTCAGCATCTCAGGCTGAAAGATTATGGGTTCAGTCTCTGACTAACATGGTCCGATCAGCATTTAAAATGCCTCTGGCGGAACCACCATCCACTACGGTTTCCTCGCTGGGGTCGCTAAAAGCTCCCCAGGCTGTCTGTTCCTTCCCAATCCACCCTTTTTTAGAAGGGCTTATTTACCAGGATTGGGAGCATCCTGATAAAATATTTGCTCCCCCCAAGAGATTTCCGGTGATCTATCCCATGGAGGATAAGTTCGTAAAAAAATGGAGGGTCCCTACAGTGGACGCAGCCATCTCTTCTGTTAACAAATCACTGACATGTCCAGTAGATAATGTTCCAATGTTCAAAGACCCAATAGATAAAAAATTGGAGTCTTTACTAAAATCTGCTTTCTCTACAGCAAGCATGTAGCAAGCGGTAGCAGCGATTGGAGTCTGCCAAGCAGTGAAAGATCAGTTGAAACAAGTCTTAAGGGACTTACCAGATCAGCAGGCTCTTGCCCTAGCTTACCTGCCTAGAGCCTTGTGTTTTGCGGTGGACGCCATAAAGGATACAATCCAACAGGCCTCCCGCTTTACGCTGTCTATAGTACATATGCGTAGGCTTCTGTGGCTCAAAAACTGGTCTGCTGAAGCTCCCTGTAAAAAACTACTGGTTAGCTTCCCATTTCATGGAGAACGCTTATTTGGAGAAGATCTGGACAAATATATCCAGAAAATTTCTGCCGGTAAAAGTTCACTCTTACCGGTTAAGAACAAGGGTAGAAGTCCTTCTTTTAAGAGGCCTACTTCTCCAGTCCCGGGCACATCGGCTGTGAAGCAGTTCCGACGGCCTCCGCGGTCAAATTCAGGGGGCAGAAATCAGGGACAATCACAGGGTAACAAGAAGCCCTGGATTAAGAGGGATACAAAACCTCCCCCCAAGTCATGAAGCGTTGCCCCCACTCAATCGGGTGGGGGGAAGACTTCAGTTGTTCACAGAGACCTGGCGGGACACCGTCAGAGACAGATGGGTGCTCTCCGCAGTAAGTCTGGGATACAAGCTGGAGTTAAAAGGCACTCCTCCTGCCCAATTTATGAGGTCAAACGTGCCAAGAGATCCCCAGAAGAGAGGATCCCTCCTTCTGGCACTAGAACAACTATTGCTCCAAGGTGTAATCATGAAGGTTCCCCTGGAAGAAAGCGGATTCGGGTTTTACTCGAACCTTTTCACAGTCCCCAAACCAAATGGGGACGTGAGGCCCATATTAAATCTAAAAGGGCTAAACAAGTTCCTAAATATCAGGACTTTTCGGATGGAGTCGATCCGATCGGTGGCCACCGCCCTACAAGGGCAGGAATGGTTAGCCTCGATCGACATAAAGGATGCTTATCTGCATATTCCCATCTTTCCGGCCCACCAGAAATTTCTACGCTTTGCAGTAGAAGGGTGCCATTTTCAGTTCAGAGCCTTACCTTTCGGTCTGGCCACAGCACCACGAGTGTTCACAAAAATTCTGGCCCCATTATTGACCAATCTAAGAACACAGGGTGTAACGATAATGGCATATCTAGACGACCTGCTACTAATAGACCACTCAGTGGAAAAGCTGGAAGTAGCTATTCACAAGACAATCAAGTATCTGGAATATCACGGTTGGATTATCAACCGGGACAAGTCAGCTCTAAGACCAGTCAAAAGTCTGGAATACTTAGGGCTAAGGCTGGATTCAAATCAGAGAAAGATTTTCTTACCTCCAGAGAAGGTGTCGTCTTTAAAAGATTTGACCCACTTAGTGGGTACAAAAAGAAAACCATCCATACGCCTCTGCATGAGGCTGCTGGGAAAAATGGTGGCTTCATTCGAAGCGGTACCCTATGGTCAATTCCATTCAAGGAATTTGCAAAGGGCCATACTGTCAGCCTGGAACAAAAAAGTTCAGGCTTTAGACTTACCAATGTCCCTGTCCCCTTCCGTTCGCAAGAGCCTCCATTGGTGGTTGGTGCCCCAGAATCTGGAAAAAGGGAAACCCTTCAGTCCGGTTTCTTGGAAGGTAGTCACTACAGATGCCAGCCTCATAGGCTGGGGGGCAGTACTGGAGCAATGGTCTCTCCAGGGCAAGTGGTCAGAAGCAGAAAAGGCCCTGCCCATCAATCTCTTAGAGATACGAGCAGCCCGGTATGCCCTAGTAGCATGGACATCCAAACTCCAAGGGTCCCCTGTCAGAATTCAATCAGACAATGCCACAGCAGTGGCATATATCAATCACCAGGGTGGCACCAGGAGTCGTGCAGCCCAGAGGGAAGCAAATTGCATCCTGGAGTGGGCAGAAAAATATGTCCCAGCCATATCCGCGGTTTTCATCCCAGGAGTGGAAAATTGGAGAGCGGACTTTTTAAGTCGCCAACAATTATGCCCGGGGGAATGGTCTCTTCACCCCGAGGTTTTCGAGGCAATATGCCAGCGGTGGGGAACACCGGATGTAGATCTGCTAGCATCCAGATTCAACGCAAAGGTGGACAGATTTGTGTCTCGCACAAGGGATCCTCTAGCTTGCGGCTCGGATGCCCTAGTGTTCCCTTGGGATCAGTTCAAGCTGATATATGCATTCCCACCGCCACAATTGTTACCGCGATTACTCCGCAGAATCAGGGTAGAAAAGAAACCAGTGATTCTGGTGGCTCCAGCGTGGCCCCGAAGGGCATGGTACGCGGAGATTGTAAAAATGTCAGTGAGGAGTCCTTGGACCCTCCCACATCGTCCGGACCTGCTGTCGCAAGGACCGATATACCACCCTTCCTTACCAGCCCTAGGTTTGACGGCCTGGCTATTGAAGCCCACATTCTGAAAAAGAGAGGGCTCTCTAATTCTGTGGTATCTACCATGATCAATGCCAGGAAGCCGGTATCCAGGCAGATCTATTATAGGATCTGGAAAGCGTACATTACGTGGTGTGAGGCCAAGAGATGGCATCCACGTAAGTACGTGATAGGGAGGAATTTGGACTTCCTACAGTGGGCTGTAGATAGGAAGCTGGCCTTGAGTACTATCAAGGGTCAGATTTCGGCCTTGTCAATATTTTTTCAAAGGCCCTTGGCTTCGCATTCACTAGTCAAAGCTTTCATACAAGGAGTGATGCGTATTAGCCCTCCGGTTAGTATTCCCATATGTCCTTGGGACTTAAACCTGGTTCTGTCAGTTCTACAGAAACAACCGTTTGAACCATTGCAACATATTTCCTTGGTTCTTCTCACCAGGAAATTGATTTTCTTAGTAGCCGTTTGTTCGGCTAAAAGAGTATCGGAATTAGCCGCCTTGTCCTGTAAGGAGCCATATCTGGTTGTCCATAAGGACAGAGTAGTATTACGTCCTCATCCAGCCTTTCTTCCTAAGGTGGTATCGAGGTTTCATTTGAACCAAGATGTGGTTCTTCCTTCTTTTTTCCCCAAACCTAGCTCGGTAGAGGAAAAGTTATTACATTCCTTGGATGTAGTAAGAGCAGTTAAAGCTTATCTAAAAGCCACTGCTCAGATTCGCAGAACGGATACTTTGTTTATTCTGCCGGAAGGCCCTAAAAAGGGTCAGGCAGCATCAAAATCCACTTTAGCCAAGTGGATTCGACAGGTCATAATACAAGCCTATGGCTTGAGAAAGAGACCGCCTCCGTTCAAAGTTAGGGCGCACTCCACAAGAGCAGTTGGAACTTCATGGGCAGTGCATCACCAGGCCTCCCTGGCTCAAGTATGTAAGGCCGCAACATGGTCTTCGGTACACACGTTTACTAGATTCTACCAGGTAGACGTTAGAAGTCAGGAGGATGTTGCCTTTGGGCGCAGTGTGTTGCAGGCCGCAAAAGATCCTCATGCCTGATGGCGCCCAGCTTATGTATCCCTCCCCTCATTTGGCATTGCTTTGGGACGTCCCATTAGTAATGACTAAGTCGCTCTGTGTCCCGTGATGTACGAAAAAGAAAAAGGGATTTTTATAACAGCTTACCTGTAAAATCCTTTTCTTGGAGTACATCACGGGACACAGAGCTCCCACCCCTCTTTTTGGGACACTTATTGCTTGGCTACAAAACTGAGGTGCTCCCGGATGGGAGGGGCTTATATAGGGGAGGGTACTTCCGGTTTGGAATTGGCCAGTGCCAACACCTGAAGGTAATCTATATAACCCATTAGTAATGACTAAGTCGCTCTGTGTCCCGTGATTAGGGATGAGCCGAACACCCCCGGGTTCGGTTCGCACCAGAACCTTCGAACGGACCGAAAGTTCGCGCGAATTTTCGAACCCTATTCGTTATAATGGACGCGAACGTTCGAAATCAAAATTGCTAATTACAACGGCCAATATGCATGTTAATGTCATAAAACAGGTTTGGGGACCCGGGTCCTGCCCCAGGGGACATATATCAATGCAAAAAGAAATTTTAAAAACTAAAGTTTTTTCGGGAGCAGTCATTTTAATGATGCATAAAGTGAAAAAAAAAAAAGTGAAATTTTCCTTTAAATATGGTACCTGGGGGGTGTCTAAAGTATGCCTGTGAAGTGGCATGTGTTTCCCGTGTTTAGAACTGTCCTTGCACAAAATGACATTTGTAAAGGAAAAAAAGAAGCCATTTAAAACCACTTGCGGCTTTAATGTCATGTCTTGTCCTGGCCGCCATATGGCTGAAAATCCTTGAGAAAAATGGCATGGCTACCCCATCACCCCCCCCCACCCCAGCCCCTTTGGGTCTTGTATGGATACTAAGGGGGACCCCGCACCCAAAATAAAACCCTATACCTACAACCCTATATACTCTGAACAGCAGTATATAGGTGGTGCAAACAAGACATGGACTGTAGGTTTGTTCTTAAGTAGAATCTGAACAGGTACATTATGAAGTGTAGCTACATCCCAAAAAAATCAATTTTTAAGCTTTTTGGAGAACATAGGGAGGGGTTATCACCCCTGTAACATTTGCTGTCTTTGCACATCTGTTCAGAACATGTCACCTCACTTTCCGTCCCAATGACAAATGTTTTTGGAAAAGTGGGGTTTTAATTGAAACAAGGATTGGTGATAAAGCATCAGTAGAGAGGAGATACCTTTTTCCCAAATTAAATCTAACAGGATAGAATTTTCCTTCCTAGGGGTAGATTTCCTCTCACTTCCTGTTTTCTCTTGCCGTTTGCAAGTAGGAGTCGTTTGTAAGTTGGATGTTTGAAAGTAGGGGCCTGCCGTATATACTCTGCAGAAATTTGCCCTATTAGATGTTGGTGTAGCCACAAGACTGGTGGGCACAGGAATGGGCCCTGCTGTGAGTTAATAGATCAAGATTTGTACTTGCATGCACCTGTTGAACCGGGCAGAAAAATTGGGCCTTTGGTGGTGGTGGTGGTGGTGGTGGTGGACGGTGTTGCCACAAGACTGTAAGCCCTCACAGTTACTCTTGGTGGGTGCAGGAATGGGCCCTGCTGTGAGTTATTAGATCAAGATTTGTAATTGCATGCACCTGTTGAACAGGGCAGAAAAATTGGGCCTTTGGTGGTGGTGGTGGTGGTGGACGGTGTTGCCACAAGACTGTAGGCCCTCATAGTTACTCTTGGTGGGCGCAGGAATGGGCCCTGCTGTGAACTATTAGATCAAGATTTGTAATTACACGCCCCTGTTAAACAGGGGCTGAAAAATTGTGCCTTAGGCATTGGTGCTGGTGCCACAACACTGCAACCCCTCACAGATACTGTACTTGGAGCACAGCAGTCACACCTGTTGCGAAGCATCTTTTTAAAAAATTGTAATTACACGCCCCTGTTATACAGGGGCTGAAAAATTGTGCCTTAGGCACTGGTGCTGGTGCCACAACACTGCAACCCCTCACAGATACTGTACTCTGAGCACAGCAATGAGACCTGTTGCAAAGCATTGCCTAAAAATTGTAATTACACGCCCCAACAGGGGCTGAAAAATTGTGCCTTAGGCACTGGTGCTGGTGCCACAACACTGCAACCCCTCACAGATACTGTACTCTGAGCACAGCAGTCACACCTGTTGCGAAGCATCTTTTTAAAAAATTGTAATTACACGCCCCTGTTATACAGGGGCTGAAAAATTGTGCCTTAGGCACTGGTGTGGTGGCATGGATCATTGAGGAGGAGGAAGAGGATAGTCAGTGAACATAACAGGACAGTCACTCAGCATCAGCATAGGCAGTCTTGAAGGGATGTGACATTATAAATTATTCCGTTATATCCGCTTCAGGTGTCTGGTAGCTGGTGGTGATCCAAGACTGATTCATTTTTATGAAGGTCAGTCGATCAACCGAGTCGGTGGACAGGCGCACCCTATGATCGGTGACAAATCCTCCAGCAGCACTGAATGTGCGTTCGGAAAGAACGCTGGATGCAGGACAGGCCAGTAGCTCAATTGCATACTGTGCAAGCTCTGGCCAGTGATCCATCCTCAGGACCCAGTAAGCCAGAGGATTTTCGGTGGGAAAGGTGTCCAAGTCTGACCTTGCCCCTAGGTATTCCTGCACCATGTATATCAGACGCTGGCGATGGTTGCTGTAACCGATCATACCTTGGGGCTGCGGACTAAAAAATTGTCTGAACGCATCGGTCAGACGTCCACCTTCCCCACCGCTCCTTCTGCTACTGACCGAAGCCTCAGCAACTCGTCGTCCAGGACCAGGAGTTTGTAACCTCCCAGTTTCTGGGAACGCGTTGCACAGACCTTTCTGCAAGGCCTCCCTGAGATGTCTCATCCTCTGCTCCCTCTGCGACGGCAAGATAAGGTCCGCAACCTTACCCTTGTACCGTGGATCAAGGAGAGTGGCCAGCCAGTAATTGTCACTCTCCTTGATCCGAAGAACACGAGGATCCTTCCGCAGGCTTTGCAGGATCAGGGAGGCCATGCAGCGTAGGTTAGCTGAGGCATTCGGTCCGGAGTCTTCTGGGTCACTGAGGATGACATGATCGCCAGCCACCTCCTCCCAGCCACGTACAAGTCCACTGGTTTGTTGGGACTGTACATCATCCCTAAAAGACTGCTGCTGCTGATGCTGAGTGCCAGGCTCCACCTCCATGCTCACACAATCCTCCTCCTCCTCCTCCTCCTCTTCCTGTGTGATGGGTGGGACAGAAGGAACATTGTCTGGATAAAGGGGGCCTTGAGAGACAAGGAAGTCCTCCTCTTCCTGCCTCTGTTCTGCCTCAAGTGCCCTGTCCATTATCCCACGCAGCGTATGCTCCAACAGGTGGACAAGAGGTACAGTGTCACTGATGCATGCACTGTCACTGCTCACCATCCTCGTGGCCTCCTCAAATGGTGAGAGGACAGTGCATGCATCCCTGATCATGCTCCACTGGCGTGGGGAAAAAAAGCCAAGCTCCCCTGACCCTGTCCTGGTGCCGTAGTCGCAAAGGTACTCATTGATGGCCCTCTGCTGCGTGTGCAGTCGCTGCAGCATGGCCAACGTTGAGTTCCACCTGGTGGGCATGTCACATATTAGGCGGTTCTTGGGCAGGTTCAGCTCCTTTTGCAGCTCAGTCAGCCGAGCACTGGCATTATAAGATCGGCGGAAATGCACACAGACTTTCCTGGCCTGCCTCAGGACATCCTGTAAGCCTGGGAACCTGCCCAAGAACCGCTGCACCACCAGGTTGAGGACGTGAGCCATACAGGGCACATGGGTGAGCTGCCCCTGTCGCAGGGCGGAGAGGAGGTTGGTGCCATTATCAGAAACGACCATTCCTGGCTTAAGCTGGCGTGGCGTCAACCACCTCTCGGCCTGCCCCTGCAGAGCTGCCAGAACCTCTGGCCCAGTGTGGCTCCTGTCCCCCAAACACACCAGCGCAAGCACGGCATGGCATCTTTTTGCCTGCGTACTCGCGTAGCCCCTTGTACGCCTACGGAGCACCGCTGGTTCCGAGGACAGAGCACTCGAAGAGGACATGAAGGAAGAAGAAGAGGAGGGGGTGGAGGAGAGAGGTGTGTCACAACCAGTAGTAGCATTTTGGAGGCGTGGTGGCGGAACAACCTCCAACACTACTGCACCTTGTCCTGCATCCCTCCCAGCTGCCAATAGAGTGACCCAATGGGCCGTGAAAGAAAGATAACGTCCCTGTCCATGCCTGCTGGACCATGAGTCAGCGGTAATATGCACCTTACCGCTGACCGCCCTGTCCAGCGAGGCATGGACATTGCCTTCCACATGCCAGTAGAGAGACGGAATCGCCTTCCGTGAGAAAAAGTGGCGTTTGGGAACCTGCCACTGAGGAACCGCACATTGAACAAACTCACGGAAGGGGGCCGAGTCTATCAACTGAAAAGGCAGCAGTTGAAGTGCTAGCAATTTAGCCAAGCTAGCATTCAACCGCTGGGCATGTGGATGGCTGGGAGTATACTTCTTTCGACGGTCCAGCAGCTGGGGCAGGGAAATTTGCCTGCTACAATCGGACGTCGGTGTACTGCAAGTACTTGGTTGTGACACACCTAATTCTACACCTTCAGTCCTCTCAGAGCAGCTTTCAGAGAGGACTGAAGATATAGTGGGGATGGAGATCCCAGCTGATGAGGAGCAAGGAGAGGTCCGCTTTGTTCTTTGGTGTGGGTCTTTTATGTGTGCTTGCCAACGAGCTGCATGGCAGGTCGACATATGTCTGCTCATGCTTGTGGTGCCCAAGCGGCTGATGTTTTGGCCACGCGAGATACGCTTGAGACAAATATTGCAAATAGCAGTGGTGCGATCTGATGCACTCGTCTCAAAAAAGGCCCACACCAAAGAACTTTTGTGATAACGTGCAGAGGCAGCGCCCTGCACAGGCGGAGCTCTGCGGTGTGGTACAGTTGCTGTGCTGGCCTCTAGCTGGCCTCCAGGGGGCATCCTGCCTCGTTGGACATGTGACGCTGCATCCTCCTCCTCCTCCTCCTCTCTCCCTTCAGGCACCCACGTGGAGTCAGTGACCTCATCATCCCCTCCCTCTTCACCACTAGAGCAAACCTGGCAGTAAGCTGCAGCTGGTGGAACACTACTGCCAGATTGCTGTCCTTCAGCATCCCCTCTCTCTGCGCGCACACTACTGACTTCCTCAAGCTGGGTATCATCATCCGAGCCTTCGAATCGTTGGGCATCCTCCTGGAGCATGTACCCAACACTGTGCTCAAACAGTTCGGGGGACTCCTCAGGAGGACATGGTGGGTCTAGGGAAGGGGTGGCTGATGATGCCATTGAGTACGCGTTGGCAGCTGCTCTGCCAGTACCCTGAGCCTGGGTGAGAGAGGATGAGGAGGATGAGGAGGGCTTGGTCATCCATTCTACCAAGCCTTCGGCATGATGCGGCTCCACATGTCCAGCTGCCGAAAACAAAGACAAGCGTGTCCCATGGCCACGTGCTGATGACGATGCACGACCACGTCCACGGCCAGCACTGTTGTCTCTAGAAACAGAGCCTGCCTGCCCTGTGTTCTTGCCTCGGCACGCTCTGCCTCTCCTTGGCGGTCTTCCAGCCATTGTAGTCGGTAGTGTATATAGTATAAAAAATAGAACTCCTATGTGTGCTCACAACACACTGTAGGTCCTATGGGTGCTGACACTAACACACTATAGGTACTATGTGTGCTGCTGACAAGAAAATATAGGAGCTCTGTTTGCTGCCACTAACACACTAGAAGTCCTATGGGTGCTGCTGAGAAGAAAATATAGGAGCTCTGTGTGATGCCACTAACACACTAGAAGTCCTATGGGTGCTTCTGAGATGAAAATATAGGAGCTCTGTGTGATGCCACTAACACATTAGAAGTCCTATGGGTGCTGCTGAGAAGAAAATATAGGAGCTCTGTTTGCTGCCACTAACACACTAGAAGTCCTATGGGTGCTGCTGAGAAGAAAATATAGGAGCTCTGTGTGATGCCACTAACACACTAGAAGTCCTATGGGTGCTGCTGAGAAGAAAATATAGGAGCTCTGTGTGATGCCACTAACACACTAGAAGTCCTATGGGTGCTTCTGAGATGAAAATATAGGAACTCTGTGTGATGCCACTAACACACTAGAAGTCCTATGGGTGCTGCTGAGAAGAAAATATAGGAGCTCTGTTTGCTGCCACTAACACACTAGAAGTCCTATGGGTGCTGCTGAGAAGAAAATATAGGAGCTCTGTGTGATGCCACTAACACACTAGAAGTCCTATGGGTGCTTCTGAGATGAAAATATAGGAACTCTGTGTGATGCCACTAACACACTAGAAGTCCTATGGGTGCTGCTGAGAAGAAAATATAGGAGCTCTGTGTGATGCCACTAACACACTAGAAGTCCTATGGGTGCTTCTGAGAAGAAAATATAGGAGCTCTGTGTGATGCCACTAACACACTAGAAGTCCTATGGGTGCTTCTGAGATGAAAATATAGGAACTCTGTGTGATGCCACTAACACATTAGAAGTCCTATGGGTGCTGCTAAGAAGAAAATATAGGAGCTCTGTTTGCTGCCACTAACACACTAGAAGTCCTATGGGTGCTGCTGAGAAGAAAATATAGGAGCTCTGTGTGATGCCACTAACACACTAGAAGTCCTATGGGTGCTTCTGAGATGAAAATATAGGAGCTCTGTGTGATGCCACTAACACACTAGAAGTCCTATGGGTGCTGCTGAGAAGAAAATATAGGAGCTCTGTGTGATGCCACTAACACACTAGAAGTCCTATGGGTGCTTCTGAGATGAAAATATAGGAACTCTGTGTGATGCCACTAACACATTAGAAGTCCTATGGGTGCTGCTGAGAAGAAAATATAGGAGCTCTGTTTGCTGCCACTAACACACTAGAAGTCCTATGGGTGCTGCTGAGAAGAAAATATAGGAGCTCTGTGTGATGCCACTAACACACTAGAAGTCCTATGGGTGCTTCTGAGATGAAAATATAGGAGCTCTGTGTGATGCCACTAACACACTAGAAGTCCTATGGGTGCTGCTGAGAAGAAAATATAGGAGCTCTGTGTGATGCCACTAACACACTAGAAGTCCTATGGGTGCTTCTGAGATGAAAATATAGGAACTCTGTGTGATGCCACTAACACACTAGAAGTCCTATGGGTGCTGCTGAGAATAAAATATAGGAGCTCTGTTTGCTGCCACTAACACACTAGAAGTCCTATGGGTGCTTCTGAGAAGAAAATATAGGAGCTCTGTGTGATGCCACTAACACACTAGAAGTCCTATGGGTGCTTCTGAGATGAAAATATAGGAACTCTGTGTGATGCCACTAACACATTAGAAGTCCTATGGGTGCTGCTAAGAAGAAAATATAGGAGCTCTGTTTGCTGCCACTAACACACTAGAAGTCCTATGGGTGCTTCTGAGAAGAAAATATAGGAGCTCTGTGTGATGCCACTAACACACTAGAAGTCCTATGGGTGCTTCTGAGATGAAAATATAGGAACTCTGTGTGATGCCACTAAAACATTAGAAGTCCTATGGGTGCTGCTGAGAAGAAAATATAGGAGCTCTGTGTGATGCCACTAACACACTAGAAGTCCTATGGGTGCTTCTGAGATGAAAATATAGGAACTCTGTGTGATGCCACTAACACACTAGAAGTCCTATGGGTGCTGCTGAGAAGAAAATATAGGAGCTCTGTGTGATGCCACTAACACACTAGAAGTCCTATGGGTGCTTCTGAGAAGAAAATATAGGAGCTCTGTGTGATGCCACTAACACACTAGAAGTCCTATGGGTGCTTCTGAGATGAAAATATAGGAACTCTGTGTGATGCCACTAACACATTAGAAGTCCTATGGGTGCTGCTAAGAAGAAAATATAGGAGCTCTGTTTGCTGCCACTAACACACTAGAAGTCCTATGGGTGCTGCTGAGAAGAAAATATAGGAGCTCTGTGTGATGCCACTAACACACTAGAAGTCCTATGGGTGCTTCTGAGATGAAAATATAGGAGCTCTGTGTGATGCCACTAACACACTAGAAGTCCTATGGGTGCTGCTGAGAAGAAAATATAGGAGCTCTGTGTGATGCCACTAACACACTAGAAGTCCTATGGGTGCTTCTGAGATGAAAATATAGGAACTCTGTGTGATGCCACTAACACATTAGAAGTCCTATGGGTGCTGCTGAGAAGAAAATATAGGAGCTCTGTTTGCTGCCACTAACACACTAGAAGTCCTATGGGTGCTGCTGAGAAGAAAATATAGGAGCTCTGTGTGATGCCACTAACACACTAGAAGTCCTATGGGTGCTTCTGAGATGAAAATATAGGAGCTCTGTGTGATGCCACTAACACACTAGAAGTCCTATGGGTGCTGCTGAGAAGAAAATATAGGAGCTCTGTGTGATGCCACTAACACACTAGAAGTCCTATGGGTGCTTCTGAGATGAAAATATAGGAACTCTGTGTGATGCCACTAACACACTAGAAGTCCTATGGGTGCTGCTGAGAAGAAAATATAGGAGCTCTGTTTGCTGCCACTAACACACTAGAAGTCCTATGGGTGCTTCTGAGAAGAAAATATAGGAGCTCTGTGTGATGCCACTAACACACTAGAAGTCCTATGGGTGCTTCTGAGATGAAAATATAGGAACTCTGTGTGATGCCACTAACACATTAGAAGTCCTATGGGTGCTGCTAAGAAGAAAATATAGGAGCTCTGTTTGCTGCCACTAACACACTAGAAGTCCTATGGGTGCTTCTGAGAAGAAAATATAGGAGCTCTGTGTGATGCCACTAACACACTAGAAGTCCTATGGGTGCTTCTGAGATGAAAATATAGGAACTCTGTGTGATGCCACTAAAACATTAGAAGTCCTATGGGTGCTGCTGAGAAGAAAATATAGGAGCTCTGTTTGCTGCCACTAACACACTAGAAGTCCTATGGGTGCTTCTGAGAAGAAAATATAGGAGCTCTGTGTGATGCCACTAACACACTAGAAGTCCTATGGGTGCTTCTGAGATGAAAATATAGGAACTCTGTGTGATGCCACTAACACATTAGAAGTCCTATGGGTGCTGCTAAGAAGAAAATATAGGAGCTCTGTTTGCTGCCACTAACACACTAGAAGTCCTATGGGTGCTTCTGAGAAGAAAATATAGGAGCTCTGTGTGATGCCACTAACACACTAGAAGTCCTATGGGTGCTTCTGAGATGAAAATATAGGAACTCTGTGTGATGCCACTAAAACATTAGAAGTCCTATGGGTGCTGCTGAGAAGAAAATATAGGAGCTCTGTTTGCTGCCACTAACACACTAGAAGTCCTATGGGTGCTTCTGAGAAGAAAATATAGGAGCTCTGTGTGATGCCACTAACACACTAGAAGTCCTATGGGTGCTTCTGAGAAGAAAATATAGGAGCTCTGTGTGATGCCACTAACACACTAGAAGTCCTATGGGTGCTTCTGAGATGAAAATATAGGAACTCTGTGTGATGCCACTAACACATTAGAAGTCCTATGGGTGCTGCTAAGAAGAAAATATAGGAGCTCTGTTTGCTGCCACTAACACACTAGAAGTCCTATGGGTGCTTCTGAGAAGAAAATATAGGAGCTCTGTGTGATGCCACTAACACACTAGAAGTCCTATGGGTGCTTCTGAGATGAAAATATAGGAACTCTGTGTGATGCCACTAAAACATTAGAAGTCCTATGGGTGCTGCTGAGAAGAAAATATAGGAGCTCTGTTTGCTGCCACTAACACACTAGAAGTCCTATGGGTGCTTCTGAGAAGAAAATATAGGAGCTCTGTGTGATGCCACTAACACACTAGAAGTCCTATGGGTGCTTCTGAGATGAAAATATAGGAACTCTGTGTGATGCCACTAACACATTAGAAGTCCTATGGGTGCTGCTAAGAAGAAAATATAGGAGCTCTGTTTGCTGCCACTAACACACTAGAAGTCCTATGGGTGCTTCTGAGAAGAAAATATAGGAGCTCTGTGTGATGCCACTAACACACTAGAAGTCCTATGGGTGCTTCTGAGATGAAAATATAGGAACTCTGTGTGATGCCACTAAAACATTAGAAGTCCTATGGGTGCTGCTGAGAAGAAAATATAGGAGCTCTGTTTGCTGCCACTAACACACTAGAAGTCCTATGGGTGCTTCTGAGAAGAAAATATAGGAGCTCTGTGTGATGCCACTAACACACTAGAAGTCCTATGGGTGCTTCTGAGATGAAAATATAGGAACTCTGTGTGATGCCACTAACACATTAGAAGTCCTATGGGTGCTGCTAAGAAGAAAATATAGGAGCTCTGTTTGCTGCCACTAACACACTAGAAGTCCTATGGGTGCTTCTGAGAAGAAAATATAGGAGCTCTGTGTGATGCCACTAACACACTAGAAGTCCTATGGGTGCTTCTGAGATGAAAATATAGGAACTCTGTGTGATGCCACTAACACATTAGAAGTCCTATGGGTGCTGCTGAGAAGAAAATATAGGAGCTCTGTTTGCTGCCACTAACACACTAGAAGTCCTATGGGTGCTTCTGAGAAGAAAATATAGGAGCTCTGTGTGATGCCACTAACACACTAGAAGTCCTATGGGTGCTTCTGAGATGAAAATATAGGAACTCTGTGTGATGCCACTAACACATTAGAAGTCCTATGGGTGCTGCTAAGAAGAAAATATAGGAGCTCTGTTTGCTGCCACTAACACACTAGAAGTCCTATGGGTGCTTCTGAGAAGAAAATATAGGAGCTCTGTGTGATGCCACTAACACACTAGAAGTCCTATGGGTGCTTCTGAGATGAAAATATAGGAACTCTGTGTGATGCCACTAAAACATTAGAAGTCCTATGGGTGCTGCTGAGAAGAAAATATAGGAGCTCTGTTTGCTGCCACTAACACACTAGAAGTCCTATGGGTGCTTCTGAGAAGAAAATATAGGAGCTCTGTGTGATGCCACTAACACACTAGAAGTCCTATGGGTGCTTCTGAGATGAAAATATAGGAACTCTGTGTGATGCCACTAAAACATTAGAAGTCCTATGGGTGCTGCTGAGAAGAAAATATAGGAGCTCTGTTTGCTGCCACTAACACACTAGAAGTCCTATGGGTGCTTCTGAGAAGAAAATATAGGAGCTCTGTGTGATGCCACTAACACACTAGAAGTCCTATGGGTGCTTCTGAGATGAAAATATAGGAACTCTGTGTGATGCCACTAACACATTAGAAGTCCTATGGGTGCTGCTAAGAAGAAAATATAGGAGCTCTGTTTGCTGCCACTAACACACTAGAAGTCCTATGGGTGCTTCTGAGAAGAAAATATAGGAGCTCTGTGTGATGCCACTAACACACTAGAAGTCCTATGGGTGCTTCTGAGATGAAAATATAGGAACTCTGTGTGATGCCACTAACACATTAGAAGTCCTATGGGTGCTGCTGAGAAGAAAATATAGGAGCTCTGTTTGCTGCCACTAACACACTAGAAGTCCTATGGGTGCTTCTGAGAAGAAAATATAGGAGCTCTGTGTGATGCCACTAACACAGTAGAAGTCCTATGGGTGCTTCTGAGATGAAAATATAGGAACTCTGTGTGATGCCACTAACACATTAGAAGTCCTATGGGTGCTGCTAAGAAGAAAATATAGGAGCTCTGTTTGCTGCCACTAACACACTAGAAGTCCTATGGGTGCTTCTGAGAAGAAAATATAGGAGCTCTGTGTGATGCCACTAACACACTAGAAGTCCTATGGGTGCTTCTGAGATGAAAATATAGGAACTCTGTGTGATGCCACTAACACATTAGAAGTCCTATGGGTGCTGCTGAGAAGAAAATATAGGAGCTCTGTTTGCTGCCACTAACACACTAGAAGTCCTATGGGTGCTGCTGAGAAGAAAATATAGGAGCTCTGTGTGATGCCACTAACACACTAGAAGTCCTATGGGTGCTTCTGAGATGAAAATAGAGGAACTCTGTGTGATGCCACTAACACATTAGAAGTCCTATGGGTGCTGCTAAGAAGAAAATATAGGAGCTCTGTTTGCTGCCACTAACACACTAGAAGTCCTATGGGTGCTGCTGAGAAGAAAATATAGGAGCTCTGTGTGATGCCACTAACACACTAGAAGTCCTATGGGTGCTTCTGAGATGAAAATATAGGAGCTCTGTGTGATGCCACTAACACACTAGAAGTCCTATGGGTGCTGCTGAGAAGAAAATATAGGAGCTCTGTGTGATGCCACTAACACACTAGAAGTCCTATGGGTGCTTCTGAGATGAAAATATAGGAACTCTGTGTGAAGCCACTAACACATTAGAAGTCCTATGGGTGCTGCTGAGAAGAAAATATAGGAGCTCTGTTTGCTGCCACTAACACACTAGAAGTCCTATGGGTGCTGCTGAGAAGAAAATATAGGAGCTCTGTGTGATGCCACTAACACACTAGAAGTCCTATGGGTGCTTCTGAGATGAAAATATAGGAGCTCTGTGTGATGCCACTAACACACTAGAAGTCCTATGGGTGCTGCTGAGAAGAAAATATAGGAGCTCTGTGTGATGCCACTAACACACTAGAAGTCCTATGGGTGCTTCTGAGATGAAAATATAGGAACTCTGTGTGATGCCACTAACACACTAGAAGTCCTATGGGTGCTGCTGAGAAGAAAATATAGGAGCTCTGTTTGCTGCCACTAACACACTAGAAGTCCTATGGGTGCTTCTGAGAAGAAAATATAGGAGCTCTGTGTGATGCCACTAACACACTAGAAGTCCTATGGGTGCTTCTGAGATGAAAATATAGGAACTCTGTGTGATGCCACTAACACATTAGAAGTCCTATGGGTGCTGCTAAGAAGAAAATATAGGAGCTCTGTTTGCTGCCACTAACACACTAGAAGTCCTATGGGTGCTTCTGAGAAGAAAATATAGGAGCTCTGTGTGATGCCACTAACACACTAGAAGTCCTATGGGTGCTTCTGAGATGAAAATATAGGAACTCTGTGTGATGCCACTAACACATTAGAAGTCCTATGGGTGCTGCTGAGAAGAAAATATAGGAGCTCTGTTTGCTGCCACTAACACACTAGAAGTCCTATGGGTGCTTCTGAGATGAAAATATAGGAGCTCTGTGTGATGCCACTAACACACTAGAAGTCCTATGGGTGCTTCTGAGATGAAAATATAGGAACTCTGTGTGATGCCACTAACACATTAGAAGTCCTATGGGTGCTGCTGAGAAGAAAATATAGGAGCTCTGTTTGCTGCCACTAACACACTAGAAGTCCTATGGGTGCTGCTGAGAAGAAAATATAGGAGCTCTGTGTGATGCCACTAACACACTAGAAGTCCTATGGGTGCTGCTGAGAAGAAAATATAGGAGCTCTGTTTGCTGCCACTAACACACTAGAAGTCCTATGGGTGCTGCTGAGAAGAAAATATAGGAGCTCTGTGTGATGCCACTAACACACTAGAAGTCCTATGGGTGCTGCTGAGAAGAAAATATAGGAGCTCTGTTTGCTGCCACTAACACACTAGAAGTCCTATGGGTGCTGCTGAGAAGAAAATATAGGAGCTCTGTTTGCTGCCACTAACACACTAGAAGTCCTATGGGTGCTGTTGGGGTGAAATGCTGTGCTAACAGCACTGCGGTTGGTACTACTGCAATACTGTACTAACAGTAAGCACGCACCAGACTAATCCCCAGCAGCAGCTAATAACACACTAACTGTGCAATCAGCAGCAATGAACGATCAATGACTTAGGTAGCAATGGTTTAGCAAAGAAATAGCCAATGGTTTAGCAAAGAAGAGCAAATCTTTCAGTATCAAGCAAAGACAGAATCAGCAGACTAATCTCTCCTAAAGCCGGAACTCATGTGACCGGGGCCGATGGCGTGGCGGCCTTTTAAATGGTGGGGCGTGTACTAAAGCCCCTGAGCTGTAATTGGCTACAGGCGTCCTGCCTGTAGCCAATTATTGCTCTCCGAGTTTCGGGCGCTGTGATTGGCCAAGCATGCGGGGTCACAGTGCATGCTTGGCCAATCATCAGCCAGCAATGCACTGCGCCGGCAGCGCCGGCCGCAATGCATTGCGGGGCCGCTCGCATCACACGAATGTGATGCGAACGGCCCAAATAGTTCTGGGCTCGACGAGCGAGCGAACGCCCGGTGCTCGATTCGAACATGGGTTCGAATCGAGCACCGGGCCCATCCCTACCCGTGATGTACTCCAAGAAAAGGATTTTACAGGTAAGCTGTTATAAAAATCCCTTTATTTTAATTATTGGTTTTATGGTTCTAGTATTTATACATTACTGTAATTCATCATTTCAATTTATTTATCTTATAAAACCTGTGTATTGGTATAAGTTAGCCATTGTGCACTACTATTGTACCAATATATGTAACATTTGAAACAGCGCAGCACCCCCCCCCCCCCTTTTTTTAGATTTCTTACTTTATCAGGTTAGGATTAACCCGCTAGGTGCCTGCGACAGTTTCATTAACCTCCACATTCCTCCAGATTGGTAGCGCAGGAATAACCACTCCTTACATTCTACGAGCAAATTGCTTCAAATTTGGAAACTGCTCAGGCTGCAAAGATTTATAAAATTGGATCAAATTTCCTTCTTTATATTTGTCTTTCAGCATGTCATCTGATTGTAGGTCAATAATTTCCAATTGAAATTGACTTGGGAGTGTTTCAACATTGCAGTTAAATGGTTTTTGAAACAGTTTTATATCATCTGCTCTACCATCAAGATCATAAAATCGCTTCTGAAATTGTTTTTGCAAGCCCTGAATGATTACAGTTGAAAATGAAGAAGGAAATTCTGTTTCGTTTTCTTCATAAAAATTTTCACAATATGGGCAATTAACCAAATTATGGTCTTTCACCTGTCTTTCAAAAAGCATGAGTTTTGCCCTGAGGCTGGGTTCACACTAGTGCGACACGACATCTGTCCTACTTTGGATCCGACTTTGCCCTGCGACATGAAGCCGACATATGTCCGACTTTCAATAAACGGGGATCCGACTTGGATCCCCGCCAATGGCAGGCAGTGTGTTTGGTATGAATCTTGAGGGGGAACTCCAGGCCAAATTTTAAATAAAAAACTGGCATGGGTTCCCCCTCCAGAGGCATACCAGGCCCTTGGGTCTGGTCTGGATTTGAAGGGGCGCCCCTACGCCGAAAAAACGGCGTGGGGTCCCCTCAAAATCCAAACCAGACCCTTATCCGAGCACGCAACCTGGCAGGCCGCAGGGGAAGAGGGGGGGGGACGGGAGGGCGGCCCCCCCTCCCTCCTGAACCGTACCAGGCCGCATGCCCTCAACATGGGGGGTTTGGTGCTCTGGGGCAGGGGGGCGACCTGCGGCCCCCCCACCCCAGAGCACCCTGCCCCAATGTTGATGAGGACAGGGCCTCTTCCCGACAACCCTGGCCATTGGTTGTTGGGGTCTGCGGGCGGGGGGCTTATCGGAATCCGGGAGCCCCCTTCAATAAGGGGGGCCCCGGATCCCGGCCCCCCCACCCTATGTGAATGAGTATGGGGTACATCGTACCCCTACCCATTCACCTGGTGGAAAAAAAATTGCAATAAAAAAACCACACAGCTTTTTAAAGTATTTTATTGCACAGCTCCGGGGGTCTTCTTCCGACTTCGGGGGTCTCCAGTGTCGTCGCCGCGCTCTCCGGTTCTTTCTTCTGCCGGGCCTCCGCTAACTTCTTTTTAGCTCTTTTGCTAACGGAGGCCCGGTCTTCTCCGTCGCCTTCTTCTTCTCCCGCTCTCTGGTTCTTCTCCCGCTCTCCGGTTCTTTCTTCCGCCGGGCCTCCGCTAACTTCTTTTTAGCTCTTTTGCTAACGGAGGCCCGGTCTTCTCCGTCGTCTCGTCCGGCTCTCCGTTGTCCTTCTGCCGGCCCCTCCACTAACTTCTTTAGCTCTTTTGCTAGTGGAGGAGCCGGTCTTCCCGTCGTCGCCGTCGGCGTCTTCTTCCCTCTTCTCCTTCTCGATGTTGACGCGTCGCTTCCTCCCGCTGTAATACTGGCTCTCCGCTCCGCATTAATATAGGCTTCTCATGACGTCACAGTCACATGTTCCCATGACGTCACAGTCACATGCTCCGGGGCCATGTGCCCCGGAACATGTGACTGTGACGTCATGAGAAGCCTATATTAATGCGGAGCGGAGAGCCAGTATTACAGCGGGAGGAAGCGGCGCGTCAACATCGAGAAGGAGAAGAGGGAAGAAGACGCCGACGACGACGACGGGAAGACCGGCTCCTCCACTAGCAAAAGAGCTAAAGAAGTTAGTGGAGGGGCCGGCAGAAGGACAACGGAGAGCCGGATGAGACGACGGAGAAGACCGGGCCTCCGTTAGCAAAAGAGCTAAAAAGAAGTTAGCGGAGGCCCGGCAGAAGAAAGAACCGGAGAGCGCGGCGACGACACCGGAGACCCCCGAAGTCGGAAGAAGACCCCCGGAGCTGTGCAATAAAATACTTTAAAAAGCTGTGTGTTTTTTTCATTGCAATTTTTTTTCCACCAGGTGAATGGGTAGGGGTACGATGTACCCCATACTCATTCACATAGGGTGGGGGGGCCAGGATCCGGGGGCCCCCTTATTGAAGGGGGCTCCCAGATTCCGATAAGCCCCCCGCCCGCAGACCCCGACAACCAACGGCCAGGGTTGTCGGGAAGAGGCCCTGTCCTCATCAACATGGGGGCAGGGTGCTCTGGGGTGGGGGGGCCGCAGGTCGCCCCCCTGCCCCAGAGCACCAAACCCCCCATGTTGAGGGCATGCGGCCTGGTATGGTTTAGGAGGGAGGGGGGCCACCCTCCCGTCCCCCCCTCTTCCCCTGCGGCCGGCCAGGTTGTGTGCTCGGATAAGGGTCTGGTTTGGATTTTGGGGGGACCCCCACGCCGTTTTTTCGGCGTAGGGGCGCCCCTTCAAATCCAGACCAGACCTAAGGGCCTGGTATGCTCCTGGAGGGGGAACCCATGCCGGTTTTTTATTTAAAATTTGGCCTGGAGTTCCCCCTCAAGAGCAGTACAGCACAAGTCGCATGCCAAAGTCGGATCATGCAAGACTGCGGTCCGACTTTGATCCGACTTCAATGATTGTCAATGGGCTGAAGTCGGATCAAAGTCGGACCAAAGTAGTACAGGGAGCATTCTCAAAGTCGGACCGACATGTGTCGGACCAGTTAAGACGGCTCCCATAGGGAAACATTGATTTTCACACGTCATGCGACATGAGCTCCCAATGTCGGAGCGTTTGTCGCCCCAGTGTGAACCAGGCCTGAATGACTTGAACTGCACAAATAGGTCACAAATCAAATTGGTTTCACCTTGCAATTTCAGATTCAGTTGATTCATATGGTCTGTCAAATCTGCAAAAAATGCCAATTTCCAAAGCCAGTCAATGTTTGACAAAAGTGGGTTGGGTTGATTCTTTTCTGTTAGAAATTAATTAATTTCTTCTCTGAGCTGAAAGAAGCATGATAGAACTGTTCCACAACTAAGCCATCGAACTGCTGTATAGTAAGTCAAGTCAACGTACTTTGAGTAAATTTATTTTAGAAAATCACGAAACTGGCGATGATTAAGCCCAAGAGATCGAATAAAATTTACTACTGAAACAACAGGTTTCAGAACACAAGACAATTCCAGTTATTTTATACACAATGCTTGCTGATGGATAATGCAATGCATTATGGGCTTTAGCCCCGTACACACGATCGGTTTAACTGATGAAAACCGTCCGATGGATGTTTTTCATCAGACCAACCGATCGTGTATGGTACCCATCGGTCTTTTTTCCATCGGATGGAAAAAATAGAACTTGTTTTAAAATTTTCCGATGGATAAAAAACCGATGGGAATTTCCGATCGTCTATGGGCAAGTCCATCGGTTTAAAAACCCATGCATGCTCAGACTGAATTAGGAGACGGGAGCGCTCGTTCTTGTAAAACTAGCGTTCCTAATGGAGAGAGCACATTCGTCATTCTGCAAGTTATTGCTTCGTTTAATGCAGCGCATGTTTTTTTGCTTTCGAACGGTCTTTAAAATGTCATTTTGGCAGCAGAACTTTCTCCTGAGTTCTGACAAATGTATGTCTTTCTTTTTTCTAGTGATCTTCGGAATAATTATGTAAATTCTGCAAGGCCGACCTCCCAAATTACACCTTTATGTTTTTTGACTCTTAAAATTTGTTGTGCATTTTTTGGTGTGTCAATTTCTCAGAACAACATAATATTTAATTTTAGAAAAATCATGGAGGTTGGTGTCCCTTGTTCTTAATTACACATTGTATTTATGCAATCTTATTGCTACTTCTCAAAAAAACACATTAGGCATGTAGGTTGGCTGAAATCAAATTTCCCTTTATTTTGGAAAAAAACAAATCAAAAACCGAAGGGCAACTATTCCCAAATTAGCAGAGAATATAAAGTCATTAGATCCCAAATGCAGACCTGACTATGATCAATAATAAAATCAACAACAGCATGAAATCAGGAGCAGCAGCCAAAGACATACATCATCCCAAGCTGTGGTACTCCATCAACCTTCAATTTCTGGATGAGCAGCTCGAGGCCAGGGAAACACCTCCTGCTCTTCCTTGTAGCCTTCCTTCCACGCCTCTCTGCAGCGTTCTCTCCACGGGCCCGTCCATGCACCCTTGCAGGCTGGGCCACTGTGGGTGGTGATGTGGCAGGAGGAGGAGGAGAAGGAGGAGAGGGATTGGGCTGATGTGAGATATGGGTGGCCTCAGTCAGCAGCCCCCTCGCCCCCATGTGTACGGCCATATAGATGAGATGCTCACAGAGGGCCCGTTGTCCCGCCTCCATTCTGAGCAGCTTATCCGCCAGATAGGTGCTAAACCCCTTCGTAGGGTTGAGGGGGGCCCTCATAATGGCAGCAGCCTCCTGAATCATCTTTAGTGACTCCTCCTCCACTTGTGTCATCCGCCGTTGTTTTGGCGGTCTGATGTGGAGGGGAGCCACTTGGGAGACGGTGCTGCCACTAGGCCTGGGGACCTGCTGAGTCCCACTGGGCCCTGCCTCCTCCTGCCTGTCACACTCCTGACCCTCTTCCTCCTGGCTTGCCTCATCCTGTTTATAAAATAAAATGTAGATTTCTATTATTTGAGGAATCAATCACACACAATTTTGATCTCATTACTGGTTTATTTTGGAGGGGGGGGGGGGGTGGGATCATTTATGGCTAAGCCAAACAGTTCAACTCCATATTACTTAGTGGACAATAATTAGCATCAAAAATACTATACCGGGCTGAAGATGTGAAGATCTGGCTCTTCTAGCTCGGGAGGCTCCTCCTCCGCCTCTGCAGGGGTGGAGGGAAGGGTGGAAGGAACGCTGGAGGGAAGGGTGGAAGGAAGGGTTGAGGGAAGGCTGGAAATAGATTCCCTGGCCTCGATCTGGTCATCCAGGAATTGAAGATGTCTGTAGTACCACAGCTTGGGCTTTACTACATTGTCGGCTGCTGCTCCTGATCTCTTGGACTGGCGCACTTCCTTGAATTTTTTTTTATAAGAATTGCGCAGGTTGTTGATTTTATTATTGATCATAGTGTAGTCTGCATCTGGGATCCATGGCTTCATATCCTCGGCTAATTTGGTAATAGTTGCCCGTCGTACATCACTTTTGTGATACGCAGGGTGTTTGAGCTCCCAAAGGTTGCGCTGTTCCTTATACTTTTCAATAAAAACAAGCATCACCTCCGGCTCTCTTAGTTTATGCATCTATTAGGATCAGCAAGTACAAAAAAAAAAGGATCAGAATTGATTCTCCTCAACTTATCACAATATTGCCCTTTACAATCATGACCCATTAATATGCCACTGCAGGCCCGAGTTCCCTTCTTACCTTAGTTCACTTCGTGGGTTCACTTCCGGTCGTCCTTACTCCGCGCATCCCTAATAACTTCTTTCCCCTTTTTATACCCTGCGCATGCGTGTAACTCCGCCCTCGTCGCCCGCCCATGACGGACTTTTTCTGCATTTCCCCGCCCCTTAACGATCGGCGCACAGTGTGAGACGGCGACATGTCGCAGACACAGGTGGCTTCTTTACTTGAAATTACCGAAGAGGAAAGCCCGGAGGCGGAAACGTCCCGATCCTGTAAAAAAAGATACAAGGCGACTAATATGTCTTTTTCTGAGATGGCGGAGATGGTGGACATTCTGCGGAGGAAGGATTACGACGGCAAGCATGGCCCATACGACACCCCTAATCTCCGGAAGTTACAAATTATGGATAAAGTGGCGAAGACTCTTTATAAAAAATATGGGGTCAGGAGATCCAAGGAACAACTCCGTAAAAGGTGGTCAGACCTGAAGATCAGGGAGCCGGAGCAGTATAGGAAGCTTATAAAAAGCATAGAAAAAAGTAAGTATATTTTACTGTGTTCTTTCACATTGTAATATGTATTCTTCCATGTTTTGCACCATGTGCTTGGCTTGACTGGGTTCACATTTTGAAATCTCATCTTTTAGGTTAAGTGGAGAGTCCACTTATTTGCCCAATGTTTTGACCAATAACTTGCTGCTCTTCCCCCAAACATGTTTGGCACATATCCACGTAAACTACATGTGGGCATGCCTCATTTTACTTCAACAATGTTTATCTACACATTGTTGGCTAGATGATGTGTTGTAAGGAAATTTAGAATGTGACTGAAAGAAGAAACTGTATTCTGGGTAAAGGAGATGACACTCCAGCAGTTGTGTACTCTTTTTTGTTCTTCAGAAAGATACTATACTCTGGGCCACATGACCAAATTTCTTAACGGTGTCACACACAGGTGGTCCAGTGGATACCTTGGTGGTTATCCAAGTGTATTTGTGAATGTCCTCAAAAATAACATGTTGCTTTGTTGAGTTTGCAAGATCACATATGTTCATGTTGGAACTCAGGGCCAAATATCAATTGTACCCCACTTCAAAACATTGAGGATCCCTTTTCAGGCCTTAAAAAAGTCTGTGTGCTAAAGTATACATTTTGTTGTAAATTCCCATAGGGGAGAGGAGAGTGGGAGGACACCATGCTCATGAGACGAGGAACTCAACACCACAGAAAATCCCCGAAGCTCCCAAAGCAGACCAAGATCAGCAGGTTCAGGAAGCGGAGGTGGAGGAAGCGGAGGTGGAGGAAGGGAAGGATGGAGGAAGGAGAGGTGGAGCTTATCAGCACAACAGGTCAGTGTCTGTCACCACAACTTCAAGGTAAATACAGATGTAGGACTGCCTAGTGTAAAACCTTTTTTTTTGTTTTAGGGACTGAACGTGGGGGTGTGTCAGGAAGTCCAAATCCGCCATTCTCGAGTGCCAGCGCCAAAATAATCATTCAGGAAATCATGGAATGCAGTAGCGAAATGGACATTATGAGAAAGAGAATGATTGTGATTGAGCAAAAATATAAAAACATGATAGATATTTTGGGGAGAATAGTGTGACCCCCCCCCCTTTTTGTGTTTTTTATTATGCGTCTGAAATTATCTCAGGGATTTCCAACATCCCAAATGTGAAGATGCACACACTGAAGACTCAACATGTGCTATCTGCCGTCACAGGATATCTATGTCCCTGTTTTGGGGGTGCAACCTCTTCCTCCCTCCTCAAGTAGGTGAGAGGAAGGGTTTACATCCCCAAAGCACGACCATTGATCCCCCATGATGGCAGATAGCACATGTTTACCCTAGCCATGGGATCTTGTTGAAGATACCCATTTGAGCCCCAAAAGAAAGTGTGTTTGTTAACATTTGGGATGGATCAGGGGTACCATCACCCCATCTCCAGTTGGTATTTTTGACAGTGTTATTTTATTACTTTTTCAGACTAAAAAAAATGGCTTACGACCCATGCATGTTTCTGCAAAAAAAGCCGCACATAAAAAAAAAGGCTAGTATTTATAAAAACCAAAAAAAAAATGCGGTGCAAACAATAAAAACATTTGGGAGGTCTAAAAAAGGTGTGCCTTGTTCTTTCTATGCTCAAGAGCAGTTCTGAAGATGCAAAAACCGTGTTTTTCGCTCTGAGTTTTGAGGCTATTTACTAAGGACAATTACACTTGGCACTACTAGAACCTGGGAGACACATAAACCCAAAATACAAGAATGACAACACAAGTTTGTAGGAATTCCATGTTTTTTTTTATTTTTAAAAGGTTTAATACTTGGTCAGATGTGGTCTGGCATTGCGATGGCCCCCCTACCCGTGAAGTACTCTACGTATTTCTGGCGTACTTCACGGGCACTTTGGGGGGCCAAGCCAGTACGGGCAGTGCTGAGGCCGGTCAGATTAATCAGTTCAGATGGACCGGCCTCAGGCCCAAACGATGATACATAATTGTTTGCGTAGAAAATTGTGCAATATGCAGCAGCAGTAGACGATGTGGTTCAGTTTATAATCCGCCAAATGTATCGCTGTCTGGAACAGGCGGAACCGGCTGGCCATTATCCCAAAGGCATTCTCCACAACTCTCCGGGCTCTGGCCAGCCGGTAATTAAAAACCCTCCTCTCCGGGGTGAGGGTGCGTTGGGGAAATGGCCGCATCAGGTGTGGTCCTAGTCCAAAAGCCTCATCCGCAATGAAAACGAACGGGAGCCCTTCAACGTTCTCTGCATCTGGAGGCAGTGCAAGACCCCCAGCCTGCAGACGGTGAGCGAACTCCGTCTCCGCGAATGATCCGCCATTGGACATCTGGCCGTTCTTCCCCACATCCACATACAGGAACTCGTACCGTGCCGACACCACCGCCATTAACACTATGCTATTAAAACCTTTATAGTTGAAATAGTATGACCCCGAACGGGGTGGCGGCACTATGTGGACGTGCTTCCCATCAATTGCCCCTCCACAGTTGGGGAAATCCCACCGCTGGGCAAATTGGGAGGCCACAGTCAGCCATTCCTGTGGTGTGCTAGGGAACTGTGGAGTCAAACAAAAAGAAGACATTAGTACGGTTTATGGTTACAGTGCAAGCAGATTACATACAAAAAAACATTGTTGAGTAACATTATTATTTAAGGGAGTTTTTCCAAACAATAAACAAAGGCACACTTAGCAGATGCCTCACCCCCGCTGAGTGGACATTCTAAAATAATCTAAGGGGGGGGCTTAAGGTGATTGTGGGGGATCCCAAAAAAGGCTCTACCACTTTGCTGAGCTTGATTGAGAACTACAAATTTTTTGAACATCTTTAGGGGGGGGAGGGAAGGTTGTCAAACTACGAGGGCAATGACCCCCCAAAAATGAAAAGGAAAATAGAAGGCTAGCTGGGTTTGCGCCCACGATAGCATGCTGGAGAGGTTAGTGAAGGGAAATAGGCATGTAGGGCCTAAAAAGGGATTTACAGGTAAAAAAAGGCATGTGGAAAATGGGGACATTACCAGGATATTACAAACAGGCATATTTGTGTTAGGAGGAAAAAAAATTAAAAAAAAGAGAATAAAAAAAGATAATGTGAGGTTAAAGGAGCATAATTACCTTCATATAGTCCTTCTGCAGGACCTGAATGATGGCCGAACACGTCTCAGGGATAATGATCCCGAGAGCCTGGGGGGAGATGCCTGTTGAGAACTTGAGGTCCTGCAAGCTTCTCCCAGTCGCCAGGTATCTCAACGTGGCAATAAGCCTCTGCTCGGCAGTGATGGCCTGGCGCATCACAGTGTCCTGCCTCGTGATATAGGGGGACAGCAAATCCAACAGACGGTGAAATACGGGGTCCGTCATCCTGAGATAATTCCTGAAATCATCAGGGTTATTCTCATGGATTTCCCGCAGCAGAGGCATATGAGAGAATTGGTCCCGCTGGAGCAACCAATTCTTAGTCCATGAACTCCTCCTCACCCTGTTCACAGACTGAACTCGGGTTACAGTGTTAACTGCAACACCAAGCCCAAAGCCAGCACGAGCTCGAGAACGAGAACGCACTTCAAACATGGTTTTAAACCGGTCGGCTGGTCAGAACGCACTCAAACAGAACGCACCGTGGAACAGCAAGGCCTGAAAAGAACGATCTAAAAAACAGTAAACGAACGGCCAAGTCGGCACTGCAAGGCAGTAACGACCTGACTGCACGCACTGAATCACAAATACAAACCCACAAGCACAAACTGAACAACAGGAAACGATCTGCAAAGCACGGAGACTGAAAAGCGCGAATCGGCTCTCACCAAACTTTTACTAACACGCGGTAACACGAAATCAGCAAAAGCAGCCCAAGGGGTGGCGCCATTAGATTTGTTCGGCCCTTTTATAGCGCGTCATACGTTTTGTACGTGCCGTCGTTTTGTTGCAGTCGGTTTTTAAACTGATGGTGTGTGGCCAAGACTGATGAAAAACAGTTTCATTGGATTTCCGATGGTCAAATCCATCGGACGAAAATCCATAGGTTATCCGATCGTGTGTACGGGGCTTAAGAGAATCCACCAACCTCGCAAGTTTTTTTTATTTGTCCAACTAAACCTTTCTTCGGCCCAGACATGTTTTTTCCTTACACATTGCAAGTTTATTCCACTCCAGGTTGTATTCCGTCACAGTTTTTTGCAGTTCTTTGAAGATGTCTTCTCCAGTTACTGTGCTGTGCATGCTATGCACTGATGCTAACTCTTGTTTGACATTAAATTCGCTGCGACACCACGAATGAATACTAAAAGTTGTGATGTATCACACACATCAGTTGACTCATCAAGTGCGAGAAAATACACCAGAACATTTTTTGCCTTTTCTGCAATTTGATTAACTATATTGCTTCCTATATCATCAATTCTACGAGCAACAGTATTTGGTGCAAGACTTATAGTTTTGAACAAATTAGTTTTTTCTGGGCATAACTCTTCCACTGCTTCCATCATACACTCCTTGATAAGATCTCCGTCAGTAAATTGTTTTTCTCTTTTAGCCAAGGCATAAGCTACTTTATAACTGGCCCGAGTTAAAGCTTAATTTTCACTTTTCTTTTGCGTAAATAGTACTTTATGTCCCATTGTTCATTAAACAGGCGGCATTCGCTGTCCACTTTTCTTTTCTTTTTTCCTTCCATAACTGAAGGAGATATCTGAACAAGGAAAATATTTGAGAGTTTACGCTTACATCAGAGTCCTCATCATAGTCCCCCCTTATGTCTGTGCCGTCCTCAAGATCCCCTTTATATCTGTATCTCAGACTTCCCCTCACATCTGTTTCCCCATCAGAGTCATCCCACACAACTGCGTCTCCAACAGAGTCTCCACCACATCTGTGTCCCCATCAGAGACTCTTTGCACATCTGTGTCCCCATCAGAGCTTTCCACACATATGTGTCCCCAACAGAGTCTCCTTGCACATCTGTGTCCCCAGAAACTGCACACCTGTGTTCACATTGGAGCCTTTCCGCACATCCGTGTCCCAATCAGAGCTTTTCCGCATGTTTGTCCCCATCAGAGCCTTCCACACATCTGTATCCCCATCAGAGCCTTTGCAAACATCTGTGTCCCCCATCAGAGTATCCTTGCACATTGTGTCCCCATCAGAGCCTTCCACATGCCTGTGTCCTCATCATAACCTTCCACACGCCTGTGTCCTCATCATAGCCTTCCACACGTCTGTGTCCCCATCAGAGCATTTCACACGTCTGTGTCCCCATCATAGCTTTCCACGCGCATGTGTCCTCATCATAGCCTTCCACACGCCTGTGTCCCCATCAGAGCATTTCACACGTCTGTGTCCCCATCATAGCTTTCCACGCGCATGTGTCCTCATCATAGCCTTCCACACGCCTGTGTCCCCATCAGAGCCTTCCACATGTTTGTGTCCCCATCAGAGCATTCCACGCACCTGTGTCCTCATCATAGCCTTCCACACGCCTGTGTCCTCATCATAGCCTTCCACACGCCTGTGTCCTCATCATAGCCTTCCACACACCTGTGTCCCCATCAGAGCCTTCCACACGTCTGTGTCCCCATCAGAGCCTTCCACACTTCTGTGTCCCCATCAGAGCCTTCCACCCATCTGTGTCCCCATCAGAGCCTTCCACCCATCTGTGTCCCCATCAGAGCCTTCCACACGTCTGTGTCTCCATCAGAGCCTTCCACACATCTTTGTCCCCATCAAAGCCTTCCACACACCTGTGACCTCATCATAGCCTTCCACACGCCTGTGTCCTCATCATAGCCTTCCACACGCCTGTGTCCTCATCATAGCCTTCCACACGCCTGTGTCCTCATCATAGCCTTCCACATGCCTGTGTCCTCATCATAGCCTTTCACACGTCTGTGTCCCCATCAGAGTGTTTCACACGTCTGTGTCCCCATCAGAGTGTTTCACACGTCTGTGTCCCCATCAGAGCCTTCCACACTTCTGTGTCCCCATCAGAGCGTTCCACACTTCTGTGTCCCCATCAGAGCCTTCCACACGTCTGTGTCTCCATCAGAGCCTTCCACACATCTTTGTCCCCCATCAAAGCCTTCCACGCACCTGTGTCCTCATCATAGCCTTCCACACGCCTGTGTCCTCATCATAGCCTTCCACACGCCTGTGTCCTCATCATAGCCTTCCACACACCTGTGTCCCCATCAGAGCCTTCCACACGTCTGTGTCCCCATCAGAGCCTTCCACACTTCTGTGTCCCCATCAGAGCCTTCCACCCATCTGTGTCCCCATCAGAGCCTTCCACACATCTGTGTCCCCATCAGAGCCTTCCACACGTCTGTGTCTCCATCAGAGCCTTCCACACATCTTTGTCCCCATCAAAGCCTTCCACACACCTGTGACCTCATCATAGCCTTCCACACGCCTGTGTCCTCATCATAGCCTTCCACATGCCTGTGTCCTCATCATAGCCTTCCACACGCCTGTGTCCTCATCATAGCCTTCCACATGCCTGTGTCCTCATCATAGCCTTTCACACGTCTGTGTCCCCATCAGAGTGTTTCACACGTCTGTGTCCCCATCAGAGTGTTTCACACGTCTGTGTCCCCATCAGAGCCTTCCACACTTCTGTGTCCCCATCAGAGCGTTCCACATGTCTGTGTCCCCATCAGAGCCTTCCACATGTCTGTGTCCCCATCAGAGCCTTCTACATGTCTGTGTCCCCATCAGAGCCTTCCTACACGTCTGTGTCTCCATCAGAGCTTTCCACACATCTGTGTCCTCATCAGAGCCTTCCACATGCCTGTGACCTCATCATAGCCTTCCACACGTCTGTGTACCCATCAGAGCTTTCCACACGCATGTGTCCTCATCATAGCCTTCCACACGCCTGTGTCCCCATCAGAGACTTCCACATGTTTGTGTCCCCATCAGAGCCTTCCACGCACCTGTGTCCTCATCATAGCCTTCCACACGCCTGTGTCCTCATCATAGCCTTCCACACGCCTGTGTCCCCATCAGAGCCTTCCACGCACCTGTGTCCTCATCATAGCCTTCCACACGCCTGTGTCCTCATCATAGCCTTCCACACGCCTGTGTCCTCATCATAGCCTTCCACACACCTGTGTCCCCATCAGAGCCTTCCACACGTCTGTGTCCCCATCAGAGCCTTCCACACTTCTGTGTCCCCATCAGAGCCTTCCACCCATCTGTGTCCCCATCAGAGCCTTCCACACATCTGTGTCCCCATCAGAGCCTTCCACACGTCTGTGTCTCCATCAGAGCCTTCCACACACCTGTGACCTCATCATAGCCTTTCACACGCCTGTGTCCTCATCATAGCCTTCCACACGCCTGTGTCCTCATCATAGCCTTCCACACACCTGTGTCCTCATCATAGCCTTCCACACACCTGTGTCCTCATCATAGCCTTCCACACGCCTGTGTCCTCATCATAGCCTTTCACACGTCTGTGTCCCTATCAGAGTGTTTCACACGTCTGTGTCCCCATCAGAGTGTTTCACATGTCTGTGTCCCCATCAGAGCCTTCCACACTTCTGTGTCCACATCAGAGCCTTCCACATGTCTGTGTCCCCATCAGAGCCTTCCACATGTCTGTGTCCCCATCAGAGCCTTCTACATGTCTGTGTCCCCATCAGAGCCTTCCTACACGTCTGTGTCTCCATCAGAGCCTTCCTACACGTCTGTGTCTCCATCAGAGCCTTCCACATGCCTGTGACCTCATCATAGCCTTCCACACGTCTGTGTACCCATCAGAGCTTTCCACACGCCTCTGTCCCCATCAGAGCTTTCCACACGCCTGTGTCCCCATCAGAGCTTTCCACACGCCTGTGACCTCATCAGAGCCTTTCACACACCTGGGACCTCATCAGAGCCTTCAACGCGCCTGTGTCCTCATCAGAACCTTCCACACGTCTGTGTCCCTCTTTAGAGACTCCTCATCATCAATGTCCCCATCAGCGGTGTCCCTATCATCAGTGTTCCCCTCAGCGGTGTCCCCATCAGTGGTGTTACCATCAGCAGTGACCCCATCCATGTCCCCATCAGTGTCCCCATCATCAGTTTCCCCATCAGCGGTGTCCTCATTAGTGGTGTCCCCATCAGCAGTGACCCCATGTCCCCATCAGCGGTGTCCCCATCAACAGTGTCCCCATCAACAGCGTCCCCATCATTGCTGATGGGGACACCGATTATGGGGACACCGCTGATGGGGACACCGGTGTCCCCATGAGCAGTGTCCAGACCATCGCTGATGGGGACACCGCTGATGGGGACACCATGATGGGGACACTGCTGACACTGGTGTCCCCAACAGCGATGTCCCCATTAATGGTGTCCCCATCAGCAAAGTCCCCATCAGCAATGTGCCCATCAGCAGTGTCCCCAGCAATATCCCCATCAGCACAGCAATGTCCCCATCAGCAATCTCTCCTGCAGTGTGCCCATCAGCACATTTACATGTTCAACACATTTACCTCTTGCCTCCGCCTCTTACCTCTGTACAAGCCAACTTCAGCTCTTCTGCAGCTCTTCTGCTCTTCTGCAGCGACCAACTCCAACCCGCTGCTTACACTCATGGAAGGATCGTTAATACAAACAGCGGGCGAGAAGAGGGGAGGTGCTGCACCTGTGACGTCACTGGTTGCTGGGACATCGGCGGTCCCAGCAGCCAATCTAAAAAAACTGCGTGGCAGCATGGGCGGGTGTGCGGCTTTGTTTACAGGACCTGCCAGCTGTGGGCAGGCCGGATAAAACACACAAGCAGGCCGGATGTGGCCCGCCGGCCGGGGTTTGGAGACCCCTGACCTAGAGGGAGCCAATTTGTAGGATATTGCCTAAGTTACATTGCGGGTTTTGTATGCATATGTTCATCACTGATTGCTGGTCTGATTGCTGGGTATTCAATTCATACAGTGGGGAGAACAAGTATTTGATACACTGACGATTTTGCAGGTTTTCCTACTTACAAAGAGTGTAGAGGTCTGTAATTTTTATCATAGGCATTCTTCAACTGTGAGAGACGGAATTTGCATTTTATTGCATGACATAAGTATCTGATCACCTACCAACCAGTAAGAATTCCGGCTCTCACAGACCTGTTATTTCTTTTTAAGAAGGCCTCTTGTTCTCCACTAGGGATGAGCTCGGTGTTCAAGTCGAACGCATGTTTGGCGAAACCAGAACTTTGTGGGCCGTTCGCGGCAAAATCGTGTGATGCGAATGGCCCACAATATACTGCGCCATCGCAGTGCATTGCCGGCGCTGTGATTGGCCAAGCATGCACTGTGACCCCACATGCTTGGCCAATCACAGCACCGGCAGCGAGGAGAAGGATGCCTGTGGCCAATTATAGCTCAGGGGGGTTTAGTACACGCCCCACACTATAAAAGGCCGCCAGCGCGGCGGTCTTGTGTAGTGTGTTGGCGTGCAGGGAGAGAGAAGGATAGGCAGGGACAGTGTCAGTGATATTCTTTGATAAACCTTGTGCATTTATAGTGTGTTGGCGTGCAGGGAGAGAGAAGGATAGGCAGGGACAGTGTCAGTGTCACGGGGATGCTATACACAGACATCCAATACAGGTGATCAGATCATTGGGCTGCACTTTAAGGAATCAGGAACAGAGTAAGTGAAAATATATATATTTATTAAAGATAAAGGCACACATGTAATCAAACAACAGTAAACCATAAGCAAGAAATGAATACAACAGAACACAACAAACCCCAAAACAACCTAATCTAACTAATATATACAAGTAAAGGAAACACACATACATAAACAAGGCAGGGACGAGAGACAAGGGGAGCAGAAGGCCAGATACTGGGAGCAGTCAGCAAGGGGGAGCTGGAAGCTGGTATCAGGGGACAGGTCTGAGGGGACAGGTCTCAGGGGACAGGGTACAAGGATCAGAGTCCAGGACAAGGCAGGGAACGGATCAGGATCAGGTTCAGGCTCAGGATCAGGTTCAGGCTCAGGTTCAGGTTCAGGCTCAGGTTCAGGATCAGGTTCAGGTTCAGGCAACGGATCAGGTCCAGGCAGGGACCAGGCTTACAGAAGGAATTCTGGAGCAATGAGCCTTGGTTAAGGGCGGGTTTATATAGTCCAGCAGACCCAGATCAGGTGTGCTTGATGGCTGGTAGAAAGTCTTGGCGAGGAGACACCCGCTGGTGGCCACCAGAACTACACCCACTGGTGCCGAATGCAACAGTGCCACCAGCAGGTGAGCCCAGTAATGACACCATTCCTGACAGTTCCCCCCCCCTTAAGGAGTGGTCTCCGGACACTGCATTCAGCCCTTGGTTGGACAGTCCGAGTGGATGCGGAAACACCCTAAAAAAGTTTCCATACTACGTCTGCAGACTTCTTCGCACTTCCTAGGCCAGAGTCCTTTAGTTCACTGGGGGACATGCCACTAGTGTCTGAAAATAGGGCACGCATCCCACCACCGGGGTCAGGAATTTTAGATTCGGAAGTAAAAATTAACAGGGCAACGGGCAAGAACCCATCGGAGGCAGACCACGCAGGTGCATTACATTCAGGCTGGGTGACAAGCAGGATTAAAATAGTGGAAAAAAGGCATCCATCAGGAAGACATCAGCGGCCAGCTAGGCATCAGGAACAGGTCTTAGCAGGGACCATATCCTCAGGCTGGGCAGCGGGCTCCAAGTCATCATGCTGGGCAGCGGTAAAGGAAACACCAGGCAGAGTATCAGGAATGGATCCATCAGGAACTGGATCGTGAGGCTGGATACCAGGTACAGGGTCACCAAGCAAGACAGTAGGCTCTGGAACATCAGCCTTGGCAGCGGGCAATGGAGCAGCAGACAGGAACATCTCCGGCTGGGCAGCAGACGGAACATCTCAGGCTGGGCGGCAGAAGGGATCATCTCAGGCTGGGCGGCAGACGGGATCATCTCAGGCTGGGCGGCAGACGGGATCATCTCAGGCTGGGCGGCAGACGGGATCATCTCAGGCTGGGCGGCAGACGGGATCATCTCAGGCTGGGCGGCAGACGGGATCATCTCAGGCTGGGCGGCAGACGGGATCATCTCAGGCTGGGCGGCAGACGGGATCATTTCAGTATGGGCGGCAGACGGGATCATCTCAGGCTGGGCGGCAGACGGGATCATCTCAGGCTGGGCAGCAGACAGGAACACGTCAGGCTGGGCAGTAGGCTCCACAGACTGAGAAACGGGCATCATAACTTCAAGCCTGGAAATGGGCACCACAACCTCAAGCCGGGAAAAGGGCACCACAACCTCAGGCCGGGAAACGGGCACCACAACCTCAGGCCGGGAAACGGGCACCGGATCTTCAGGCGGGGTCACGGGATCTTCAGGCGGGGTCACCGGATCTTCAGGTGGGGGCACCAGATCTTCAGGCGGGGGCACCGGATCTTCAGGCGGGGCACCGGATCTACCGACTGGGACACCGTCATCAGGACTTCTGTTTGGAAGACAGGCACAGGAATTTCAAGCTGGCAGGCTGGCACAGGAACTTCAAGTTGGCAGGCTGTCACAGGAACTTCAAGTTGGCAGGCTGGCACAGGAACTTCAAGTTGGCAGGCTGGCACAGGAACTGCAGGCTGGAAGGCTGGCTCTGGAACTGCGGGCTGGAAGGCTGGCACTGTGGGCTGGAAGACTGGCTCTGGCACTCAGGGCTGGAAGACTGACTCTGGCACTCAGGGCTGGAAGACTGGCACAGGAACCTCAGGCTGGCAAACTGGCACAGGAACCTCAGGCTGACAAACTGGCACAGGGACCTCAGGCTGGCAAACTGGCACGGGAACTTCAGGCTGGAAGGCTGGCATGGGAACTTCAGGCTGGAAAGCTGGCACGGGAACTTCAGGCTGGAAGGCTGGCACGGGAACTTCAGGCTGGAACAGGTTGGTGGGTGTGGAGGCAGGTTGGGATAGTGGCAGGATTGAATGGGTTGGAAAAAACTTCAGTTTTTTCTTTGGTTTCGCCACTGAGGATTTGTATATGGATGTAGGACTACAGATAATGGATGTAGCTGGTAGAGGTGAAGAGCGGAGGGATGGTGAAACAGAGGGTGCAGACTTTGAAGGGGGCTTTGAAGGAGCTGATGGAGGCAGCTGAGAAGAAGCAGAAGGGTAAAAGGCAGGGTAAGTGCAGCAGGAGGAAACAGGGTACTGGTACTTCATTGTTGGCTGGGTGTATTGTTCAGAAAAAGTGGGAATTGGGGGAAAAAGAGAGGAAGACATCCCAGCAGGTTGGTGTCTAGACATAGAAATGGATGGTTGGGAGCTGACAGGGGCTGGATACAACAAACTTGACCAGGCCTGCAATAAGGGTTTCACAAAATAAGGTTTGCACACTGCTTGTCTGACCAGAGACTGTACTGAATCAATGCATGCTGCAAGCACCTGTTGAGGACAAACAGAGTAGTGCTCATGGAAAAAGGCTGAGTCATCTTCCAACAGCCACACCAAGGATTCTACTTGAGCTGCATTAAAAGGAGGTGTATAATCATCACCTCCACTAGAGGCATCAGACAGGGCCAACTCTGTACAGATACAAATCAAAGCTTGCACATCCTCAAACACAAAATTGCCCTGATCCACAAAAACGTGGGCTATGCGGATGCATTCCAAAAACTGCTCTCTAGTATATTCTCTTAGTGTCTGATAACAGAAATCTCTGTCATCTGTTGCCAGGAGCGAAAGATAAAAAATATTGTCCACCTGCATCTTAGTAATTTTAACAAGTGCTCAGACCCAATTCCCAGGTGCAGCCGATCTGATTGTATGGCTCCAGAATTCTGTCACGGGGATGCTATACACAGACATCCAATACAGGTGATCAGATCATTGGGCTGCACTTTAAGGAATCAGGAACAGAGTAAGTGAAAATATATATATTTATTAAAGATAAAGGCACACATGTAATCAAACAACAGTAAACCATAAGCAAGAAATGAATACAAGAGAACACAACAAACCCCAAAACAACCTAATCTAACTATCTAACTAATATATACAAGTAAAGGAAACACACATACATAAACAAGGCAGGGACGAGAGACAAGGGGAGCAGAAGGCCAGATACTGGGAGCAGTCAGCAAGGGGGAGCTGGAAGCTGGTATCAGGGGACAGGTCTGAGGGGACAGGTCTCAGGGGACAGGGTACAAGGATCAGAGTCCAGGACAAGGCAGGGAACGGATCAGGATCAGGATCAGGATCAGGTTCAGGTTCAGGCTCAGGTTCAGGTTCAGGGTCAGGTTCAGGCTCAGGTTCAGGATCAGGATCAGGATCAGGATCAGGTTCAGGTTCAGGTTCAGGCAACGGATCAGGTTCAGGCAGGGACCAGGCTTACAGAAGGAATTCTGGAGCAATGAGCCTTGGTTAAGGGCGGGTTTATATAGTCCAGCAGACCCAGATCAGGTGTGCTTGATGGCTGGTAGAAAGTCTTGGTGAGGAGACACCCGCTGGTGGCCACCAGAACTACACCCACTGGTGCCGAATGCAACAGTGCCACTAGCAGATAAGCCCAGTAATGACACCATTCCTGACAGTCAGTGATATTCTTTGATAAACCTTCTGCATTTACAGTGTGTTGGCATGCAGGGAGAAAGAAGGATAGGCAGGGACAGTGTCAGTGATATTCTTTGATAAACCTTGTGCATTTACAGTGTGTTGGCGCAGTGTTTCTCAACTCCAGTCCTCAAGGCGCCCCAACAGGTCATGTTTTCAGGCTTTCCATTATTTTGCACAGGTGATTTGATCAGTTTCACTGCCTTAGTAATTACCACAGCCGTTTCATCTAAAGGAAATCCTGAAAACATGACCTGTTGGGGCGCCTTGAGGACTGAACTTGAGAAACACTGTGTTGGCGTGCAGGGAGAGAGAAGGCTAGGCAGGGACAGTGTCAGTGTTATTCTTTGCTAAACCTCCTGCACAGTATACACCTGAAGCTACCCCTTATTGCTCGTGGTGTTGTTCTGTTGTGTAACACAGACAGGCATCTGCAAGCAGTTACAGTGGGTGTAGGTGCCTCCTGCACAGTATACGCTACCCCTTATTGCTTGTGGTGTTGTTCTGTTGTGTAACACAGACAGGCATCTGCAAGTAGTTACAGTGGGTGTAGGTGCCTCCTGCACAGTATACACCTGAAGCTACCCCTTATTGCTCGTGGTCTTGTTCTGTTGTGTAACACAGACAGGCATCTGCAAGCAGTTACAGTGGGTGTAGGTGCCTCCTGCACAGTATACGCTACCCCTTATTGCTCGTGGTGTTGTTCTGTTGTGTAACACAGACAGGCATCTGCAAGTAGTTACAGTGGGTGTAGGTGCCTCCTGCACAGTATACACCTGAAGCTACCCCTTATTGCTCGTGGTCTTGTTCTGTTGTGTAACACAGACAGGCATCTGCAAGCAGTTACAGTGGGTGTAGGTGCCTCCTGCACAGTATACGCTACCCCTTATTGCTCATGGTGTTGTTCTGTTGTGTAACACAGACAGGCATCTGCAAGTAGTTACAGTGGGTGTAGGTGCCTCCTGCACAGTATACACCTGACGCTACCCCTTATTGCTCGTGGTCTTGTTCTGTTGTGTAACACAGACAGGCATCTGCAAGCAGTTACAGTGGGTCTGGGTGCCTCCTGCACAGTATACGCTACCCCTTATTGCTCGTGGTGTTGTTTTGATGTGTAACACAGACAGGCATCTGCAAGCAGTTACAGTGGGTGTAGGTGCCTCCTGCACAGTATACGCTATCCCTTATTGCTCGTGGTGTTGTTCTGTTGTGTAACACAGGCAGGCATCTGCAAGCAGTTACAGAGGGTGTAGGTGCCTCCTGCACAGTATACGCTACCCCTTATTGCTCGTGGTGTTGTTCTGTTGTGTAACACAGACAGGCATCTGCAAGTAGTTACAGTGGGTGTAGGTGCCTCCTGCACAGTATACACATGAAGCTACCCCTTATTTCTCATGGTGTTTTTCTGTTGTGTAACACAGACAGGCATCTGCAAGCAGTTACAGTAAGTGTAGGTGCCTCCTGCACAGTATACGCTACCCCTTATTGCTCGTGGTGTTGTTCTGTTGTGTAACACAGACAGGCATCTGCAAGCAGTTACAGTGGATGTAGGTGCCTCCTGCACAGTATACGCTACTCCTTATTGCTCGTGGTGTTGTTCTGTTGTGTAACACAGACAGGCATCTGCAAGCAGTTACAGTGGGTGTAGGTGCCTCCTGCACAGTGTACACCTGAAGCTACCCCTTATTGCTTGTGGTGTTGTTCTGTTGTGTAACACAGGCAAGGCATCTGCAAGCAGTTACAGAGGGTGTAGGTGCCTCCTGCACAGTATACGCTACCCCTTATTGCTTGTGGTGTTGTTCTGTTGTGTAACACAGACAGGTATCTGCAAGTAGTTACAGTGGGTGTAGGTGCCTCCTGCACAGTATACACCTGAAGCTACCCCTTATTTCTCATGGTGTTTTTCTGTTGTGTAACACAGACAGGCATCTGCAAGCAGTTACAGTGAGTGTAGGTGCCTCCTGCACAGTATACGCTACCCCTTATTGCTCGTGGTGTTGTTCTGTTGTGTAACACAGACAGGCATCTGCAAGCAGTTACAATGGGTGTAGGTGCCTCCTGCACAGTATACGCTACCCCTTATTGCTCGTGGTGTTGTTCTGTTGTGTAACACAGACAGGCATCTCACAGTGGGTGTAGGTGCCTCCTGCACAGTATACGCTACCCCTTATTGCTCGTGGTGTTGTTCTGTTGTGTAACACAGACAGGCATCTGCAAGTAGTTACAATGGGTGTAGGTGCCTCCTGCACAGTATACACCTGATGCTACCCCTTATTGCTCGTGGTGTTGTTCTGTTGTGTATCACAGACAGGCATCTGCAAGTAGTTACAGTGGGTGTAGGTGCCTCCTGCACAGTATACACCTGATGCTACCCCTTATTGCTCGTGGTCTTGTTCTGTTGTGTAACACAGACAGGCATCTGCAAGCAGTTACAGTGGGTGTAGGTGCCTCCTGCACAGTATACGCTACCCCTTATTGCTCATGGTGTTGTTCTGTTGTGTAACACAGACAGGCATCTGCAAGTAGTTACAGTGGGTGTAGGTGCCTCCTGCACAGTATACACCTGACGCTACCCCTTATTGCTCGTGGTCTTGTTCTGTTGTGTAACACAGACAGGCATCTGCAAGCAGTTACAGTGGGTCTGGGTGCCTCCTGCACAGTATACGCTACCCCTTATTGCTCGTGGTGTTGTTTTGTTGTGTAACACAGACAGGCATCTGCAAGCAGTTACAGTGGGTGTAGGTGCCTCCTGCACAGTATACGCTATCCCTTATTGCTCGTGGTGTTGTTCTGTTGTGTAACACAGGCAGGCATCTGCAAGCAGTTACAGAGGGTGTAGGTGCCTCCTGCACAGTATACGCTACCCCTTATTGCTCGTGGTGTTGTTCTGTTGTGTAACACAGACAGGCATCTGCAAGTAGTTACAGTGGGTGTAGGTGCCTCCTGCACAGTATACACATGAAGCTACCCCTTATTTCTCATGGTGTTTTTCTGTTGTGTAACACAGACAGGCATCTGCAAGCAGTTACAGTAAGTGTAGGTGCCTCCTGCACAGTATACGCTACCCCTTATTGCTCGTGGTGTTGTTCTGTTGTGTAACACAGACAGGCATCTGCAAGCAGTTACAGTGGATGTAGGTGCCTCCTGCACAGTATACGCTACTCCTTATTGCTCGTGGTGTTGTTCTGTTGTGTAACACAGACAGGCATCTGCAAGCAGTTACAGTGGGTGTAGGTGCCTCCTGCACAGTGTACACCTGAAGCTACCCCTTATTGCTTGTGGTGTTGTTCTGTTGTGTAACACAGGCAAGGCATCTGCAAGCAGTTACAGAGGGTGTAGGTGCCTCCTGCACAGTATACGCTACCCCTTATTGCTTGTGGTGTTGTTCTGTTGTGTAACACAGACAGGTATGTGCAAGTAGTTACAGTGGGTGTAGGTGCCTCCTGCACAGTATACACCTGAAGCTACCCCTTATTTCTCATGGTGTTTTTCTGTTGTGTAACACAGACAGGCATCTGCAAGCAGTTACAGTGAGTGTAGGTGCCTCCTGCACAGTATACGCTACCCCTTATTGCTCGTGGTGTTGTTCTGTTGTGTAACACAGACAGGCATCTGCAAGCAGTTACAATGGGTGTAGGTGCCTCCTGCACAGTATACGCTACCCCTTATTGCTCGTGGTGTTGTTCTGTTGTGTAACACAGACAGGCATCTCACAGTGGGTGTAGGTGCCTCCTGCACAGTATACGCTACCCCTTATTGCTCGTGGTGTTGTTCTGTTGTGTAACACAGACAGGCATCTGCAAGTAGTTACAATGGGTGTAGGTGCCTCCTGCACAGTATACACCTGATGCTACCCCTTATTGCTCGTGGTGTTGTTCTGTTGTGTATCACAGACAGGCATCTGCAAGTAGTTACAGTGGGTGTAGGTGCCTCCTGCACAGTATACACCTGATGCTACCCCTTATTGCTCGTGGTGTTGTTCTGTTGTGTAACACAGACAGGCATCTGCAAGCAGTTACAGTGGGTGTAGGTGCCTCCTGCACAGTATACGCTACCCCTTATTGCTCGTGATGTTGTTCTGTTGTGTAACACAGACAGGCATCTGCAAGCAGTCACAGTGGGTGTAGGTGCCTCCTGCACAGTATACGCTACCCCTTATTGCTCGTGGTGTTGTTCTGTTGTGTAACACAGACAGGCATCTGCAAGTAGTTACAATGGGTGTAGGTGCCTCCTGCACAGTATACACCTGATGCTACCCCTTATTGCTCGTGGTGTTGTTCTGTTGTGTATCACAGACAGGCATCTGCAAGTAGTTACAGTGGGTGTAGGTGCCTCCTGCACAGTATACACCTGAAGCTACCCCTTATTGCTGGTTTTCCCATCTCCCTGCAGGCCATTAGAATGTCTGTAAGGTCAACAAGGAGAGGCAGACAGTCACGAGCCAATAGAAGAGGGCAAGCAGGCTCTGTGTCTGGGGGCAACAGTGCTGGTCGTGGACGCGGTGCATTGTCATTAGCACGTGACCATGGGACACGCCTGTCCTTATTTTCGGCAGCTGGACGTTTTGAGCCGCATCATGCCGAAGACTTGGTAGAGTGGATGACCAAGCCCTCCTCATCCTCCTCATCCTCTCTCACCCAGGCTCAGGGTACTGGCAAAGCAGCTGCCAATGCGTCCTCTTCCCTCGTATCAATGTCATCATCAGTCACTCCTTCCCTAGACCCACCATGTCCTCCTGAGGAGTCCCCCGAACTGTTTGAGCACAGTGTTGGGTACATGCTCCAGGAGGATGCCCAGCGTTTTGAAGGCTCTGATGATGATACCCAGCTAGAGGAAGGCAGTAGCGTGAGCGCAGAGAGAGGGGATGCTCAAGAAGGACAGCAATCTGGCAGTCATGTTCCAGCAGCTGCAGCATACTGCCAGGTTTGCTCCAGTGATCAAGAGGGAGAGGATGATGAGGTCACTGACTCCATGTGGGTGCCTGATAGGAGAGAGGAGGCACATCTCCAACGAGGCAGGATGCACTCCGGGGGCCAGCGTAAGGGCAGCACACCGACTGAATCACACCGCAGAGCTCCGCCTGTGCAGGGTGCTGCCTCTGCGCGTTATTCCAAAAGTTCTTTGGTGTGGGCCTTTTTTGAGTCGAGTGCATCAGATCGCACCGCTGCTATTTGCAACATATGTCTCAAGCGTATTTTGTGTGGGCAAAACATCAGCCGCTTGGGCACCACATGCTTGACCACATGCTTGACCAGACATATGTTGACCTGCCATGCAGCTCGTTGGCAAGCGTACCTTAACCACTTCCCGCCCAGTCAATAGCATATTGTTGCCCGGGAAGTGGTTGTGTTATCCACACTGGACGTCATATGACGTCCTGCAGGATAACAGCCGCCGCGCGCCCGGGGGGGCGCGCATCGCGGCGATCGGTGGAGCGGTGTGTCAGTCTGACACACCGCTACACTGATCTCAGTAAAGAGCCTCCGGCGGAGGCTTTTTACCACGTGATCAGCCGTGTCCAATCACGGCTGATCAGGATGTAAACAGGAAGAGTCGTTGATCGGCTCTTCCTCACTCGCGTCTGACAGACGCGAATAGATGAGAGCCGATCGGCGACTCTCCTGACAGGGGGGGTTCACGCTGATTGTTTATCAGCGCAGCCACCCCTCGGATACCCACACTGGACCACCAGGGAAGCCCCCCAGGACCACCAGGGAAGCCCCAAGCATGTGGATGGCCCCCATGGCCATCCACATGTAGTAAAACAAAAAATAAAATAAAAAAAACATAACAAAAATATGCCAATCAGTGCCCACAAATGGGCACTGACTGGCACTACCACAATGTGTGGTGGCTGGCATTGCTGGGCATCAGTGTCTATCAGTGCCACCTACTAGTGTCCATCAGTGCCACCTATCAGTGCCCATCCATGCCCATATGTGCCCATAAGTGCCCACCTATCAGTGCCTGTCCGTGCCACCTATCAGTGCCACCCATAAGTGCCCATCAGTGCCGCCTATAAGTGCCCATCAGTGCCGCCTATGAGTGCCAATCAGTGCCGCCTATGAGTGCCAATCAGTGCCACCTATGAGTGCCCATCAGTGCCGCATACCAGTGCCACATATCAGTGCCCATCAGTGCCGCCTATCAGTGCCCATCATCAGTGCCCATCAGTGCCACCTCATCAGTGCCACCTCATTGGTGCCACCTCATCGGTGCCCATCAGTGTCGCCTTATCAGTGCCCGTCAGTGCCGCCTTATCAGTGCCCATCATTGAAGTAGAAAAGGTACTTATTTACAAAAAAAATTAACAGAAACAAAAAAAAACTTCGGTTTTTTTATTTGTTGTGCAAAAAATAAAAATCGCAGAGGCGATCAAATACCACCGAAAGAAAGCTCTATTTGTGGGAACAAAATGATAAAAAAATTGTTTGGGTACAGTGTAGCATGACCGCGCAATTGTCATTCAAATTGCGACAGCGCTGAAAGCTCAAAATTGGCTTGGGCAGGAAGCTGTATAAGTGCATGGTATTGAAGTGGTTAAAGACCCACACCAAAGAACAAAGCAGACCTCTCCTTGCTCCTCATCAGCTGGGATCTCCAACCCCACTATACCTTCAGTCCTCTCTGAAATCTGCACTGAGAGGAATGAAGGTGTAGAATTAGGTGTGTCACAGCCAAGTACTTGCGGGCACTCTGCTAGCAGTACACCAACGTCCGATTGTAGCAGGCAAATTTCCCTGCCCCAGCTGCTGGACCGTCGAAAGAAGTTCACTCCCAGCCATCCACATGCCCAGCGGTTGAATGCTAGCTTGGCTAAATTGCTAGCACTTCAACTGCTGCCTTTTCAGTTGGTAGACTCGGCCCCCTTCCGTGAGTTTGTGCAATGTGCAACCTCAGTGGCAGGTTCCCAAACGCCACTTTTTCTCACTGAAGGCGATTCCGGCTCTCTACCGGGATGTGGAAAGCAATGTCCATGCCTCGCTGGACAGGGCGGTCAGCGGTAAGGTGCATATTACCGCTGACTCATGGTCCAGCAGGCATGGACAGGGACGTTACCTTTCTTTCACGCCCCATTGGGTCACTCTTATGGCAACTGGGAAGGATGCAGGACAAGGTGCAGTAGTGTTGGAGGTTGTTCCGCCGCCACGCCTCCAAAATGCTACTACTGGTTGTGACACACCTCTCTCCTCCACCCCCTCCTCTTCTTCTTCCTCCATGGCCACTTCCTGTGCTTTGTCCTCGGACCTTGCGGTGCTCCGTAGGCATTCAAGGGGCTACGCAAGTACGCAGGCAAAAAGATGCCATGCCGTGCTTGCACTGGTGTGTTTGGGGGACAGGAGCCACACTGGGGCAGAGGTTCTGTCAGCTCTGCAGGAGTAGGCCGAGAGGTGGTTGACGCCACGCCAGCTTAAGCCAGGAATGGTGGTTTGCGACAATGGCACCAACCTCCTCTCCGCCCTCCAACAGGGACAACTGACCCATGTGCCCTGTGTGGCTCACGTCCTTAATCTGGTGGTGCAGCGGTTCTTGGGCAGGTACCCGGGCTTACAGGATGTCCTGAGGCAGGCCAGGAAAGTCTGTGTGCATTTCCACAGATCATATAATGCCAGTGCCCGGCTGGCTGAGCTGCAAAAGCAGTTGAACCTGCCCAAGAACCGCCTTATATGTGACATGCCCACCAGGTGGAACTCTACGTTGGCCATGCTGCAGCGGCTGCACATGCAGCAGAGGGCCATCAATGAGTACCTGTGCAACTATGGCACCAGGACAGGGTCAGGGAAGCTCTGGTTTTTTTCACCACGCAAGTGGGGCATGATCAGGGATGCATGCACTGTCCTGGCACCATTTGAAGAGGCCACGAGGATGGTGAGCAGTGACAGTGCATGCATCAGTGACACTGTACCTCTTGTCCACCTGTTGGAGCATACGCTGCGTGGAATAATGGACAGGGCACTTGAGGCAGAACAGAGGCAGGAAGAGGAGGACTTCCTTGCCTCTCAAGGCCCCCTTTACCCAGACAGTGTTCCTTCTGTCCCAGCCATCACACAGGAAGAGGACGAGGAGGAGGAGGATTGTGTCAGCATGGAGGTGGAGCCTGGCACTCAGCATCAACAGCAGCAGTATTTTAGGGATGATTTACAGTCCCAAGAAACCCGTGGACTTGTACGTGGCTGCGGATCATGTCGTCCTTACTGACCCAGAGGACTCCGTACCGAATGCCTCAGGTAACCTACGCTGCATGGCCTCCCTGATCCTGCAAAGTCTGCGGAAGGATCCTCGTGTTCTTCAGATCAAGGAGAGGGACCATTACTGGCTGGCCACTCTCCTTGATCCACGGTACAAGGGTAAGGTTGCGGACCTTATCTTGCCATCGCAGAGGGAGCAGAGGATGAGACATCTCCGGGAGGCCTTGCAGAAAGGTCTGTGCAATGCATTCCCAGAGACTGGGAGGTTACAAACTCCTGGTCCTGGACAACGAGTTGCTGAGGCTTCAGTCAGTAGCAGAAGGAGCGGTGGAGAAGGTGGCCGTCTGACCGATGCGTTCAGACAATTTTTTAGTCCGCAGCCCCAAGGTATGATCGGTTCCAGCAACCATCGCCAGCGTCTGATATACATGGTGCAGGAATACCTAGGGGCAAGGTCAGACTTGGACACCTTTCCCACCGAAAATCCTCTGGGTTACTGGGTCTTGAGGATGGATCACTGGCCAGAGCTTGCACAGTATGCAATTGAGCTACTGGCCTGTCCTGCATCCAGCGTTCTTTCGTTACGCACATTCAGTGCTGCTGGAGGCCTTGTCACCGATCACAGGGTGCGCCTGTCCACCGACTCGGTTGATCGACTGACCTTCATAAAGATGAATCAGTCTTGGATCACCACCAGCTACCAGGCACCTGAAGCTGATGTAACAGAATAATTTATTTTGAAATGTCACATCCCTTCAAGACTGCCTATGCTGATGCTGAGTGACTGTCCTGTTATGTTGACTGACTATCCTCTTCCTCCTCAATGATCCTGATGATAGCTTGGAAGTACATTTTTGTTTCTGGGTGCCGCCACCAGTGGCTAAGGCCCAATTTTTCAGCCCCTGTTTAACAGGGGCATGTAATTACAATTTTGTATGCAATGCTTTGCAGCAGGGCTTATTCCTGCACTCCAACTAGAGTATCTTGGAGAGGTTGCAGCGTTGTGGCATCAGCACCAGTGCCTAAGGCCCAATTTTTCAGCCCCTGTTTAACAGGGGCGTGTAATTACAATTTTTGATGCAATACTTTGCAACAGGGCTCATTGCTGTGCTCCAAGTACAGTATCTGTGAGGGGTTGCAGTGTTGTGGCATCAGCACCAGTGCCTAAGGCCCAATTTTTCAGCCCCTGTTTAACAGGGGCATGTAATTACAATTCTTGATCTAATAATTCACAGCAGGGCCCATTCCTGCGCCCACCGAGAGTAACTGTGAGGGCTTACAGTGTTGTGGCAACACCGTCCACCACCACTACCACCACTACCACCAAAGGCCCAATTTTTCTGCCCCTGTTCAACAGGGGCATGCAATTAAAATTCTTGATCTAATAATTCACAGCAGGGCCCATTCCTGCGCCCACCAAGAGTAACTGTGAGGGCTTACAGTGTTGTGGCAACACCGTCTACCACCACCACCACCAAAGGCCCAATTTTTTTGCCCCTGTTCAACAGGGGCATGCAATTACAATTCTTGATCTAATAATTCACAGCAGGGCCCATTCATGCGCCCACCAAGAGTAACTGTGAGGGCTTACAGTGTTGTAGCACCAGCACCACCACCAAAGGCCCAATTTTTCCTACCACTGTCCACCTACCAATGGCGTGTAATTACAATTCCTGATATAATAGTTCACAGCAGGGCGTTCCAGCGCCCACCAAGAGTAACTGTGAGGGCTCACAGTGTTGTGGCAACACCAACACCTAAGGGGCAAATTTCTGCAGAGTATATACGGCAGGCCCCTACTTTCAAATATCCAACTTACAAACGACTCCTACTTGCAAACGGAAGGAGACAACAGGAAGTGAGAGGAAATCTACCCCTAGGAGGGGAAATTCTCTCCTGTAATGCCGCGTACACACGATCATTTTTCCCATCGGGAAAAATGAAATTATTTTTTTTCGCCGAGAAAAACGATCGTCTGTGGGCTTTATGTTGTTTTTCTCGTTGAGAAAAACGGCAGAAAAAACGACGAGAAAAATTAGAACATGTTCTAAATTTTCTCATCGTTTTTTCCATCATTTTTTTCCGCGGCAGTTTTCCCATAGGGAGACACTGCCGCGGAGCCCACAGACGGTCGTTTTTCTCGACAAAGAAAAAAATGATGGGACAAACGGTCGTGTGTGGGGGAAAATGCCGTTCCCTCGTTTTTCATTTTATTTCATGTCGTGATTCACGGCGGTGTTTTCACCGCCGTGAATCACGATCGTGTGTACGCGGCATAAGAGTTAATATGGGATAAAGGTGTCTCCTCTCTACTGATGCTTTATCTCCAATCCTTGTTTCAATAAAAACCTAACTTTTCTAAAAGCATTTGTCATTGGGACGGAAAGTGAGGTGAAATGTTCTGAAGAGGTGCACAGACAGCAAAACAAATGTTACAGGGGTGATAACCCTTACCTATGTTCTCCAAAAAGCTTAAAAATAGATTTTTTGGCTGCAGCTACACTTAAAAATTTACCTGTTCCAAATTACAAACAGATTCTACTTAGGAACAAACCTACAGTCCCTGTCTTGTTTGCACCACCTGTATACTGCTGTCCAGAGTATATAGGGTTTTAGGTATAGGGTTTTATTTTGGGTGCAGGGTTCCCCTTAATATCCATACAAGACCCAAAGGGGCTGGTAATGGGCTGGGATAGAGGGGGGGGGGGTGATGGGGTAGCCATGCCATTTTTCTCAAAGATTTTCATCCATATTGCCAGGACAAGACATGACATTAAAGCCGCAAGCAGTTTTAAATGGCTTTTTTTCCTTTACAAATGTCATTTTGTGCAGGGACAGTTCTAAACACGGGAAACACATGCCACTTCACAGGCATACTTTAGACACCCCCCAGGTACGATATTTAAAGGAATATTTCACTTTTTTTTTCACTTTATGCATCATTAAAATTACTGCTCCATAAAAAACTGCCGTTTTTAACCACAGCAATACTGGGCACTTTAGCCCCCTTCCTTCCCAGACCAATTTTTAGCTTTCAGCACTCTCGCATTTTCAATGACAATTGCGCGGTCATGCTACACTGTACCCAAATAAAATTTTTATTATTTTGTTCACACAAATAGAGCTTTCTTTTGGTGGTATTTATTCACGACTACGTTTTTTATTTTTTGCGATATGAGCGAAAAAAGAGCAGAAATTAGAAAAAAATATATATTTTCGTGTTTCTATTTTAAAAAAAATCCAATATAATTAAATTTTGTCATAAATTTAAGCCAAAATGTATTCTACTACATGTTTTTGGTATAAAAAAAAACTGTTAAGTGTAAAATAATTGGTTAGTGTGATCACGGACACATGTACGCAAATGATCATGTACAGATGTGCGCAGGTGATCACGGACATATGTGTTGAAATGATTATTGGGACATATGATTTTACTGTCACATATGTGGGGGACAGGTGTTTTTACTATGTGGGGACATGTGTGTGTGGAGACGTGTGTGTGTGGGGACATGTATTTTGGGGACATGTATGTTTACTTTCTGTGTTTTAGACTGTGTGGGACACTAGGCTGGTGATCAGTGAGTAAAAAGCTCATACTCACTGATCACCAGCCAGCTGCAGCGAACCGCTCTCCTCTCTTCACCGACAACTTCTGTGTGAGGAGAGGAGAGCTGATTGCCTAGTAACCGGCTCTCTGTTTACATCGCATGACGGCTGTGATTGGATACGGCCGCCATGTAATCAGGAGGGCCAATCACAGAGCCCTCATGCCGAATCGAGATGCGCTGTGTCTGGGTGACACGAGTGCATCGGGATCGCGCCGCTGCGCGGAAACGCGCACGTGCGATCCCCCTCCTTCTGAGGGACGTTCCTGAACATCCACTCAGAAGGAGAGAGCGCCCACCCGGCCGTATATGTACAGTGGCCGGGTGGGAAGTAGTTAAAACTTCTTTTTGCATTGATACATGTCCCCTGGGGCAGAACCCGGGCCCCCAAACCCTTTTTAGGACAAAAACATGCATATTAGCCGTTATAATTAGCACTTTACATTTTGAACGTTCGCGTCCATTGTATTTAATAGGGTTCTAACGTTCGCGCAAACTTTCGGTCCATTCGCAGGTTCTTGTGCGAACCGAACCGGGGGGTGTTCGGCTCATCCCTAATCTCCACTCATTACCTGTATTAACTGCACCTGTTTGAACTTGTTACCTGTATAAAAGACACCTGTCCACACACTCAATCAAACAGACCCCAACCTCTCCACAATGGCCAAGACCAGAGAGCTGTGTAAGGACATCAGGGATACAAATGTAGACATACACAAGGCAGGGATGGCTTACAGGACAATAGGCAAGCAGCTTGGTGAGAAGGCAACAACTGTTGGCGCAATTATTAGAAAATGGAAGAAGTTCAAGATGACGGGCAATCTCTCTTGGTCTGGGGCAACATGCAAGATCTCACCTCGTGGGGCATCAATGATCATGAGGAAGATGAGGGATCAGCCCAGAACTACACGGCAGGACCTGGTCAATGACCTGAAGAGAGCTGGGACCACAGTCTCAAAGAAAACCATTAGTAACACACTATGCCGTCATGGATTAAAATCCTGCAGTGCACGCAAGGTCCCCCTGCTCAAGCCAGCGCATGTTCAGGCCCGTCTGAAGTTTGCCAATGACCATCTGGACGATCCAGAGGAGGAATGGAAGAAGGTCATGTGGTCTGATGAGACAAAAATAGAGCTTTTTGGTCTAAACTCCACTCGCCGTGATTGAAGGAAGAAGAAGGATGAGTACAATCCCAAGAAAACCATCCCAGCCGTGAAGCATGGAGGTGGAAACATCATTCTTTGGGTATGCTTTTCTGCAAAGGGGACAGGACGACTGCAACGTATTGAGGGAAAGATGGATGGGGCCATGTATTGCGAGATCTTGGCCAACAACCTCCCTCAGTAAGAGCATTGAAGATGGGTCGTGGCTGGGTCTTCCAGCATCACAACGACCCGAAACACACAGCCAGGGCAACTAAGGAGTGGCTCCGTAAGAAGCATCTCAAGGTCCAGGAGTGGCCTAGCCAGTCTTTAGACCTGAACCCAATAGAAAATCTTTGGAGGGAGCTGAAAGTCCGTATTGCCCAGCGACAGCCCTGAAACCTGAAGGATCTGGAGAAGCTCTGTATGGAGGAGTGGGCCAAAATCCCTGCTGCAGTGTGTGCAAACCTGGTCAAGAACTACAGGAGACGTATGATCTCTGTAATTGCAAACAAAGGTTTTTGTACCAAATATTAAGTTCTGCTTTTCTGATGTATCAAATACTTATGTCATGCAATAAAATGCAAATTAATTACTTAAAAATCATACAATGTGAATTTTTGGATTTTTGTTTTAGATTCCGTCTCTCACAGTTGAAGAGTACCTATGACCTCTACATGCTTTGTAAGTAGGAAAACCTGCAAAATCAGCAGTGTATCAAATACTTGTTCTCCCCACTGTATGTTAAAAGTGTTGGATATTCATTTCTCTGTACACCTGTTCACATAGGTCTTGTAGAGGATTCATGGTAAGCACCTTTGTATACCATATAGAAATACTGTTTGCCAAATTTAAGCTGTGTTTTACTCATACCATTCTTTGTGTTCATCTTTTATCTCAGTAAACATGGTGGTTCAGTGATATTTGTGTGAGTTTCTCATTACTAATGCAATATTGCAGGATGGAACCCAAGGTGTAAGTGGTAGGAGAGGATTTGCAGAGTCGAGGTAACCAGTGGGGTATAGAGTCTATTAGCAGCCCCCACCGCTACATATAAAATACAAAAACATCAAAGACGTTGTCCCCTAGATATTGTCTCGTCAGCAAGAGAGAGCCAAAAGAAAGGGATTCCCTTTTCAGTGAGCACTTTTTAAACTCCATCCATACACCGTCCAGACCGAACCCCCTCATCTAGGTTTTTGACGAATCAAAGTATTTCTGTTCATCCTGCTGTATTGGCATATAGGGGCAGCATTCGTCCATGTATCGTCGCTAAGTGACCCGGGTCATCTTCATTGACTGTTGATCTTTTGATCTTTTGTAGCCCAACTTCAGCAATGGCTCTCTTTAAAGAGTCTTAATTAAGGATTTCAATCTTATCACACCAGTTGGTCAGGAGCAGCGGCGGCTAGTGCTCAAAATTTTGGGGGGCGCAAACAAACTAAAAAAAAAAAAAAACATCAATTGCAGCCACTGTGCCCATCAAACGCAGCTACTGTGCCCATCAATTGCCGCCACTGTGCCCATCAAACGCAGCCTCTGTGCCCATCAATTGCCGCCCATGTGCCATCAAACGCAGCCACTTTGCCCATCAATTGCCGCCAGTTTGCCCCATCAATAGCCGCCAGTTTGCCCCATCAAATGCCGCCAGTTTGCCCCATCAAATGCCGCCAGTTTGCCCCATCAATAGCCGCCAGTTTGCCCCATCAAATGCCACCAGTTTGCCCCATCAAATGCCGCCAGTTTGCCCCATCAAATGATGCCAGTTTGCCCCATTAAATGCCGCCAGTTTGCCCCATCAAACACCGCCAGTTTGCTCCAACAAATTATGCCAGTTTGCCCCATCAAATGCAGCCAGTTTGCCCCCCCTGCCCGGCACTTACCTTTCTTGGGTCAGCGCCGTCCTCCACGCTCATTCCGAGTCCTCAATGTCTTCTCCCGTTCTCTTTATGTCATCTCTGCTATGATTGGACGCCTGATAGGCGTCCAATCACAGCACCTGTCACTTCAGCAAATCTGGTGACTGGTAACCAGACCCGGTGCACCTGATTGGCTGAGAGGTGGGTCAGTGTTAGGGAAGCGATTCCCTAACACAGCACTGTTTAAACAGCAAACACACAGCAGTGTGCTCGCTGCTTAACAATTTGGAAGCCTATTAGAGCCCACAGGCTCTAATCAGGAAGCCAATTAGAGCCTACGGCTCTAATCAGGCACTTCCAAAACACCCCCACCGCTGTAATTCAGATGGCCGGCGCTTCATAAGGGGCCAGACACCTGAATAGTGGGCGGCAGCGGCGACAATAGATAGATTCATGCAATGCATGAATCTATCTATTGTTGAGTGACGGATGCAGGAGAGAGGGGGTGGTGCGCCACTGGTCAGGAGACAAGCTTTTGTTCTACAAAGCTTTGATGTGCAACTTGTCCAGTCAGTCCCCAAGAATGCGAAGGCTTGGTGTATCCAGATTTCATATTCAAACCTATCTATCAAATAATCAATCAGCCTGTCAGGAGAGCCGCCGATTGGCTCTCCTCTACTCACGTTAGTCAAACGCGAGTGAGAAAAAGCCTTTACACGGCTTTTCCTTTTTACACTGTGATCAGCCGTGATTAGACACGGCTGATCACATGGTAAAGAGCCTCCGTCAGAGGATCTTTACCGAGATCAGTGTAGCGGTGTGTCAGAATGTAGCGGTCAGACTGACACGCCGCACCACCGCACGCCGCACCACCTGACTGGGTGTCATATGATGTCCAGTCAGCATAACTGAACCACCACCCAGCTGTCATTTTGCTATAGGCTGGATGGGAAGTGATAATACAGGCTGCAAGTTTGATTGCTCTCCACTGCCTTCCATAAAGTTCTGGAGCAAAGCATTTTCTCCAGAACTTTATGGAAGCACAAATGTTTATGGTGCTGAGGTGTGCCCAGAAAGCGGCTTAAGAGCACATACATTTTCTGAGCTGTAGAAAAGCAGTGAAGGGATTCTACTAGAATCCCTTCAGCCATTCTGCTGTTTACTGTGGCTGTGGCAGAGCTGGGGGCCTACACTGAAAGTTTCTCTGACACTCTACTTACAGTGTTACTAAACCCAGGACCCTGAATTCACTAAACCTGGTCTCCCACAGTACACAGAACATGGGAATGAAATTATTTTAGTAAATATAAACTACTAAATACCCTTTCTCATCTGCAGTATATAGCAGTTTTGTGATTTCTATCAGTGTCTGGCTAAAGCTTGTAGGAGGAGTTTTCATTGTACTCTGACTGTCCTATGAGTCTGCAGGACTCCCGACCCTCTATCTGGTCAGTGCTGATCACATGCACTCTCCCAAGAAAAAAAAAACCTCTAGCAATACACACTAAACTGAGCATGTGCAGAGTGATTCCAAAGGCTCTGTCTTATCAAGAGATGGATTGGGGACAGTGGAAGAAGGGGAGGATCAGAGAAGACATGATCAAGCAGCCTTTTTACACAATGCGGAGGATTAACCCTTAGGTTCCACAATGAGTATAACGAGCATGGTTTACTGCATATACAGACTGTTTTTACTGTTGTGGGTTTAGTAACACTTTAATATGGAGCTCCAGTCTCTTAAGTAAAAATTAAAAGTCAGCAGCTACAAAAACTGTAGCTGCTGACTTTAAACAGCCACTCCCCTGTCCCAAGATCCAGCGGTGTTCTCACCCCAGTCGTGTTCTACCTGTGTCCTCCCTTGTCATCTTTACTATGGGAACCCAGCTGTATAGTGCCCACTGCACATGCACGAGTGGCTCTGTGCTCTGTGCTCTTTGAATGGTCCCGGAGTCTTCTGGGACCTGTCTTGTGCCGCAGAAGACTACGGGAGAGAGGGGTGAAGGAGAACTTCCACTTCTGATCGCCTAAGGTACCTGTCAAAATTGGATACCCTCTCCTCTCCAAAAGCTCTATTTCACAAACAGGACCCGGGGAGGAGGACTTAAAGCAGAACTTCTCCTTTTGGCTGGAGCTCCGCTTTAAGAATCCAGTCCACATAGCCTCACTATCAGGCATCTGGAAGAAGCTAAATGGGCACATCTACTCATCTGGCCCTGTGAGTACTGTTTTACTAAAAGATCCTAGTAGTTCCCCTCCTGAGGAGTACATACCGCTGGCCTCTACTAGTCTGTCACAGGAAAATTGTACTCTCAGATGAGGCCAGTAGAAGGAGCCTGTATCTCCTTCGGACCTGGATGTGTTCCGAGGAGATCATACATACACAAAAGATTGGGTTAAATGTAAGTACTTCATTCAGTATATCAAACCTATCTCCCCACCAGCCAATAATGTTTCAACATTTTCTCAATCTTGTCAATATTGCGTTTAGCATTACTGTGCTTTCCTTTAATTTTATATTACAAATATCCAATTACCAACACGGTTTGGGTCACACACTGACAGTCTTATATCACACATTTAACCCCTATATCCCATACATTCCTTCCCTTACTCACACCATATCACATTCACTTCTATTCACCCATCTAGCACCAGCTTTTCCACCTCATTTATTGTCACTCCTTTTACATTTATTTTATTTCACATTTTTTTCTTTGCCCGTATTTAATTTATTTGTAGACATACTCCTACATTTCCATCCCTTCACTCACTATATTGAACATTTTACATACACTCCTCACTAACACTCACAGTCCACTCACTTTTTTCATCCTTTTGCACCTAGTCATTTCACATTGATTCACTGCCCTGACCTCATTATGTGGCCGACTCCATATATATTAAATATTACACCTATCATACCTCTCTGGGTTTGATATAGCAATAGACTCAACAACAACAATTATACTAAGAGACTCAGTTAGATATTAATAATAACAACATCAACACATTTTGTTTGTCTCAATTTATGTTGAGGCTAAGACCCAAATAGATTCTGATATGCGGGTGGGAATATTTTAACAACATCAAAATTATTTGACGATAGCCAATAACTGTTTGAGTATATCAACAATTCATATAACCTATATTAAAGTAATTTACTCTATTACACCACAGGTGTCGCCCATCCCTTCCCCCTCTGATGGTCCATATGTGTGACCCCCTGTAAGCCTTGTTTTTTCTGGTTCCCGTTTAGAGGAGTGGGGGACATCATGCAAGGACTTCCGGACCCATGTATATGTTCATTCACAATCTCTGGTTATGTGTCACATTTCGATTCTCATTATTTGGGCGGTAAATATAATTCCACTTTATGCATTACTGATGTTATTAATTGTTGGAATGTCAGAACCCTAACAATTCTCGAATATACCCCACTAGAGTACAATCCCCTGAAGAAGACCGCGATGATCGAAACGCGTCGGGGTGCTCACATGGATATTAACTCATCAATTGCACACCATGTATTGTATCATTGATTACCTGCTTTTTATACCTATGATTGTAACCAGAGTGTATAATTTGATACATTTTATCTACTTTAAATTTTTACTCATTATTTAATTGAATAAATTCAGACCTCATTCATACACATTCCTATTTTTGAATTTAATACTATAAGCCGCTAAAAAAAACCCTTGGGGGAACCTTCCCATTTTCTATAATTATTGGGGCGTGCGGCTATGCATTTTTTCCCATATTTTTGTAGAAGGAGCTGTGAGCCCCGAGCGCGTAGCCTGTGACTCTTCCCACTCTATGTCTGATTGCCCGCCCTGCCGTGTGACATCACCGCTGCTTCCACGTTCCAGACTGGACAGCGTGGAGCTTCCTGTCATGTGACATCGCTGAGAAGCCTGTGATACTACATTCAAAACATCTCCTACACCTTACAGCCGAGGGAAACACCACCAGAGCCTGCAGACCTTAGGACACCCCCATCCTCGATGGACATCATTACCAAGTGAACCTGTAAGTATATATACTATACTTACATTATTTATACCAGTAGGATTATTACAGTTGGCACCTCCACCCCCCTCTTTTCTTATACTTCTTGCTGACAGAGGTAATGGACACCCTCTGAGGATGGCTGACTCCTCTTGCTTTTAAATACACAGACTGACTTAGAAGTGCCATCAGAGCCACTATTACATTTGTTTTTAAAGGCATCACATCGCTAGGAGCACCGGAATCCCCCCTCCCCCTTTCTATGTACTCTGAGATGAGCAGAAGAACTGCTCCTGAAGTTTATAACATTGAGAAGTGTGTCTTCTTGTTTCTGTTAGTGGTTTTAGGAATACTACCCTCACCCCATTCAAGTTAACCAAATAAATCACAAAAGAAGATATCTCCTAGACTGCTCTTTGTGTCAATATGCTGGACTGTAGTCTGCATGTGCTGGCAGCCCCTATACTAGTGAGGAAGAACTCCAGAGAGCCGCAGCTATCAAGGAGTGTGCAGTGTCTGTGCAGCGGCCCTTTTGGGGTAAAGCTATATTTTTTTTCCAGCAGCCCTTTTGGGGGTAAAGCTATATATTTCCCCCCAGATTTACTAAGAGGTATGTGACTGTTTAACCCCGCAGCGGTGCTCGTTGCCCTCCTCCGTCTGCGCCATCTCTCCAGGAGTGATTTCCGCATATCGCGGCTCTGGCGCTGTGATTGCCTGGAGCCGCGATGATGTCACTCCCGCGCATGCGCGTGGTAGCCGTCAGTGACGGCGCGATCTCCTTCACTAACGGTACGCTCAGTGCGCGTGCGCCGTTGTCTACGGCGCGCATGCACCGTAGACATCGGTGCAGTCTTTTCTGCAAATATCTCCTAAACCGTGTAGGTTTAGGAGATATTTGTTGCACCTACAGGTAAGCCTTAATCTAGGCTTACCTGTAGGTTAAAGTGGTCTGTAAGGGTTTACAACCACTTCAAATGGTTTGTCTGAACCCTTTAACAAAAACTTTTGCTGGACAGCTGGGTCTGGTAAAGGAAGTTGGAAAAAAACAGACTTATTGGCTGAATCACCAGGTGAAACTTTGAAAATTAAGAAAAAAAAGCCAAGAAAATTAAGTTTGCATTTGCATACAAAATAATAAATGCACATAATTTTTATTTTTTTTGGAACTTAAGGTTTTATTAGAGTTTTACAAATTTTACATGTACATGAGTCCTAAGACAATGTTGATGCAATATAAAGGATAGATAACAAAAACAAAAGCATGTACAATCACTTTGTAGTAGATTTAAAGATCTACAAATTGCATTCTGGGAGTTCGTTCCAATTGGGGAGGGAGGGAGGGAGGGAGGGAGGGGGAAATACAGAAAGAGGTTGTGTTGGGTAGTAGGTAGCTTTAACAATAGGCAATGAAAGCAGAGAAAGACATGAGTTGGCAAGGAGGCAAGAATCATCGGATTTTTTATGTTGGTAGCACATTTTTACCTGCAACTAGATGTGCACATCTTTTTGCAGGTAAAAATGTGCATCTAACATTTTTTAAAACGGGAGCCTGGAAAGCATTGCACTTATGATCAGCTCCTGCACACATTGGCTACAGCTCTGTTGCCCGTACCTGTGTACGGGCTGAAATTGCAGAGCTGATCAGCACGCCCGCAGTTCACATCTGCTGTGATGCATGATGGTACTTGTAGTTTATTCATTCACAGAAAACTGTGAATGAATGACACAGCTGTGTGGGTGGGGCTACTTTTAAAAAGTGACAGTGATTGCGAAGAGAGAAGGTGCAGGAGCTGGAACTTGTCACATGTTCCACGCTATAAATGGGTGGAACGTGTATCATTCCAAAGATCAACTTATCCTTTAAGCTGCAATATAATAAATTATTGTTTTTGGGTTTAATTCCACTTTAATTTTAAAGAGCCACATTTGCTTTTCTTTAGATGCTCCAGGCTTTTTCTTATACAGCAACATCTTTAATATTACGTAGCTAAAGACCAAATTTTTGGAACAATAAAATTCCGAAAGCCAAGTTTTCTCACAAATGTACATCTGATCTGGAGTGGAATGTTTTTTTTTTCTCAACAAAACTGAAATTGAACTTTAAACTGTGTGAATGGCCTTGGCATGCTGCTCTTATGCCGCGTACACACGATCGATTTTCTCGGCGGTGAAAACACCATCGAGAAAATCGACGGGAAAAACGAGGGAATGGCTTGGTTCCCTACACACGTCCGTCATTTTTTTTTTGGTCGAGAAAAACTACCGTGTGTGGGCTCCGTGGCAGTGTTTCCTTATGGGAAAACTGCCGCGGAAAAAAACGATGGGAATCACAACAAGAAAAATTAGAGCATGTTCTAATTTTTCTCGTCGTGATTAATGCCGTTTTTCCCGTCTGGAAAAATGACAAAAAGCCCACACACGGTCGTTTTTCTTGTTAAAAAAAATAATTTAATTTTTCGCGACGGGAAAAATGATCGTGTGTACGCGGCATTAGATTTAACTCAGAGGGATATTGCAAATCCAATGCGGTTATTATGTCTGTCAAATTCAGTGTAGTACTGTCCTATGAATGTAGCTCCCAGAATCCACATAGGTCCTGTGGGAGGAGGAATGTCCAGACCAGTGATTGCAATGTAGCACATTTCTTCCCCAAAATGTGATTGCTGAAAGGAAAAATAAAGACATGGGTTGAGCAAACCACTTGAGCATTAAAAAAACCTGTATGTACCAGAGACTTTGTTACATTTCAAATACTGTATGTGTCTATTGATTTGCCTCTAACAAAGTTATTGAAAGCGAAAAAACATTTGCATTGTTAAAAAAAAGCAAAACCCTGCCCTAGGTATAGGGAGAAGCCGAGAAAGAAGTTCTATATGGCTAATTAGGGTTAACTAAATGTTAATACGTGGGTAAATTATTATATATATTTTTTTTAAGTTGCTTTAACTGACATTATTGGTTGTATTTATAAAATTACTGAAGGTAAATCAATCACTGTAAATGAAAACACGTGGTCCACAAATATTCACCTGCAGTTAGAGCCGGTTCACACTGGGGCAACACTACTTCCAGCGCGACTTTACAAGGCAACTTCAAGGCAACTTCAAGGCAACTCCGAGGCAACTTCGAGGCAACTTCAAGGCAACTTCGAGGCAACTCTGAGGCAACTTCAAGTTTCCTCCAGGACAGGCGACTTTGCCAGTGGCCAATCAAACAATAATCAGCTCTGTGGGAGGGAGGGGTTTGCCTGAGAAAACTATTTTCTCTTCCTGTAAAGTTGCTTCAGTTAAGACACTGATCCGACTTTGGATGCGACTTCCATTGAAATCAATGGGTACAAGTCGCCTAGAAGCCGCCTTGAAGTAGTACAGGAACCTTTTCTGAAGTTGGAGCGACTTCAGTAGTGTGCATAAAGACGGCTCCATAGACTAACATTACAGCACGACTTGGGGCGACTTGGGGCGTCTCGGGGCGTCTCGGGGCGACCTGAAGTCGGATCCTGAGTCGCCCTGGTGTGAACCGGCTCTTAATGTTTGGAGAAAGTCACATTCACTGTTTTTTAAATGTATTTTTTACATAAACTCCCTTGAACTGCACATAAACTACCTTGTTTAAAACCACTTGCTTACTGGGCACTTAAACCCCCCTCCTGCCCAGACCAATTTTCGGCTGCCAGGCCTATGTCTCTGCTTTTACTGTTGTATCACTGCTGTTATACTTCTAGCGCACCCACCTATCCCCCAGCCGGCATTTAACTCTGCTTCTTGCAGGGGGAGAAAGGCACACCGCGCTATCAGCCCGTACCCTCTTGTGCAAAAGGTTGAGCAGTGTTATTGTTGGATCTTGTCTGCAGCCAGGGCTGGAATCCTCCCGAGAATGATTCTCGCTTCTACCATGAGTAGAGGCAAGGCCTTAACTTTCCCAGTAACACCAGCTGAAACTCCAACTTAAGATTTATTCTCGCTTTACAATACACAGTCTCTTGGATAGGAAAAAGGTTGGAGCAAAGGAACAGAACAGCTCAAGGTGTGGAGGAGGTCCAGGCACAAACGTAGCTCTTCACTTTACTACTCAGATTCTCAAGCAGTATATTAGGCGCACAGTCTCTGCCACAGACCGTGAGTTTGGTCTCTGCCACAGACCCAGTGAATAAGGCCACTGATACTGACCTGTTGAACATGAACTTCCTTCTTAGAACATGGCCCCTATCAAGGAGAAGATGTCCCCCTAGAGAGTCAACAGACCCTTCCTTTACCGTGACTCCCACATCGGTCCTTCGGAATGATCCTCCCTTCTCTGAGAGTGCGGGTCCCCTTGCAAGGCGGCACCCTGAACTCCTCAATCCTTAACGGACCCCAGCTGAAGGTGCTGGGCCCCCAGGCCTTCTCCACATCCCCTGGGTCTTCATACCCAGGCGAACAGGACAGCAGGGTAGTACCTCATCCCAGGCTAAAGGTGCCTGAGATGGAACAGGAACACAGCCTCCGGGCCTAGGGCACCCGGAGATGAACCGCACTCACTCCCAGGCTGAAGGTGCCTGGGGGTGGACCCCGATCAGGAGATGTCTGCCCCTTTTATCTCCTCCCCCGGCATGCACAGCAGGTTCCCTGCCCCACTGTACAGCTGCCGAGAGGGGACACAAAAGGCACAGCACTACGCTCGTGGTTCAACCCCGGCCCAGAATGGCAGCGCTACCCGCAGACCACAGGGAACTCTTTACCAGCATTATCCCTTGAAGGAAAAAATGGTCCATAGCCACTAACAAATCAAAGTATCTGAGCCTAATTACCTCCCCCTAAATTGACCACCCCGCTACATACTGAACTTACAATGAATGTGCAATTGTGCAGTTCAAAGGAGTAGAAGACTATAAGCCTATAACAGTATGCATTTGTTTCCTGCAAAAACACACAGACTTCATTAAACAAGGAAACCTAAATCTTCAAGACTACCTACCTGAATAATACATTATGTTGCCTTTTGACAAACTTTATTTATGCAAACATTTTCTAACGAGATGTCCGCTGAATTTGTCTGCCTGATCTGACCTCTGTAACTCTAACCTTGCTCAGCTGATTCATTGATATGCTTTCACTGAAACATTTCTGACATGAATGACTGACACTGAATGCATAACACCGTGGAGACTCATACTACTTGTACAGCTCATGTTCATGTTGTTCAACATCTTCCCATTTAATATGGCCTACCCAAATGCTTTATGGACCACACCCCATAATTTCTTCCTCCCCTTCCCCACCTTCTTTCCCTCTCCCTTAATCCCAAACCTAAACACACACACACATCATTTGTCATAATAAAGTTTTTATTCTAAATCCAAAACATTACAGACAAAGGCAAGGAGACAATGGCCATCATCTTATACAAAGAATGTAAATTTCACAAAATGTCAAATTCACAGTTACAATCTAGGACTTAAACATGTCTGGTGAGAAAAATCAACATTGGCCATACATATCCTTGTTATAAAAATGCAAAAATTGCAAGTACATCCATGTCCTGCACCCTTTTTTAATTTGTATGATTACTTTGAATGTTTTGCTTTACGCAGCTCCACAACGATCACTATATACTGTATATATTTGCAGTATATATATATATATATATATATATACATACATACACATACATACACACACAGTATGTATAATATATACTATATACAGTGGGTACGGAAAGTATTCAGACCCCCTTAAATTTTTCACTCTGTGTTATATTGTAGCCATTTGCTAAAGTCATTTAAGTTCATTTTTTTCCTCATTAACCACTTAACGACCGCCCACTGTAAATATACATCGGCAGAATGGCACCGACAGGCAGAATCACGTATATCTACGTGATCGCCTTTGTATAGTTGGGGGGTCCGATCGGACCCCCCTTCTTTACAGTGAGCAGTGGTTAATTGTTCAGGAGCGATCCGGGATGAGGGGACGGCCATTCGATTCCGGCCACCCCCTCGCGATCGCTCCCGGCGAATGAGAGAGCTTCCTCTGCCTGTGTAATGTAAACACAGGCAGAGGAAGTGATGTAATCTCTCCTGCGGCGCTCACATATACCGAGCGCCGCACAAGAGAAGATGCCAGGTTAGTGCACAAATCACTACACTGACACCAGGACACATAGGCACATAAATCGCCCCCCCAGGACCCCCCAGACACCCCCAGATCACCCCCCAGATCACCCCCCAGTCACAGTGTCACTGATTGCAGTGACCATTTATTTACTGATCACTGCAATCAGTGACATTTGTGACTGTAAAAGTGTCACTAAAGTTAGTTTTAGGTCCAGTGTAGCCCCCTAAGCCCCCCTAATAAAGGTTTAACCCCCTGATCGCCCCCAGATAACCCTTTCACCCCCTATCACCACTGTCGCTAAGCGTTCATTTTTCTAATCGCTGTCTTAGCGTCGGTGATGCCGATCGGTAGCCAGTAATTTTTTTTAGGTCCGCCATAGGTTTTTATAGGGTCAGGTACCCCCATATATTATCTAATAAAGGTTTAACCCCCTTGATCGCCCCCCAGGTAACCCTTTCACCCCCTATCACCACTGTCGCTAAGCGATCGTTTTTCTGATCGCTGTCTTAGTGTCGGTGATGCCGATCGGTAGCCAGTAATTTTTTTTAGGTTCGCCGCAGGTTTTTATAGCGTCAGGTACCCCCATATATTATCTAATAAAGGTTTAACCCCCTTGATCGCCCCCCAGGTAACCCTTTCACCCCCTATCACCACTGTCGCTAAGCGATCGTTTTTCTGATCGCTGTCTTAGTGTCGATGATGCCATTCGGTAGCCAGTAATTTTTTTTAGGTTCCCCGTCAGGTTTTTATATAGCGCCAGGTACCCCCATATATTACCTAATAAAGGTTTTAACCCCCTAATTGACCCTAGTTAACCCTTTCACCAGTGATCACCATATAAGTGTTACGGGTGACACTGGTTAGTTAGTTTGCTTTTTATAGTGTCAGGGCACCCGCCGTATATAACGCAATAAAGGTTTAACCCCCTGATCGCCCGGCGGGTGATATCAATTAGGTTTTAGCGTTAGAGAGGGTCTGCGTCACACCCCAGGCAGCGTCAGGTTAGTGCCAGTAACGCCAACACCCACGTGTGAAGCATACACCTCTCTTAGTGGTATAGTATCTGAACAGATCAATATCTGATCTGATCAGATCTATACTAGCGTCCCCAGCAGTTTAGGGTTCCCAAAAATGCAGTGTTAGCGGGATCAGCCCAGATACCTGCTAGCACCTGCGTTTTGCCCTTCCGTTCAGCCCAGGCCACCCAAGTGCAATATCGTTTGATAACTGTCACTTACAAAACACAACACACATAACTGCAGCGTTCACAGAGACAGGCCTGATCCCTGCGACTCCAGTGCTGTAGGAGGTGATTTCACCACCACAGTTAAATAAAAAAAAAGCATATATGCCGAAGCATTGGGGCAGCAGGGGTGGAGGAGCGAAAGAGCGATTTTGCTCCTAATGCCGCGTACATACGGTCGAAATTCTGACGGAGGCTTGCCCATGGAAAAGTCCGACCATGTGTGTGTGGCATAACTTTTTTGCGGGAGGATGCCCCCATGCTTCGGCATATATAAATGGTGCATGTATGCCCATCATTAGAAGTGGGTGGATGAAGGGCGGTATTCTAATGGTGGGCATACCCACCGATCAATCTCTTTTTTCGTTCAGCCAACTGGCTGCATGAAAAAAAAAGATTACAATACATGTCCAACAAGGACCAGCAACGTACTGGTATGTTGCTGGACTTTGAATGTTTATACCAGAATGATGCCTGCAGGTTTAGGTATCATCTTGGTATCATTCTTTTCAGCCAGCGGCCGGCTTTCATGTAAAAGCAATCCTAGTGGCTAATTAGCCTCTGGACTGCTTTTACAAGCAGTGGGAGGGAATGTCCCCCCCCCGATATAAAAAGCGCCATTGGGAAATTGGGAAAGCATTTTATCACACCGATCTTGGTGTGGTCAAAAAAATGCAACACCCACCATTTTAATCTGTAGCGTCTTTGCTTTAAAAATATATATAATGTTTGGGGGTTCAACATAATTTTCTTGCAAAAAAAAAATGTTTTCATGTAAACAAAAAGTGTCAAAAAGGGCTTTGTCTTCAAGTGGTTAGAAGAGTGGATGTAAGCTTCCTAATGTTGTGTATAAAATGTCAGAACAGTTCAAAACCCCCCCAAATGACCCCATTTTGGAAAGTAGACACCCCAAGCTATATACTGAGAGGCATGTCGAGTCCATGGAATATTTTATATGTTGACACAAGTTGCGGAAATAATAAAAAAAAAATCTTTTTTTTTGCACAAAGTTGTCACTAAATGATATATTGCTCAAACATGCCATGGGCATATGTGGAATTACACCCCAAAATACATTCTGTTGTTTCTCCTGAGTACGGGGATACCACATGTGTGAGACTTTTTGGGAGCCTAGCCGGGTACGGGACCCCAAAACCAAGCACTGCCTTCAGGCTTTCTAAGGGTGTAAATTTTTGATTTCACTTCTCACTGCCTATCACAGTTTCGGAGGCCATGGAATGCCCAGATGGCACAAACCCCCCCAAATGACCCCATTTTGGAAAGTAGACACCCCAAGCTATTTGCTGAGAGGTATTGTGAGTATTTTGCAGATCTCGCTTTTTGTCACAAAGTTTTGAAAATTGAAAAAAAAATATATATATATATATTTTCTTTCTTCATTTTCAAAAACAAATGAGAGCTGTAAAATACTCACCATGCCTCTCAGCAAATAGCTTGGGGTGTCTACTTTCCAAAATGGGGTCATTTGGGGGGGTTTTGTGCTATTTTGCCATTTTATGGCCTTCGAAACTGTGATAGGTAGTGAGGAGTGAAATCAAAAATGTGTGCCTAGAAATCCTGAAGGCAGTGCTTGGTTTCCGGGGTCCCGTATGCGGCTAGGCTCCTAAAAAGTCCCACACATGTGGTATCCCCATACTCAGGAGAAGCAGCAAAATGTATTTTGGGGTGTAATTCCACATATAACCATGGCATGTGTGAGCAATATATCATTTAGTGACAACTTTTTGTAATTATTTTTTTTTTGTCATTATTCAATCACTTGGGACAAAAAAAAAATTTCAATGGGCTCAACAGGCCTCTCAGCAATTTCCTTGGGGTGTCTACTTTCTAAAATGGGGTCATTTGGTTGGATTTTGTGCTATTTTGGCATTTTATGGCCTTCGAAACTGTGATAGGTAGTGAGGAGTGAAATCAAAAATTTGCGCCCTTAGAAATCCTGAAGGCGGTGCTTGGTTTCCGGGGGCCCGTACGCGGCTAGACTCCCAAAAAGTCCCACACATGTGGTATCCCCGTACACAGGAGAAGCAGCAAAATGTATTTTGGGGTGCAATTCCACATATAACCATGGCATGTGTGAGCAATATATCATTTAGTGACAACTTTTTGTATTTTTTTTTTTTTTTTAGTCATTATTCAATCACTTGAGACAAAAAAAAAAATATTCAATGGGTTCAATATGCCTCTCAGAAATTTCCTTGGGATGTCTACTTTCCAAAATGGGGTCATTTGGGGGGGTTTTGTACTGCCCTGCCATTTTAGCACCTCAAGAAATGAGATAGGCAGTCATAAATTAAAAGCTGTGTAAATTCCAGAAAATGTACCCTAGTTTGTAGACGCTATAACTTTTGCGCAAACCAATAAATATACGCTTATTGACATTTTTTTTACTAAAGACATGTGGCTGAATACATTTTGGCCTAAATGTATGACTAAAATTTAGTTTATTCGTTTTTTCTTTTTTCTTGGCCCCGGAGCATGTGACTGTGATGTGACGTCATGGGAACATGTGACTGTGACGTCATGGGAAGCCTATATTAATGCAGAGCGGAGCGGACAGCCAGTATTACAGCGGAAGGAAGCAACGCGTCAACATCGAGGAGGAGAAGAGGGAAGAAGACGCCGACGACGGGAAGACCGGCTCCTCCACTAGCAAAAGAGCTAAAGAAGTTAGTGGAGGGGCCGGCAGAAGGACAACGGAGAGCCGGACGAGACGACGGAGAAGACCGGGCCTCCGTTAGCAAAAGAGCTAAAAAGAAGTTAGCGGAGGCCCGGCGGGAGAAAGAACCGGAGAGCGGGAGAAGAAGAAGGCGATGGAGAAGACCGGGCCTCCGTTAGCAAAAGAGCTAAAAAGAAGTTAGCGGAGGCCCGGCAGAAGAAAGAACCGGAGAGCGCGGCGATGACACCGGAGACCCCCGAAGTCGGTAGAAGACCCCCGGAGCTGTGCAATAAAATACTTTAAAAAGCTGTGTGGTTTTTATATTGCAATTTTTTTCCACCAGGTGAATGGGTAGGAGTACGATGTACCCCATACTCATTCACATAGGGTGGGGGTGCCGGGATCTGGGGGCCCCTTTATTGAAGGGGGCTCCCGGATTCCGATAAGCCCCCCTCCCGCAGACCCCGACAACCAACGGCCAGGGTTGTCGGGAAGAGGCCCTGTCCTCATCAACATGGGGGCAGGGTGCTCTGGGGTGGGGGGCCGCAGGTCACCCCCCTGCCCCAGAGCACCAAACCTCCCCATATTGAGGGCATGCGGCCTGGTATGGTTCAGGAGGGAGGGGGGGCCGCTCTCTCGTCCCCCCCTCTTCCCCTGCGGCCGGCCAGGTTGTGTGCTCGGATAAGGGTCTGGTTTGGATTTTGGGGGGGGACCCCCACGCCGTTTTTTCGGCGTAGGGGCGCCCCCTCAAATCCAGACCAGACCCAAGGGCCTGGTATGCTCTTGGAGGGGGAACCCATGCCGGTTTTTTATTTAAAATTTGGCCTGGAGTTCCCCCTCAAGATTCATACCAAACACAGTGCCTGATATTGGCTGGGATCCCCGTTCATTGAAAGTCGGACATATGTCGGCTTCATGTCACAGGGCAAAGTTGGATCCAAAGTAGGACAGATGTCGTGTCGCACTAGTGTGAACCCAGCCTGAGGTCTGGTTCACACTGGTCCGACAAACGCTCCGACATTAGGAGCTCATGTCGCATGACGTGTGAAAATCAATGTTTCCCTATGAGAGCCGTCTTAACTGGTCCGACACAAGTCGGTCCGACTTTGAAAATGCTCCCTGTACTACTTTGGTCCGACTTTGATCCTACTTCAGCCCATTGAATATCATTGAAGTCGGATCAAAGTAGGATCCTTGTCCTAACCATCCGACATTTGACATCCGACATGGTGATTACAGCAGCAGTAAAAGGAATTTATCTCACCCTGGGATTGTTTTGATTGGTCAAAGGACAAGTCAGACTAGCACAAAGTCGGATCAAAGTAGTATCCTGTTCATGAATGTCGGATGGATGTCGGACCAATGTAGGATCAATGTAGGACTGATGTCGCAGAGCAAAGTAGGATGAAAGTCGGATGAATGTCGTGTAGTATCAGTGTGAACCCAGCCTCATTTGAGTCCAGCTGTGTTTGATTATACTGATTGGACTTGATTAGGAAAGCCGCACACCTGTCTATATAAGACCTTAAGCCCTGGTTCACACTGGTGCGATTTGACATACAATTTTACATGTCAAATCGCATGTCAAATTGGCGAAATTTGCCGCAAATTGCGGGCAATGGCACTGTCCTAATCGGTGCGACGCCGCATCTGCGGCGCTGCACCGATTACAAAAAGTAGTTTCTGTACTACTTTTTGCGATTTCAGCCGCGATTTACATTGACATCTGTTTCAGATGTCTTTGAAATCGCGGCTGAAATCGGGACTGCCAGCAGGAGTGAAATCGTGCGAGTTCAGCTGAACTCGCAGGCTTCACTCCCGCAGCCCCAGTGTGAACGTGGGCTATAGCTCACAGTGCATGTCAGAGCAAATGAGAATCATGAAGTCAAAGTAACTGCCTGAAGAGCTCAGAGACAGAATTGTGTCAAGGCACAGATCTGGCCAAGGTTACAAAAAAATTCTGCTGCACTTAGGCCCCTTTCACACTGGGGCGTTTTTCATGCGGTTTAGCGCTAATATTAGCGCTATTATACCTCATGAAAAAATCATGCCCTTTAGCCTTCAATGTGAAAGCCCGAAGGCTTTCACACTGAAGCGGTGCGCTAGCAGGACCGCTCCAAAAGTCCTACTAGCCGCTTCTTTACAGCGGTAAAGGAGCGGTGTATTCACCGCTCCTTTACCGCGGTCTCCCATTGAAATCAATGGGACAGCGGTATTAACCCTTTTTCGGCCGCTAGCGGGGGTTAAATTCACCCCCCTAGCGACCGCATACCGCGGTAAGAACGACGGTATAGCAGCGCTGAAAATCGCGCTGCTATACCGCCACCGCTCCTGCCCGCCCCAGTGTGAAAGGGGCCTAAAGGTTCCTAAGAGCACAGTGGCCTCCATAATCCTTAAATGGAAGATGTTTGGGACGACCAGAATCCTTCCTAGAGCTGGCCGTCCGGCCAAACTGAGCTATCGGGGGAGAAGAGCCTTGGTGAGAGAGGTAAAGAAGAACCCAAAGATCACTGTGGTTGAGCTCCAGAGATGCAGTTGGAAGATGGGAGAAAGTTGTAGAAAGTCAACCATCACTGCAGCCCTCCACCAGTCGGGGCTTTATGATAGAGTGGCCCGATGGAAGCCTCTCCTCAGTGCAAGACACATAAAAACCTGCATGGAGTTTACTAAAAAAACACCTGAAGGACTCCAAGATGGTGAGAAATAAGATTCTCTGGTCTGATGAGACCAAGATAGAACTTTTTGGCCTTAATTCTAAGCGGTAAGTGTGGAGAAAACCAGGCACTGCTCATCACTGTACATCATACAGTCCCAACAGTGAAGCATGGTGGTGGCAGCATCATGCTGTGGGGGTGTTTTTGAGCTGCAGGGACAGGACAACTGGTTGCAATCAAGGGAAAGATGAATGCAGCCAAGTACAGGGATATCCTGGACGAAAACCTTCCCCAGAGTGCTCAGGACCTCAGACTGGGCCAAAGGTTTACCTTCCAACAAGACAATGACCCTAAGCACACAGCCAAAATAACGAAGGAGTGGCTTCACAACAACTCCGTGACTGTTCTTGAATGGCCCAGCCAGAGCCCTGACTTAAACCCAAGTAAGCATCTCTGGAGAGACCTAAAAATGGCTGTCCACCAATGTTTACCATCCAACCTGACAGAACTGGAGAGGATCTGCAAGGATGAATGGCAGAGGATCCCTAAATCCAGGTTTGAAAAACTTGTTGCATCTTTCCCAAAAAGACTCATGGCTCAAAAGGGTGCTTCTACTAAATACTGAGCAAAGGGTCTGAATACTTAGGACCATGTGATATTTCAGTTTTTCTTTTTTAATAAATCTGCAAAAATGTCAACAATTCTGTGTTTTTCTGTCAATATGGGATGCTGTATGTACATTAATGAGGAAAAAAATGAACTTAAATGATTTTAGCAAATGGCTGCAATATAACAGAGTGAAAAATTTAAGGGGGTCTGAATACTTTCTGTACCCACTGTATATACAGTGCCCTTAAAAAGTATTCATACCCCTTGTAATTTTCCACATTTTGTCATGTTACAACCAAAAACGTAAATGTATTTTATTGGGATTTTATGAAGGTCAAGGAACACACGAGACAGGTCAGGGATAAAGTTGTGGAGCAGATTAAAGCAGGGTTAGGTTATAAAAAAATATCCCAAGCTTTGAAAATCTCACAGAGCACTGTTCAATCCATTATCCGAAAATGAGTATGGCACAACTGAAAACCTACCAAGACATGGCCGTCCACCTAAACTGACAGGCCGGGCACGGAGAGCATTAATCAGAGAAGCAGCCAAGAGGCCCATGGTAACTCTGGAGGAGCTGCAGAGATCCACAGCTCAGGTGGGAGAATTTGTCCACAGGACAACTATTAGTTGCACACTCCACAAATCTGACCCTCAGGCCTCGTACACACGACCGATTTTCTCGTCGTAAAAAACACGTCGTTTTTTTTGACGAGATTCTTGTTAAGCTTGTCGATTTTCTCGTCAAGCTTTCTATGCGTACACACTGTCATTTTCCAATTTCCTCGTGGTTCTCTGCGCTCACGTCCAGCACGTACGACGGCACTATAAAGGGGAAGATCTTTTTTCTTGGCGCCACCCCTTGGGCTGCTTTTGCTGATCTCGTGTTACCGCGTGTGAAGTAAAAGTTTGGGAAGAGACGATTCGCGCTTTTCAGTCTTCGTGCTTTCAGTTCGTTTTAGCGTGACGAATGTGCTATTTCCATTACGAAGGCTTGTTTTACCAGAAGATGCGCTCCCGTCTCATACTTGATTCTGAGCATGCGCGCTTTTTGAAGAGTCGTAAAAGCATACACACGAACCATTTTCTCGTCACAAAACAGGCCGACGAGAAACACGACGAGGAAATCTGGAATCCTGACGAGAAAATAGAGAGCAGGTTCTCTATTTTCTCGTCGAGATTCTCGTCAAGTTTCTCGTCGTAAAACCATACACACGAACGATTTTCTAGACAAAAAAACTCTCGCGGCACTTTTCTTGACTGTTTTGGACGAGAAAATCGGTCGTGTGTACGAGGCCTTATGAAGGAAGAAGAAGTGGAAGAGTGGCAAAAAGAAAGCCATTGTTGAAAGAAAGCCATAAGAAGTCCCGATTGCAGTTTGCGAGAAGTCATGTGGGGGTCAGTGAGTGGTGGTCAGATGAGACAAAAATTTAACTTTTTGGACTAAAAGCAAAACGCTATGTCTGGTGGAAAACAAACTTCACCCTGAACACACTATCCCCACCGTGAAACATAGTGGTAACAGCATTATGTTGTGGATCCCCACTATGCTTTTCTTCAGCAGGGACAGGGAAGCTTGTCAGGGTTGATGGAAGATGGATGGATACAGGGCAATCTTAGAGGAAAACCTGTTATGCCTTGTACACACGATCGGAATTTACGATGGAAAAAGTCAGACGGAAATATTCCGACCGTGTGTGTGCCCCATCGGATTTTTTTCCATCGGAATTTATAAAGAGAACATGTTCTCTTTTTTTTCAGACGAAAAAAAATTCTATCAGAAATTTCGTTCTTCTGTAGGGAACTCCGACGTAGAAAAAACCACGCATGCTCAGAATTAGGGATGAGCCGAACACCCCCCGTTCGGTTCGCACCAGAACATGCGAACAGGCAAAAAATTTGTTCAAACACGCGAACACCGTTAAAGTCTATGAAACATGAAAAATAAAAAGTGCTAATTTTAAAGGCTAATATGCAAGTTATTGTCATAAAAAGTGTTTGAAGACCCGGGTCCTGCCCCAGGGGACATGTATCAATACAAAAAAACTTTTTAAAACTGACTTTTTTTGGGAGCAGTGATTTTAATAATGCCTAAAGGGAAACAATACAAGTGAAATATTCCTTTAAATTTCGTACCTGGGGGGTGTCTAAAGTATGTCTGTAAGGTCACGCATGTTTCCCGTGTTTAGAATTGTCCCTGCACAAAATGTAATTTCTGAAGGAAAAAAAGTAATTTAAAACCACGGCTATAATGAATTTTCGGCTCCCCGGCAATATAGATCAAAGTCATTGAAAAAACGGCAGGGGTCCCCCCCCCACAGTCCATTACCAGGCCCTTTGGGTCTGGTATGAATATTAAGGGGAACCCTGAACCAAAAAAAAATGTGGGGGTCCCCCAAATTCCATATAAGGCCATTCAGGTTTAGTATGGATATTAAGGGGAACTCCGCACCAAATAAAAAAAAAATGCCGTGGGGTCCCCCCCAAAAATCCATACCAGACCCTTCAAGTCTGGTATGGATTTTAAGGGGAACCCCGCACCAAAATGAAAAAACAAAAAAAAATGTCTGTCCCTATGTTGATGAGGACAAGGGCCTCATCCCCACAACCCTTGCCCGGTGGTTGTGGGGGTCTGCGGGCGGGGGCTTATCAAAATCTGGAATCCCCCTTTAACAAAGGGGAACTCCAGATCCCGTCCCCCCCATGTGAATTAGTAACGGGTACATTGTACCCCTACCAATTCACAAAGAAATTGTAAAAATTAGTAAAAAACACACAGACACAGTTGGACAAGTCCTTTATTTAAAAATAAAATAAATTAATTAATTTCAGCGATGTAATCCCGTTTCCCCGATGTCCAACGATGATCCATTCTTTAGCGACGCTGCAGTCTCCCCTCTCCCGGGGGTTCCCTATGATAAGGATGGATGACCCCGCCCCCTCTTACGCGTCATGGGGGTTTCGTTCCTGCTGGAGAGGGGAGACTGCAGCGTCGCTGGAGAATGGATCATCGTTGTTCATCGGGGAGACAGGAGATTACATCGCTGAAATTTATTTAAACTTTTTTTGCATTGATACATGTCCCCTGGGGCAGGACCCAGGTCGCCAAACACTTTTTATGACAATAACTTGCATATTAACCTTTAAAACTAGCACTTTTGATTTCTCCCATAGACTTTTAACGGTGTTCCGTGGCTTTTCGAATTTGCCGCGAACACCCCAAATTGTTCGCTGTTCGCCGAACGGGCGAACAGCCAATGTTCAGCCACTTCAAGGGAAAGCGGTAGTGAAGCCTTACGGCTTACGGCTTCACAGCCGGTTCCCTACTGCACATGTGCAAAGCAAGCTGCGCTTTCTGAATGGCCCAGCGGGGGAAGGAGGAGGAGGCCGAACTTCCAAGGGATGGCGTCACAGCGCCATCTCCCAGAAGTGGGGAAGGGTACCGGAGGGCGGAGGAAGCAGATAAGCGAAGGTTCCATGTTATGGTGGAACTCCGCTTTAAACAGTCCACATTCAGCGAAAATTTGTGTACTGCAAAGTGCTCCATGCGAAAATCAATAAATAATTCATACACACTAGTAAGCTGTGATATTATCAAATTGATGAGCCTACACTGATTGCCACTGATGAGGCAGCACTCATGGGCACTGCACTGATAGGCACTGATAGGCTGCACTGATGCCCAATGATGAGGCTGCACTGATGGGCACTGATGAGGCTGTTGGGTGCAAGAATGAGCCGTGCTGTTAAAAATGATATACAACAATTTTAATTACATGGCCCTGTTAAATAGCGGCATAAAAATTGGGCCTTTGGTTTTGGTGGCGCCAGAACACTGTAACCCCTCACAGTTACTCTTATTGGGCACAGGAACAGGCCCTGCTTAACTATTATTTAAAAAATTGTAATTACCCCCGCACAGTTACTCTTGTTGTTTATTTAACGGTCCCTGCTGTTAAATATTATATCAAAAATTGTAATTACATGTGCCTGTAAAACAGGGGCAGAAAAATTGGGTCTCTGGTTTTGGTGGCGCCAGAACACTGTAACCCCTCACAGTTACTCTTGTTGGGCACAGGAACAGGCCCTGCTTAACTATTATTTAAAAAATTGTAATTACATGCCCCTGTTAAACAGGGGCAGAAAAATTGGGTCTCTGGTTTTGGTGGCGCCAGAACACTGTAAGCCCTCACAGTTACTCTTGTTGGGCGCAGAAACGGGCCTTGCTGTGAAATATTATATCAAACATTGTAATTCCATGACCCTGTTAGACAGGGGCAGAACAATTGGGCACCTCACTTCCTCACTGCAATCCTCAATAGCTGCATTCCCCACCTCAGGGAAATAGGTGCTAGACACTACTATGAAAGATATGCTTATGTCACTACAATCCTCCCTCATGTCCAATCTGTCCTCCTGATACATAAGTTTGCTGCAGATATGCAGTATATGGGGGATAGAGTGCACTATATGGAAAGTAAAGGAGGAATGCACTGACACAGTGAATGATATGGTGGATGCATATGCAGAGCATAAAGAGGATTCTATGTGGATCAAGGCAATGCTGGCTGATCTAGATGACCGCTCTGGACATAATAACATTAAAATACGTGGTATCCCTGAGTCCATTCTGCCCATTCCGCCCGCAGAGCTGCGCAAGTTTGCTAGCACTATGTTTTCCGCACTTCTACCAGAATTATCTCCAATAGAGCTCAATATTGACCGTATTCACAGAATACCTAAACCATGCCACCTAGAAGAAGCTATCCCCAGGGATGTGCTCCTGAGGATCCATTTCTATCAGGCCAAAGAACAAATCCTATCAAAGTCAAGGGAAACTCCCACACTCCCAGCACCATATTCAGATATCCAATTGTTTGCAGATCTCTCACAATTTACACTACAAATGAAGGAAACTGAAAACGGTGACAAAAGCTCTTAATAACCACAAGATAACCTACAAGTGGCACCCTCTGTCAACTATACTGGCCACTTACAATGGAGTCCCACGCACAATTTCCACAATGGAAGGAGGATTGAAACTTCTACACATCCCAACCCATCCAATTCCAACAGGTCGCCCAACACCTTTTCCTTTGGGAACAGCCGTGGAAATTTCAAGACCAATCACAAATAATTGATCTTACTTTGCCAACATGAATCAACAGCAATATGTCCGGTCAGGCTTCACGCTCAACCAACCAGTTTTTGAACTTTGCCCCAAGTTCGGTCAGCACCTCTCAAGAGTTACATGCTGCTGACGTGTTTATTTGTTGTATTTTGAGCTGTATTTCTTTTTTATTGTTTATTCTTTCTTTATTTCTGTTGAATCCATTTTTGAACTTACCTTTCCAAAACCTTAATCCAGAAGCAAAACGTCCACAGTTCATTCCTAACTTGTTTTATAACCTTCTTAGAATCCTTAACAATTTTGCAGTTCAAGTCAGAGCTTCCAAGGACAGACTACCTGGAAGCTCCGACTTGAATTGCAAAATTGACCACTCCCAATCGTAAGTCCCCTACAACGTTTCAGCATAGCAACACCCACCAACATGTCTTTCATACTGTCCCTAAATGCAAAGGGTCTAAACCATCCTGCAAAACGAACATCCATGTGGAAAACAGCTTTAGCACTTAAATGTGATATTCTTTGCGACTAAGAGGCACATTTTGCTCAAGACGCATCTCCCTGTTGCAAACATAGACAATTCCCACATACGTTTCAAGCCTCCTACTCCAAGAGGCATTTTAATAGCCACAAGGAACACTATTTCCTTTCAAATCCAAAAAAGCATTGCAGATCCGGAAGGACGTTACATCATCCTAATTTGTACAATCAACAACGTACAATATACATTAGTCTCCATCTACACCCCGAACCAAGGTCAGATGCACTTCCTCAAAAAGACTCTGAACACAGCGAGAAAAGTACAACAAGGTCACCTGTTGATCAGTGGAGACTTTCATTTAGTTCAAAATAATGTAATATACTCGACCGTAGGGGCTAAGAGAAACGCATCCCCTCTAAACAAATGTATTATTTCTAACGATTTATTTGACTTGTGTAGGTGTTGTCATGCGAGCAAACGTGACTATACTCACCTGTCGCCACGCCACAACACATACTCACGAATAGATCTCTTCCTTTATGACAAGTGGTTACTTCAAAATGTATCGGCTTCGGACATCCACACTACCACCTGGTCAGATCATGCCCCTATCAGCATTGCCATAGCCGTTAAATTTTCTCAACCTAACTCCTACTTATGAAGAGTTAACAACTACCTTCTCCAAAACGCCTGCTATTCCACCCCCCTTCAACTCCAACTAGAGGAATTTTTCTCAATTAATTCTGAATCAGTATCTGACCCGCTAGTGGTGTGGAATACCCATAAAGCCATCATTAAGAGGAGTATTTATCCAAAAAGGGCTAGAGTAAAGACAAAGAGAACACAAATGTTAGATGAAATAACAGCAGACATAGCAGCCACTGAATCTGTGAATAAGACTAATCCTTCCCCACTACTCCAATCCAAAATCTTCTCACTACGCCATGAATTACGCTCTCTACTCCTTGAGTCCTTCAATAGGATGTATAGCAAGCTTATAGCGACTACATACACAACAGGGAACAAGGCGGGTAAAGCAATGTCCTTATGGGTCAAGGGCCATAGAACCAAAACTAAAATCCCATTCCAATTCGACCCTCATACTAACGAGAAATTACTTAACCCCTTAAGGACTGGGTCACGCACATTTAAGTCAGCAGAATGGGACGGACAGGCAAATCACGTCACTTTAAATTTTCCCCTGCCGCGAGCTCCAAGATCGCGCCACGGGACCCGCGGACTTGATGCCTGCCGGTGTCCCGCGAGCTGCAGAATGGGGGATGCCTGTGTAAACAAGCATCTCCCCGTTCTGCCTAGTGACACTGACACTGATCGTCTGGTCCCTCTCATCGGGAGCAGCGATCAGTGACGTGTCACATGAAGCCACGCCCCTAACAGTTAGAATCACTCCCTAGGACACACTTAACCCCTTCTTCGCCTCCTAGTGGTTAACCCCTTCACTGCCTGTCACATTTATACAGTAATCAGTGCATTTTTTTTTTTGCACTGATCGCTGTATAAATGTGAATGGTCCCAAAATAGCACCAAAAGTGTCCGATGTGTCCGCCATAATGTCGCAGTCAAGATAAAAATCGCTGATCACCGCCATTACTAGTAAACAAAAAATGATTAATAAAAATGCCATAAAACTACCCCTATTTTGTAGACACTATAACTTTTGCGCAAACCAATCAATAAACACTTATTGTGATTTTTTTTACCAAAAATATGTAGAAGAATAAGTATCGGCCTAAACTGAGGAAAAAAATGTTTTTTTATATATTTTTGGGGGATATTTATTATAGCAAAAAGTAAAAAATATTGCTTTTTTTTTCAAAATCGTCGCTCTATTTTTGTTTATAGCCCAAAAAAAAACAAAAAACGCAGAGGTGATCAAATACCACCAAAAGAAAGCTCTATTTGTGGGAAAAAAGGGACGTCAATTTTGTTTGAAAGCCACGTCGCACGATCCCGCAATTGTCATATAAAGCGACGCAGTGCCAAATCGCAAAGAGTGCTCTGGTCTTTGGCCAGCCAAATGGTCCGGGCTGAAGTGGTTATACCCAATTCCATCGCCAATGCATTCAGTGCATACAATTTTCACACTATTTTCAATTAGTGTACTGTGTCCTTTGCACAGTGTGCACCTAAAGCTACCTGAAGACAATTGCTGGTGTTCTCATACTAATACCACAGGCAGGGAGCTGCAGTATTTTCAGTTAGTGTACTGTGTCCTTTGAACAGTGTGCACCTAAAGCTACCTGAAGACAATTGCTGGTGTTCTCATACTAATACCACAGCTGCAGTATTTTCAGTTAGTGTACTGTGTCCTTTTCACAGTGTGCACCTAAAGCTACCTGAATACAATTGATGGTGTTCTCATACTAATACCACAGGCAGGGAGCTGCAGTATTTTCAGTTAGTGTACTGTGTCCTATGCACAGTGTGCACCTAAAGCTACCTGAAGACAATTGCTGGTGTTCTCATACTAATAATACTACAGGCAGGCAGTTGATTCTGCTAGCTGCAGTATAATCAGTATATATTTATACATTCCAGCTTTGTGCAGCTACATCTCACTGCAGGCCATTAGTATGTCTGGAAGGACAACAAGGAGAGGCAGACAGTCACAAGCCAATAAAAGAGGGCAAGCAGGCTCTGTGTCTAGAGGCAACAGTGCTGATCGTGGACACGGTGCAGCCTCATCAGCATGTGGCCGTGGGACACGCTTGTCCTTTTTTTCAGCAGCTGGCTGTGTTGACATGCAACATGCCGAAGACTTGGTAGAGTGGATGACCAAGCCGTCCTCATCCTCCTCATCCTCTCTTTTTTTTATTCTTTATTTTCTTAAAACAGGGTATACAGATATAACATTGCCATTTAGAGAAAACATATAAGAAAACCTTATTTAAACCATAATATTTCACATTCATTATTTACTATCGTCTTCTGGCCTCTTCTTCCTATTGCCCCTCTTCTTTTTTTCTTTTCTCTCCCTCTACATCTCCTTCTTCCCTTATCCCTGTTGCCCTTTCCTATTTCCCCTATCCTCCCCCCCTTTCCTTCCCTCAACCCCAATTTCCTCCCTTCTTTACTCCTGCTTTATGCAGGAGAACATTAGATACGCATCAAGACACACAAAACAAAAAAAACCCTAAAAAATTCCTTAATCTGGGTGTGGAACTTCTCGAAGAGCCCCTTCTTAAACCTCTTACACACGACCGAGTTTCTCATCAAAAAACGACAAGAAAACTGCCGAGAGAGCTTTCTTGCTGAGAAAACCGTTCGTGTGTATGGTTTCTCATCGAGAAAACTGCCGGGAATCTCGACGAGAAAAATAGAGAACCTGCTCTCTATTTTCTCATCAGGATTCAGTTTTTTCTCGTCGGGTTTCTTGTCGGCCTGTTTTGCGACGAGAAAACCGGTCGTGTGTATGCTTTTCCGAGTCTTAAAAAATCGCGCATGCTCAGAATCAAGTATGAGACGGGAGCGCTTCTTCTGGTAAAACAAGCCTTTGTAAATGAGATAGCACATTTGTCACGCTGTAAATTATTGCATTGTTTAAATGTTGCGCATTTAAATCTTCTTTAGAATGGTACAATAATGAAAAGTAATGAACTTGTTTTGCTGCTGATATTCACACAGAGTTCTGACTAACTTTTTTAAACATTTTTCATGCTGATCTCATGAATATTTTGCTGTATTATATAGAGCAAGATCTCCTTAATATTTATATATTTTAAATTTGGAATACAGATCTTCATTTTAAATGATTATTTAATTTCTAGTGATCTCCATGATTTTAATTTTAATTTTTGTTGTGTCAAATTTACCAAATAAATTTTATTATCTTGTATTTTTGGACCTTCAAATAGATTGTTTTGTGTTATCTGTCCCTTTTTTTTTTTTAAATGTATCTGCCTACTCCAAAGCTAATTTTTTTATTTTTATAAAAACACATAGTCAAGTATTAACTGTAAAAAAAAAAAAAAACATTTATTCTGGTATATAACCAAATAAATAGAAGGCAGCGCTGGAGAGCCTACTGCCATTTGTGCATCCATGGGACCCCAGAGCACACATCAACCCTGTGTGGACAATAAAATTGGGAGCTTGACAAGCATATCAGTTGTGAGCACAATCTGATGCTGGACTCCCAGAGGTCAGGAACAGCAGCAGGTGATATATATGTCCAAAGTCTGTGGTACTACAACAGGCTGCCTTCTGTCACATTGAACCAAGGCCATCACTTCCTGGTCTTCTTGGCAGCCTTCCCTGCAGCCTTCTCTGCAGCCTTCCTTTTGCGTGTGGCTGAAGGCTGTGCCACTGGAGGTGTACTTGTGTCAGGAGGAGGAGAAGGAGGTGGAGGAGAAGAAGAAGGTGGAGGAGGAGGAGGAGGAGGAAGGAGGTTGAGGTTGCATAAGCTTGGCGACCTCACATATGGCCGCATTGGGGGTAATTCTCCCCATCACCCCCTTGTTCATTAAGGTGATCAGCAGTGGCTCGCATAGGAGGCATTGTTCTATGCTCATACTATTGAATTTGGCCCCAACTAGGCCTCTTCGGTGGATGTTGGCTCCTGGAGGGTGGCATGTGCCTCTCTAATCAGGGCCATTAATGCCTCACTTGTGCTCCTGTCCCTCCTGGTTCTTTTTGTAAGGCGGATGGGAGGCACCTGAGATCTGGTCCTGCTACTTGGAACGGCCACCTCCTGTCTGCCACTGGGCCCGGCCACCTCCTGGCTCACAGTGGGCACTGCCGCCTCCTGGCTCACAGTGGGCCCTGCCTCCTCCTGGCTCACAGTGGGCACTGCCACCTCCTGGCTCACAGTGGGCCCTGCCTCCTCCTGGCTCACAGTGGGCCCTGCCTCCTCCTGTCTGACACTTTCCAGACCCTCATCCTGGCTGATGTCATCCTGTGTATGAAAAAGGGACATAGTTTGAGTTTTTAGTTCATCGATCGCACACAATTTTTAGCTCATGACTGTTGCAAATTGAATGTAAATCAATAGAAAAGACTATCATTATGACCACAGCAGTTTTCATTCTTCTCCCCAAATTTTTGGGCCACTACTGTCTATTGATATTTAGAACACTTTTTGATCAAAATTTTTTTTTTTGCTTTCCATATTAAAAAATTTTTTGCTGCATTCATTTTATCACAATAAATGTTTATAAAATACTATACCTGGCTCCAGATTTCCAAATCGGGTTCTTCCAGGATGGCAGCCTCCTCTTGCTCCAAAGAAGGCTCAGGTTGGCTGCAGGCAAGTCTGGGGGGAAGACTGGACAGTGATGGCCTTGGCTCAATGTGGTCATCCAGAAAGGACATCCTGCTGTAGTACCACAAATTCGGGACATAGACATCTTTTGCTGCTCCTCCTGACCTCTGAGAAGCCAGGACCCTAAAGCACTCAGTCCTGTATGTGCCTCTCAAGCTCCCAATTTTACTGTCCACCTATTGGATGGTTGCTGTGGGTATCTTGGTCTGCACAAATGGGAGCAGGCTCTCCAGCGCTGCTTTCCTCACACCTTTTTTTCTGTGAATGGGGTTTTTGGTCTCCCACAGAGCGGGTATCTCCATTACCCGGTCAATAAATTCCCCCAGAAATTCTTTATCTAAGAAAGCATTAATTTTTTGTCTGCAAAACAAAACACAAGACAAAAAAAGTAATGTCAGTCACACATTCTAAACTCAAGAAAATCTTAATCCCCATATATATCCTCAAACAATCTCTAGGCAGTATAGGCCACTGATTTCACAAAGTATAAAAATCACATACCTTCGGTCTCACATCCGTCACTTTTCCTCCTCTCTCCGCACACAGAACGTAGTAACGTCACATGTGTGTTTGCTTTATATACACTACGCATGAGTGAAAAACTCTGCACACATCGCCCGCCCATGACGTTCACATTATCAACTTTTCCCCCGCCCCTTCTCTTTCGGCGTGCAGACAGATATGGCAGAGTCACAGCAGGTGTCTGGTAATTCATCAAATAACAATGATGAGACCAGCCCGGACCGTGAAACGTCACGATCAAGGAGGAGATTCAAGGCATCTAATATGTCTTTCGCAGAGATGGCGGAGATGGTGGACATATTGCTAAAGTCGGATTATGATGCAAAGCATGGGCCGTATACACAACCTAATCTAAGGAAGGCCAAAATTATGAAGAAAGTAGTGAAAAGTCTGAAGAAGAATTTCGGGGTAAAAAGATCAAAGGAGCAGCTTAGAAAAAGGTGGTCTGACCTGAAACTGAGGGAGCCGGAGCAGTTAAGGAGCATTAAGAGCCAACTAAATTAGTCCTACTGTAATCATTAATGTAAGTACAGTATAGTATATATACTTACAGGTTCACTTGAAAATGATATCCATCGAGGATGGGGGTGTTCTGAGGTCTGTTCGTGCTGCTCTGCTGGCTCTGGCAAAGTTCACTTCCACGTTCCAGACTGGTTAGCATGGAGCTTCCTGTCATGTGACACTGCAGAGAAGCCTGTGCAAACAAAAATCGACATCTCCTACACCTCACGGCTGAGGGGAACTTTGCCAGAGCCAGCAGAGCAGCACCAACAGACCTCAGAACACCCCCATCCTCTATGGATATCATTTTCAAGTGAACCTGTAACTATATATACTATACTTACATTAATGATTACAGTAGGACTAATTTAGTTGGCGCCTCCACCCCCTTCTTTTTTACACTTCTTGCTGACAGAGGACATGGACACCCTCTGAGGATGGCTGCCTCCTCTTGTTTTTTAATATACAGATTGACTTAGAAGTGCCATTAGAGCCACTATTACATTCATTTTAAAGGCATCACATCGCTAGGAGCGCTGGAATCCCCCCCTTTTCCACGAAGGAGCATTAAGAGAATGCTAGAAAAAAGTAAGTACTTCTCCTGTGTTCCTATTATTGTATTTCAGAACTTGCATGTTGCTCCATGTTGTTGCTTTTTACTATTGTTCCTTAGAAAATGGCATCTCGCTAAATTTAGTGGACCCAGTAATCGGTCATTACAGACACATCGTTTGCCCACTACATACGATGTTTGGAGAAGATACAGGGTTCCAATAATTTATAGACATGCCTGTTTTTATTCCATAAATGTTATTACATTGTTGTCTAGATGATGTGTTTGGAACTAGAATGAAATGCAAACTTGAATCAGTGTAAAGGAGAGGACACTCAGCAGCTGTTCACACATCTGCACTCTGGAGCACTAGTGTGGGCCACCAGAACAACCTTTTTAGGGTGCCCCACACAGGTGCATCAGTGTATTTTTACTTGGGAGTAGTAGTATCCCCGGAACCGGCTGAGTATATTCAGCTAAACCTGGGTCCATTGCTGGTTAGACAGAAAGCGAAATTTAACAGCTGGTGTAAGCTTCCACTGTCAGTAGTAGGACGGGCAAACTTAATAAAAATGGTATGGGCCCCGCAGTTACTGTATGTATTTCATAACTCCCCCATGTGGATCTCCAATAAGTGGTTTAAACAGATTGACACACTAATGAGGGAATTAATCTGGAAAAAAAAAGACAGCCAGGATCAGTCTAGCTACCCTGCAGTATGGAAAGGACAGAGGAGGATTGGCAATACCCCACCCCAAAATGTACTTTTTGTCCTCACAGTTTCAGCAGATGGCAGGATGGGGGCGAGAAGGGAGGGAGGACCCGATATGTAAAATGGTGACTACATTCGCCCCAACACTAGAAGCGGCCTCCCATATGGAACTGGACCTGCCGAGCATACCAGACAAAGCACCCATTAGCGTCCTTCTCAAAAGAGTATGGGGGGAGATCCGGAAAGCTCTGAAGATAAAGGGTTTGCTGTCCTTTACTCCGATATGGCATAACCAGAGATACCCAGAGGTACAGGAACTGCAGGGCTTTACCCCCTAAAAAGAGAGGGGGATCTGGCTTTTTGCACAATTATATGAAGGGAAGGAGTTGAAGACATATGAACAGCTATGCCAGGAATTCCAGTTAAGCCCCAAGAGCTTTTATCATTACCTTCAGCTCTGTCACGCTCTGCAGGTACAACAAAGAACACATTCTATGATAGTGTCATCATCACCTATGCTAAGGGAAGTTCTTGGAGCGGATACCCGGAAGGGATTAATATAAAAAATGTATATGGAATTGCTGTCCTCGGTCCAGGACCTCTCTGAGAAGCCGAAGTAAATGGGTGGAAGACATAGGGGACTGTTTTGCTTTACGTCTATCTATTAAGGTTACTCTGTAGTAAAATCAAGGAAGCTTAAACTTCTGTAGTGTATCAATGCTTTACTAAACAAGGAAAAATCTGCACATACAACTGTAGGATGCACAATACAACACACTTATAGCTTACAAAATATATGCCTACAAATTTATATAAGCATGTACAACATGTACCGTATACATTAAGTAAACTAAATAATTACTCAACTTAGAGGTCAAGATGTAATGTCCATAGTTCCTTGCTCAGTCCAACTCCCAAAAACGTCTTCAAAGTTATCCAGCTTCAGGCAGGCATTTCTTCTTCCTTTCTCCCTCCAAAACACCAACTGTTGTTCCAAAAACATGTGTCTCCACCAAACACCTTTCCAAACCCCCCTCCCCATTACCTGTTTCCTGATCAATGGAGAGGGAGGGGCCCCTCCCACCCATTTCCAGCAGTATCAATGGAGGGGGAGGGAAGGGGCTCTTTACACATATCCTGTTACTACCTAAACTCTATATTATTATTATAAAGTCACCATAGAAATTGCCATAGCAACACATACCACCTCTTGACTTTATAGAATATATATAGAAAACTTCTTAAAGCCTTTTGTCCAGAAAAGGGCGAAATAAACCCCCCCTAAATGGGAGGAAAAAATTCCCTTTTGACCCCCATCTGGGCGGTCAGACTTTTGCTTTGTCCCTGGAAGGCTGCAACATTACTTTTGAGCAGGGTTAATGTCTTTGGCAGTTTGTGTAAAGAAAGTCCCAGATGAAAGTCTGTTGTCCTCTTGGTCATAAGGAAATGCTCAGATGAAAGTCAACTCCAATTCAGCCACCTTTAGGACATCATCCGCATCTTCATCAAGCTCTCTTCTGGTCTTCCTCCTCCCACCCAGCATGGTCGTCTGCTCTGCCTGCTCCACCTCTCGATGCTCAATATCTGAAAAGAGTAAGAGACAAAAGCAGATTATATGTTCATTTCCAACTGTGCCAAAAACATAGCTCACTGCTCACATTTCTCTATCTGCCCATTTGTAACTGCAAAACTATTGTAGGGTGCCCACTGTTGCCTTGAAACACTTTCACGGAAAGGCATTGACTTCCAACGTAACGAATAAACTTGCATGTCTCTCCGTGCCGTCCTTGGAAGAACAGAGGCCTGCTGCTTCACAGTATGGCACATTTTTGCAAAATGCCCCATTTCGTGGCAACAGAAACACTTAATGTGACTGAATCTACCATTCCCAACCATTTGCTTCCACTTCTTAAACAATGCAGGTGTAGGAATTCCATCTATTTCCTCTCTAGGGACCCCCACCTTAAGTAAATCAATCCACATGTGTCTCCTGGAGATCATAGGCCTTGCCTTCCTTGTATCTGAATCAACTCTGTAATTTGAGCTGATCAAATACTCAGCTTCCCGGTTATGAGAAGTAACAGTAGCACATGTCCTATTTCTGCTTACAGGCTTTGAGCCTTTGTCCTTTGTTAGAGCATCATTAGATTTATTCATGGGGGCTGCACACCGCTCATTCAAATCTTCAGCTCGGCCTACAGCGGTTTGAACACTCTTGGAAGCCACTGCAGGTTTAACTTTAATTACCCTACTTTCTAAATCTTTTGCCTTGCTTGCAGTTTCTTCCAAACACTTGGAGGCCACTGCAAGCTGCTTCTTTATTAAATCTCTTTCTAATTCTGCCTTTTCCCTCTTTTCAGATTCAATATGTAGAGCATGCAGGACATGCAAACCAAACACAGCAACTGCCCGCATCTCTCCCTTACTGAACCCAAAACTTTTGAGACTAAAATCTGAGGAAAGATCAGAGACTCCATCCCCCCAAGCTCTGTTCAAAGGAGAAGCATATCCAGCCATCTCCTTTGCAACAGACATCGACTGACTATTTCTGGCCCAGATAGGAAGGGTGCACGCCTTCAAGTCCTCCTGGACACCAGAAACTTTTGCAGCCTTACTCTTCCTAAACAGTGTACGCAGCATTTTTCCCCCAGTACAAGCAACAAAACACACCACAGAAAACAGGTCAGCTTCTGTTGAAATTTTAGCACAAATTCCGGCTACGAGCCCCCATTGTTTTGCTTTACGTCTATCTATTAAGGTTACTCTGTGGTAAAATCAAGGAAGCTTAAACTTCTGTAGTGTATCCATGCTTTACTAAACAAGGAAAAATCTGCACATACAACTGTAGGATACACAATACAACACACTTATAGCTTACAAAATATATGCCTACAAATATATATAAGCATGTACAACATGTACCGTATACATTAAGTAAACTAAATAATTACTCAACTTAGAGGTCAAGATATAATGTCCATAGTTCCTTGCTCAGTCCAACTCCCAAAAACGTCTTCAAAGTTATCCAGCTTCAGGCAGGCATTTCTTCTTCCTTTCTCCCTCCAAAACACCAACTGTTGTTCCAAAAACATGTGTCTCCACCAAACACCTTTCCAAACCCCCCTCCCCATTTCCTGTTTCCTGATCAATGGAGAGGGAGGGGCCCCTCCCACCCATTTCCAGCAGTATCAATGGAGGGGGAGGGAAGGGGCTCTTTACACATATCCTGTTACTACCTAAACTCTATATTATTATTATAAAGTCACCATAGAAATTGCCATAGCAACACAGGGACATAGATGGGAACCAGTGCGAAATGGCACTTAACTCTATCCCTGTGGTATCGTTATCTGCATCCCATAGATTATCACAACTATTAATTTTGCACAGGGCATATAGAACATCAGAGCAGCTATATAGGTGGGGAGGAAGAGATTCCCCCCTGTGTCCAAAATGTAAAGTACATAGGGGGGACTTTATACATTTAATATGGAAATGTCCAAAACTCTATAGGTACTGGGAGGAAGTCTCCCAGTGTATTACAAGACTAGCCCAGGTACCTGTCCCCCTAAACCTTTTAGTGTACCTGCTTGGAGCCATTGACACAGAAATGTTCCCAAGAGGAATGTATTGTATGTTGACCAGACTGATGTATCTGGCTAGGAAACTTTATAGAAAAATACTGGATGTCATCAGCGGTACCTACGGGAAAGCAGTGGATTTCATGTGTGAATTCTGTGCTTTTAAGAGAGCGATTGACGAACAGCCGAAGGGGTGGAGTGGGTAAATTTGATATCATATGGAAATCATGGCTGGGGGACGCCGATTTTGTGCCACCTCAATTAGTAGTGGAAAGACTCCAGATGTAAGATCCTTAGGGGCCGCAGGAGGGGAGGGCGGAGAAGAGAGGGAAAGCGCAAAAATTGTATATACAGATAGGGGTAAGCAGTGGTAATGGTGGAGGAAGTGAATTGTGATGATTAGATGCAAGGAAATAAAGGCGATGGATGTAGTTCGGGGGAAGGGGGGGAGGTGGGAAGGGGGAGAAAAAAGGGAAAAGAGAATATAGTAACAGGACAAAGTAATATGTACACAATGACTAACACAAAAAATGTAATGTTTCAATGGATAAAATGTAATAAGTGTTTGTATCATAAGAATAATTTTCTAAATAAAAAGGAGATGATATAAAAAAAGAAACTTGAATCAGTGTAAAGGAGAGGACACTCAGCAGCTGTTTACACATCTGCACTCTGGAGCACTAGTGTGGGCCACCAGAACAACCTTTTTAGGGTGCCCCACACAGGTGCATCAGTGTATTTTTGGGGTGCCTCCATGTGTAAAACTCGTCATAAAAAGGTGAATAGTCAAGATTTGTTTCTTTTTAAATAATGTCTTCAGCTTGTAACTCAAACAGACACTTGTACCCAACTTCCAAGCAATGTATCATGTTCCTATTTTTTCCCTAAAATATCTGTGTGCTAAGTATACCTTTTGTTTCATTCTCGTAGGGGACAGAAGACTTGGAGGACACCACTCCAGGGAGCACAGGAAACCCACACCACAGAGAGAACCCCAACCTCACCGAGAACCCCAACCTGAGGATGTGGAGGAAGTAGAAGAAGTGGAGGAAGGAGAAGTGGAGGAAGGAGAAGTGGATGACGTGGTGGAACTTGTCACCACAGCAGGTCAGTATCTGCCACCACAGCTTCAGGTAAGAGATGTAGGCCTGCAGAGTTATAATACCTTTTTAATTTTTTTTTAGGGGATGAAAATGTTGTTGAGAAAGAGTCCTCTTTTTTCTAGTGATAGTGCCCAAAGAATCATCCAGCAAGTTATGGAGTGTAGTAGTGAATAGGACAGAATGAAGTAAAGGATGAATGTTATGGAGCAAACATTTAAGGACATCATTGATGTTTTGCGGCGAATTGAATGAAGCACAAAACCCCCCTGTTTCTATTTTTCTTTAAAACATTTTTCACTTTTATACAATCAAGCCAAAATTTGAAGATGCACACAGTGTGTCAACATGTGCCATCTGCCATCGGGGGATATCCATGTACGGGTTTTGTGGATGCAAAACACGTCCATTGATCACCCATGATGGCAGATAGCACATGTTGACAATAGGGATCAGGAGGGAAATACCCCTTTTTAAAAACACTCTAAATTGTGTGCATCTTTACATTTTGGCTTGTTCAGTGGTGACAACATCCCATATTATGAAGGGCAGATAGAGACATTTTTCCTAAAATAGAATGTCTGATATTGCCGAGAGGTTTACAAAGTTGTATTTTGTTGTATGGTAATGAGAGTTTTGTATTTTCTTACCAAAAAAAAAAAAAGGCCTGTTTATGGCCAAACCAAAAAAAAAAAATCTTTTCTAACACCAAAATTTTTATATTTACCATGTGTGTGAATGTGCACAGAGTAAAATGTTTGAACAACAACAAAGTGTAGCTTCTTTATCAAATCCGCTATAACCTTTTTTGTGTATATTTTTGGTGTTACCAGTGAAATGGTTGGTATTTACTAAAGGAAAATACACTTGACACTACAAATGCACTAGGAAAAACTAGGAGACATCTAAAAAAAACACAACTCCCCTATGTGGATCCCAAATAAATGGTTCAAACGAATAGATACCCTGATGCGGGATTTGATATGGAAAAAAAAGATAGCCAGGATAAGCTTAACCACCCTGCAATATAGTAAGGACAGGGGGGGATTGGCAGTACCCCACCCCAAAATGTATTTTTTGGCCTCACAGTTAGGGATGAGCTTCGTGTTCGAGTCGAACATACGTTCGACTCGAACATCGGCTGTTCGATCGTTCGACGAAGAACGAACGATTTGTGCCGTTCGCGCCAAATTCGAGTGACGCGAACGGCCCACAATGCACTACGCCATCGCAGTGTCATCCAGGCGCTGTGATTGGCCAAGCATGCACTGTGACCCCGCATGCTTGGCCAATCACAGCGCCGGCAGCGAGGAGAGCAATGATTGGCCACAGGCAGGATGCCTGTGGCCAATTATTGCTGAGGGGGTTTAGTACACGCCCCACACTATAAAAGGCCGCCAGCGCGGCGGCCTTGTGTAGTGTGTTCCGGAGCAGGGAAAGAGAAGCATAGGCAGGGACAGTGTCATTTTTTTTCCTTTACTAATCCTGGATTCCTTGTGTTTAGGGACAAATAAGGATAGGTAGGGAGAGTGTCAGTGTGTTATTCTGTGCTAAACCTTGTTTGTAGGGACAGAGAGGTACACTGAGGGAAAGTGTCAGTGTGCTATTCTGTTCTAAACCAATCTTGCTGAACCATATTTTCAATCCTTGAGTTTAGGGACAGAGAGGTACAGTGAGGGAAAGTGTCAGTGTGCTATTCTGTGCTAAATCTTGTTTGTAGGGACAGAGTAGGACAGTGAGGGAAAGTGTCAGTGTGCTATTCTGTTCTAAACCAATTTTGCTGAACCATATTTGAAATCCTTGAGTTTAGGGACAGAGAGGTACAGTGAGTGAAACTGACAGTGTGCTATTCTGTTCTAAAGCAATTTTGCTGAACCATATTTGAAATCCTTGAGTTTAGGGACAGAGAGGTACAGTGAGTGAAACTGACAGTGTGCTATTCTGTTCTAAACCAATTTTGCTGTTCCATATTTGAAATCCTTGAGTTTAGGGACAGAGAAGGACACTCGTGTAAACTATCAGTGTGCTATTCTGTGCTTAATCTTGTTTGTAGGGAGGGACAGAGTAGGACAGTGAGGGAAAGTGTCAGTGTGCTATTCTGTTCTAAACCAATTTTGCTGAACCATATTTGAAATCCTTGAGTTTAGGGACAGAGAGGTACAGTGAGTGAAACTGACAGTGTGCTATTCTGTTCTAAACCAATTTTGCTGTTCCATATTTGAAATCCTTGAGTTTAGGGACAGAGAAGGACACTTGTGTAAACTATCAGTGTGCTATTCTGTGCTTAATCTTGTTTGTAGGGAGGGACAGAGTAGGACAGTGAGGGAAAGTGTCAGTGTGCTATTCTGTTCTAAACCAATTTTGCTGTTCCATATTTGAAATCTTTGAGTTTAGGGACAGAGAAGGACACTCGTGGAAACTATCAGTGTGCTATTCTGTGCTTAATCTTGTTTGTAGGGAGGGACAGAGTAGGACAGTGAGGGAAAGTGTCAGTGTGCTATTCTGTTCTAAACCAATTTTGCTGGACCATATTTGAAATCCTTGAGTTTAGGGACAGAGAGGTACAGTGAGTGAAACTGACAGTGTGCTATTCTGTTCTAAACCAATTTTGCTGTTCCATATTTGAAATCCTTGAGTTTAGGGACAGAGAAGGACACTCGTGGAAACTATCAGTGTGCTATTCTGTGCTTAATCTTGTTTGTAGGGAGGGACAGAGTAGGACAGTGAGGGAAAGTGTCAGTGTGCTATTCTGTTCTAAACCAATTTTGCTGAACCATATTTGAAATCCTTGAGTTTAGGGACAGAGAGGTACAGTGAGTGAAACTGACAGTGTGCTATTCTGTTCTAAACCAATTTTGCTGTTCCATATTTGAAATCCTTGAGTTTAGGGACAGAGAAGGACACTCGTGTAAACTATCAGTGTGCTATTCTGTGCTTAATCTTGTTTGTAGGGAGGGACAGAGTAGGACAGTGAGGGAAAGTGTCAGTGTGCTATTCTGTTCTAAACCAATTTTGCTGAACCATATTTGAAATCCTTGAGTTTAGGGACAGAGAGGTACAGTGAGTGAAACTGACAGTGTGCTATTCTGTTCTAAACCAATTTTGCTGTTCCATATTTGAAATCCTTGAGTTTAGGGACAGAGAAGGACACTCGTGTAAACTATCAGTGTGCTACTCTGTGCTTAATCTTGTTTGTAGGGAGGGACAGAGTAGTACAGTGAGGGAAAGTGTCAGTGTGCTATTCTGTTCTAAACCAATTTTGCTGAACCATATTTGAAATCCTTGAGTTTAGGGACAGAGAGGTACAGTGAGTGAAACTGACAGTGTGCTATTCTGTTCTAAACCAATTTTGCTGTTCCATATTTGAATATCTTGAGTTAAGGGACATAGAAGGACACTCGTGTAAACTATCAGTGTGCTATTCTGTGCTTAATCTTGTTTGTAGGGAGGGACAGAGTAGGACAGTGAGGGAAAGTGTCAGTGTGCTATTCTGTTCTAAACCAATTTTGCTGAACCATATTTGAAATCCTTGAGTTTAGGGACAGAGAAGGACACTCGTGTAAACTATCAGTGTACTATTCTGTGCTTAATCTTGTTTGTAGGGAGGGACAGAGTAGGACAGTGAGGGAAAGTGTCAGTGTGCTATTCTGCTCTAAACCAATTTTGCTGAACCATATTTGAAATCCTTGAGTTTAGGGACAGAGAGGTACAGTGAGTGAAACTGACAGTGTGCTATTCTGTTCTAAACCAATTTTGCTGTTCCATATTTGAAATCCTTGAGTTTAGGGACAGAGAAGGACACTCGTGTAAACTATCAGTGTGCTATTCTGTGCTTAATCTTGTTTGTAGGGAGGGACAGAGTAGGACAGTGAGGGAAAGTGTCAGTGTGCTATTCTGTTCTAAACCAATTTTGCTGAACCATATTTGAAATCCTTGAGTTTAGGGACAGAGAGGTACAGTGAGTGAAACTGACAGTGTGCTATTCTGTTCTAAACCAATTTTGCTGTTCCATATTTGAAATCCTTGAGTTTAGGGACAGAGAAGGACACTCGTGTAAACTATCAGTGTGCTATTCTGTGCTTAATCTTGTTTGTAGGGAGGGACAGAGTAGGACAGTGAGGGAAAGTGTCCGTGTGCTATTCTGTTCTAAACCAATTTTGCTGAACCATATTTGAAATCCTTGAGTTTAGGGACAGAGAGGTACAGTGAGTGAAACTGACAGTGTGCTATTCTGTTCTAAAACAATTTTGCTGTTCCATATTTGAAATCCTTGAGTTTAGGGACAGAGAAGGACACTCGTGTAAAATATCAGTGTGCTATTCTGTGCTTAATCTTGTTTGTAGGGAGGGACAGAGTAGGACAGTGAGGGAAAGTGTCAGTGTGCTATTCTGTTCTAAACCAATTTTGCTGAACCATATTTCAAATCCTTGAGTTTAGGGACAGAGAGGTACAGTGAGTGAAACTGACAGTGTGCTATTCTGTTCTAAACCAATTTTGCTGTTCCATATTTGAAATCCTTGAGTTTAGGGACAGAGAAGGACACTTGTGTAAACTATCAGTGTGCTATTCTGTGCTTAATCTTGTTTGTAGGGAGGGACAGAGTAGGACAGTGAGGGAAAGTGTCAGTGTGCTATTCTGTTCTAAACCAATTTGCTGAACCATATTTGAAATCCTTGAGTTTAGGGACAGAGAGGTACAGTGAGTGAAACTGACAGTGTGCTATTCTGTTCTAAACCAATTTTGCTGTTCCATATTTGAAATCCTTGAGTTTAGGGACAGAGAAGGACATTCGTGGAAACTATCAGTGTGCTATTCTGTGCTTAATCTTGTTTGTAGGGAGGGACAGAGTAGGACAGTGAGGGAAAGTGTCAGTGTGCTATTCTGTTCTAAACCAATTTTGCTGAACCATATTTGAAATCCTTGAGTTTAGGGACAGAGAGGTACAGTGAGTGAAACTGACAGTGTGCTATTCTGTTCTAAACCAATTTTGCTGTTCCATATTTGAAATCCTTGAGTTTAGGGACAGAGAAGGACACTCGTGTAAAATATCAGTGTGCTATTCTGTGCTTAATCTTGTTTGTAGGGAGGGACAGAGTAGGACAGTGAGGGAAAGTGTCAGTGTGCTATTCTGTTCTAAACCAATTTTGCTGAACCATATTTGAAATCCTTGAGTTTAGGGACAGAGAGGTACAGTGAGTGAAACTGACAGTGTGCTATTCTGTTCTAAACCAATTTTGCTGTTCCATATTTGAAATCCTTGAGTTTAGGGACAGAGAAGGACACTCGTGGAAACTATCAGTGTGCTATTCTGTGCTTAATCTTGTTTGTAGGGAGGGACAGAGTAGGACAGTGAGGGAAAGTGTCAGTGTGCTATTCTGTTCTAAACCAATTTTGCTGAACCATATTTGAAATCCTTGAGTTTAGGGACAGAGAGGTACAGTGAGTGAAACTGACAGTGTGCTATTCTGTTCTAAACCAATTTTGCTGTTCCATATTTGAAATCCTTGAGTTTAGGGACAGAGAAGGACACTCGTGTAAACTATCAGTGTGCTATTCTGTGCTTAATCTTGTTTGTAGGGAGGGACAGAGTAGGACAGTGAGGGAAAGTGTCAGTGTGCTATTCTGTTCTAAACCAATTTTGCTGAACCATATTTAAAAACCTTGAGTTTAGGGACAGAGAGGTACAGTGAGTGAAACTGACAGTGTGCTATTCTGTTCTAAACCAATTTTGCTGTTCCATATTTGAAATCCTTGAGTTTAGGGACAGAGAAGGACACTCGTGTAAACTATCAGTGTGCTATTCTGTGCTTAATCTTGTTTGTAGGGAGGGACAGAGTAGGACAGTGAGGGAAAGTGTCAGTGTGCTATTCTGTTCTAAACCAATTTTGCTGAACCATATTTGAAATCCTTGAGTTTAGGGACAGAGAGGTACAGTGAGTGAAACTGACAGTGTGCTATTCTGTTCTAAACCAATTTTGCTGTTCCATATTTGAAATCCTTGAGTTTAGGGACAGAGAAGGACACTCGTGTAAACTATCAGTGTGCTATTCTGTGCTTAATCTTGTTTGTAGGGAGGGACAGAGTAGGACAGTGAGGGAAAGTGTCAGTGTGCTATTCTGTTCTAAACCAATTTTGCTGAACCATATTTGAAATCCTTGAGTTTAGGGACAGAGAGGTACAGTGAGTGAAACTGACAGTGTGCTATTCTGTTCTAAACCAATTTTGCTGTTCCATATTTGAAATCCTTGAGTTTAGGGACAGAGAAGGACACTCGTGTAAACTATCAGTGTGCTATTCTGTGCTTAATCTTGTTTGTAGGGAGGGACAGAGTAGGACAGTGAGGGAAAGTGTCAGTGTGCTATTCTGTTCTAAACCAATTTTGCTGAACCATATTTGAAATCCTTGAGTTTAGGGACAGAGAGGTACAGTGAGTGAAACTGACAGTGTGCTATTCTGTTCTAAACCAATTTTGCTGTTCCATATTTGAAATCCTTGAGTTTAGGGACAGAGAAGGACACTCGTGTAAACTATCAGTGTGCTATTCTGTGCTTAATCTTGTTTGTAGGGAGGGACAGAGTAGGACAGTGAGGGAAAGTGTCAGTGTGCTATTCTGTTCTAAACCAATTTTGCTGAACCATATTTGAAATCCTTGAGTTTAGGGACAGAGAGGTACAGTGAGTGAAACTGACAGTGTGCTATTCTGTTCTAAACCAATTTTGCTGTTCCATATTTGAAATCCTTGAGTTTAGGGACAGAGAAGGACACTCGTGTAAAATATCAGTGTGCTATTCTGTGCTTAATCTTGTTTGTAGGGAGGGACAGAGTAGGACAGTGAGGGAAAGTGTACGTGTGCTATTCTGTTCTAAACCAATTTTGCTGAACCATATTTGAAATCCTTGAGTTTAGGGACAGAGAGGTACAGTGAGTGAAACTGACAGTGTGCTATTCTGTTCTAAACCAATTTTGATGTTCCATATTTGAAATCCTTGAGTTTAGGGACAGAGAAGGACACTCGTGTAAACTATCAGTGTGCTATTCTGTGCTTAATCTTGTTTGTAGGGAGGGACAGAGTAGGACAGTGAGGGAAAGTGTCAGTGTGCTATTCTGTTCTAAACCAATTTTGCTGAACCATATTTGAAATCCTTGAGTTTAGGGACAGAGAGGTACAGTGAGTGAAACTGACAGTGTGCTATTCTGTTCTAAACCAATTTTGCTGTTCCATATTTGAAATCCTTGAGTTTAGGGACAGAGAAGGACACTCGTGTAAACTATCAGTGTGCTATTCTGTGCTTAATCTTGTTTGTAGGGAGGGACAGAGTAGGACAGTGAGGGAAAGTGTCAGTGTGCTATTCTGTTCTAAACCAATTTTGCTGAACCATATTTGAAATCCTTGAGTTTAGGGACAGAGAGGTACAGTGAGTGAAACTGACAGTGTGCTATTCTGTTCTAAACCAATTTTGCTGTTCCATATTTGAAATCCTTGAGTTTAGGGACAGAGAAGGACACTCGTGTAAACTATCAGTGTGCTATTCTGTGCTTAATCTTGTTTGTAGGGAGGGACAGAGTAGGACAGTGAGGGAAAGTGTCAGTGTGCTATTCTGTTCTAAACCAATTTTGCTGAACCATATTTGAAATCCTTGAGTTTAGGGACAGAGAGGTACAGTGAGTGAAACTGACAGTGTGCTATTCTGTTCTAAAACAATTTTGCTGTTCCATATTTGAAATCCTTGAGTTTAGGGACAGAGAAGGACACTCGTGTAAAATATCAGTGTGCTATTCTGTGCTTAATCTTGTTTGTAGGGAGGGACAGAGTAGGACAGTGAGGGAAAGTGTCAGTGTGCTATTCTGTTCTAAACCAATTTTGCTGAACCATATTTGAAATCCTTGAGTTTAGGGACAGAGAGGTACAGTGAGTGAAACTGACAGTGTGCTATTCTGTTCTAAACCAATTTTGCTGTTCCATATTTGAAATCCTTGAGTTTAGGGACAGAGAAGGACACTCGTGTAAAATATCAGTGTGCTATTCTGTGCTTAATCTTGTTTGTAGGGAGGGACAGAGTAGGACAGTGAGGGAAAGTGTCAGTGTGCTATTCTGTTCTAAACCAATTTTGCTGAACCATATTTGAAATCCTTGAGTTTAGGGACAGAGAGGTACAGTGAGTGAAACTGACAGTGTGCTATTCTGTTCTAAACCAATTTTGCTGTTCCATATTTGAAATCCTTGAGTTTAGGGACAGAGAAGGACACTCGTGTAAACTATCAGTGTGCTATTCTGTGCTTAATCTTGTTTGTAGGGAGGGACAGAGTAGGACAGTGAGGGAAAGTGTCAGTGTGCTATTCTGTTCTAAACCAATTTTGCTGAACCATATTTGAAATCCTTGAGTTTAGGGACAGAGAGGTACAGTGAGTGAAACTGACAGTGTGCTATTCTGTTCTAAACCAATTTTGCTGTTCCATATTTGAAATCCTTGAGTTTAGGGACAGAGAAGGACACTCGTGTAAACTATCAGTGTGCTATTCTGTGCTTAATCTTGTTTGTAGGGAGGGACAGAGTAGGACAGTGAGGGAAAGTGTCAGTGTGCTATTCTGTTCTAAACCAATTTTGCTGAACCATATTTGAAATCCTTGAGTTTAGGGACAGAGAGGTACAGTGAGTGAAACTGACAGTGTGCTATTCTGTTCTAAACCAATTTTGCTGTTCCATATTTGAAATCCTTGAGTTTAGGGACAGAGAAGGACACTCGTGTAAACTATCAGTGTGCTATTCTGTGCTTAATCTTGTTTGTAGGGAGGGACAGAGTAGGACAGTGAGGGAAAGTGTCAGTGTGCTATTCTGTTCTAAACCAATTTTGCTGAACCATATTTGAAATCCTTGAGTTTAGGGACAGAGAGGTACAGTGAGTGAAACTGACAGTGTGCTATTCTGTTCTAAACCAATTTTGCTGTTCCATATTTGAAATCCTTGAGTTTAGGGACAGAGAAGGACACTCGTGTAAACTATCAGTGTGCTATTCTGTGCTTAATCTTGTTTGTAGGGAGGGACAGAGTAGGGCAGTGAGGGAAAGTGTCAGTGTGCTATTCTGTTCTAAACCAATTTTGCTGAACCATATTTGAAATCCTTGAGTTTAGGGACAGAGAGGTACAGTGAGTGAAACTGACAGTGTGCTATTCTGTTCTAAACCAATTTTGCTGTTCCATATTTGAAATCCTTGAGTTTAGGGACAGAGAAGGACACTCGTGTAAAATATCAGTGTGCTATTCTGTGCTTAATCTTGTTTGTAGGGAGGGACAGAGTAGGACAGTGAGGGAAAGTGTCCGTGTGCTATTCTGTTCTAAACCAATTTTGCTGAACCATATTTGAAATCCTTGAGTTTAGGGACAGAGAGGTACAGTGAGTGAAACTGACAGTGTGCTATTCTGTTCTAAACCAATTTTGATGTTCCATATTTGAAATCCTTGAGTTTAGGGACAGAGAAGGACACTCGTGTAAACTATCAGTGTGCTATTCTGTGCTTAATCTTGTTTGTAGGGAGGGACAGAGTAGGACAGTGAGGGAAAGTGTCAGTGTGCTATTCTGTTCTAAACCAATTTTGCTGAACCATATTTCAAATCCTTGAGTTTAGGGACAGAGAGGTACAGTGAGTGAAACTGACAGTGTGCTATTCTGTTCTAAACCAATTTTGCTGTTCCATATTTGAAATCCTTGAGTTTAGGGACAGAGAAGGACACTTGTGTAAACTATCAGTGTGCTATTCTGTGCTTAATCTTGTTTGTAGGGAGGGACAGAGTAGGACAGTGAGGGAAAGTGTCAGTGTGCTATTCTGTTCTAAACCAATTTTGCTGAACCATATTTGAAATCCTTGAGTTTAGGGACAGAGAGGTACAGTGAGTGAAACTGACAGTGTGCTATTCTGTTCTAAACCAATTTTGCTGTTCCATATTTGAAATCCTTGAGTTTAGGGACAGAGAAGGACACTCGTGGAAACTATCAGTGTGCTATTCTGTGCTTAATCTTGTTTGTAGGGAGGGACAGAGTAGGACAGTGAGGGAAAGTGTCAGTGTGCTATTCTGTTCTAAACCAATTTTGCTGAACCATATTTGAAATCCTTGAGTTTAGGGACAGAGAGGTACAGTGAGTGAAACTGACAGTGTGCTATTCTGTTCTAAACCAATTTTGCTGTTCCATATTTGAAATCCTTGAGTTTAGGGACAGAGAAGGACACTCGTGTAAACTATCAGTGTGCTATTCTGTGCTTAATCTTGTTTGTAGGGAGGGACAGAGTAGGACAGTGAGGGAAAGTGTCAGTGTGCTATTCTGTTCTAAACCAATTTTGCTGAACCATATTTGAAATCCTTGAGTTTAGGGACAGAGAGGTACAGTGAGTGAAACTGACAGTGTGCTATTCTGTTCTAAACCAATTTTGCTGTTCCATATTTGAAATCCTTGAGTTTAGGGACAGAGAAGGACACTCGTGTAAACTATCAGTGTGCTATTCTGTGCTTAATCTTGTTTGTAGGGAGGGACAGAGTAGGACAGTGAGGGAAAGTGTCAGTGTGCTATTCTGTTCTAAACCAATTTTGCTGAACCATATTTGAAATCCTTGAGTTTAGGGACAGAGAGGTACAGTGAGTGAAACTGACAGTGTGCTATTCTGTTCTAAACCAATTTTGCTGTTCCATATTTGAAATCCTTGAGTTTAGGGACAGAGAAGGACACTCGTGTAAACTATCAGTGTGCTATTCTGTGCTTAATCTTGTTTGTAGGGAGGGACAGAGTAGGACAGTGAGGGAAAGTGTCAGTGTGCTATTCTGTTCTAAACCAATTTTGCTGAACCATATTTGAAATCCTTGAGTTTAGGGACAGAGAGGTACAGTGAGTGAAACTGACAGTGTGCTATTCTGTTCTAAACCAATTTTGCTGTTCCATATTTGAAATCCTTGAGTTTAGGGACAGAGAAGGACACTCGTGTAAAATATCAGTGTGCTATTCTGTGCTTAATCTTGTTTGTAGGGAGGGACAGAGTAGGACAGTGAGGGAAAGTGTCCGTGTGCTATTCTGTTCTAAACCAATTTTGCTGAACCATATTTGAAATCCTTGAGTTTAGGGACAGAGACGTACAGTGAGTGAAACTGACCGTGTGCTATTCTGTTCTAAACCAATTTTGATGTTCCATATTTGAAATCCTTGAGTTTAGGGACAGAGAAGGACACTCGTGTAAACTATCAGTGTGCTATTCTGTGCTTAATCTTGTTTGTAGGGAGGGACAGAGTAGGACAGTGAGGGAAAGTGTCAGTGTGCTATTCTGTTCTAAACCAATTTTGCTGAACCATATTTGAAAGCCTTGAGTTTAGGGACAGAGAGGTACAGTGAGTGAAACTGACAGTGTGCTATTCTGTTCTAAACCAATTTTGCTGTTCCATATTTGAAATCCTTGAGTTTAGGGACAGAGAAGGACACTCGTGTAAACTATCAGTGTGCTATTCTGTGCTTAATCTTGTTTGTAGGGAGGGACAGAGTAGGACAGTGAGGGAAAGTGTCAGTGTGCTATTCTGTTCTAAACCAATTTTGCTGAACCATATTTGAAATCCTTGAGTTTAGGGACAGAGAGGTACAGTGAGTGAAACTGACAGTGTACTATTCTGTTCTAAACCAATTTTGCTGTTCCATATTTGAAATCCTTGAGTTTAGGGACAGAGAAGGACACTCGTGTAAACTATCAGTGTGCTATTCTGTGCTTAATCTTGTTTGTAGGGAGGGACAGAGTAGGACAGTGAGGGAAAGTGTCAGTGTGCTATTCTGTTCTAAACCAATTTTGCTGAACCATATTTGAAATCCTTGAGTTTAGGGACAGAGAGGTACAGTGAGTGAAACTGACAGTGTGCTATTCTGTTCTAAACCAATTTTGCTGTTCCATATTTGAAATCCTTGAGTTTAGGGACAGAGAAGGACACTCGTGTAAAATATCAGTGTGCTATTCTGTGCTTAATCTTGTTTGTAGGGAGGGACAGAGTAGGACAGTGAGGGAAAGTGTCAGTGTGCTATTCTGTTCTAAACCAATTTTGCTGAACCATATTTGAAATCCTTGAGTTTAGGGACAGAGAGGTACAGTGAGTGAAACTGACAGTGTGCTATTCTGTTCTAAACCAATTTTGCTGTTCCATATTTGAAATCCTTGAGTTTAGGGACAGAGAAGGACACTCGTGTAAACTATCAGTGTGCTATTCTGTGCTTAATCTTGTTTGTAGGGAGGGACAGAGTAGGACAGTGAGGGAAAGTGTCAGTGTGCTATTCTGTTCTAAACCAATTTTGCTGAACCATATTTGAAATCCTTGAGTTTAGGGACAGAGAGGTACAGTGAGTGAAACTGACAGTGTGCTATTCTGTTCTAAACCAATTTTGCTGTTCCATATTTGAAATCCTTGAGTTTAGGGACAGAGAAGGACACTCGTGTAAACTATCAGTGTGCTATTCTGTGCTTAATCTTGTTTGTAGGGAGGGACAGAGTAGGACAGTGAGGGAAAGTGTCAGTGTGCTATTCTGTTCTAAACCAATTTTGCTGAACCATATTTGAAATCCTTGAGTTTAGGGACAGAGAGGTACAGTGAGTGAAACTGACAGTGTGCTATTCTGTTCTAAACCAATTTTGCTGTTCCATATTTGAAATCCTTGAGTTTAGGGACAGAGAAGGACACTCGTGTAAACTATCAGTGTGCTATTCTGTGCTTAATCTTGTTTGTAGGGAGGGACAGAGTAGGACAGTGAGGGAAAGTGTCAGTGTGCTATTCTGTTCTAAACCAATTTTGCTGAACCATATTTGAAATCCTTGAGTTTAGGGACAGAGAGGTACAGTGAGTGAAACTGACAGTGTGCTATTCTGTTCTAAACCAATTTTGCTGTTCCATATTTGAAATCCTTGAGTTTAGGGACAGAGAAGGACACTCGTGTAAACTATCAGTGTGCTATTCTGTGCTTAATCTTGTTTGTAGGGAGGGACAGAGTAGGACAGTGAGGGAAAGTGTCAGTGTGCTATTCTGTTCTAAACCAATTTTGCTGAACCATATTTGAAATCCTTGAGTTTAGGGACAGAGAGGTACAGTGAGTGAAACTGACAGTGTGCTATTCTGTTCTAAACCAATTTTGCTGTTCCATATTTGAAATCCTTGAGTTTAGGGACAGAGAAGGACACTCATGTAAACTATCAGTGTGCTATTCTGTGCTTAATCTTGTTTGTAGGGAGGGACAGAGTAGGACAGTGAGGGAAAGTGTCAGTGTGCTATTCTGTTCTAAACCAATTTTGCTGAACCATATTTGAAATCCTTGAGTTTAGGGACAGAGAGGTACAGTGAGTGAAACTGACAGTGTGCTATTCTGTTCTAAACCAATTTTGCTGTTCCATATTTGAAATCCTTGAGTTTAGGGACAGAGAAGGACACTCGTGTAAACTATCAGTGTGCTATTCTGTGCTTAATCTTGTTTGTAGGGAGGGACAGAGTAGGACAGTGAGGGGAAGTGTCAGTGTGCTATTCTGTTCTAAACCAATTTTGCTGAACCATATTTGAAATCCTTGAGTTTAGGGACAGAGAGGTACAGTGAGTGAAACTGACAGTGTGCTATTCTGTTCTAAACCAATTTTGCTGTTCCATATTTGAAATCCTTGAGTTTAGGGACAGAGAAGGACACTCGTGTAAACTATCAGTGTGCTATTCTGTGCTTAATCTTGTTTGTAGGGAGGGACAGAGTAGGGCAGTGAGGGAAAGTGTCAGTGTGCTATTCTGTTCTAAACCAATTTTGCTGAACCATATTTGAAATCCTTGAGTTTAGGGACAGAGAGGTACAGTGAGTGAAACTGACAGTGTGCTATTCTGTTCTAAACCAATTTTGCTGTTCCATATTTGAAATCCTTGAGTTTAGGGACAGAGAAGGACACTCGTGTAAACTATCAGTGTGCTATTCTGTGCTTAATCTTGTTTGTAGGGAGGGACAGAGTAGGACAGTGAGGGAAAGTGTCAGTGTTCTATTCTGTTCTAAACCAATTTTGCTGAACCATATTTGAAATCCTTGAGTTTAGGGACAGAGAGGTACAGTGAGTGAAACTGACAGTGTGCTATTCTGTTCTAAACCAATTTTGCTGTTCCATATTTGAAATCCTTGAGTTTAGGGACAGAGAAGGACACTCGTGTAAACTATCAGTGTGCTATTCTGTGCTTAATCTTGTTTGTAGGGAGGGACAGAGTAGGACAGTGAGGGAAAGTGTCAGTGTGCTATTCTGTTCTAAACCAATTTTGCTGAACCATATTTGAAATCCTTGAGTTTAGGGACAGAGAGGTACAGTGAGTGAAACTGACAGTGTGCTATTCTGTTCTAAACCAATTTTGCTGTTCCATATTTGAAATCCTTGAGTTTAGGGACAGAGAAGGACACTCGTGTAAACTATCAGTGTGCTATTCTGTGCTTAATCTTGTTTGTAGGGAGGGACAGAGTAGGACAGTGAGGGAAAGTGTCAGTGTGCTATTCTGTTCTAAACCAATTTTGCTGAACCATATTTGAAATCCTTGAGTTTAGGGACAGAGAGGTACAGTGAGGGAAAGTGTCAGTGTGCTATTCTGTTCTAAACCAATTTTGCTGTTCCATATTTGAAATCCTTGAGTTTAGGGACAGAGAAGGACACTCGTGGAAACTATCAGTGTGCTATTCTGTGCTTAATCTTGTTTGTAGGGAGGGACAGAGTAGGACAGTGAGGGAAAGTGTCAGTGTGCTATTCTGTTCTAAACCAATTTTGCTGAACCATATTTGAAATCCTTGAGTTTAGGGACAGAGAGGTACAGTGAGTGAAACTGACAGTGTGCTATTCTGTTCTAAACCAATTTTGCTGTTCCATATTTGAAATCCTTGAGTTTAGGGACAGAGAAGGACACTCGTGGAAACTATCAGTGTGCTATTCTGTGCTAAATCTTGTTTGTAGGGACAGAGAAGGACAGTGAGGGAAACTGTCAGTGTGCTGTTCTGTGCTAAACCAATCTTGCTGAAGCATATTGCAAATCCTTGTGTTTAGGGACAGAGAAGGATAGGCAGGGAACAGTGTCAGTGTCATTGTTGCTAAGCCTCCTGCACAGTATACACCTGAAGGTAGCCCTTATTGCTGTTTTTCCCATCTCCCTGCAGGCCATCCATTAAAATGTCTGGAAGGCAAACAAGGAGAGGCAGACAGTCAGGAGGCAAAAAAAGAGGGCAAGCAGGCTCTGTGTCTGGGGGCAACAGTGCTGGTCGTGGACGCGGTGCATTGTCATCAGCACATGGCCATGGGACACGCTTGTCCTTCTTTTCGGCAGCTGGACATGTTGAGCCACATCATGCCGAAGACTTGGTAGAGTGGATGACCAAGCCCACCTCATCCTCCTCATCCTCTCTCACCCAGGCTCAGGGTACTGGCAAAGCAGCTGCCAAAGCGTCCTCTTCTCTGGTATCATTATCTTCATTAGTCAATCCTTCCCTAGACCCACCATGTCCTCCTCCTGAGGAGTCCCCCGAACTGTTTGAGCACAGTGTTGGGTACATGCTCCAGGAGGATGCCCAGCGTTTCGAAGGATCTGATGATGATACCCAGCTAGAGGAAGGCAGTAGCGTGAGAGCAGAGAGAGGGGATGCTCAAGAAGGACACCAATCTGGCAGTCATGCTCCAGCAGCTGCAGCATACTGCCAGATTGGCTCCAGTGATGAGGAGGGAGGGGATGATGAGGTCACTGACTCCACGTGGGTGCCTAATAGGAGAGAGGAGGAGGAGGAGGATGAGGAGGAGGCACATCTCCAACGAGGCAGGATGCCCTTGAGTGGCCAGCGTATGGGCAGCACACCGACGGAATCACACCGCAGAGCTCCGCCTGTGCAGGGCGCTGCCTCTGCCCGTCATTCAAAAAGTTCTTTGGTGTGGGCCTTTTTTGAGGCGAGTGCATCAGATCGCACAGCTGCTGTTTGCAACATATGTCTCAAGCGTATATCGCGTGGCCAAAACAGCAGCCGCTTCGGCACCACATGCTTGATCAGACATATGTTGACCTGCCATGCAGCTCATTGGCAAGCCTACCTTAAAGACCCACACCAAAGAACAAAGCTGACCTCTTCTTGCACCGCATCAGCTGGGATCTCCAACCCCAGTATACCTTCAGTCCTCTCTGAAACCTGCTCTAAGAGGAATGAAGGTGTAGAATTAGGTGTGTCACAGCCAAGTACTTGCGGGCACTCTGCTAGCAGTACACCAACGTCCGATTCTAGCAGGCAAATTTCCCTGCCCCAGCTGCTGGACCGTCGAAAGAAGTTCACTCCCAGCCATCCACATGCCCAGCGGTTGAATGCTAGCTTGGCTAAATTGCTAGCGCTTCAACTGCTGCCTTTTCAGTTGGTAGACTCGGCCCCCTTCCGTGAGTTTGTGCAATGTGCGGTTCCTCAGTGGCAGGTTCCCAAACGCCACTTTTTCGCACGGAAGGCGATTCCGGCTCTCTACAGGCATGTGGAAGGCAATGTCTTGGCCTCGCTGGACAGGGCGGTCAGCGGTAAGGTGCATATTACCGCTGACTCATGGTCCAGCAGGCATGGACAGGGACGTTACCTTTCTTTCACGGCCCATTGGGTCACTCTTTTGGCAGCTGGGAAGGATGCAGGACAAGGTGCAGTAGTGTTGGAGGTTGTTCCACCGCCACGCCTCCAAAATGCTACTACTGGTTGTGACACACCTCTCTCCTCCACCCCCTCCTCTTCTTCTTCCTCCATGGCCTCTTCCTGTGGTTTGTCCTCGGAACCAGCGGTGCTCCGTAGGCGTTCAAGGGGCTACGCAAGTACGCAGGCAAAAAGATGCCATGCCGTGCTTGCGCTGGTGTGTTTGGGGGACAGGAGCCACACTGGGGCAGAGGTCCTGTCTGCTCTGCAGGGGCAGGCCGAGAGGTGGTTGACGCCACGCCAGCTTAAGCCAGGAATGGTGGTTTGCGACAATGGCACCAACCTCCTCTCCGCCCTCCGACAGGGACAACTGACCCATGTGCCCTGTATGGCTCACGTCCTTAACCTGGTGGTGCAGCGGTTCTTGGGCAGGTACCCGGGCTTACAGGATGTCCTGAGGCAGGCCAGGAAAGTCTGTGTGCATTTCCGCAGATCTTATAATGCCAGTGCTCACCTGGCTGAGCTGCAAAAGGAGTTGAACCTGCCCAAGAACCGCCTTATATGTGACATGCCCACCAGGTGGAACTCAACGTTGGCCATGCTGCAGCGGCTGCACACGCAGCAGAGGGCCATCAATGAGTACCTGTGCGACTACGGCACCAGGACAGGGTCAGGGGAGCTCGGGTTTTTTTCACCACGCCAGTGGGGCATGATCAGGGATGCATGCACTGTCCTGGCACCATTTGAGGAGGCCACGAGGATGGTGAGCAGTGACAGTGCATGCATCAGTGACACTGTACCTCTTGTCCACCTGTTGGAGCACACGCTGCGTGGAATAATGGACAGGGTACTTGAGGCAGAACAGAGGCAGGAAGAGGAGGACTTCCTTGCCTCTCAAGGCCCCCTTTACCCAGACAGTGTTCCTTCTGTCCCACCCATCGCACAGGAAGAGGAGGAGGAGGAGGAGGAGGAGGAGGAGGAGGATTGTGTCAGCATGGAGGTGGAGGCTGGCACTCAGCATCATCAGCAGCAGTCTTTTAGGGATGATTTACAGTCCCAAGAAACCAGTGGACTTGTACGTGGCTGGGAGGAGGTGGCTGCGGATCATGTCGTCCTTAGTGACCCAGAGGACTCCGGACTGAATGCCTCAGCTAACCTACGCTGCATGGCCTCCCTGATCCTGCAAAGTCTGCGGAAGGATCCTCGTATTCTTCGGATCAAGGAGAGGGACCATTACTGGCTGGCCACTCTCCTTGATCCACGGTACAAGGGTAAGGTTGCGGACCTTATCTTACAGTCGCAGAGGGAGCAGAGGATGAGACAACTCCGGGAGGCCTTGCAGAAAGGTCTGTGCAACGCGTTCCCAGAGACTGGGAGGTTACAAACTCCTGGTCCTGGACAACGAGTTGCTGAGGCTTCGGGCAGTCAAAGAAGGAGCGGTGGGGAAGGTGGCCGTCTGACCGATGCGTTCAGACAATTCTTTAGTCCGCAGCCCCAAAGTATGATCAGTTCCAGCAACCATCGCCAGCGTCTGATATACATGGTCCAGGAATACCTAGGGGCAAGGTCAGACTTGGACACCTTCCCCACCGAAAATCCTCTGGCTTACTGGGTCTTGAGGATGGATCACTGGTCAGAGCTTGCACAGTATGCAATTGAGCTACTGGCCTGTCCTGCATCCAGCGTTCTTTCAGAACGCACATTCAGTGCTGCTGGAGGATTTGTCACGGATCACAGGGTGCGCCTGTCCACCGACTCGGTTGATCGACTGACTTTCATCAAGATGAACCAGTCTTGGATCACCACCACCTACCACACACCTGATGCTGATATAACAGACTAATTGATTTTAAAATGTCACATCCCTTCAAGACTGATGCTGATGCTGAGTGCCTGTGCTGTTATGTTGACTGGCTATCCTCCTCCTCCTCCTCAATGATACGATTAATGATGATAGCTTGGAAGATCATTTTGGTTTATGGGTGACGCCACCAGTGGCTAAGGCCCAATTTTTCAGCCCCTGTTTAACAGGGGCGTGTAATTAAAATTTTGGATGCAATACTTTGCAACAGGCCTCATTGCTGTGCTCCAAGTACAGTATCTGTGAGGGGTTGCAGTGTTGTGCCACCAGTGCCTAAGGCCCAATTTTTCAGCCCCTGTTCAACAGGGGCATGCAATTATAATTATTGATCTAATAATTCACAGCAGGGCCCATTGCTGCGCCCACCAAGAGTAACTGTCAGGCCTTACAGTGTTGTGGCACCAGCACCACCATCACCACCACCACCACCACCAAAGGCCTAATTTTTCAGCCCCTGCTCAACAGGGGCATGCAATTATAATTATTGATCGAATAATTCACAGCAGGGCCCATTGCTGCGCCCACCAAGAGTAACTGTCAGGCCTTACAGTGTTGTGGCACCAGCACCACCATCACCACCACCACCACCAAAGGCCCAATTTTTCAGCCCCTGTTCAACAGGGGCATGCAATTATAATTATTGATCTAATAATTCACAGCAGGGCCCATTGCTGCGCCCACCAAGAGTAACTGTCAGACCTTACAGTGTTGTGGCACCAGCACCACCATCACCACCACCACCACCACCAAAGGCCCAATTTTTCAGCCCCTGTTCAACAGGGGCATGCAATTATAATTATTGATCGAATAATTCACAGCAGGGCCCATTGCTGCGCCCACCAAGAGTAACTGTCAGGCCTTACAGTGTTGTGGCACCAGCACCACCATCAAAGGCCCAATTTTTACTACCACTGATCAACAATTATATGTTATTACAATTCCTGATATAATAGTTGACAGCAGGGCGTTCCAGCACCCACCAAGAGTAACTGTGAGTGCTTACAGTGTTGTGCCAACACCAACACCTAAGGGGCCAATTTCTGCAGAGTATATACGGCAGGTCCCTACTTTCAAACATCAAACTTACAAACGACTCCTACTTGCAAACGGAAGAAGACAACAGGAAGTGAGAGGAAATCTACCCCTTGGAAGGAAAATTCTCTCCTGTAAGAATTAATATGGGAGAAAGGTGTCTCCTCTCTACTGATGCTTTATCACCAATCCTTGTTTCAATAAAAACACCACATTTCAAAAACAGTTGTCATTGGGACGCAAAGTGAGGTGAAATGTTCTGAACAGGGGCACCGACAGCAAAAAAAATGTGACAGGGGTGATAACCGTTCCCTATGTTTTCCAAAAAGCTAAAAAAAAGGAATTTGGCATGGAGCTACACTTAAACAATGCAGCTGTTCAAAATTACAAACAGATTCTACATAAGAACAAACCTACAGTCCCTGTCTTGTATGCACCGCCTGTATACGGCTGTTCAGAGTATATAGGGCCTTTTTTATTTTGTGTGCGGGGTTCCCCTTAATATCCATACAAGACCCAAAGGGGCTGGTAATGGGCTGGGGTGGGGGGGGGGGGGGGTTGATGGGGTAGCTATGCCATTTTTCCTAAAGATTTTCATCCATATTACCGGGACCAGACATTGCATTAAAGCCGCAAGCAGTTTTAAATGGCTTTTTTTCCTTTAGAAATGTTATTTTGTGCAGGGACAGTTCTAAACACGGGAAACACGTGGCACTTCACAGGCATACTTTAGACACCCCCCAGGTACAATATTTAAAGGAATATTTGACTTTTTTTTTTTCACTTTATGCATCATTAAAATGACTGCTCCCGGAAAACGTCCGTTTTTAAAACTTCTTTTTGCATTGATACATGTCCCCTGGTGCAGAACCCGGGTTCCCAAACTCTGTTTCGGACAATAACATGGATAATAGTCGTTATAATTAGCACTTTACAATCCGAACGTTCGCATCCATTGTATTTAATAGGGTTCTAATGTTCGTGCGAACATTCGGTCCGTTCGCGGGTTCTGGTGCGAACCGAACCCGGGGGTGTTCGGCTCATCACTACTCACAGTTCCAGCAGTTGGCGGGATGGGGCAGGGAAGAAAAAGAGGATCCTACAAGTATCCTGGTGACTACGGTGGCTCCTACACTAAAGGCAGCATCTCATTTGGAGATGGACTTGCCCAGTATACCACACTCTAGAGACTTTAATTAATTTGTCTATCCAGATAGACCGACGACTCCGGGAGCGCAGAGCAGAAAGGTCTACCCAGCAGCTCCGCCCAGCTTGGATGCTACCCCGTATACGAGCCCCTGTGTACCCTGCCAGTGCCAGTACGGTTCCAACTGAACCCTCATCCCACAACCAGACCGTCAAGTCAGGGCAGCTTGGACTAATGAAACATTCCCTATCGGCCAAGGAACGACTTTGTCGGCTGCAGAATTATCTATGCCTGTATTGCGGTGAACCCGGTCATTATGTCTCTTCTTGTCCTGCTAAGCTGCGCAAGGTCCTGGCTACCTCTTCTCCCAACTACTCACCTCCATCTACCAATGCTACTCACCTGGCTCTTCCTATCTCTTTCCAACTACCAGGGAGGACAATACCAGTAACTGCAATAATCGACTCAGGGGCATGTAGTTGTTTTGTTGATCTAGACTTTGCAGCACAACAACACATCCCACTCCAACCTAAGACTCAGGGACTTTCCATTTTCCTGGCAGATGGGTCTCGCATCAAGTCCGGAGTAGTGACCCAGGAGACCCCTCCTTTGCCTGTGATCACCTCCATGGACCATAAGGAACTATTGACTTTGGATGCTATTGCATCTCCCATGTTTCCAGTTATCCTGGGTCTACCCTGGCTTCAGGCACACAATCCACAGATTGATTGGGGAACCGGAAGTATTAAGTTCCAGTCACCATACTGTCAACGCCACTGCATGCTTCCACGTCCCAGCACCTTGGGGCCTCTGTTATGCCTGGATTCAGATCCAGAGATACGAGCTTCTGTACCCAAACAATATCATGAGTTCCTGGACGTCTTCAGCAAACGAGGGGACGAAGTCCTCCCGCCTCATCGTCCTTACGATTGTCCAATCGAGCTTCTTCCCGGTGCTGAGATTCCTTTCGGACGGATCTTCCCCCTATCTGAACGGGAGCTTGAGGTACTGAAAGAATACGTTGATGAGAACCTTAAGAGGGGTTTCATCCGTCCTTCCACTTCTCCAGCAGGGGCAGGAATCTTCTTTGTGGAGAAAAAAGACCATTCTCTTCGGCCCTGTGTAGATTACCGGGAATTAAATAAAATCACGGTCAAGAACCGGTACCCTCTGCCTCTGGTACCTGAACTTTTTCAAAGACTCAGGACTTCCTCTGTGTTTACCAAATTAGACCTGCGGGGGGCGTACAACCTGGTACGCATCCGAGCAGGGGATGAATGGAAGACTGCCTTTCGTACCAGGTTCAGCCATTACGAATACCTAGTAATGCCCTTCGGCCTATGTAACGCCCCTGCCACCTTTCAGCATCTAGTCAATGATGTTTTCAGAGACTGTCTGGACATTTATGTAGTTGTCTATCTTGATGATATTTTGATTTTTTTCCTCCTCTCTTGAGCAGCACCGGAAACACGTCAAGAGTGTACTCTGTCGTCTCCGCCAGCATGGACTGTACGCAAAACCAGAAAAGTGTAAATTCGAGCGACAGAGTATCCAGTTCCTTGGCCTAGTGATCTCTACAGAGGGATTCAATATGGACCCACAGAAGGTTTCAGCCATTCTGGATTGGCCTGCACCTTCAGATAAAAAGGGGGTGCAGCGCTTCGTTGGCTTTGCCAATTTTTATCGGAGGTTTATCAAGGGATTCTCTGCTATTATTTTCCCGATTACGCAGCTAACGAAGCAAAATGCTAGATTCCAGTGGACATCTGAAGCACAGGCTGCTTTCACAAACCTAAAAATACTTTTTACGTCTGCTCCTATCCTAAGTCATCCCGATCCTGCCCTACCGTATCTACTTGAGGTAGATGCCTCAGAGACACGGATGCCTCAGGGAACGCCCGATAACATTTTGTGAGGAGACAGCGAGGGAGAGGAAGTTTCTCACTTCTCTGCACAGACAAAATGGCGGACGTGGTTTTGATCCTTGCTCGGTTGCGGGCTGCGGCGGCGACTAAGGGGCCAGACTGGCTGGGACACCAGGTTGGTGCCCTCAGCAACCAGACGTGGCCCCCCCTCCCATGATCGGTGCCCCCTCACGCGATCAGTGCCCCACCTCCTGCGATCGCCCCCCCTCCTGCGATGCCCCCCTCCTGCGATCGGCGTCAGCCCCGCCCGCTTCTCATCTTCCTTAAAAAAATGGGAGTAGCACCCCCCGCTTATCAATCTGCTTGGGCCACCCCCCAGGAGCCCACAAAAAGTGCGATCCCCCTTCTGTGCAGGCGGCAGTGACGGGGAGTTTCAGTGGGGGAGAAGCGGTGCCACGTCCACAGGGCCTCTACCAGACGAGGCTGGTGGTGACGGGAGAAGCGGCGGGCTGAGGGGAGTGCAGGACAGCAGTGATCAGGTGTCGCGGCCTAACCGAGGCTCGTCAAGAGGGCGCAGGCGCTGCAGGGAGGTGGTGGCGGATCCTCAGGAGGGGACTTCAATTCGGCGCCAAGGGAAGTTGCGGCCGCCAGGCAAGCTTCGCCTGGGGGGCTCATCACACCCATGCTTCCAGCCCGTGATCGGAGGTCGAAAGGGGAGCTGTCCAGATCGGAAGAGGAGGATCGCAGAGGGGTCGCAGCACCAGGGGAGGTGAGATCTGCGGCTGTGGGGGACGTGCCCTGTCAGCCCGGTAAGTCATCCACTATCATTTCTCCTGTGGATTTGACAAATGCACTGTGTGAGTTGTTGGGTGTGGGGTCGGGGGGCGTTGTCAACGGTGTGGGGCCACGCCGGTGGTCAGTGATGCTGTTGCACTTGTGGCGGGGGTGGCGGGCAACCAGCCTGCCTCCCCCGGGGCAGAGGCCCCATTGCAGATTATTGAGGGATTTGGTGCAGCGATTTTCAGGGTGAAGGGGGTCCCCCGCAGGTGGCGCTGTGGGTAGACGGGCAGGTAAGGGGGGTAGTTAAGGTGGTGTCACCCGTGTCCACTGCGGGGCCCATGACGGAACATGTTGGAGGTGATCAGGTGAGTAGGGCTGTGGGGTGAACGCAGGGGATCCTGCTGTGGCGGCCAGGGCGGTTATAGTACGTATCGCCGATGCCGCTAAGTGTAAGGTTTGCATTTGCTTTGAAGGGCTCTTGGGGGCTCACCTGACCAGGGGGTGAGAGACAAAATTGGAAAGGTGAGTATGTTGAGATTTTCTCATTACTGCCCCTAGACAAATTGTATTTGGACAAGGGAAGCCGGACGATTCCAAAAAAGGGGATGAGGAGAAGGGGAGGTATCGATTGATCCCGAGGAAGTTTGGGAATTGGCTGCAGGCGTTCGCCATCTTGGCCAGCGTGATAGGTGAGAAAACCCCGGAACATTGCTCGGCACTGTGCTGTTATATGGACGTGATAGGAGAGGCCCAGGGGGATATGGTGGGACTGCTTGTCTGCGGGAAGTCGAGCAGTTTAGGCAGCAGTTTAGGCAGTTTAGGCAGCGAAGGGCAGTTTGTCTGCCTTTTCATTGGGATTTGGCTGAGTTTGATGTCCTCGGCGTGGACACCGAGCCAGCTTTTCAGGGGGGGGGTCGGGGGGACAAATGCCTCTGTTCCACCGACCGAAAAACCATGGGGGGGTGTGCTGGCAGTTTAACGAAGGATTCTGCTAGTTTGGGGGGTACTGTTGTTTTAAACATGAATGCTCGGGATGCGGGGGGAAGCACCCCTTGTCTCGATGCTTCAAAGAAGGAAAGCGTCCCAGGGATTTTGCTCGCAAGAGGGATGACACCGACGAAGGCGGTAAGTATGCGGATGCTAAGTAGATATCCGGATAGGGCGACGGCTGAGTTGCTGGGAGTGGGTTTCTCGAGGGTTTTAAAATTCTATGCTCTCTAGAGGTCGTGCCGCCCTTGGTGCGAAATTTGAGGTCAGCACTGGTTAGTCCGGGGGTGGTTTCGGGAAAAAATTGGCTAAAGAGGTGGCTTTAGGTCGTATGGGGGGCCATTTCGGGAGAGCCCACTCTGGGATCTGGGGGTGTCACCGCTGGGGGTGGTGCCTGAGAAGGAACTGATTAAACTTTGGCTTATTCACCGCCTCTCGTTCCCTAAAGGGGGGTCAGTCTATGACTCGATGGATGCTGAAGTGTGCACAGTGTGGGACACTCATGGCGAAGGTGGACATTGAGTCAGCATTCCGTCCGCTGCCGGTAAACTCGGACAGTTTTGGCTGTTGGGATGCTGCTGGGAAGGGGCTTTTTTAATGTGGATCGGTGTCTGCCCATGGGATGCTCCATCTCAAGCGCCATGTTCGGAAAATTCAGCTCCTTTTTGGAAGGGGTGGTGCGTGACGTGTCGGGTGGTCCATTTCCTAGACAATTTTTGTTTGTGGCCCCCCCTCCCTCCTCCAAGGTGTGTGCAATTTTATTATGGGAGATTAGGGAGATGATGGGGAAGAGGAAGGTGCAACTGTGTGGACTTCATTCCTTGCTGGGTAAGTTGAATTTTGCGTGTCGGATTATTCCCATGGGTTGGGTTTTTTGTCGACGGCTGTCGGCTGCTACGGCTGGGGTGCGGGCCACTACGCATTTCATTTGACTCAATGAGGAACTTAGGGATGATTTGAAGGTGTGGTGCACATTCTTGTAAACTTACAACGGGCGATTGGGGGCCCGGTGAGCAATTTTGAGTTAGCATGGGTCACTGATGCAGCAGGGTCCACGGGTTATGGTGCATTTTCCAGGGGCAATGGAGTGCAGAGGCCTGGCCCAAGTCTTTGGTGGAAGCGGGGTTCATTCTTATCCTGGTATTGCTGGAATTGTTTCCGGTGGTATTGGCGATGGAGCTGTGGGGGGCAAGGTGTAAGGCCCTGAAGATTAGATTGCACTGTGACAATATGGGGGTGGTGCAAGTCATCGACCAGATTGCCGTGTCATCAAGACCGGTGGGCGATTACTGGGCCACCTCGTATTGCGCTGCTTACAGTTGAACGTTTTTCTCCATGCTGTGCATATTCCCGGGGTTTGACGACACACTAGCTGATTCACTGTCCCGGTTTCAGGATCAGGAAGTCGGTAAGTGGGTCGACATGGGTGGCATATACAAAAATCTGGAGTGAGTGGGTGACGTTCATACGGCTAGCGGATGCTGAGCTGGGCGTGTCCGAGACGAAGTTGCTGGTAGTTTACGTTGTAACTCGGCGCATGGAGGCAGGGGGTTGGGTGTCAGGGATCGAGAAGAAGCTGGCAGGCTTGGTGTTTCTGTTCAAAGTCCAGGGCATGCCGGATTTCACTACGGTTTTCTGGGTAAGGCAGGCGTTAAGGGGGTGTCGAAAGGATCTCCCTCATAAGGATACAGAGAGGCCTGTGTCTTTTTCTCTTTTACAGGTGATTTGCGAGGCATTGGCCGGGGTGTGTTCATCTGTTTATGAGGTTAAGTTGTTCTATACAGCGTTTTCTGTTGCATTTTGTGGGGCATTTAGGGTGGGGGAGCTTGTGTGCCCGACAAAACTGAGGACTGGGAGGTTACTGGTACAGGACCTGGAGTTCTCGGCGATAGGGTGAGGTTGCGGTTCAGGAGGCCAAAAAGGGGTGACGGTACAGCTGTTTTCCTTGCCCGGGGCTCAGGCCTGTTCAGTGAGGGTGGTGAAGGAATTTCTGGAAGTTAGGCCGGCCGGGGGTGGGCCTTTTTTTGGTGCATGGGGATGGATAGTTTCTAGTACGGTTTTAATGCGTGGCAGTTTTCCGTTAATGCCTGGGGTGGCGGGGCGCGACTGCGCGCATTTCGCTTGCTTCACACTCCTTCCGCATCAGGGTGGCCACTGAGGCTGCCCGGTGCGGGTTGGATGAGGTGGCGGTAAAACTGATCGGGAGATGGGAGTCCAGGAGGTTTTCGTTCTTATGTACGCCCCCATTTATTAGCTGATGTGAGTGGGATTATGTGGGAATTGAAGGGGTGTGCGAGGGTGGTTATTGGCAATGGAGTGTTTTCCTGGGGTATGAATGATGTTGTGGTATTTTCGTTTCAGATGGAGGTCCAACACGCCTCGTCTGGATGTTGGGGCACTTTGGGGGGGCAAAGAGGGCAGACGTCAGACAGGAGGGCTGTCAGTTGGGGATACCCAGGATGGAGGCTTGCGTTAGGGGCATAGGCATCCCGGGCATGGTTTGGAGTAGGGTGGTGCCAGTGGTGTATCTGTACGCCCGGTTGGATAGACCGCAGGTCGTTTTGGTACTACATTTGGGGGGAAAATGACTTGGGGATCAGAGCCATTGGGGCTCTGTTCTCAGCCATAAAGTCAGATTTGTTGGCGCTTAGAGAGGTCTTCCTGGGGACGTTGGTGGTATAGTCTGACGTTGTAGCGTGCACCTCGTGGCGGATGGCGAGATCAGTGGCGTGGATTAACAAGACGGGAAGCAAGTTTAACAAACTGGTGGGTAGGTTTGTTGCCAATAATGGAGGGCTGGTGGTAAGGCACATGGAGTTGGAGGTAAATGTGGGCAGGTACTTACGGAGGGAGGGTGTGCATCTTTCTGATGTGGGGATGGATTTGTGGGCATTGAGGATTCAGGATGGGATCCAGTGTGCCCTGCGGGTGTGGAGGGGCCCTTAAGGGTAAGGGGTTACCCTTGCAGGCTGTGGCGGTGTCTTTGGTCTTTGACGGTGGCATAAAACAGATGTGATGGAAGTGGTGGGGGGCTCATCGGTGGTATGTGCTCCTCTGATGTATTCCAGTGGAACGGTGTCTGCTGGAATACGGGTATTGTTGCACTGCGGGAAGGGGTTGTCTCCGAGCTGTGATACGGCTGGAGGCCTGGTATGGTAAAATTTTGGTCCCGCAGTGCATTGGTGGAAAAAGTGTTAAAAGTTCGGGGTGCCGTCAGAGACCAACAGACTGGGAGTTAAACTGTTAAAGTTATTGAAGTGAAAGTATTATTTTATATTGGAGTTTTATCTAATTATGTTTTAATAAAAAGGCTGTTATGGCCAGTTATACTCCAACTCTGGTGTGGGCTAATTATTATAGATTGGTTAAGATAAGGGGTATGTAATTTAAGGGGGTAGAATGGTATGGGTAAAGTGTTGGTAATATCTTGATTACACTGGTCAAGGAGGGCCCGGAATGAAAAGACAGAAAGAAAGAATAATGGAGGGCCGGGCATGACAAGGTGGAGAGTAAAGGCAACACAGGGTTAAAAAAGCTGGTAAGTTGTGAGAGGGAGGAGACTGGAGTAATATGTGCTGGAGGGGAGGAGCGCTTTAAATATGAAGGGGTGGGAATGCCCGAGAACATTTTGTGAGGAGACAGCGAGGGAGAGGAAGTTTTTCCCACCCACCCTCCCTATTGTTTGGTGTTTTCGTCATGTTTGTGTGTTTTCTTGTGTTTCAGGTCGGATGGTTTCGGGACGTCGTAACAGCTGTGTACTGGCGGTGTCTTTGGTCTTTGACGGTGGCATAAAACAGATGTGATGGAAGTGGTGGGGGGCTCATCGGTGGTATGTGCCCCTCTGGTGTATTCCAGTGGAACGGTGTCTGCTGGAATACGGGTATGGTTGCACTGCGGGAAGGGGGTGTCTCCGAGCTGTGATACGGCTGGAGGCCTGGTATGCTAAAATTTTGGTCCCGCAGTGTATTGGTGGAAAAGTGTTAAAAGTTCGGGCTGCCGTCAGAGACCAACAGACTGGGAGTTAAACTGTTAAAGTTATTGAAGTGAAAGTATTATTTTATATTGGAGTTTTATCTAATTATGTTTTAATAAAAAGGCTGTTATGGCCAGTTATACTCCAACTCTGGTGTGGGCTAATTATTATAGATTGGTTAAGATAAGGGGTATGTAATTTAAGGGGGTAGAATGGTATGGGTAAAGTGTTGGGAATATCTCGATTACACTGGTCAATTGCTTATTTTTTCCTGGACTGCGTAAAGTTGTTCTGGAGTGATTAAGTATGGGGCGATCAAAGCTCCTAAAAGAAGCAAGGTTTTCTGAAATGATAGACAGAGCTCTGTGGCTGGGGGGGTTGTTACCGCCTGAACGAGCCCCTTACATGCCTGATCAGAGTTTGCCAAGGAGAAAAAGGGCTGGTGTTTTCCCTAGCAACACTGGTGCAATGAGTGCACAGGTGACTGCAAGTAGGGAGAGTCCACCAAAGTCTGAGTCTGCAGTGGATTGGGGGGATGTTGTCTCCACGTGCCCTTTGTCCCAGTCTCCAGTACAAGTTGACACAGCCAGACAAAGGTCTTCAATGGTGTTTTGGAAGCCTGGTTTGAATTCTAGGAGTGACCGACAGGCTGATTGGAAGTTCGAGAGGTATGTGGTTGCCCGTAGCAACGGCAGTGATGTCAAGTCTGCGGACCACATGAAAAAAATATTGCCTGCAGAGGGTCGTGGCAAGTTAAAAGCAAAAATGCTTCAAGGAGAGCAAAGTCGTTGTGTTTGGGAGAGTCAGCAAAGTACACCGGGGAGAGTGCAATCTCCCATAGCAACGAGAGATCGAGTGTCAACTGGAAGGAGAAGCTACAGGAAAGAGGTATCCAACCATCTCCCTAGAGATACCAGTGAGATTTTTCATGTTGGGAGAGTGTCGTCTCCCTAAGCAACAGGAGAAAGTTGCCAAGTACCATGCCAAGAATGTGGTCAACTGGGGTATGGGATCTATTCTTGTCCCAGTTTGTGGAATACGGCTGCTGATATTGTTGCTGGACTTAACTCTAAGCCCAGATATTTATGCAAACATGTTTTCAGTCACCTCTGGCACCAGTACGGAAGTACCTGTTGTGCCTGCAGGGGGTACTAAGGAGTCAGCAGTGGCTGCTGCAGTTTCATCTCATGGCCACAAGGGAGAATTGGCCAGTGAAAGTGCGATAAAGGATAGACAACGCACTCAAGTGAACATGACAACCCCTGTTACAGTGATGGGTAAGACTGGTGCTGGTAAATGCATAGAAGAGACTGAGTATGTGACTGTGCACACTGGAGTGGAAGTGATCCCAAATGGGAGATCCACTGTCTGTGTGGAAAAGGACTTGCCTCGCTGCAGTGCCCTGTCCAGTGGGAAGGCAAGTGGTAAACTGGAATATGACAATGTGGTGGGTAAAACGGCTAATATTGTCTTGGCTAAATTTGATGGTCCAGTTGCTAATGGGCTAGTGCAGCTCACTAGAGATAAAAACATTGCTATGAATGCCGTTAAAGATGTGCTATCTCCGCTAGCAACTGAGATGAAGGCTACAAAGGTGTCCCTAGAAACCCCCAGGGAGCTCTGCGTTTTGGAACCGGAGGTTGCCTGGGACAGCTATGGTGCCGCTCCGAGGGATAAGAGGGTACCTGAACATGGTGATAAAAAAAATGTTAAATGCTAAAACTGATATGTTTGAAAACACTCATGATGGAAAAGAAAAGCCCGGAGCAAAAAATGAGAGAAAAGAAATGAGCGGAGGGCTGGCATGACTAGGGAAACAGGGTACAGGATGTTAGAAGTATTAGGATTGGGTAGGAAGTTTAGTGGGAGGGGGAGTAAGTAGGAAAAGGAGTTGTCCCCTCCCCCAGGTCACCACAGTGTGAAGGAAAGTTCAGGGAGACAGAGCTATGGCAGAGGGGGAGCTGTTTCGGGCCTAGCTGCGGTCGGTAGCGGCACCAGGGAGCGCAGGTTGGTTACAGGAGGCCCTGGGGCCAATGCTTGCTTGAAGGGTGGTGGGGGCAGGTACAGGGGGGTAGGGAGTCCACGCGAGCTTGAAGGTTACTGCCTTCAGAGCGCTTCTTACCCGACTATTCCCTAGAGCCCAGCGCCAGCCAATTAGTCTCCCCTTGGCCCCATTCGGGCCCCCCTGCTAAGCGTTCACATTGCTCACAAGGGGGGGTCCCGGGAATCATCCCCCTCATAGTCAGGGCCCGGCGGGCGGCCGCACCGGCGGTTCGGGGTGGCCAGGCAGCTCGCTCGACACATGGACCAGAAGAGTGCGGGCCTCACCCCTGATGGGACGGTAGCGGGGGGTGGAGCCTCAGCGGGGGAGATCATCGCAGCCTCGCCCAGGTGACCCCCAGGTGATGATGGATCGCCAGGGGAGGGTGACAACGCGCCTGATGTCTCTCGGCAGGGCGGGGGGGGAAGTCGTCCCCCCCGGCCCGCGAAAAGCGACAGAGAAGTCCATGGGCGGGTCTGGAGCTCAGTGGCGGGGCCGGAGGGCTGCCAGATCCTCGGCATCCAGAGACGCTGCTCCTGGAGGGCTTTCATCAGATGCGGGCGAGCCGGCTGTCCTATGGTCGCAGGGCGAGCTGACGGCTTCGGAGGACGATCGGTTTCCCCTGAGACGATCGGCAGCGATGGAGGCGAGACGGTCGGCTGGTGGGAATTTTTCCTAGGCAGCCCGGTAAGTAAAAAAAATAAATAAATAAATACATTTTTTTCTTTGCCATATAGGGGATAGTATAGTGGGTCCGTGGGGGGTGGTCCTACTGCAGGTGCTGGGGAGACATTGGTAACGGGGGGGCTACTGCAGGTGCTGGGGAGGCATCGGTAACGGGGGGCTCGCAGGGTGATTCTCCCCGGGTGGACACAATGGATGGGGCTGCACTTGGGGGGAGCTTCAGGCTCGCAGGGTTTTTTATTGGTGGGGCTCAAAGATTTTGATTGGTGAATTTGAGAAGGTGGTCGGGCCGTGTGGTCCCGCTTGCAGGGAGGGATAGTATATCCTCATCACCCGTAGCGGTGCCGGCTGTGTGGGAGTCTGCGCATGACAGCTGATAGTGGGGTGCAAGTGGAGCAGAGGGTTTTGAAGTTCGTGGTAGCAGGGGACGCCGCTGGAAAACAGGATGTCATACGTTTGGCTGATTTAGCCACAGGTACAGTTGGTTTTAGGGTCCGCTGGGTGCTCACTTAAAGCCTGAGGTCCGGGATAAGATCTAAAAGGCTGAGTACGTAGAGATGTTGTTCACTCCTGCTGTTAAAAAAAGAAAAATACAATTTGGGGTTACGCCAGGGTATTCCAACAATGGGAGGTGGTGAGAAGGGGAGGTATTGGTTGATTACATGTACTATCGGAAATAAGTTGCAAGCATTTGACATGAGGGTGATTGGGGGGGAAGAACCCTGAACCCTGTCGGAGCTCTTTTGTTACCCAAATTCGGTAGGGGATGCTTACAGGGTTCACGGAGGTGCGGTTTGGATGCGGTCTGGGAGCAGTTTGGCGTAGGAGGGGATACATCCGGCACTACGGTGGGATCACAACGACATCAGGCTGGGAATGCGCCTTGTGACATCTGCTAGGCCCCAAGGGCAGTTGTTTCCTGGTAGGGGCGGGTGTTACTCCACCCAACCCACCCCCCCCACAGTATAACAGTCCGGCTGGAGTAAGTAGGCCTGTTAGCGGTACACGTAGGGCACGGGTAAATTCGGTGGAGTGTGTCGGTACAAGCACTAAGGTTCTGGGTTTGGGGGGGGGTTGGGATCACACCCTGTTGGTATGCTTCAAACACGGGAGAGGAAGGACGCCGGTGATGAGGGAACGGCGGCGGCCGTTTCTTGGTAGGTATACGGATGGTACAGCAGCGTAGCTGTTAGACTAAGGTTTTTTCTTTTCAGTGGGGTTTCACATGCCGTGTGATTTATGTTCGGCCATGCTGCGTCCCAATGTAGTTTCTGAGAAACTGCCCAGGGAAAGTAGCATTAGGACGCATAGGCGGCTCTTTCCCTTCCCAATCTTTTGTTGATTTGGGGGTTCCCCTTTGGGGTGTAGTGCCAAAGTAGGAGCTCAACAAATTTGGGCTGATGCACCACCTTTCTTCTCAAAAGGGGGGTTGGTCAACAATGCCATTGACACGGGAGGACACACAGTGAGTTACGCTTCCTTGGATGCGACACTGTATTGGGCTCGTCGGATTGGTCAGGGCCACCCGGACAGCTTCCGGTTGTGGTGTTGGTGGGGTACTGGGGTTTTTTATGTCGATATGGGTCTGCAGATTGGTTGCTCTGTCTCCGGGGCACTGTTTAGCAGTTCAACTCATTGGGGGAAGGTGTGATGAGGGATGTGTCAGGAGTATCGCCTATCAGCCATTATTTGGACGATTTTCTGTGCGTAGGCCTGGCGTCGCCAACTATCTTCGGGGTGCTCCTGTCTACATTGGAGCACGTCGCAAGGATCAGATCGCCTAAGCATTTTGTGCGTTGGGTGGACTCACAGGGAGGATTTGCGGGTGTGCCTCATTACTGGACGGGTTTCCCAGGAGGGGACTGGGGGGGTTTGGTGCGGTTAAGAACTTTGAGTGGGGGTGGTACACAGTGTCGGGTGGCTCGACAGGTTTGGGGGCATTCTTTCAAGGCGGGTGTAGTGGGCCTTCGGTCTTGGATTGACAGGGGTTTTCACACAAGATCTGGTGCTGCTGGAGTCATTTCCAGTGGTATGGTGGGGCGCCTCAGTAAGGGAGATGAAGGTTTGGTTCCACGGGTATAACCTGGGTATGGTACGAGTGATCAAGAGTCGCTGTGTCGTCTCCCCCGGTTGTTTCAGCTGTTGCCACACTCGGTGTGGTTATGCCTGCAAGTGCATGTGTCGTTTACTTGGTGCATCTAACGCCAGTGGAGAACGTCATAGCTGGAGCGTTTCCTCGCTTTTCAGTGGAGATAGTTTCCGGGTGGTGGAGCTGGTGGCGGGGTAACGTGGGGTGACCCGTCCTGTCTGGAGGTGTGAGATTCCATCGGAGTCGTCCACTTCTCGGAAGGCTAGGCAGTAGTGGCAGGTGGTAGTTCACATGAGTGAAGTGGATTCGGTGGGGCGAGGGGGTTAGACTGTTGACGTTATACTTTATTTCTAGAAATAGGACCAATGGGGTGGCCGGGCTCGCGTTAAAAAAAAATAAAAAAATAGCGGGTTTGACGTTTCTGGTCAAAGGCTGGGTTGCCCGGAATTTACGGAAGAATTTTGGGTGTCTCCTGGTTATATCATAAAAAAAAAAAAAAAAATAATAATAATAATAATAATAAAATGTTTGGGCAGCTGCAGGGTTTGGGCAGCAGCATATGAGGTTTCCCTAGTTAGAGGGAGTTGTTTTCGTTGGCAAGTTTATTCTCGTTTTCCCAAAAAAAAAAAAAAAAAAAGGAATAATAATAATAAATAAATTTGGGGCCTTTTGGTTTGGGGAGCTGGTCAGCCTTTCCAAGTCCGTCAAAGGGGGAATGTGGGTTTATGAGATTAGGTGCAAGAAGGAGGGGGTGTCGTTGGTGTTACTGATATACAAGATGGAGCAGGTAGGCAGGGGTCAGTTGGTGCGGGCTTGGCTCCGCCTGGCTAGCAGTGGTGTCCGGAGGGGGCCGTGATGGGGGTTTTTATTTGGGTGGTGCGTCCCGGGCAGTCGGGTCCTTCTTAATGCACACGGACGGGTCCCCCTTTGTTGTTCAGGTTTCACAGGGTTTCAGTTTCCAGGAAGTGCTGCCGGGTTGGGGCTTGGATGAGAGGGCATGTTCTTCTTGTTTCTTTCAGGGTTGGGGCTGCGACCGAGGCGGCTAAGGTGGGATGGATGCTGAGGCGGTTAAGCGCTTTGGTAGGTGGGAGTCTTGTAGATTTGTGCTATACATTCGCCCCCATCAGCTGGTGGGATTCGAATAGTGGTGGGCTGGGTGGAGAGAGTGTATGGGGCTGTGATGATTTTGGGCTTGCTGAGGTCTTGGTGGCTTGTTTCTTTCTCTTCTTGCAGGTTCGGTACAGGCCCTGGCCTGGATACTGGGCCATTCGATCGTGTTTAAAAATACATTAAAAAAAAAGGGGTAATGAGGGGCGGATGTGGGGCCAGAGGGTCAGCAGGTGGGGTTTCCAAGCCAGGAGGTTTGTGCTAGATGGCTGGGAGTTCCGGCAATGCTATGGAGTGGAGGGGCTCCAGAGGTACAGCTTTGCACGTCTGTATAGGCCGCCTGACGTTTTGGTCCTGCACGTAGGTGGTAATGGTTTAGGGGTAAGGTCGATGGCATTCCCGGACATGGTCATTGGGTGGTTGGACATTGTCACTCGGACCGCATGGAATGGGGCTTGGTCTTTAGAGGGTATCTACAGGGCCCGTACGAAGCTTAATTGGGAAGTGAGTAGATTTGTAGTGAGGAATGGAGGGTTGGTGGTAAGGCACATGGAGTTGGTGGTGGATGTCTGGCGGTACCTGCGGGGCAATGGTGTGCACCTCACTGCTGTGGGGTGTGACTTATGGGCATTGGGAATGCAATATGGCATACAGTGAGCTCTGGGGTGTGGGGGGCCCCCAAGGGTAAGGTTTTCCCCTTGGGTGCTGTGGCGGGTGTTGGTCTTTGCGGATGAAGGAAGATACCTTGGAAGGAATGAGTTCAGGACCTATCGTTGGTATGGGTCCTGATGGTTGGATTTCAGCTAACGGAGGTTTAGCTAAAATGTGTTGGTAACGGGTGCACTGCGGTCCGTGGTTGTCTCTGAGCCAGCCGGTCGGCTTGAGGCCTATAAGCATATGAGAGGTACCGCAGTGCAATATTTTATCAGATGGTTATGGAGGTTCCCGCAAAAGACCAACGCTAGGATTTTGATATTATTTTGGAAATATATTTATTTAATAAATAAGGCTGCTACGGCCTATGTTTTACTCCAATTTCGGTGTGGTCTCGTTAATTTAGGATTATGGGTAAGAAGTTGGAGCAAACAGGGGGTAAGCAGTAAGTACATCTGTTATACATTAGTCATGGGTTATTGCAGTCTGATAGTGACAGGTGTGAAAGCGTTCATGCATTTAATGAAGCGCCACCAGAGCAAGGTAGTGAGGGTGTGGTATTGCAGCCTGCTATGGTTAAAAATGTGTTGCACAGTCTGGTTTGAACAAAAGTGACATGTGCAATGTGTCTGTTGCTGAGCCACTCTGTCCCTCTGGGTTTCTTTGTGCAGTTGGAGCAGTACTGTGTGGTACCTCTGGGGGCCCAGAGATAACAGACTGACAGGTGGGCAAAAAACCTGTTGGCTTTGTTGGAAAAGGCCTCGGTTGGTAAGAGTGGAGCAGACATGATTTCTGCGGTTCCAGATGAAGGACCCACAGAGCAACTTATATGTAAGGATGCACTTGCTGCTGCAAATGATGTTGCTCACGAGATGGAAGCGACAAGTAAGGGTGAATGCACAGAGGAGGTCATGTCTGTGATCCACAATGGGCCTAATGATGTGGTAATGGATGATGTCGTGCCAAATTAGCTGGTGTTGGTGGAAGTGGCAGGTGGCACAGCAATAAATTAAGTGATTGTAGTCACAGGTCCAAATGTTTTATGTGATGATGGTCAGGGGTCAGGACAGTTGCTGGCAGAGGATCTCATGCCAATGGAGTTGGTGTATAGTGAAGCTGCCATAGACAACCACTTCGCTGGGTGCAGTTCCTCTCCAGACACTGCCCTGCCGAACATGGGTGAAGTTAAATATGACAAATGCATTGATATTTCTAACCATGATGAAAAATGCAGCACATTGGCGATTTTTTTATGGTTTGGTTACCATGGGTGACAACAAAAATAATGGTAGACCTGATGGTCTTGGTCAAGTTGATATGATTGTAGCAAACCCTGAAAATTGTAGTGAGATAGGGAATGGTAGGTTTGACACAGAAGAGGTAAAAAGGTATAGCAGAATTAGGCCCCCTACAGGTTCAGGAGGGAAATTCTGGGGAAGATTTCCTGAGGTTTGAGGAATTTCTAAGATCTGAGAAGGATCATGGCAAACAATGGCCAGAGGGAAATAGCCCAAAGTTCAGCAAGGTGTCACATGGCTTAGAAACCTTAGAGTGGTAAGACAGTCAGGATGTCCTTCAGAGGGAGACTAGGACGAGGCTGCAGTCATAAGAGGATGTTGGTGATGAAACTGACAAAATGAAGCATGCAGTGTGCATGAGGAAACAAGTGATGCTAAGTTTGGACAGTAAGAGGGTGCCCGTACATAGAATGCAAAGAGGGACCAGTGTCACCCCAATAAAAGAGCCCCTGCTTATCACTAAACTAGTGTTTAAAAATGTGGTTCCTTCTACATTAAGTAAAGAGAAAAAGGGTGGTCTAGTGGAAATTGAGGGAGCACTTTATAACTTTACCGATATCCAACCCTTAAAGCTCAGATTTCTGCCTCGTGTAAAAAAAAAAAAGTACCAAGATTAGTAAACTCCCTACTGTCAAGGTGGATAGTGTAGGCCCAAGGGAAATGGGAAGACAGCGCTTTTGGAAGCGTACATGTAAAAAAGATGTGTGATAGTGTGGTAACCCACCAGTGTATGAATACAGGATTCTCAACCAGGCAGGTTAAGGGGCTCCAGTGTATTTGCTTGTTTGGGAGGAAACTGGCTTTTCAGTTTCCTCAGTATTTACTAAAGTCCACTTTGGGACCTGGAGCCCGGGGATTTCTTAGAGATCCGGGTGGGATGAAATCCCCAGTCCTGGGTTCGGGTTTTGAGACTCCCCGGCACACTGATTGTTCAGGTGTGTGTGGGCCTGATAGTAGTGTCAGGATCAGGCTTCTGGGCTCCACCCTCCTGAGGAGTCCAGGATTGCAAGGGAGAACCCAGAGAGTGCAGGTGTGCACTGGGGTAGCCAGAGAGTGCAAGCTGCACTGTGAAAGCCAGAGTGTGCATGTGCACAGTGAAAATCAGAGACCCAAGTCTGAGCCCTCGTACACACGGCCGAGATTCTCGTTGAAAAAAACATGTCGTTTTTTTCGACGAGATTCTTGGACAAGAAACTTGTCCCGGCTGAGTGTACACACGCTCGTTTCAAAGAACCCGCGGTTCTTTGAATGGAGCGTACGCGGTGACGTCATCGACTACGACGAGCATGCGCTCGTCACATTCGATGCCGTCACCGCCATCTTGGTATACCCTACGTATGCCTATGAAGCTACCGCGCATGCGTCGAAATCATTTCGAACATGCGCGGGCTTCCGGGAGGACAGGTAAGTGTACACACACTCACTTTTCTCGTCGAGAAACATGCCGAGGAGAATCTCAACGAGAAAATAGAGAGCAGGTTCTCTATTTTCTCGTTGAGGTTTCTTGTCGGTTTTCTCGACGAGAAACCCGATAGCCGAGTACACACGACCGATTTACTCGGCAAGACCTCTCTGCCAGCAAGTTTCTTGCTGGTTCTTGCCGAGAAAATCGGCCGTGTGTACGAGGCCTGAGGATCAGAGCAGTGAGGAGCTGCTATCTAAATGGACGGTCTTGGCAGGGGAATAGTCTGTAGGAGACAGACGAGAACCTGAAGTGGAAGGCCTGAGCAGCACTGCTATATGTATAAGACAGGAGGCTGAATTTATCATTATTTTGTATGGACAGTGAAAACCCCCTGCGAGGGAAAACCTTTGATTTTGTTTTGAACTTTTCTTAATAAAAGTGGGCCAACAAGCCCTGAAATTGAACTTCTGGCCTGGATTGTTCTCGCTAACGGGTGCTACACTTGAGCTAAACAACCCCCAAATACCACAGTGTATAAAAATTTAATAAAAATAATTGTGTGATGTTTGTATTGGATCACTGTGAACCTTCACCCTTTTCTCCTGATGCATGCTGGGGGAGGGACTGTACCAGGAAGTTAGTCAGGCAGTGTGTGTTTGTGTGACTGGGAAGCAGCAGCATGATACACAGAGGGGATTACATCTGGTAATGACAGAAGCCTGTTGTATTAGGACTCCATGTAACAAAGTCATCATGTTCTGAGTGAGTAATAAACCCTCTCCATGGTTAAGAAGTTCATCCGGCCTGTGTGTAACTTTCTGAGCAGATACTGGTAGGGTTGCCACCTCATCCCTTTAAACCCGAACACGTATGAATTACACACCCTCTGTGGCTAATTTAATGCAGATAAGGCACCAAGTGAGTTTAATTACCATCTTAATCAGCCACAGAACCTGTGTAATTAATATGTGTTCAGGTTTAAAGGGATAAGGTGGCAACTCTAGATACTGGCAGCATTGCTAGCAGCACCCTGAGAGACCCGTGTCTAAGGGACATAACAGCGGCGACTAGGGATGAGCTCCGCGTTCGAGACGAACATACGTTCGACTCGAACATCGTGTGTTCGATCGTTCGACGAAGATCGAACATTTTGGGCCGTTCGCGCCAAATTCGAGTGACGCGAACGGCCCAAAATCCCGGCGCTGTGATTGGCCAAGCATGCACTGTGACCCCGCATGCTTGGCCAATCACAGCGTCGGCAGCGAGGAGAGCCATAATTGGCCACAGACAGGATGCCTGTGGCCAATTATAGCTCAGGAGGGTTTAGTACACGCCCCACACTATAAAAGGCCGCCAGCACGGCGGCCTTGTGTAGTGTGTTGGCATGCAGGGAAAGACGTACATAGGCAGGGACAGTGTTAGAGAAATTGTGTGTAAGGAGAGAGAAGGATAGGTAGGGACAGTGTCAGTGATATTGTGTGTAGGGAGAGAGAAGGATAGGTAGGGACAGTGTCAGTGATATTGTGTGCAGGGAGAGAGAAGGATAGGTAGGGACAGTGTCAGTGATATTTTTGCTAAGCCTCCTGCACAGTATACAACCGAAGCTAGCCCTTAGTGCTGTGATTTCCTGTTGTGTAACACAGGCAGGCATCTGCAGCACTTAAAGCAGGCGTAGTGTGATTCCTGCAAAATATACACCTGAAGCTAGCCCTTATTGCTCGTAGTTTTTTTTCTTTTGTGTTACACTAAGGGCTCTTTCACACAGGACAGATCAGTAATGATCCGCCCCGTGAAGCTCCGCTTGCTCAGCGGGGATCGCTCCGTTGATCCCCGCTGAGCCGGCGGATGACTGGGCAGTTCCCGCACACTGTGCAGGGACCGCCCTGTCAGAGCGCCGCTCTCCCCTATGGGGGGATCGGATGATGACGGACCGTAGAGTCCGTTGTCATCCGATCCGATCCGCAGACGGAAGAAAATATAGGGTTTTCCTCCGTCACACTTTTGCGGATCGGAGAGGGTCGGATGTCAGCGAACATGTCACCGCTGACATCCGTGGCTCCATAGGAGGACATGTAGCATCCGTTCAGGTCCGCCTAAAAAACTGACAGGCGGACCTGAAGGGACCCTCCGTGTGAAAGAGCCCTAACAGGCATCTGCAGCACTTAAAGCAGGTGTAGTGTGATTCCTGAAAAATATACACCTGAAGCTAGCCCTTATTGCTCGTAGTTTTTTTTCTTTTGTGTTACACTAACAGGCATCTGCAGGGGCATATAAAAAATATATAATGTGGCGCTGTGAGAGAAGTAGTAAAAAACCCTACTTCATGTATAGCACAATGGTGCACATAAAAATATGGTGTCAAACAAAACGTTTGTACACAATAGGTGTACACAAATGAATGTGATAAAAATGTAAGTGAATACTAACAGTGAAATAATTGGTATGGGGTATAGGTGCACAACAAAAACCAGCAATTGAACTGGAATATTGATCATACCCATAATAAACAAAAATGAAAATATAATGTAGTTGGAGACAAACTCATATAAGGTGTCACAGATGAGTATGTAGAATAATGTACAATCTTATCACATATGAAAAGAAGTTCATAGGTCAAAATCCAACAAGGAGCTGCATCGTTTGAAAATAGGTTTGAACGGTGCATCTATCACATTTTCCCCTTTTTACATGGCTTGTTGTCGCCATATTGGTTTGGATTTCTTCCTTTTCGGGTTGGAAATACGGACCAGTGGTGCTATCGGCATAAGGAAGGAGGTGTCTTGCAGATCCTGACTGTTCCTTGGGTCCACAGAGTGGACACATCTTTGTTGATCCACCACCGTACGGTGAGCTGGGTCCACTCTGTCCGGTAAGAGCATTTACTTCTCCCCCATTGGCCCAAGGTGAAGGCACTCCCGGGTGATGTCATATATCCTATATGCCTATAAAGAAAATGTGATAGATGCACCCTTCAGACCTATTTTCAAACGATGCAGCTCCTTGTTGGATTTTGACCTATGAACTTCTTTTCATATGTGATAAGATTGGACATTATTCTACATACTCATCTGTGACGCCTTATATGAGTTTGTCTCCACCTACATTATATTTTCATTTTTATTTTTGTTTATTATGGGTATGATCAATATTCCAGTTTAATTTCTGTTTTTTGTTGTGCACCTATACCCCATACCAATTATTTCACTGTTAGTATTCACTTATATTTTTATCACATTCATTTGTGTACACCTATTGTGTACAAACGTTTTGTTTGACACCATATTTTTATGTGCACCATTGTGCTATACATGAAGTAGGGTTTTTTACTACTTCTCTCACAGCGCCACATTATATATTTTTTATACGTTCTATATATCCTGTCTGATTTTATGTTTGGCTGCTTCATTTAGTATTTAGAGTTGGCGCAGTATTATTATTATTTAATCTGCAGGGGCATGTAATTACAATTATTGATCTAATAATTCACAGCAGGGCCCATTCCTGCGCTCACCAAGAGTAACTGTGAGGGCTTAAAGTGGTTGTAAACCCGATAATTTTTTTTTTTCATAACCACCTGTAAGAGAAAGGCATAATGAGCTAATATGACTAGCATAATAGCTCATTATGCATCACTTACCTTAGATCGGGGCCCCCGAAGCCGTCCTCGTCTCCCTCTTCAGCCACATCCATCGCTGCGGCGATAGCCGGAAGGTTACTTCCGGGTATCGCCGCACCAGCCAATCACAGCGCCGCTCCGGTGCTGTGATTGGCCGGAGCGGCGGAGATGTCACTCTGCGCATGCGTGCGAGAGCCATCACATTCGGCTACGCCCAGCGATTGCTGGGAAGTAGCCGATTTTGTGAATGGGATTGACCCCATGAATGCACCGTTGTCTACGGCGCGCATGCGCCGTAGACAGCGGCGCCTGTCATTTTTAGTAAATATCTCCTAAACCGTGTAGGTTTAGGAGATATTTCTTGCACCTACAGGTAAGCCTTAATCTAGGCTTACCTATAGGTGCAAGTTGAAAAAGTGGGTTTACAACCACTTTAAAGTGTTGTGGCAACACCACCACCACCACCAAAGGCCCAATTTTTCAGCCCCTGTTCAACAGGGGCATGCAATTACAATTCTTGATCTAATAATTCACAGCAGGACCCATTCATGCGCCCACCAAGAGTAACTGTGAGGGCTTACAGTGTTGTGGCACCAGCACCACCACCAAAGGCCCAATTTTTCCTACCACTGTTCAACAATGGCATGTAAATATAATTCCTGATATAATAGTTCACAGCAGGGCGTTCCAGCGCCCACCAAGAGTAACGGTGAGGGCTCACAGTGTTGTGGCAACATCAACATGTAAGGGACAAATTTCAGCAGAGTATATATGGCAGGCCCCTACTTTCAAACATCCAACTTACAAACGACTCCTACTTGCAAACGGAAGGAGACAACAGGAAGTGAGAGGAAATCTACCCCTAGGAGGGGAAATTCTCTCCTGTAAGAGTTAATATGGGAAAAAGATGTCTCCTCTCTACTGATGCTTTATCACCAATCCTTGTTTCAATAAAAACCCCACTTTTCAAAAACAGTTGTCATTGGGACGGAAAGTGAGGTGAAATGTTCTGAACAGGGGCACAGACAGCAAAACAAATGTTACAGGGGTGATAACCCTTCCCTATGTTTTCCAAAAAGCTTAAAAATATATTTTTTGGCTGGAGCTACACTTAAACAATGTACCTGTTCAAAATTACAAACAGATTCTACTTAAGAACAAACCTACAGTTCCTGTCTTGTTTGCACCGCCTGTATACTGTTGTTCAGAGTATATAGAGCCTTTTTTATTTTGTGTGCGGGGTTCCCCTTAATATCCATACAAGACCCAAAGGGGCTGGTAATGGGCTGGGGTAGGGGGGGGGGGGGGTAATGGGGTAGCTATGCCATTTTTCTCAAAGATTTTCATCCATATTACCGGGACCAGACATTACATTAAAGCCGCAAGCAGTTTTAAATGGCTTTTTTTCCTTTAGAAATGTCATTTTGTGCAGGGACAGTTCTAAACATAGGAAACACGTGCCACTTCACAGGCATACTTTAGACACCCCCCAGGTACGATATTTAAAGGAATATTTGACTATTTTTTTTTCACTTTATGCATCATTAAAATGACTGCTCCCGAAAAACGGCCGTTTTTAAAACTTATTTTTGCATTGATACATGTCCCCTGGGGCAGAACCCGGGTTCCCAAACCCTTTTTAGGACAATAACATGCATATTAGTCGTTATAATTAGCACTTTAGATTTCGAACGTTCGCATCCATTGTATTTAATAGGGTTCTAACGTTCGTGCAAACTTTCGGTCCGTTCGCGGGTTCTGGTGCGAACCGAACCCGGGGGTGTTCGGCTCATCCCTAGTGGCGATGAGGATTGTGGATTTTAGCACACATGACCTTCATAGGATTTATTCAACCATTTGATCCTGCTGCTGAATTATGGAGATCCTGGGTGGAGAGGCTGGAGCAGTATATGGAAGCAAATAGTGTGGCTGCAAAAAAGAAAGTTCAGATTTCCTCACAACATTGGGTCAAGCTGCATATGGCACTCTTAGAGACCTAATTTCTCCAGACAAGCCAGCCTCTAAGCCCCTGCCTGAGTTAATTCAGAAGCTACATGAGCACTACAACCCAAAGCCATTAGAGATTGCAGAGCGGTTTAAATTCTACAGTAGAAGGCAGCATGCTAGGGAGGACATAAAGACTTATATCATTGTTTTAAGTAAACTAGCTCCCACTTGTCAGTTTGGAGACTACCTGCAGACGGCTCTCCGTGACATGTTTGTTATGGGACTCTGCGACCCAGCCATACAGAAATGCTTACTCACAGAACCCGACTTGACTCTGACGAAAGCCACTGACCTTGCTACGGTCATGGAGTTGGCTACACGGGACGCCACCCTACTGAAGACACCACCTGAAACTCCTGCAAGCCAGGGAGAGGAAATATTCCACTCTGCTATCACCCGACACCCAAGACGGCCATCCCCAAATCTGCCTAAACCTTGCCACTCTAATTCTTCTGTCTCTAGGACACCAACTTGCTACCGTTATGGTAGCACTACTCACAGTGCACCTGCTTGCAAGTTCAAAGTTGTCATTTGTTTTTTTTGTGGAAAGACTGGCCATATTGGGCGTGTTTGCCGCAGCTCACGCTCCCCGAACACTACCACAAAAGTTAGACGTAAACAGACATTTCATATGAATACTGACAATAACGGCTCCAGCTCTGATGAGGAAACCTGTGTCCAGCATGTTGGACTGTTTTGGGTAGCTTGGAGTACTCCTGCGATAAAAGTGGATGTCACACTCAATGGCTGTCCTGTCTCCATGGATGTTGATACAGGGGCGGCTGTGTCTGTCATTTCATGGACTGATTTAAAGGCATCGGGTCTGTCCCTACCGCTCCAACCTACAAATCTCACACTACAAACCTACAGCAAGGAACTACTACAGCTCTTGGGTTATGTGAAACCCCTTGTTACATTAGGCAACCGTAGTCAAACTCTACGCCTTTATGTTGTCAATAAATGAGGTCCTCCGCTGTATGGTAGGGACTGGATCAAAGCCCTGGGCATGCCTCCTCTTGCCATTGCCCAATGTACATTGCTTTCTGAGGTAGACCATTGGGGGAAATCCCTGAAGTCACGCTTTAAGGGGGTTTTTGAGGACTCTTTGGGCACAGTAAAAGGAAAAATGGCCCACCTCCTCTTGAAGCCGGGTGCTAAACCTCGTTTTTATAAGGCAAGATCAGTACCTTTTGCCTTGCGAAAGAAAGTGGAAGCAGAGCTGGACCACCTATTGGCTGAAAAGATCATAACTAAAGTTGATAGAAGTGAATGGGCATCGCCAATTGTGCCTGTCAAGAAAAAGAATGGAGACATTAGAATTTGTGGAGATTTCAGTGTTGTCCTGAACAACCAACTTCTTGTGGATCAATACCCATTGCCTTGACTTGAAGATCTATTTAGCTCACTGGCTGGGGGGCAAAAGTTTACAAAAATAGACTTAAATCAAGCTTACCTGCAACTGCAAGTACACCCAGATTCACGCCATCTGTTGACCATTAACACCCATAGGATTATTCCAATATAACCGCATGGTTTTTGGCATAGCCCCTGCTCCAGCCATCTGGCAGCGAATCAGGGATGAGGTCCTGGCAGGCATACCTTTCACTCAATGTCTACTAGATGACATGCTCATCACTGGTCCCACTGATGAAGAACACAGAAAGAATGTTGAAAATGTGCTAGAGAGACTCCAAAGGTATGGTTTACGTGTCAATCTTTCAAAATGCGAATTTCTAAAGTCTCGACTGGAATTTTGTGCCCACACTGTGGACCGAAATGGGTTACACACTACTGAAGAAAAGGTTAAAGCCCTTACCCATGCCCCTACTCCCCAGAATGTCACACAGCTCAGGTCCTACATTGGACTCCTAAATTACTACCACCGTTTCATGCCGAACCTTTAACCTCAGCAGAACAAAACTACTCCCAGATAGACAAGGAAGCTTTGACCATTGTATGGGCCACAAAAAAAATTCATACGTACATCTATGGTCGGGAGTTCACACTTATCACAGACCACAAACCTCTGTTGTCAATACTGAACCATCAGAAAGGAATTTCTACAACAACTTTATCTCGCTTGCAAAGGTACGCTTTATTCTTGGGAGCTTATACTTATTCTATCAGATACCGCTCCCATGATGCCCATGGCAATGCAGATGCATTTTCCAGATTGCCAATTGGAGACCACTCACCAAGAGATGTACGCATAGTGGAAATACACAGGCCGAAATCCTACATGTCCACCTCCCTAAGTGTATTAGAAACTGTACTCACTGTATTAGATACTGTGTACACCGCCTGCACTGTATTAGAAACTGTACAATGGCTGCACTGTATTGAATACTGTGTACACCACCAGAAGTGTATTAGAAACTGTACACACTGTATTAGATACTGTGTACACCACCTGCACTGTATTATAAACTGTACAATGGCTGCACTGTATTGTATACTGTGTACACCACCAGAAGTGTATTAGAAACTGTACACACTGTATTAGGTACTGTGTACACCGCCTGCACTGTATTAGAAACGGTACAATGTCTGCACTGTATTGTATACTGTGTACACCACCAGAAGTGTATTAGAAACTGTACTCACTGTATTAGATACTGTGTACACCGCCTGCACTGTATTAGAAACTGTACAATGGCTGCACTGTATTGAATACTGTGTACACCACCAGAAGTGTATTAGAGACTGTACACACTGTATTAGATACTGTGTACACCACCTGCACTGTATTATAAACTGCACAATGGCTGCACTGTATTGTATACTGTGTACACCACCAGAAGTGTGTTAGAAACTGTACACACTGTATTAGATACTGTGTACACGGCCTGCACTGTATTAGAAACGGTACAACCGCTGCAGTGTATTGAATACTGTGTACACCACCAGAAGTGAATTAGAAACTGTGTACACAGCCTGAAGTGTATTAGAAACTGTACAATGGCTGCACTGTATTGTATACTGTGTACACCACCAGAAGTGTATTAGAAACTGTACACACTGTATTAGATACTGTGTACACGGCCTGCACTGTATTAGAAACGGTACAACCGCTGCAGTGTATTGAATACTGTGTACACCACCAGAAGTGAATTAGAAACTGTACACACTGTATTAGATACTGTGTACACAGCCTGAAGTGTATTAGAAACTGTACAATGGCTGCACTGTATTGTATACTGTGTACACCATCAGAAGTGTATTCAAAACTGTACACACTGTATTAGATACTGTGTACACCACCTGAAGTGTATTAGAAACTTGTACACATGGTATTAGATACTGTGTACACTGCCTGCACTGTATTAGAAACAGTACAACTGCTGCACTGTATTGTATACTGTGTACACACCAGAAGTGTAGTAGAAACTGTACACACTGTATTAGATACTGTGTACACTGCCTGAAGTGTATTAGAAACAGTGCACTACCGAATGCACTGTAGATATAGGCTACACTGAATGCTGAGTATATATAGTGTGACAGTAGGAGATACTGTCAAGGTAAAATGGACAGATTGGTGGACACAGGTATGCACATTTGCTTTGTGCACGACTACAGAGCATAGATGTGGACTGGAGAAGACTGCTTTTGCAGCTTTCTCCAGGTTTTGGTATTCCGTCATGGGGCTCTGTAGTGTGGAGATTCCACAGTGTCTTGGGTGGGACAGGATCTCCAATCTGTGTCCAGATTTTGTGGATGACCAGCAGGGTGTGTGCTCAGGTGAGCACAGCCCTTATAATGAGGGTGTGGGAAGACCTCATGGTTCCCAGTTGGAGACGGCTCCACACCAAGAGACAGGAGGTCTTCAGGAGTCAGAGAGGCTGTAGGAGACAGCCAGAACGTTGGTGACTGCAAGAGGCAGAGCTGTAGATGCTAAAGGGAAGCTGTCTACTTTGAGGAGTCCGGTGGTCTGGCTGACCAGGATAAAGTACTGCTACAGATACTGCTACAGAGATCCAGGTGGGCTAGCATTTTCTGTTCTGTGCATTTGATGGAGAAGAACCCCTGCGCGGGAAACCTTTGTTTGGACTTTTATTTTGCCTTTTTAATAAAAATGGGCTACCATGCCCTTAAATATAGTTCCAGACTGGCTTGAATCACTGGAAAAACGCATCTACCACGAGAGCTAACAACCCCTATCTTACAAGTGGTGGATTCAGCGGGCACAAGACGGTGGAATCCGGGTCCTTGCTCCACAGTGAGTTCATGTCAGGAACTGTGGCTGTGTGTGGAAGTGCAGCCACGCAAAAGGCATTGCGTGTCGCAGGTGGTTTACCTGTGAAAGGAGAGATATTATTTCTGCTGTGAACTGTATAACAAGTTGCTGTGTGCAAAGACTGCAAGGATGTGGCGGTCAAAGCAGAAGAAAGAGGCAATCCTTGCTGAAGCAAGGGAAAGGCTACTATGCCTGGAGGGTATTTCCCCACATACTCCAGTCAAGCCAGAAAATTCATCTATGTCTGAATCAGCTGTGGACTGGTGTAAATTAGTCATGTCATCCCAAATTAAAGGGGAAGTGAAAGAGGGTGGTATCCCTGGCAGCCTGAACCCAAAGGTGCCACAGTATAAGGCAAGGAGGCCTCTGCACTGCAAGCGTTGTAGCGAATGGGGACATGCTGTCTCCCAATGCCCCTTGTCACAGGAATGTTGGCGAGTAACCAAGCTGGACGGGAGGTTGATGAATTCTGGAACTCACCTGCCTGTGAATGTTTCCAGTGGTGTCCCAGACAGAGGGATCAAGTAATCCAAAGTCTGTCTACTGATGATCGTGACCAGCGGTGTCCTCAGGAGTGGTATCCCATGGCAACAAGTGAGAGCAAGTCATTGAGGAGATGCCAAGGAGTTAAAGTTCAGCGTCCAGTGCCATGTTTGGAGTGTGGTCAAGTGGGGCATGGGATCTTTACTTGCCCAAGGCTCTGGAACACCACCAGCAAGTCTGGAAAGGCTGCAGTGTCGTCTTGTGGCCACAAAGAGGCAGAAGCTTGTGTGGATGTAGCTGAGAGGCAGCACACTCAAATGAAGCCAGAATTACCTGCTACAGATTATGGTAAGACTGTTGCAGTTTGTGGGACTGATCCCAGTGAAGTGGGAGTATATCTGGCTGGGAGATCAGCAGAAGGTGTAAAAATGACTTGCTGCAGTGTGCTACTACCCGAGTAGGGATGAGCTTCGTGTTCGAGTCGAACATACGTTCGACTCGAACATCGGCTGTTCGATCGTTCGACGAAGATCGAACGATTTGGGCCGTTCGCGCCAAATTCGAGTGACGCGAACGGCCCACAATGCACTACGCCATCGCAGTGTCATCCAGGCGCTGTGATTGGCCAAGCATGCACTGTGACCCCGCATGCTTGGCCAATCACAGCGCCGGCAGCGAGGAGAGCAATGATTGGCCACAGGCAGGATGCCTGTGGCCAATTATTGCTGAGGGTGTTTAGTACACGCCCCACACTATAAAAGGCCGCCAGCACGGCGGCCTAGTGTAGTGTGTTCCGGAGCAGGGATAGAGCAGCATAGGCAGGGACAGTGACTGTTATTTCTTTCTTGCTTAACCTGGATTCCTTTAGTTTAGGGAAAGAGAAGGATAGGTAGGGAGAGTGTCAGTGTGTTTTGTGCTTGTGCTATAGTGTGCTTAAAAAAAACATTTATTCTAGGGACAGAAAACTGTAGGTAGGGACAGTGTCAGTTTCTTTCACTCTGCAAGTCCTTGTTTCCAGGGACCTGGAAGGACAGTGAGTGAATTGTCCTTGTGCTATATTGTGCTTAAAAAAACATTTATTCTAGGGACAGAAAACTGTAGGTAGGGAGAGTGTCAGTTTCTTTCACTCTGCAAGTCCTTGTTTCCAGGGACCTGTAAGGACAGTGAGTGAATTGTCCTTGTGCTATATTGTGATTAAAAAAACATTTTTTCTAGGGACAGAAAACTGTAGGTAGGGAGAGTGTTTTTTTTCTTTCACTCTGCAAGTCCTTGTTTCCAGGGACCTGGAAGGACAGTGAGTGAATTGTCCTTGTGCTATATTGTGCTTAAAAAAAAACATTTTTTCTAGGGACAGAAAACTGTAGGTAGGGAGAGTGTTTATTTTCTTTCACTCTGCAAGTCCTTGTTTCCAGGGACCTCTAAGGACAGTGAGTGAATTGTCCTTGTGCTATATTGTGCTTAAAAAAAACATTTATTCTAGGGACAGAAAACTGTAGGTAGGGAGAGTGTCAGTTTATTTCACTCTGCAAGTCCTTGTTTCCAGGGACCTGGAAGGACAGTGAGTGAATTGTCCTTGTGCTATATTGTGATTAAAAAAAACATTTTTTCTAGGGACAGAAAACTGTAGGTAGGGAGAGTGTCAGTTTATTTCACTCTGCAAGTCCTTGTTTCCAGGGACCTGGAAGGACAGTGAGTGAATTGTCCTTGTGCTATATTGTGATTAAAAAAAACATTTTTTCTAGGGACAGAAAACTGTAGGTAGGGAGAGTGTTTTTTTTCTTTCACTCTGCAAGTCCTTGTTTCCAGGGACCTGGAAGGACAGTGAGTGAATTCTCCTTGTGCTATATTGTGATTAAAAAAAACATTTTTTCTAGGGACAGAAAACTGTAGGTAGGGAGAGTGTTTTTTTTCTTTCACTCTGCAAGTCCTTGTTTCCAGGGACCTGTAAGGACAGTGAGTGAATTGTCCTTGTGCTATAGTGTGCTTAAAAAAAACATTTATTCTAGGGACAGAAAACTGTAGGTAGGGACAGTGTCAGTTTCTTTCACTCTGCAAGTCCTTGTTTCCAGGGACCTGGAAGGACAGTGAGTGAATTGTCCTTGTGCTATATTGTGATTAAAAAAAACATTTTTTCTAGGGACAGAAAACTGTAGGTAGGGAGAGTGTTTTTTTTCTTTCGCTCTGCAAGTCCTTGTTTCCAGGGACCTGTAAGGACAGTGAGTGAATTGTCCTTGTGCTATATTGTGCTTAAAAAAACATTTATTCTAGGGACAGAAAACTGTAGGTAGGGAGAGTGTCAGTTTATTTCACTCTGCAAGTCCTTGTTTCCAGGGACCTGTAAGGACAGTGAGTGAATTGTCCTTGTGCTATATTGTGATTAAAAAAAACATTTTTTCTAGGGACAGAAAACTGTAGGTAGGGAGAGTGTTTTTTTTCTTTCACTCTGCAAGTCCTTGTTTCCAGGGACCTGTAAGGACAGTGAGTGAATTGTCCTTGTGCTATATTGTGCTTAAAAAAAACATTTATTCTAGGGACAGAAAACTGTAGGTAGGGAGAGTGTCAGTTTATTTCACTCTGCAAGTCCTTGTTTCCAGGGACCTGTAAGGACAGTGAGTGAATTGTCCTTGTGCTATATTGTGATTAAAAAAAACATTTTTTCTAGGGACAGAAAACTGTAGGTAGGGAGAGTGTTTTTTTTCTTTCACTCTGCAAGTCCTTGTTTCCAGGGACCTGTAAGGACAGTGAGTGAATTGTCCTTGTGCTATATTGTGCTTAAAAAAAACATTTATTCTAGGGACAGAAAACTGTAGGTAGGGAGAGTGTCAGTTTATTTCACTCTGCAAGTCCTTGTTTCCAGGGACCTGTAAGGACAGTGAGTGAATTGTCCTTGTGCTATATTGTGATTAAAAAAAACATTTTTTCTAGGGACAGAAAACTGTAGGTAGGGAGAGTGTTTTTTTTCTTTCACTCTGCAAGTCCTTGTTTCCAGGGACCTGTAAGGACAGTGAGTGAATTGTCCTTGTGCTATATTGTGCTTAAAAAAAACATTTATTCTAGGGACAGAAAACTGTAGGTAGGGAGAGTGTCAGTTTATTTCACTCTGCAAGTCCTTGTTTCCAGGGACCTGTAAGGACAGTGAGTGAATTGTCCTTGTGCTATATTGTGATTAAAAAAAACATTTTTTCTAGGGACAGAAAACTGTAGGTAGGGAGAGTGTTTTTTTTCTTTCACTCTGCAAGTCCTTGTTTCCAGGGACCTGTAAGGACAGTGAGTGAATTGTCCTTGTGCTATATTGTGCTTAAAAAAACATTTATTCTAGGGACAGAAAACTGTAGGTAGGGAGAGTGTCAGTTTATTTCACTCTGCAAGTCCTTGTTTCCAGGGACCTGTAAGGACAGTGAGTGAATTGTCCTTGTGCTATATTGTGATTAAAAAAAACATTTTTTCTAGGGACAGAAAACTGTAGGTAGGGAGAGTGTTTTTTTTCTTTCACTCTGCAAGTCCTTGTTTCCAGGGACCTGTAAGGACAGTGAGTGAATTGTCCTTGTGCTATATTGTGATTAAAAAAAACATTTTTTCTAGGGACAGAAAACTGTAGGTAGGGAGAGTGTTTTTTTTCTTTCACTCTGCAAGTCCTTGTTTCCAGGGACCTGTAAGGACAGTGAGTGAATTGTCCTTGTGCTATATTGTGCTTAAAAAAAACATTTTTTCTAGGGACAGAAAACTGTAGGTAGGGAGAGTGTTTTTTTTCTTTCACTCTGCAAGTCCTTGTTTCCAGGGACCTGTAAGGACAGTGAGTGAATTGTCCTTGTGCTATATTGTGCTTAAAAAAAACATTTATTCTAGGGACAGAAAACTGTAGGTAGGGAGAGTGTCAGTTTATTTCACTCTGCAAGTCCTTGTTTCCAGGGACCTGTAAGGACAGTGAGTGAATTGTCCTTGTGCTATATTGTGATTAAAAAAAACATTTTTTCTAGGGACAGAAAACTGTAGGTAGGGAGAGTGTCAGTTTCTTTCACTGTGAAAGTCCTTGTTTCAAGGGACAGAGAAGGACACCTGAAGGTAGCCCTTATTGCTTTTTTCCCATCTCCCTGCAGGCCATCTATTAGAATGTCTGGAAGGCAAACAAGGAGAGGCAGACAGTCAGGAGGCAATAAAAGAGGGCAAGCAGGCTCTGTGTCTGGGGGCAACAGTGCTGGTCGTGGACGCGGTGCATTGTCATCAGCACATGGCCATGGGACACGCCTGTCCTTCTTTTCGGCAGCTGGACATGTTGAGCCACATCATGCCGAAGACTTGGTAGAGTGGATGACCAAGCCCTCCTCCTCCTCCTCATCCTCTCTCACCCAGGCTCAGGGTACTGGAAAAGCAGCTGCCAAAGCGTCGTCTTCCCTGGTATCAATGTCAGACAAATCATCAGTCACTCCTTCCCTAGACCCACCATGTCCTCCTCCTGAGGAGTCCCCCGAACTGCTTCAGCACAGTGTTGGGTACATGCTCCAGGAGGATGCCCAGCGTTTCGAAGGGTCTGATGATGAAACCCAGCTAGAGGAAGGCAGTAGCGTGAGAGCAGACAGAGGGGATGCTCAAGAAGGACACCAATCTGGCAGTCATGTTCCAGCAGCTGCAGCATACTGCCAGATTGGCTCCAGTGATGAGGAGGGAGGGGATGATGAGGTCACTGACTCCACGTGGGTGCCTAATAGGAGAGAGGAGGAGGAGGAGGATGAGGAGGAGGCACATCTCCAACGAGGCAGGATGCCCTTTGGTGGCCAGCGTAAGGGCAGTACACCGACGGAATCACACCGCAGAGCTCCGCCTGTGCAGGGCGCTGCCTCTGCCCGTCATTCAAAAAGTTCTTTGGTGTGGGCCTTTTTTGAGGCTAGTGCATCAGATCGCACAGCTGCTGTTTGCAACATATGTCTCAAGCGTATATCGCGTGGCCAAAACATCAGCCGCTTGGGTACCACATGCCTGACCAGACATATGTTGACCTGCCATGCAGCTCGTTGGCAAGCCTACCTCAAAGACCCACACCAAAGAACAAAGCGGACCTCTCCTTGCACCGCATCAGCTGGGATCTCCAACCCCACTATAACTTCAGTCCTCTCTGAAACATGCACTGAGAGGAATGAAGGTGTAGAATTAGGTGTGTCACAGCCAAGTACTTGCGCCCACTCTGCTAGCAGTACACCGACGTCCGATTCTAGCAGGCAAATTTCCCTGCCCCAGCTGCTGGACCGTCGAAAGAAGTTCACTCCCAGCCATCCACATGCCCAGCGGTTGAATGCTAGCTTGGCTAAATTGCTAGCGCTTCAACTGCTGCCTTTTCAGTTGGTAGACTCGGCCCCCTTCCGTGAGTTTGTGCAATGTGCGGTTCCTCAGTGGCAGGTTCCCAAACGCCACTTTTTCTCACGGAAGGCTATTCCGGCTCTCTACCGGCATGTGGAAGGCAATGTCTTGGCCTCGCTGGACAGGGCGGTCAGCGGTAAGGTGCATATTACCGCTGACTCATGGTCCAGCAGGCATGGACAGGGACGTTACCTTTCTTTCACGGCCCATTGGGTCACTCTTTTGGCAGCTGGGAAGGATTCAGGACAAGGTGCAGTAGTGTTGGAGGTTGTCCCACCGCCACGCCTCCAAAATGCTACTACTGGTTGTGACACACCTCTCTCCTCCACCCCCTCCTCTTCTTCTTCCTCCATGGCCTCTTCCTGTGGTTTGTCCTATGAACCAGCGGTGCTCCGTAGCCGTTCACGGGGCTACGCAAGTACGCAGGCAAAAAGATGCCATGCCGTGCTTGCGCTGGTGTGTTTGGGGGACAGAAGCCACACTGGGGCAGAGGTCCTGTCTGCTCTGCAGGGCCAGGCCGAGAGGTGGTTGACGCCACGCCAGCTTAAGCCAGGAATGGTGGTTTGCGACAATGGCACCAACCTCCTCTCCGCCCTCCGACAGGGACAACTGACCCATGTGCCCTGTGTGGCTCACGTCCTTAACCTGGTGGTGCAGCGCTTCTTGGGCAGGTACCCGGGCTTACAGGATGTCCTGAGGCAGGCCAGGAAAGTCTGTGTGCATTTCCGCAGATCTTATAATGCCAGTGCTCGCCTGGCTGAGCTGCAAAAGGAGTTGAACCTGCCCAAGAACCGCCTTATATGTGACATGCCCACCAGGTGGAACTCAACGTTGGCCATGCTGCAGCGGCTGCACACGCAGCAGAGGGCCATCAATGAGTACCTGTGCGACTACGGCACCAGGACAGGGTCAGGGGAGCTTGGTTTTTTTTCTCCACGCCAGTGGGGCATGATCAGGGATGCATGCACTGTCCTGGCACCATTTGAGGAGGCCACGAGGATGGTGAGCAGTGACAGTGCATGCATCAGTGACACTGTACCTCTTGTCCACCTGTTGGAGCACACGCTGCGTGGAATAATGGACAGGGCACTTGAGGCAGAACAGAGGCAGGAAGAGGAGGACTTCCTTGCCTCTCAAGGCCCCCTTTACCCAGACAGTGTTCCTTCTGTCCCACCCATCGCACAGGAAGAGGAGGAGGAGGAGGAGGAGGAGGATTGTGTCAGCATGGAGGTGGAGGCTGGCACTCAGCATCATCAGCAGCAGTCTTTTAGGGATGATTTACAGTCCCAAGAAACCAGTGGACTTGTACGTGGCTGGGAGGAGGTGGCTGCGGATCATGTCGTCCTTAGTGACCCAGAGGACTCCGGAGCGAATGCCTCAGCAAACCTACGCTGCATGGCCTCCCTGATCCTGCAAAGTCTGCGGAAGGATCCTCGTATTCTTCGGATCAAGGAGAGGGACCATTACTGGCTGGCCACTCTCCTTGATCCACGGTACAAGGGTAAGGTTGCGGACCTTATGTTACCGTCGCAGAGGGAGCAGAGGATGAGACAACTCCGGGAGGCCTTGCAGAAAGGTCTGTGCAACGCGTTCCCAGAGACTGTGAGGTTGCAAACTCCTGGTCCTGGACAACGAGTTGCTGAGGCTTCGGCCAGTCAAAGAAGGAGCGGTGGGGAAGGTGGCCGTCTGACCGATGCGTTCAGACAATTCTTTAGTCCGCAGCCCCAAAGTATGATCGGTTCCAGCAACCATCGCCAGCGTCTGATAAACATGGTGCAGGAATATCTAGGGGCAAGGTCAGACTTGGACACCTTCCCCACCGAAAATCCTCTGGCTTACTGGGTCTTGAGGATGGATCACTGGCCAGAGCTTGCACAGTATGCAATTGAGCTACTGGCCTGTCCTGCATCCAGCGTTCTTTCGGAACGCACATTCAGTGCTGCTGGAGGATTTGTCACGGATCACAGGGTGCGCCTGTCCACCGACTCGGTTGATCGACTGACTTTCATCAAGATGAACCAGTCTTGGATCACCACCAGCTACCACACACCTGATGCTGATATAACAGACTAATTGATTTTAACATGTCACATCCCTTCAAGACTGATGCTGATGCTGAGTGCCTGTGCTGTTATGTTGACTGGCTATACTCCTCCTCCGAGTCCTCAATGATACGATTGATGATGATAGCTTGTAAGATCATTTTTGTTTATGGGTGCCGCCACCAGTGCCTAACGCCCAATTTTTCAGCCCCTGTTTAACAGGGGCGTGTAATTACAATTTTTGAAGCAATACTTTGCAACAGGGCTCATTGCTGTGCTCCAAGTACAGTATCTGTGAGGAGTTGCAGTGTTGTGCCACCAGTGCCTAAGGCCCAATTTTTCAGCCCCTGTTTAACAGGGGCGTGTCATTACAATTTTTGAAGCAATACTTTGCAACAGGGCTCATTGCTGTGCTCCAAGTACAGTATCTGTGAGGAGTTGCAGTGTTGTGCCACCAGTGCCTAAGGCCCAATTTTTCAGCCCCTGTTTAACAAGGGCGTGTCATTACAATTTTTGAAGCAATACTTTGCAACAGGGCTCATTGCTGTGCTCCAAGTACAGTATCTGTGAGGGGTTGCAGTGTTGTGCCACCAGTGCCTAAGGCCCAATTTTTCAGCCCCTGTTCAACAGGGGCATGTAATTACAATTCTTGATCTAATAATTCACAGCAGGGCCCATTGCTGCACCCACCAAGAGTAACTGTCAGGGCTTACAGTGTTGTGGCACCAGCACCACCATCAAAGGCCCAATTTTTACTACCACTGTTCAACAATTATATGTAATTAAAATTCCTGATATAATAGTTGACAGCAGGGCGTTCCAGCACCAACCAAGAGTAACTGTGAGTGCTTACAGTGTTGTGCCAACACCAACAACTAAGGGGCCTATTTCTGCAGAGTATATACGGCAGGTCCCTACTTTCAAACATCCAACTTACAAACGACTCCTACTTGCAAACGCAAGAAGACAACAGGAAGTGAGAGGAAATCTACCACTAGGAAGGAAAATTCTCTCCTGTAAGAATAAATATGGGAGAAAGGTGTCTCCTCTGTACTGATGCTTTATCAGCAATCCTTGTTTCAAGAAAAAGACCACATTTCAAAAAGAGTTGTCATTGGGACGGAAAGTGAGGTGAAATGTTCTGAACAGGGGCACAGACAGCAAAACAAATGTTACAGGGGTGATAACCCTTACCTATGTTTTCCAAAAAGTTTAAAAATAGATTTTTGGTCTGGAGCTACACTTCAACAATGTACCTGTTCAAAATTACAAACAGACTCTACATAAGAACAAACCTACAGTCCCTGTCTTGTATGCACCGCCTGTATAGGGCTGTTCAGAGTATATAGGGCCTTTTTTATTTTATGTGCGGGGTTCCCCTTAATATCCATACAAGACCCAAAGGGGCTGGTAATGGGCTGGGGTAGGGGGGGTCATGGGGTAGCTATGCCATTTTTCTTAAAGAATTTCATCCATATTACCGGGACCAGACATTACATTAAAGCCGCAAGCAGTTTTAAATGGCTTTTTTTTCCTTTAGAAGTGTCATTTTGTGCAGGGACAGTTCTAAACACGGGAAACACGTGGCACTTCACAGGCATACTTTAGACACCCCCCAGGTACGATATTTAAAGGAATATTTGACTTTTTTTTTTTCACTTTATGCATCATTAAAATGACTGCTCCCGAAAAACGACCGTTTTTAAAACTTCTTTTTGCATTGATACATGTCCCCTGGTGCAGAACCCGGGTTCCCAAACCCTTTTTAGGACAATAACATGCATAATAGTTGTTATAATTAGCACTTTAGAATTCGAACGTTCGCATCCATTGTATTTAATAGGGTTCTAATGTTCGTTCGAACTTTCGGTCCGTTCGCGGGTTCTGGTGCGAACCGAACCCGGGGGTGTTCGGCTCATCACTATACCCGAGCAGTGGGGAGACACAGGTTGAAGCTCAACCTGCAGCAAGGTTAAGAACTCAAAGACTGGACTCTGTATGTGCCTGGTGTAATCCACCAGAGCGCTGGAAGTGGTAACCTAGGGATGACCAATACAGTTTGTGTGCCAGGTTCCCTAGTGACAGGTGCTACAGAGGTGCCCAGGGAAAGGAGCCTGCAGTGGTGAGGCACGTGGTTTCCCAGGACAACTGTGAAGCCGCCCTGGTGGGCAAAATAATGACATTGGAGAGGAATGGTGGTGTGCTGAGCGGCACGCAGGGTGCCATGCGTTATGACCAAAGACAACCTGTTAAAGCTTATAACACTGCTATGTCTATGAATGCTGATGGTAAAGGTATTGCTGATGATAAATGTACTTATTGTGATGTGTTCACTAGTAATGAGGAAAGAGGGATGTCTCCCTTGGCAACCAGACGCAGAGCCACAGGGTTGTCCATGGAAATCTCAGGGGCTCTCCATGCATTTGAGCCAGAAATTTTCCAGGACAGCACTGAATTTGCTCTGGTAGAACAGACTGGGTCTGCACCATGCAATGAGAGTTTGTGTGAGCAGTCCTCTCACCATATGTGTAACCCAGTTGTTAAGGGGTTAAGTCAGCTGGCCAAAGCTGAAGGTACACAGCTGAGTGTGTTAGCGCCCCCAGAGCAAGGTAGTGATGGTGTATTGCAGCCTGCCTTGTTTGATGAAGCATTAGCTAAGAGTAAACGCATGTTGACAAAATGTGATTTATATAGAACTGACAAAGTTACTGTTTGTGCTGCAGAATCTCAAGTGCCTCCTAGAGCAGATTATGAGGTACTGCTGAGCCCTCATAATGGAAGCACAATGGATTGGGATAGTTGGGTCAAACAATTACTAGCCATGTTAGACAAGGCTATGTTGGGCGACAGGGGTGTGAATACAAATGACCATATTCGCCAGCACACCACGAATCATATCAACTACGTCCAAAAGATTTTTATTGTTTTAAAACATCACAAAAGTAACGTTTCGGAGCCACGTAGGACCCCTTCATCAGACAAGTGATCTTATATATACATACAGGGCTCAAAATTTCAAGTCCTGAGCTACTAGCCAGGCCTCAAGGGTTACTCGCCACCAGTTGTCCCACCCAGCCCACCCCGCCCTGCCCCTAATTCCGCCCCTAAATGCGCCCTCATAAATTATCTCATGAAATGATACTTAAATGTTTTATGCAGAATTAAGTTATAAAAATAAATATTAACAACTGTATCCGTGCCCATTAATGCAGGCTGCCTGTGCCCACCAATGCAGCCTTGTGTCCACCAAATGCAGCCTTGTGTCCACCAAATGCAGCCTTGTGCCCTGTGTCCACCAAATGCAGCCTTGTGCCCTGTGTCCACCAAATGCAGCCCTGTGTCCACCAAATGCAGCCCTGTGTCCGCCGGCACCAAATGCAGCCCTGTGTCCACCAAATGCAGCCTGTGTCCACCAAATGCAGCCTGTGTCCCCCAAATGCAGCCCTATGTCCCTCAAATGCAGCCCTGTGTCCCCAAAATGCAGCCCTGTGTCCACCATGCAGCCTTGTGTCCACCAAATGCAGCCCGTGTCCCCCAAATGCAGCCCGTGTCCCCCAAATGCAGCCCGTGTCCACCAAATGCAGCCCTGTGTCCACCAAATGCAGCCCTGTGTTTACCATGCAGCCCTGTGTCCACCATGCAGCCCTGTGTCCACCATGCAGCCCGTTTACCATTCAGCCTACCTGTGCAGGGGAGGAGAGGACCAGGAGAGCCGTCCAGGTGATCAGAGCGCAGCGCGGGGAACACAGGATAACAGTTTTCATTTTAATTGCCGCGTTCCCGCCTCTCAACGTCATATTCAGCCCCGCCCCCTGGCCCGGGAACTTTGATTGACAGATCACCTGTCACCAGGATTGGAGGGGTGATCTGTCTATCAAATTCCCGGGAGGCGGGACTGTATCTTTCCCGGCGAGCAGCGGGGAACACAGCAATTAAAAAAGAAAACTTATCGCTGTGACTGTTCCCCGCGATGCGCTGTAAACATCCGGGCAGCTCTCTCTCTCTTCCCCTCCACAATCACTGGGAGAAGGTCTCCCATTCCACACAGGCTGCCGGCGGTGCTCGCCCCCCCGGCTCCCAGCCAGCCCTTCCTCGCCAGCCCTCAAAATTCACTCACAAAATGCTAGCAGGCGAGTGCAATTTTGAGGGCTGTGTGTGTATATATATATATATATATATATATATATATATATAGGGGCGTGGCTTGCCTGAGGAGAAGATGGCTGCTTAATTCCTCAGCTCCATCAGACATCGGCCTATATTCGGCTTTTATTGGGGACTGCCGTTGTTCTTTCGTACATTGACATGGGGACTTCATCCTGTGGTGCCTCTGGATCCAGATCTCGTTCTCCGAGAGAACCGGTAAGTCACATCAATGCAACTGTTCCGGGTATGTTCCGGAATCACAGAGCTAATATGGCGGCTCTCTCCTCAGCATCCTGTCAGGGACATGACGACATCGTCTTATCTCCGACTACACCACCCCCTCCTCAAATGGCGATCACCTCACTGGATCATCAACAACCGAGTCTTAACGACCTCAGAACAGTGGCGGCAGATATTAAGGATACGTTATCTGCAGCCATCACGTATCTGCGTCATGAACTACAGGCCATTGCGGGAAGAGTCCGTGAGGTAGAAGAGGCGGCTGTACAACAGCGGACGGAGATAACGATGGTTCGTCACACGACTGATAAACATACCATGCAACCCCGAGATTTACAGCGACATGTGGAAGAATTAGATAACCGAGGAAGACGCCATAACCTAAGGGTAAGAGGTCTTCCTGAAAGTGTCACCACCGACCAGATTGTCCCCACAATGACGGCCATATTTAATCAAATTCTTGACAAACCCCGCCAAACGCCTATAGACATGGAACGTATACATAGGGCTCTAAGACCGAGGGGTAAAGATTCGATTCCACCTCGTGATATAATATTTTGCTTGACTGATTATAAACTTAAAGAGGACATTCTCAGAAAAGCTCGGAACAAGTTGGATCTGGATCATGATGGCAGCACCATTCATATATATCAGGATTTGTCGGCCATTACATTGAAACACCGCAGGGACCTTCGTCCTTTGCTGGAAGTCCTAAAGAGCAAGAGCATCCAATATCGTTGGAAATTTCCCTTCGGCCTAACGGCGACTCATTTAGGATGTACAGCTTTATTGAGAGTACCCGAAGAGATGGAGGACTTCTGCCACACTTTGGATATTCCGTTGGTTGCAGTACCGAATTGGTATGCTGATTTTTCTATTACCGGATCAGTCCGTAGGAGGGATAGAGAGGAACCTATGGAAGCTCTAAACACGCATTTTCGCAGAAGGCGCTCTCCTTCATCTTCCCGATTGATCCCAACTTTGATGTCTCAACGTCAACCTCATAGTCCTACTATAGCGCCTATGCCTCGTAGAGCTTGTCGGGACCGTTAAGATGTCCCTATACTATATGCTTTTTACGGTCGGATGAGTTAGAAACTGTTTTTTTACTTTTTTTCTTGATACCTGTTATGTTCTACGTTCGGTGCACCGCTTTTCATCGCTCCTTGCTCTCCTGGATTCATGTTTGGAAGGTACTGGATGACCCAGCTAGTTCTTCTACACGCTCTTGGCATAATATGTCGTGAAGATCTGCCTACCGTCAAGTGTTCTTTGTGATTCTACTCCTCTGTATACCTCTAAGACTGATCCCGGGAATCGCAAACATTATACTTGCATTGGTAAGTATTCGCTGCCTTGACACATTTGCATCGGGACGTCCTGATTACTGAGACAATACGAGAACGTTTACACTTGGTTCTGCATAGACCGTTTTACCCGCATCATCCCCAGAATTGGGGATCAGTGACATTATTGACTTTTGGTGTAAGTATCTCACTAGTTGTACTTCTGTTCTTTGGATTACACACCAGAGTTTTGTTGAACTGCACTGTACCTGTCGTTGCAGGGAGATATGATTTATTTTAAATATTTTAAATATATTAACGCTGTAATGTATATTTCTATAATTTGTTCCTCTAGTTTTCTATCATACAGAAGCGCGGGATGAGATGTTGAAGATGTGTTGTTTTGAACTTATGTTATATTTCACCCTTATCTGTCTGAACTCTGTTGCTAATGTCAGTTTTTTTGGGGGGGATTTGGCATAGTATGACTGAACTGTTGTTCTGCAGTGCCACCTAGAGACACAGGAAGGTCATTGACGTTCTTGCCTCCTGCTTGATACATTAGTGACTACTAGTCCATCACATATACAGTATAGACTCCCATTTCCCTTTCACTTAAATTTAATGGTTGTACCAATTTTGCTATTATACCCTATACCTTTGGAGTGGGACACTCTGACTGGATACTAGCACACTCTCCTTATGCTCCCCCCATATGTAGCTCATTTACTTGGGACTAGTCTTCACTAATTATAATATCAATACATCTTTACATGGTATTTGTTCTCTTGATACACCTCCGACTCTCATTCCCTTAACATATTGTTGATGATTACAGGTTTTATTGTGTTCTTATGTTTGTATAATGACTTTTCTCATGGTGTAGTTGTTACTGACTTATCCTTAAATAGGTTTTTCATTATTTCCTTATTATTTTATTGTTTCCTTTTATCAACGTGTATTTGCTTTCAGGGATTTTCAAATGACATAGGTTAAATACGGATTTTACGTTCTTACTTTTTAAATTCCTATACAAACCTGGTACCCCATGAATTCATATAATATGCCTTTTTTCCCCTCATGTTTACTAATGTGCCATGTTCAGGCCATTTGTCTGATGGTTTTCATACATTACATCTTTTTTTCTGACAAGACCTCATCCCACACAGTGGCTGTGATAAATATCATACATCGCTAAGTGACAAACCTTTTTAGCTGCCACTGATACCGTCCAGTTTTTCTCACCTCCCTATTAGGACAGGTGAGCGGGTTCTCTATTGTCTCCGGAATCCCCCTTTCTTTCCCTTGAACCTTTCCTGTACACTCCAACCTTTGCCCCTTATATATTTATCACTCCCTCTCCACTTTACTGTACACCCTTTCTTCCCCTGTTTACCAGTATCTGCTTCACAGTTTTGACATAAATATCAAGGATTCTAGACCCTTCTCAGTTATAAACGGCCCATACTTCTGTAACAATAATGTCCTCTACACCACCAAAGAATGATACACACCAGCTTAAGCTCCTTTCTCTAAACGCAAAGGGACTTAATGTACCAGAGAAACGTTCCCAATTACTTCTTTATATGCATAAACATAAGATAGATATATTGTTTTTACAGGAAACACATTTCCGTACAGATGCAACTCCAAAATTACACAATTATTACTTTCCAACTGCTTACCATTCTACTAACCCGCTATCCAAATCTAAGGGGGTATCTATTTTATTAGCTAAACAATGTCCTTTCCACCTGATTGACACTTTCACAGATGTTGAAGGTAGATTTATTTTCTTAAAAGGTACCTACATGGGTAAAACATTCACACTAGCGAATGTATATGCCCCAAATTCTAGACAAGTTACCTTCTTCCGTACTGTTGTGAAGGCCCTAGCAACGTTTCAGGAGGGTACTCTTATTTTGGGGGGTGACTTTAACATCCCCCTAAATCCGTTTCTTGATACCTCTAATGGTAAGTCTATCCTTCCATATGCGGCTCTCCGATCCATTAAGACCCAACTCCAAACACTGTTATTACATGACACATGGCGTACGTTGAACCTGTTGCAAAGTACGATTGATAGGTGCAGCGGAGTCAGTTCAGATCAGACATTGTGTAGTAACAGGAACTGGCTTCTTTATTGGAACATAACCACACTAGCAAAGATGTCACTTCACATTGTAAGAAGAATCACAGACAGGAAAAAGTAACCAACAAGTACATCACAGTATACAGGAAATACAACACATCATAGAGAAATACATAGCATAGCATATCACTGAGCATTAGCGACATCTTGTGTCCTTTTTCTAAACTGCAGTCAAATACAGTAAGCTAAGCTGTAAGTTTGTTGTATCTCCAACACCCCTTCTCAACAACTAAGGCTTAGTCTGTTAAACCCATCTTCTTTGTAAGCCTTGAATGTCTTTCAGCAGTCAGGGGCTTTGTAAGGATATCTGCTGTCATATCCTCGGTTGGGCAATAAAGTAACTCAAGAAGACCTTGCTCTTGAAGATCCCTAAGAAAGTGGAACTTCACATCAATGTGCTTGGTTCTTGAATTAACTCCTTCCATGTGTGCAAGTACAATGCATCCTTGATTGTCCTCATAGATTTAAGTTGGTCCCAACTGTGGTTGACCTAAGTCTGTTAATAGCTGTCTCAGCCATATAACTTCTTGGCTTGCCTGCGCTGCAGCAACGTATTCTGCTTCAGTAGACGACAGTGAAACAGAGAGTTGCTTTTTACTAGTCCAACTGATGGCACCTCCTGACAGAAAAAATAAGTAGCCACTGGTAGATTTTCTGTCACTGGTGTCTCCTGCCCAGTCAGCATCCACATATCCTGTTAAGGTGCTTTCATCACTTGGTGGTAACTTTAGCTTGTAGTGCGAAGTCCCTTTAAGATAGCGAATGATTCGCTTTACAGCATTCCAGTCCTTTTGACTTGGCATCGAAACCTTTCTGCATAGGATTCTGACAGTTGCTGCAATGTCCGGCCTTCTAGCGGTGGTAAGGTACAGCAATTTCCCTATTGCTTTCCTGTATTGAGTATTAGTAGGTAATGGGTTATCTTGACAATTCATCTCCCTTAGGTAGTTGGTTTCCATGGGAGATTTTACTGGCTTGGCGTCTTCCATTCCAAATGTTTCAATTATTTCTTGTATTTTGTGTCTTTGGTTCAGAAGAAAGCTGCCATCTTCCTCTCTCTCGATCTGGATGCCGAGGTAATTCTTTACCAAGATCTTTGGTGTCAAAGTGCTGATTTAGTTTTTCCAGTATTTCTGCTTCATCCCCTTCTTGCTCAAAGCAAATCAGGATATCATCCACATAGATAAGCATATAGACCCATCTGTTTGCCAATTTCTTTGTGTATAAGCAGGGGTCTGCTTTACTCCTTTGAAAGTTTTTATGTGTAAGCACTTCATTTATTTTTATATTCCACGCTCTGGCTGCTTGCTTTAGACCATATATACTCCTGTGAAGTTTGCACACTAGGTCTGACCTTTGTTCATCTTTGAATCCTGGCGGTTGTTCCATGTAAATTTCTTCTGTTAAATCGCCATGTAGAAACACGGTTTTCACATCAAAATGTTTCATTTGCATTTTCCTTGTGACGGCTACTGTCAATAAAGTCCGTATTGTAGTGTGCTTGACTACTGGTGCAAACGTCTCATCATAGTCCTCTCCGTATTTTTGAGAATAGCCCTTGGCTACTAGTCTTGCTTTGTACCTTTCAACTGTGCCATCTGCATTGTATTTCACTTTAAAAGTCCATTTACAGCCTATGGCTTTCCTTCCGGGTGGTAGTTCTGTAAGTGTCCATATTTTAGTGTCATGCATGGATTTTATCTCTTCCTCAGCAGCCTTTATCCATTTAGTTGCTTCTTGTTCTGAAAGTTGAGATATGTCTTCCCAGTTTGCAGGTTCGTTGATACTGGCAGTACTTGCTTTGTATGAAAGATGTATAGGTGGTTTACCTTTGTTTTCTCTTGTTGAACATTTCGTTTTTGTGTCTGAGCCTTCTTGTGTCTGCTCTTCAGTACTGGTTGAGTCTACACTCACTTCAACTGTTTGTTCGGAAGTTACAGAGATGGGCTGGTCAATGTCAGTTTTCTCTTCTATTCTTGCTTCTACTGTTGTCATTACATTGTCTCCTAAATCTTCAACAAAAGTTATGCTGTTGCTAATGGTAACCTTGTCTGTTTTGGGATATAGGATTCTGTAACCCTTGACATTGTCACTGTATCCAACAAAGATACCTTCAAACGCTCTGTTTTGGAGTTTAGTGCGTTTTTCTTCAGGTATGTAGATGAATGCTTTGCATCCAAAAACTCTTAGGTGTTTTACACTTGGCTTCTCATTGTGCCATAGTTCATATGGGGTTTTCTCCACTGTTCTGGAAAAAAGTCTGTTCTGCAAATATGTAGCTGTCATAGCTGCCTCACCCCAGTATTTTTGTGGTGTCCAGAGTCTGTCAGCATACATCTGATCATTTCAGTCAGAGTTCTATTCTTTCTTTCAGCTACTCCATTTTGTTCTGGTGTATACGGGACTGTCTTTTGATGTTCTATTCCATTCTGTTTTAGGTACTCTTGTATCTTACCTCCTGTGAATTCACCTCCATTATTGCTCCGAAGTATGAGAGGCTTCCTCTGAAACTTGTTACTTGTCTTTATTATATAGTCTTTTAATTTGTCAAAAACTTCACTCTTGTGTTGCATTAGGTAGGTGACTGTGTATCTTGAATAGTCGTCTATGAAAGTCACTATGTACCTGTTGCCTCCAGGTGTTGGTGGGTTTAGGGAACCACACACGTCACTGTGAACTAAGTCAAGTGGTCTTGCTTGAAGCTCTCTTCTGACTGACTTTGGGAAGTGTTGCTCTTGTAGCTTTGGATTTAATGCAACATTCACATTTAACGGTAATTGGACAAGGGGATACTATCAGATCCCTTGTCAGCTTCCTCCTCTGTAGTTCCTGTATGCATTCTGGGTGTCTGTGACCTAGACGTCTTTGCCATATATGTATACAGTCATTGTGCTTGTGTGTACATAGTCTCACCTTTTTCTTTACTGTGTCGAGGTGATATAGATGATCATCCAGCTTGGCACTTGCTATTGTCTGTTTGCCGTTTAGAATGGAACACTTGTCACCTTGGAATTTTACAGTGAGTCCTCTAGCTGTTAGACGCTTCACAGATAAGAGTCCTCCTTCTAGATTAGGGACATAAAGCACATCTTTCACTGGTATGGCTAAATTGTGTCCCGCATCATCAGGGCATACAAGGGTTCCATGCCCATATCCTTCTGCATGTATTTTGCTTCCATCTGCAAGATAAATAGTTTCTTTGTTGCTCAGACCAAGTTCTGTGAAGAAACTTCTATCACTCGTCATGTGACTGGTTGCCCCTGAATCGATGCACCAGCCTTGGCATTTATTGTTGCCTGTCGCTTTAAATGTGACATTCCAGTTACCTTCCCTTGGATCATTGATTGTGGTTTTGACCTTTTGTTTAGTATAAGAGGGACGCTGTCTCATTTGCTCTGCTTTCCATATAGTACAGTCTTTCTTTATGTGTCCCTGTTTGTGGCATCTGAAACACACTCTGGTCTCTTTCCTGTGTAATCTTGCGTCTGTAGCTTTAAGAGTGGTGTTGGTTTCTGTGGAGTCATGCACTAATTCCTTTCTTCTCTGATACTCATCTATGAGCCTGGTTTTTACAAATGCTAGCGTCAGATCTGTCTCAGGTCGTGTCTCCAGTGCATTGATTAGTGCAGTATATGTATCGGGCAAACTGCATAACAACATGGCTGCAATGTGACTGTCTGTTATATTCTCCCCGATCGATCTGAGTTGCGCAATCACTTCCAGCATTGCGTTTATATGCTCCTGCATGTCCTGTTCTCTGCCAAGTCTCATTTTGTAAAGTTTCCGCAGCAGAAAGAGCTTGCTATTTAAACTGGATCTTTCATGCAGTCTTTTCAGTACATCCCACATGCCTTTCGCTGTGTCCTCATTGCGTATATGAATGAGCTGATCATCCTCCACTAGTAGGCTTATGGTGGCCCGTGCCTGTCTGTTTTTCTTGTCCCAGTCCTGATTATTATCCTGTGGCCTCTCTGTAGTGGTAACCTCCCACAAGTCATCTTTGGATAATAGCATTTCCACTTTAAACTTCCATAGCTGATAATTGTCATTGTTCAGCTTGGCCACTGAGAGTTTAAGCTCAGAGTTTCCGGCCATTTTATCCCTCCTTTATATATAAACAGTCTTACTTGTCTATAGTTGATGTCGCTGGAAAGCTTCCTTATGTCGATCTCCGCATCAGCCACACTGTCTTCCGTTCGAGGCTTTGTTCTGCCTGGGCTGCACCTGGTCATAAGTCTTTATCCGGATACTGGGCCCATAACCTGTTGCAAAGTACGATTGATAGGTGCAGCGGAGTCAGTTCAGATCAGACATTGTGTAGTAACAGGAACTGGCTTCTTTATTGGAACATAACCACACTAGCAAAGATGTCACTTCACATTGTAAGAAGAATCACAGACAGGAAAAAGTAACCAACAAGTACATCACAGTATACAGGAAATACAACACATCATAGAGAAATACATAGCATAGCATATCACTGAGCATTAGCGACATCTTGTGTCCTTTTTCTAAACTGCAGTCAAATACAGTAAGCTAAGCTGTAAGTTTGTTGTATCTCCAACAGAACCCTAACGGTAAAGACTTCACCTTTTTCTTGGCCCCACATAACAAATATTCAAGAATTGAATTCTTGAATTCAAGAATTTACTATTTTTTCATTTCACAGAACGATCTTCCCATCCTACAACGTACCCCTATAGAGTCCATGTTCCTCTCAGATCATCACCCTGTCTCTATGACTATATCTTTCCCTGATGTGCCTAACCGTTCGCAGTCATGGAGATTAGACCCATCTCTGCTCATGGATCCATCCATCTCTGCTGAAGTTGAACTTCACATTAAACATTATTTTATGGAAAACAATCCCAATGATACTTCCCCGCTTATTAATTGGGAAGCCCACAAATGTGTAATACGTGGTGTTCTTATTGCAGCGGCGGTTAAAAGGAAAAAAGAAAGACAAAAACACTTTAATGACCTAGCTTGCAAGATCCGTTAACTTGAATGAGTACATAAACAAACTCAAGCCATTGACACCTTAAACTCTCTGATTCAATGCAGAAATAAGATGCTGGACTTATTGGGCAAACAAGTAAGACGTAGATATATTCTCTCTCGAAAGTCTTTCTACGAATATGGTAACAAAGCAAGTAAGTTACTTGCTAGAGCATTACAGGTCAAGAAGGCTTCTACAACGGTACATTAAAATGCACATTTTACCTAAGTTATTGTACTTATTACAAACAGTCCCTATTAAACTTCCTCCATCTTTTTTCTCAGCTTATAGAAAAGCGTGTACTGATTTTATCTGGGGTCCATTAAGACCTAGAATTAGTTACTCCAGACTCACTGCCCCTAAACTCAAAGGAGGTTTGGGCTTGCCAGATCTGAAAAAATACCAACAGGCTTGCCATTTGACTAGAATCATTGATTGGAATGTCCACTCTGATACTAAGGATTGGGTCCATTTGGAGTCTTCAATGGCTTCTGTCCCTTTGGCACATTCTCCATGGTAAGCTCAACATCATATTCCCTTGACATTCCGTTCTAATCCTTTAATACACCCTACACTAACCTCCTTTAGAGATACGTGTACAAAGCACAGGATTTTGTCGATCCTGGGTCCTATGACCACGCTTAGACTGAATCATGCCTTTACTCCTGGAATGCAAGGGAACTTCTTAAAAGATGTTTGGCCACATTCACATGTGAGAGCTACGCACTTCTTTGAAGATGGCCAATTTATCTCTTACAATAATTTAGCCGCTAAAATGTTGACAGGTACGTTCCCTTTTTGGTCATATGTACAAGTTCGACACTTTTTTCTTGCTCCTAAACCTACGCGGATTGGGCGAGACAACATACCCCATTTGAAACACTGTGTTTGAAAACAGAACCACAACGACATCTTATTTCTTGCACATATGCTCTATTATTCTCAGAACATACTTCTAATGATAATTGGACTTGTCGTAAATGGGAAGAAGACCTTTCTATAGAACTAACTGAGAGAGATTGGGAAACCATTTACAATCATATTCATAAGGGTACACTGAACACTTATGCACAGGAAAATGCTTTTAAAATAGCTTTGAGATGGTACAGAACCCCCCTCAAGCTTCACTATATGTACCTGACTCTTTCTCCACAATGCTGGAGATGTGGTTCAGAGACTGGTTCGCTCTTACATATCTGGTGGACGTGCTCTAAAATCCAACCCTTTTGGTTGGATGTCCATAAATACATTACGCAAATAACCACCTACAATTTAGAATATACACCAGTTCAGTTTCTGTTGCATCTCCCCTCAATCCCAAAAAAGGTGTATTTTCGCTCTTTGCCTATGCTTATGGTGAATGCTGCTAAAATGTGTATTCCTACTAAATGGCGCTCCCCTAACCCTCCGTCCATGGCAGATTGGTTCCTACGTATTGGTAAAACGGCGGAAATGGAAGATCTCATCCACCAGGCAAAAGATACGCCTTCCAAATTCACCAAGATTTGGTCTTGCTGGATACATTTCACTACTACAGATGAATACAAACGGGTCATTTCATGATGAGTCATTGAGATTGATATAAAGATATTTGTGACTCTGGTAATTCCCCTCCCTCACCCTTTTAACCCCTCTTGTTTTTCTTGATACTACTTATCCCTCTTCCTTTATACTGAAATATTTGACCACTTAGGTTATGTTTATATGGCTCTTCTAGCTATATATACTTACATTGTTCTTCCCTCCCAGTTAGAAGGCTACTCCTTCTTTTTCATCTTGACAACTTTTTTTTATCTAAATATTTTTCTAGTTTTATTATATATTTGAGATTATTTTAATTATTAGGGTTTAGTCCTATCAGGTACACTCCTCGTTGATATTTTATCAATATCTTATTGATGTACCTGTTTATATGGTTTAGTTTTCTTAGGTCTGAAATTATTTTACATTTCTGCTTCATTGCATTGTTTGAACTTATCTTTGAGACTGTAAAATTATACATCTGTATTTAATGTGGCAGCTGCGTCCGCATTTATTATCTTTATGTACTTCTGTGTATGTTCACAATAAAAACTTCTAAGATATATATATATATATATATATATATATATATATATATATATATATATATATTGTGAGGGGGTTAACTCAGCAGCGGGTGTGTGTGACCCCCTGGATGGGTTCACCACACAAAAACAGGCACAGCAGGCAGTGGTAGGAGAAAACAAAAGGGTGTGGTTTTATTTAAACTATACACAGACAAAAAAATACAGCAAAAACAAAAGAAACAGGAAAATAAATCCTGGTCAAATCCTACACACGTTGGTGTCCCTAACTAACAACTGGGTACAGCCTTGTGCTGTCCCAGTCCCTAGCTCCCTGCTTTTTTGACGTTCTTAGTAATAACCACACAGGCTTTGGCTCACCGCACAGAGATCACACAGATCTGGTTCCAGGTTGGAGCATCTCCCTTAGCATGCTGGGAGTTCTTGTAGAGGCCCCAATGAGCCCACTTGATTCAGCTGGGCTCATTAACTCTTCCCCTGCAAGACTCCCAGCACTCCCCCTAGTGGTATAAACTGGCATAAAGCCTGAATCTAGGACATATATATCTCCCATCCTGGATGCAACCTGGTGATTTTACCTGCCTGCTGTTACATACCCCCCCCCCCCCTCTTGTTTTAACCTTGGGGTTGGAACACAAGCAATCAGGCATGCATGTACTCGAGACAAAGCATCCACATTCCCCATTTGAACGCCAGGGCGATGCTTTACTGTAAAAATGAATTCCTGTAGGGCCAGGAACTACCTATTTACTCTTCTATTTGTCTCTTTGTTTTGAGCCATCCACTTTAAAGGAGCATGATCAGTAATCATGTCAAAGTGCCTACCTAACAGATAGTACCGAAGGGAATCTAGAGCCCACTTCACCGTAAACACTCCTTCTCATTTTCCTGAGTCTCCCCTGCCAATACCGACAAGGGTAATTCTGGAGAGTCCTCACCACTATTAGAGAAATTCTGGCTATCACATTCTTGGTATATAGGGGCACCAGTGGGGGGCTCAGGACGATCCTAGAGTTCCCAAAACTTTGGAAAATCCCTTCCCACAATGGCATCATGTGGTAACTGAGACACTAACCCCACCTGATGAGAGAGGTTACCTTTGGAGGTCTCAAAACACACTGTAGTCACAGGATACTCTCGGGTGTCCCCATGCACACAAATAACAGCTACCTTGTTATTCCCAGAGACCTCTGTAGTGACTAATTAAGCTTTTATCAGTGTCACCAGGCTACCTGAATCCAGCAACACAACAACATTTTTACCATTAATACACATTTTGCATAAATGTTTCTCAGTTCCCCTGAATGCAGTGCATGCAAATGTCGCAAACAGCGACTGACGTCTGTCCCTTAGAAAGTCACATTGCATGGGTTCATCCACAATTGGGCAATTTGCTGCAATATGTCCCTCTTGCCGGCAGCGGTAGCAAACAATCCTTTTTGCTGCCTCTTGAGCCCCTGACTTCCCAGGCTGTTCTCACCAGACATTAGGTATAACTCTCACCCTCTCATTCTCTCCACCCTCACCCCTTGGAATCATCTTACCCGCCACTGGGAATGGTTTGGTCTTAGGGTGGAAAGTCCATGAGTCTCTGGAAGAGGCAGTCAGGTTTTCCGTAGCCAAGTACTTCTCTACACGATCCACAAGATTATCGGCCGTTTCTGGGTCTCCATGGCTTACCCACTTTTGGATGGCAGTAGGAAGAGCTCTCAAGAAACGATCCATCACAACACGTTCCACAATCTTTGGTGCGGACAAAGTCTCTGGCTGTAGCCACTTCCTGCTCAGATGAATGAGATCATACATTTGAGACCTGGGGGGTTTTCCAAGCCGGAAAGTCCAGTTATGCACACGCTGAGCCGGACGGCCAGGGTGACACCCAGCCGTGGCAATATTTCATTTTTTAGCATTACATAGTCTTTTGCTTGGTCAGGCTCTAGGTCATAGTAAGCTTTCTGCGATTCACCAGTTAACAGAGGGGCCACCAGTCCGGCCCACTGCTCCTTAGGCCACTTTTCCCTTTCAGCAGTCCTTTCAAATGTGGTCAAAAACACCTCTGGATCATCCTCTCCAGTCATTTTTGTCAGTAAACGACTCACCCCAAAGGACGCAGTATTAGCGGAACTACTTGCCTCACTGGTCTGCGGACGTTGCTGCATTAATGTCTCCATTTGTTGCTGTAGTCTCTGTTCTTGCTTCTGCAACAGGTCTATGAAGCGGGCCTCAGATTTCTGCTGGGCTTGTTGCTGGGCTGCCAGACTCTGTTGATGAGCTTGCTGCTGGGCTGCGAGGCTGTGAGGCTCTGTTGAAAAGTTGCATTTGTCTGCTGCTGGGCTGTGAGGCTCTGTTGTTGAGCCACAAGGCTCTTTTGCAAACCTGCATTTGTCTGCTGCTGATTGGCATTTGCTAGAGCCAGCTGTTTCAGTATCTCCTCCATGCTGGCCTTTTTTAAAAAAACTGCCACTGGTTCTCCACCAACTGTGAGGGGGTTAACTCAGCAGCGGGTGTGTGTGACCCCCTGGCTGAGTTCACCACACAAAAACAGGCACAGCAGACAGTGGTAGGAGAAAACAAAAGGGTGTGGTTTTATTTAAACTATATACAGACAAAAAAATACAGCAAAAACAAAAGAAACAGGAAAATAAATCCTGGTCAACTTGACCACTCACTACACACGTTGGTGTCCCTAACTAACAACTGAGTACAGCCTTGTGCTGTCCCAGTCCCTAGCTCCCTGCTTTTTTGACGTTCTTAGCAATAACCACACAGGCTCTGGCTCACCGCACAGAGATCACACAGATCTGGTTCCAGGTTGGAGCATCTCCCTTAGCATGCTGGGAGTTCTTGTAGAGGCCCCAATGAGCCCACTTGATTCAGCTGGGCTCATTAACTCTTCCCCTGCAAGACTCCCAGCACTCCCCCTAGTGGTATAAACTGGCATAAAGCCTGAATCTAGGACATATATATCTCCCATCCTGGATGCAACCTGGTGATTTTACCTGCCTGCTGTTACAATATATATATATATATATATATATATATATATATATATATATATATATATATATATATATATATATATTTATGGCTGAAGCCCTATATCCGATACGGATATGAACAAGATAGATAGACTTAACATAAGACTTACAACATGAAATGGACCTGAAGTGTGCCCTGATCTGATGGACGGTATGCCAAAAAAAAGGTGGCATACCCAAGATTAGAATGAATATTTTGTGGAGAGAAATGAATTTTGAGAAATGCCCTAGAAAAGGGGATGGGAGGATGGGTATCACTCACAGGAAACCTACGAAGACTACAGGTGAGTGGGCTGGTTAAATAGCCCCCCGGGCTCCTCCCATAAATTCAGGCCAGCATACTGGCCTTCTTACTTATGGTTGAAGCCCTATATCCGATACGGATATGAACAAGATAGATAGACTTAACATAAGACTTACAACATAAAATGGACCTGAAGTGTGCCCAGATCTGATGGACGGTATGCCAAAATAAGGGGGCAAAAACATTCAGGTAGGGATGTAGTTTATTGGTTTTAGCTTTATTCATTGAGCAAGTTTGGTGAATGTTTGTGCCATTTCCACCTGAGGATTGGGGATGTGCTGGGCAAAGCCGGCAGACTTCCACCTGTCAAGTCTCTTAATTGTCGTGATCTGGGAGTTGTAGGTAGCGTATAAGAGTGAGTGAGTGAGTGTGAAGGTGACAGGACCAAAATTGACCTAACTGCCCCACCGTTGATCCAGAGGAAGGCGAAAACCCCAGCCGAGCCTAGGCCAATTGCTACAGCAGGGTAGAAAATTCCTTCCTGATCCCTCGAGAGGCGACCGGGTGAACCCTGGATCAACTTCCTATGGTTGGTTGTGCCCCGATGAATTCTCATGTGTTTGATGAACTGGCAGGCACTCAAGGGTTTGATCGGGAATGGTAGTAGGGGACAAGAGTTTGACTGTTCAGGTAGGAGTGACAGAAGGCGATCGAGTATGGTTACTGCACACCAGAGAATGTTTATTTTAGAGTTAAATGTCTAACCCGGTGCCTGATCGCTGGGTTTTGGATAGTACCAGGTGGAGGATGAATGATCTTGGTAGCGAGCCAAGTGAGATCTACGTAGAACTTGGCCGGCGGGGTAGCTGCGGGTGAACTCGCTAGGCCGCAAGAACCCGTGGTAGGCCGAGTCGAAGGCTGCTTGACTGACCAGGCTGGGGAGAAGGCCAAATGGGGAACTAGCTAGGGTAGTGGACATTAACTGGTGCTGTGGGGATAGTTGTACGGGCCTGCGTAGGAAGGACATAACTTGGACTTGCCTTTACTAATAATATCGACCGTGGCCTGGTTGTCGGTGGTGAAGGCCACGGTTTGTCCTGTCCAGATATGACCCCAGAGCTGAGCGGCTGCCACGATCTGGTATTGTTCGAACAGGGAGGAAGTCCGGGTAAACCCTGGAATTAAGAGTGTCTCTGGAGGCCATGGTCCTGCAAACCAATAGTGGCCAAAAATCGCAGCGAAGCCTGTGGAGGCTGCGGCATCCATCACTACCAGCGGTGATGGGGTCGAAATTGATGGTATAACGTTGATACTGTTTCACGTAGTAAGGAACTCCTCCCATATTGACAGGTCCGCTACTGCCGCAGTGTCTAAGTTAAGGATCTGATCGGGGTCCTGTGTCTGGGAGAGGAAGACCAGGAGGCGTGATACAAAAGATCGACCCTGGGGAATGACCCTTGCTGCAAATTGAGCATTCCCGGGAGAGACTGAAGCTGCTCCTTAGTACACCCCTGTGTACGGGTGAAGTCTTGGAGAACTGACCTGGTCGACTTCAAGGAACGACAAACGTAGTGAAAGCTAGTTTGTGTGTTTAGCATGACAGAGAATAGGTGAGCAGTCGAGTTGCTACTGGAGAAGATGAGTGACCGATTTGAGTCGTTTCCAGAAATGCTTGCAGCGATTGCAATTAAACCGCAGATGGAGTGAGATGTAAATGTTTATGCTTGATATCGGATGGAAGGCCAGGGATCTGAATCGTAAGTACCACTTTATTGGTATCACTGATGCGAATAGGGCTGAGGTGTGAGCACCGGTGGGGTTTGGTTTGTAAAGGATCTTAAACGTTGAGCCGGCGCTGCGACTGGACTCGGATCGGTCGGTGAAGTTTGTATTGCCGAGGATCCGAATCGTTGCGCCGATGATGCGACTAGATTTGGATCGGCTGTAGATGTAAGGTGACGAGGGAGCTCATGTTCCGGATCCGAGTCGTTGCACTGATGATATGACTAGACTCAGATAGGCTGATGGTGTTAGTGGTTGAAGGGGTTTGTGATTGCTGAGGATCCGAATCATAGGGCCGACGTTGCGACTAGATTCAGATCGGCTGTTGGTAAGTGCTTGGTATACATACACATATATATATATATATATATATATATATACACACACACACACACACACACACATATATATATTATTATTATTTTTATTTTTTTATATATAAATAGTTGTTTTTTTTTGGAGGTGTAGGGGGTCAGTTAGGTAAAGTGAGCGTTTTTTTTTTTTTGGGGAAAATTACGTCCAACCTGGTGCAGGGTGGACCTACTTGACTGACCTGGAGGAGAAATGACAGGTGATGAGTGGTGAGGGGTTTGACTAGCTGATTTGAACACGACAGACTGCATCTGTTGTTTCATACGCGCTGTTACACTCGGCACTGGTTTAGTGCCTTTCACATGTAAGTGCACTTCTTTTTATTAAATATCCTTTTATATGCGGATAACACTATGGTCTGCCTTTCTTTTATATATACCTCATTGAAGTCATTTGTGATCCGGTTCGTCTGCTGTTGTCATGCAACCATCCTGGAGCTGCAATACATGCCTGAGACGTATATACCCATATGGGAAGGTATCTGTGACCCTCTATAACCAAAGGGTCCACTTTGGGAGGTGAGCGGCCATTCTTATTACTGGTGGAGGTCTCTCACTGTGTTCACATAATCATCTGCATGTTTCCGATTCTATAAATCACTCTAGAAGATCACTGGGATTGTCTTTTGATTTATGGACTTGTTCAGCACTGCACTGCCTTTTTTTATAAGTGAGCGGATCGGATGGTAGAGCGTGTCGGAGAAATGAGTGGCAAAAATGTCCCATGACAGAGGCATGAATCTGTGCGCCGCAGGTGCGACTGACAATGACCGGGCTCTGGAGCATGTACTGAATTGAGGCCAACTACAACTGGGGCACGCTTAATACGAGCCTGCACATGAGAATGCAAGTGGATTCGAATCAGATGCGTGACAGTGAAACGAGTGACAGAAATTTCCCATGACAGAGACACGAATCGGTGCGGCGCTGTGCGACTAACAGCAAGCGAACTCTGGAGCATGTACTGAAACGGGGCCAAGACTGACTGGGGCACGCTTGAGACAAAGCTGCACCTAAGAATGCGCGTGGATTCAAATCAGATGTGTTACAGTGAAACGAGTGACAAAAATGTCCCATAACAGAGGCATGAATCAGTGCGCCGCAGGTGCGACTGACAATAACCGGCTCTGCAGCATGTACTGAAATGAGGCCAACAACAACTGGGGCACGCTTAAGACGAGCCTGCACACGAGAATGCAATTGGATTTGAATCAGATGCATGTGTCATGGATATGCAGTAGTGTTTGTCTGTCAGCTTACCTTCCTTCCCATGTGTTCATCTTAGAGGCCTGAACCCTTTCACCTGGCTTCCTTTATAATCTCCTCCCAGCCTGACTCCACCCCAGGCCCTATCACAGAACACTATATTAACCTGTGCACTGCAAGCCTGCTTTGCTGATCAACGTGTTTGTTAGGCATTGTGTGTTTGGGTTCCTGCCTGCCGTGTGCTACGTCTGTCTCTCTGTTACATATTTGGCTTGTCCCCGACTATCCCTGTCTGCTCGTGACCCTTGACCTTCGGCTCGTTCTTTCGTTATCCTTGTCTGCTTGTGGCCCCTGACCTTCAGCTTGTTATTCGTTTCTCTCATATCTTGTGCTGCTGCTTCCCCTCTTTCCCCTTATCCTACGGGGCGTGAGCTAGGAAACTCCAGGGGCCGCGACCTGGTCCCAGCCTGCAGCATAACATCCTCACCACTAGAGGCTCTGGAGAAGACCTGCTGGGTCTTAGACTCCGCGCCCTGGGGAATCTTGGCTCTAGCTTCCGTTAGGATCCCAGTTGTGCTCCTCTGGTCCCGCTTTCCACAACCACCCAGTTTCCTATCCGCAGAAGCCAGCCATAGGGTTCATTACCTTGCGGTGCACTCCTGTCCCACTACGGTGTGCATCTGTCACCTGGCCATAGGTGACCTTGACAGTTTGATCAGCCATGAACCCGGCTGACATCCCGCTCCCCGCGGATGATCCATTGCAGGGCATAGTTCGCAGACTTGAAACCCAGGAATCAAATCAGACTCAGGTGATGCGATTCCTCCAGGATCTGGCTTCTCGATTCGAGCAGCTTCAGGCCTCCTTGGGAACCCCGAATCTGCAACCTCAAGTACAACCAGCGGCTGTACCTATCGCACCAGTCGCAGCCTCACACTCACTAAGATTGCCAGCTCCGTTCCGTTTCTCTGGGGACTCCAAGGCCTGCAGGGGGTTCCTTAGCCAATGCACGATTCATTTTGAGCTCCAGCCCCAAAACTTCCTGTCTGATCGGGCTAAGGTAGCCTATATCATTTCCCTCCTCTCTGGTGAAGCTTTAGCCTGGGCAGCCCCTCTGTGGGAACTGAATGATCCAGTGGTTTCTAGCCTGTCTGGCTTCTTGAAACTTTTTCGGAATATCTTCGAAGAACCGGCTCGTGTCTCTTCAGCGGCCAGCGCCCTTTTACGTCTCCGCCAAGAGTCTGCTTCTGTGGGACAGTATGCCCTTCATTTCCGCATACTGTCGGCTGAGTTGAGCTGGAACAATGAGGCCTTAGTCGCAACCTTTTTGCATGGCCTGTCCGATAGAGTGAAGGATGAATTAGCAGGAAGAACCATCCCCACTGATCTGGCCGGCGTTATCTCCTTGTGTAACCAGATCGATATTCGCTTTCAGGAGAGGACCTTAGAAAAGCAACGCCAGCACTCCTTGGTTCTTAGTCAGCCTGAGCTCCCCTCTCTTCGACCCGTAGAGCATCTCCTACCAGCTGAGGAACCCATGCAGCTGGGTCGGACCAGGCTATCCCCCGAGGAATGTGCTAGGCGCAGAACTCTTGGTCTGTGTCTTTACTGTGGGGGCAAAGGTCATTTTTGTGACACTTGCACTCTTTGTCCAGAAAAACGTTCGGGTCCACTTCATCTGGAAAGTGGAGTATTGGACCCAGAAATATCACCTTCCCCTTCTCGTCTTCTGCTTTCTGTGTTCCTTCATGTTGGTGCTTCTTCTCATTCGGTCTCAGCATATCTGGATTCCGGAGCCGCTGGTAATTTCATGGACTGGGAAATCGCATCGTCCATGAGACTTACTCTTTTGCCCCTCACCACGCCATTGGTGGTCTTGGCGATTGATGGTACTGTTCTCCCAGGGGGACCTATCCGCTTCCAGACCCTCCCTGTTAAGATGTCGGTAGGGACACTCCACCAGGAGTGGATATCCTTCCTTATCTTACCCAAGGCCTCAACGCCTATAATTTTGGGTCTCCCATGGTTACAGCTCCATTCTCCTCATGTGGACTGGACTACTGGACAGATCCTGGCTTGGGGTCCCTCCTGTTCCTCGTCCTGCCTACCCAAGGTTGCCCCCTGTGAACATGAGCCGGTCATTCATTCCAGGTTGCATAACCATTTACATTTCTCTGTCCCTAACCACCCTTGGACGCACAGCCAGGCTAGCTTGTCTACAAGTCCTGCAGTCGCTACGTCTTGCGATGCGATTCAGGTAGTCGCTACACCTGACTCAGCTATTCACTCTGCCTCTGTACTAGTTATGCCAGTCCAGCCCATGCCCAGTGAGCCTCCTACTTTTTCTTGTTCAGGACATTCTGCTTGTCCTTCAGCTATTCAGCTTGACTCCGGCGACATGTCACCTTCTAACCAACCTGACTTCAGGGTTCCACTGACATCTGCCCAGTCTGATGGTCCTGTGCAAGATGACCAGTTCCCCTTTAAGGGTCTAGTGGACCCTCCTCAGATTCCTGTTGATCCTCTCATGCCCTTGCTTATTCATAGAGAGCCTTTGGTCCTCGATAGATCTTCTTGTCATCTCCCTACCTCGTTTTCGGTCTCTGAGGATAATCTTAAGTACGAGGTTAGACAAGTTCTGGATTCTCGGCTCTGCAGAGGCATTCTTCAGTACCTTGTGCATTGGAGAGGTTTTGGTCCTGAGGAGGTGTCTTGGATCGCTGCATCTGATGTCGCTGCACCTCATCTGTTGAGGAGGTTTCATCAGAGATTTCCCTTTAAGCCTGGGCCCAGGCGGGGGAGGGCCCATAAGAGGGAGGGTACTGTCATGGATATGCAGTAGTGTTTGTCTGTCAGCTTACCTTCCTTCCCATGTGTTCATCTTAGAGGCCTGAACCCTTTCACCTGGCTTCCTTTATAATCTCCTGCCAGCCTGACTCCACCCCAGGCCCTATCACAGAACACTATATTAACCTGTGCACTGCAAGCCTGCTTTGCTGATCAACGTGTTTGTTAGGCATTGTGTGTTTGGGTTCCTGCCTGCCGTGTGCTACGTCTGTCTCTCTGTTACATATTTGGCTTGTCCCCGACTATCCCTGTCTGCTCGTGACCCTTGACCTTCGGCTCGTTCTTTCGTTATCCTTGTCTGCTTGTGGCCCCTGACCTTCAGCTTGTTATTCGTTTCTCTCATATCTTGTGCTGCTGCTTCCCCTCTTTCCCCTTATCCTACGGGGCGTGAGCTAGGAAACTCCAGGGGCCGCGACCTGGTCCCAGCCTGCAGCATAACATCCTCATCACTAGAGGCTCTGGAGAAGACCTGCTGGGTCTTAGACTCCGCGCCCTGGGGAATCTTGGCTCTAGCTTCCGTTAGGATCCCGGTTGTGCTCCTCTGGTCCCGCTTTCCACAACCATCCAGTTTCCTATCCGCAGAAGCCAGCCATAGGGTTCACTACCTTGCGGTGCACTCCTGTCCCCCTACGGTGTGCATCTGTCACCTGGCGATAGGTGACCTTGACAGCATGATAGTGAAACGTGTGACAGAAACTTCCCATGACAGAGACACGAATCGGTGCGGCGCTGTGCGACTAACAGCAAGCGAACTCTGGACCATGTACTGAATTGGGGCCAACGACTGGGGAACGCTTGAGACGAAGCTGCACCTAAGGATGCGCGTGGATTCGAATCAGATGTGTTACAGTGGAACAAGTGACAAAAATGTCCAATGACAGAGGCCTGAATCGGTGCGCCTGACTGACAACGACCGGGCTCTGGAGCATGTTCTGAGATGAGGCCAGCAATTGGGGCACGCTTGGCGAACCTGCACACGAAAATGCGCGTGGATTCAAATCAGATGCGTGGCAGTGACATGAGTGACAGAAATTTTCCATACAGAGACATGAATCGGTGCGGCGCTGTGCGACTAACAGCAAGCAAACTCTGGAGCATGTACTGAAATGAGGCCAGCAACTGGGACACGTATGGGACGAATCTGCACATAAGAATGCGCATGGATTCAACTCAGATGCGTGATGGTGACATGAATGACAGAATTCTCCCATGATCCAGGCATGAGTCGGTGCGCCGCATGTTGAGTTGAGAGTTGAGTTGGGAGGTATCTTAATAAAGCGCGGTCTTACCCCGAAGGGTCCCGACGCGCATGTGCAGTTGACAACGAGCGGACTCTGGAGCATGTACTGAAATGAGGCCAGCAACTGGGGCCCGCCGGGACAAATCGGTGCATTGTGGATGCGACTTGGATTCGTATCAGAATGATGCAGAGGAAATCGCTATCGATGTGCTATGTGCAGGGTTTCATAAGGAGAGAGAAGGGTGTGCGAGATGTGACAAGTGAAATTACTATCAGTGGAATGAGATGACAAAACTAGCAGGGACGAACCAGTGAGTTGCTAATGCGACTAGATTCGGCCGGAGGGTAATGCAAAGTAAAATAACTGTAATGATAGACAGTGCTTTTCTAAGTGACATGGGCCTACTACTTGGCGTGAAACGACAAGGTACGAGAAGAAAAGAAAAAAAAAATCACGAAACTAAACTGATAAAAACAGCTCATGAATTGCACGACAAGACCGTGGTCTTGCACGAGGCTGAAATAAGGCTGCATATGGAGACTTGACTAAAGATTTGCAAGTTCCACAGCGGGGTTTTGATGACATGGTTTATCTGGCAAACAGCGCGTAAAGCAAAGAAATTTTACGAATCCTACCTGCGACAGTTTGAAAACTTGATGTACGAAAGGGTGTCCAAGACATCCATAGAGTGTGGTGTTACGCCTTGCATGACGCACAAAAAATGACTTTGGTTTGGTAAACGAGTGACAGAAAAACGCGCACAAACGATACGTAAGTTCCGCTGCGGGAACTAAAACACACGTCATGAGGGCAAACAACAAATGTCAACGGTGGAAAGTATGCAATGTATGTGACCCGAATCAGTTCGTAAATATACAAAAGGAATCCGATACGAATCGGTAGTGAGGAGTATTGAATTAATGTAATACGAATTGGTTGTATAGTGTATGCCACCCCTTACTCTAAAACTGAAGAGCAACCAATCACCCCTCCCCCCAGGCTAACCCAGTGCAGAGAAGGCACCAGGTGGGACTAATTAGAGTCTCCTTTTTTTATTTTTTATGGAAGAGACGGCAACCTTATGGACAGTGAATCTTTATGTCCAGTGAAACCTACGGCGAGTGATATCGGACAACGACCGACAGCGACTCGGAGGCTTGGATTTATAATGAATCGTATTTTTGGGACAGACAACAACTCAAAAACAGATTTTTAAGAAAGGAATGCAGGACAGGAAGCATTACTAATTGCAAAATTGCACATGACGCAAAAGATTTGAAAAGTACCTGCGATAGTGAGTGGGAACCGCCAACGAAGACCACGAACGAAGAAGCCGAAATACCCTGCAATCGAAACGCCAGGACTCACAAACATGAGGTGAGCTGGTAAGAGTCGGCCCAGTGACGTGTAGTATCACTCACAGGAAACCAACGAAGACTGCAGGTGAGTGGCCTTTGGCCAAATATGGCTATTTCAACAGAGCCCGCTGTGATTGGCCATAGCCTGCAGGTCAGGTGCATGCTTTGGCCAATCATTATACAGCAATGCACTGCGATCTCGCAGTGCGTTATGGGGCATTCCGCGGCGCTCGAATTTCCCGCGAACACCCCATAATGTTTGCTGTTCTGCGAACGGGCGAAAACCCGCTGTTTAATTCAAACTTATGTTCGACCCGAACATCGAGCTCATCCCTAATTACCACCTCTTGGGCATTTCTTAACCTGCTCAATGCCAAAAAACAAAACAAAAAGAATTAAGATTACCCTTATGGAAGTCTCTACAATGTCTAGAGACATTCTAAATATTCCTGGCATTGTGATTATTTGTGTCATTGTAGTGCTCAGAAATTCTGATCCTCAAGGGGTGTATACTGCATCCTACTTACTGTAGTTTGCAACTTTTATACTCTATAACATATACCACTTGTCATGGATATGCAGTAATGTTTGTCTGCCATCTTACCTTCCTCTTCATGTGTTCACCTTAGAGGCCAGACTTTCTCACCTGACTGCTTTTATATTCTCTTCTCACAGTATGCTCCACCCCAGGCCCTATCAGGGAACACTATATTAACCTGTGCACTGCAAGCCAGCCTTGCTGATCAACGTGTTTGTTAAGCATTGTGTGTTTGGGTTCCTGCCTGCCGTGTGCTACGTCTATCTCTGTTACGATATTGGCTTGTTCCCCACTATCCCTGTCTGCTAGTGACCTTGACCTTCAGCTTGTCCTTCATTTATCCATGTCTGCTTGTTGCCCTGACCTTGGCTTTTCCCCTCACTATTCTTGTATCTTGTGCTGCTGCTTCCCCTCTATCCTCTTTACCCTACGGAGCGTGAGCTAGGGGACTCTGGGGGCCGAGACCTGGACCCAACTGCAGCGTAGGCCATCCTCACCACTAGAGGCTCTGGTGAAGACCTGCTGGATCTTAGACTCCGCGCCCTGGGGAATCTTGGGCTCTAGCTCCCTGTGGATCCCTGTTGTGCTCCACTGGTCCCGCTTTCCACAACCACCCAGTGTCCCATCCGCAGCAGTCAGCCATAGGGTTCACTACCTTGTGGTGCACTCCTGACCCCCAATGGTGTGCATCTGTCATCTGGCCACAGGTGACCTGACACCACTGATGTAGTATTACAATTTATATACTGATTAATCTTTAGAGTTTTACCAGTGGTAAGAGAAACCACGACATTGTTTTTTTTATTTGTTACAATACCTACAGGTACTATAGCCACATCAAAATGAACCATGTCCCAGAGCTTCGTTCATTGTCCGAGTAGAACAGACTGGGGGAAAGCATATTGCCCAATGTGGCACTAGAGAAATTGCATCCCCGCTAAGTACTGCATGAAGTTTCTGTTTCGCATACAGGATTAGTAAATGTCATATAATAATACCAAGAATCTGACTAAATTCAACTGAAAAGGATGTCACAAAATGAATAGTGTTGGCCCTTAGCAATTGAATGGAAGTTCTTATTTATTAATTGTGATGGAACCGTCCAGCACCCAGCTTGAGTGCTTTCATCAAGATATAGCTTCCTCCAGTCTGGACATAGGAACAAAATCTTATTATAAATGAGAATCTATGACTAAACAGTAATAGCTTAGATGCAACTGGAACTCTTTATTAAAAATGCACAGAGAATTTATATACCACACAAAATCAGAAAAAGCTTGATCACGTTATCCTAAGCGATTCACACATCCAAAAAACAGCAAACATAATGCACATCTATCAATGAATAGCTTACATGAGCTAAAGAACTAGGCCCTTAAACCAGCCTAAGTGACCAGACCGTTCGGCACCTACAACCCTGAATACAAAGTACTGTACATTGCACATTATTATACGTTTAAACACAGAGATGAGCAGACAGACAGAAACAATAGGTGACTCCAATTAACAAAGGGAGAGTCATACTTAGGAGAATCGGGTTACTTTGAACTGATGACATTAACATCTGCTCTGGGTATCACAATCTAAAGCAGTCATTGCTGGTTAAGGCATAGAGGCCCTAAATATGAATCCGTGGCCTAGATTCCCAGAGTCTGTGTGTTTCGGGGAGACAATCCTGAATCCAAAGCATGACCACTCCAAGGGTCTCCCAGGCACACAACTCCCAAAGAGTAGTGTTCCCTTAAAAGCCAGGGCCCATAGTCAGTAGGCAAGAAGTCCCCTTCAAAAGTGCCTGTCCTGGTTGGGTCTGTCACATTTCTTCCCCATCCAAAGTAGACTAACAAGGTCCCAGACCTCTACTTGATCTGGACCTGCGTTGGTCAGTGCAGAGTGAACCCACATAGGTGGTTAACATGATTTCCATTTTTGGCTGCAGAGAAGGGTTGTCGTCAGTAGTTGTGGGACAGAGGTCATGAACCCTCTGTCCAGCTGCCAGTGCTTCAGCTAGGTGGTTTTACCATTCCGGGGCTCGGTCTGCTGCTGGGGAGGGGGGCCGACTGCCCTGGCTACATGAAGCTGTGGAGACACTATAGGTGCTAGGCAGAGGCCAGCGACGCTCTGCCCTGTTGCCAATGCTTCAGCTGGGTGTAGGAGCTTCACTACATCAGCTTGTCGCTGGGAAATTGGGCCACATGCCCGGGCTTCCTGGAACTCTGAGTTGTTGCTGGTGCTGGGCAGAGGTTGGTAGCACTCTGCCCTGATGCCAGCGCTTCTGCTGGGGACCCCATATTATCAGTAATGTCTTCCTCCACTCCCAAACTGTGGATCTGCCACTTAGGAGGTAGGACTACCACATTATCTCCCTCAAACTGTGTATCGGCCGCTGGGGAGGTTATCTTATAGTTTTTTGAAATTATGAAATTGTTGAATAGTTGAAATTATCGATGCTCCCCACTGAAACCACTGCCTGTGGAAGGGAATTCCACATCCTTACCACTCTTACAGTAAAGAACCCTCTACGCAATTTAAAGTGTAAGTAAACCCCTGTATCGTTTTTAGCCAAGGAAGCTGCCATGTTTGCCTCTGTTTAATCTACACCTGCCATGATGCTGGACATGTGATCAGTTTAGACACCAGCCATTGGATGGTTTGACAGTTTGGTTGAGAGCACAACCAATAGGAGTCTTACATTTACGGCATGTGCCGGAAATGAAACTGTTTTATTAATGGGTTTACTTCTGCTTTATGGTTAAACCGTTTTTCTTCTAATTCCCTTACGCTGAAAAGTTTCATCTCTATTGTGGGGTCACCAGTACGGTATTTGTATATTGAAATCATATCCGCTCTCAAGCGTCTCTTCTCCCCAGGGAGAACAAGTTCAGTGCTCGTAACATTTCCTCATAACTAATGCCCTCCAAACCCTTTACTAGTTTTGTTGTCCTTCTCTGGACTCTCTCCAGTTCCAACACATCCTTCCTGAGGACTGGTGCCCAGAACTGGACAGCATACTCCAGGTGTGGCCTGACCAGAGTCTTGTATGAGTGGGAGAATTATCGTTTTAAAGAGTTAATCCTCTTTTTAATGCATGCCAATGTTCTGTTTGCTTTGCTTGCAGCAGCTTGGCATTGCATGCCATTGCTGAGCCTATCATTTACTAGGACCCCCAGGTCCTTTTCCATCCCAGATTGCCCCAGAGGTTCTCCCCCCAGTGAGTAGATTGCATTCATATTTTTGCCAACCAAATGCATTATTTAACATTTTTCTACATTAAACCTCATTTGCCATGTAGTTTCCCACCCCATTAATTTGTTCTTGCAAGGTTTCCACATCCTGCAGAAAAGTTGTTGCCCTTGCTTAGCTTATTATCATCCTCAAATACAGAGATTGAACTGTTTATCCCATCCTCCAGGTCGTTTATGAATAAATTAAATAGGATTGGTCCCAGGACAGAACCCTTGAGGACCCCACTTTCCACCCCTGCCCATTCTGAGTACTCTCCATTTATCACTACCCTTTGAACTCACCCCTTCAGACAGTTTTCAATCCATGTATTCACCCTATGGTTCATGCCAACTGACCTTATTTTGTACAGTAAACATTCATGGGGAACTGTATCAATTGCTTTTGCAAAATCCAGATAGACCACGTCTACAGGCCTTCCTTTATCCAGATGGCAGCTCACCTCCTCATAGAAGGTTAATAGATTTGTTTGGCAAGAACGATTCTTCATGAATCCATGCTGATTACTGCTAATAAAACTGTCACGATCAGGCGTTGGGCTTGAAGACCAGTTGCAGTTGCAGGACTACCACCGACCAGCAGGATAGGTATACAAGCAGTCACTCTGGCAGATGACACAGGCTCACCTGAGGTGCATAGTCTAAGTACTAGCCAGTGTTCACCAGAGCTCCTGATGGTGGAGATGGATTTACCTGCGAGCTAGTACCAGGTCGCGGTCCTCAGGTTTGCCCCACCAGGGTGTGAGCAAGCCGGGGTCCAGTAGCAGATGAGCAGTTAAGGATTAAACAGCAACGTGATCAGTAAACAAGCCAAAAGGTCGGTAATGAGTAGTTGCAGGTTGGGATCAGGCAGTAGAGTAGTCAAAGAACAAGCCATGGGTCAATCACGAGTGGTAGCAAAATACAGACGGCAGCAGGGAAGTCACAAACAAGGCCCTGGCTGAGAAGGCACAATAACCTCCTGGCAAAGAGGAAGTGTTAAGACAAGGCTTATATAGGAAATTCATGGGAGGAGCAAGGAGTTCAAGGTTCAACAGCAATCAATACAAGGCAGGGTTGTCCAATGGATCAGACAGAATTGTCCAATGGATCAGGCGCATGTGCCGATGACATACATACTGTTTGCCGCCCCCCCCCCAAAAAAAAAAATTCCACTGGCCGCCACTGGTGAATGGGTCGATGTATTGCTTCAACCCCTAGTGATTCGCTTACCAAGCTATTATAGTAACAATAACCATGTGCTAGCTCACATACATGAAATCAAGTGGTCCAGGGACTTACTTTGGGTTACAGTAGATGCAAAGTCTCTCTTTATATTCATGTATCCCCACCATTTAGCTATCAGTGCCCTTAAACATCATTTACATAAATATAGCTCCTATTCACTACAATTACAAGAGTTCACCTGTCTTGCAGTTATTATGTCTCTTGTTCTTATTAAAACACTACTTTATGTTTGATGGCCAATTTTACTTGCAATGTTGCGGTGCAATGATGGGGGCTACATTTTCCCCATCTTTAGCCAATCATTATATGGGCTGGTGGGAGGAAATTATTTTGTTTTCAATCAAACAATTCTTTTAGCGACAATATCGCATTGTATGGTCGCTTTATAGACGACCTGATCTTTGTATGGACTAATACCGAACAATCTTTAATTTCCTTTCTGTTGCATTTAAATAAAAATTACTGCAACCTGGAATTTACCTTCACATTTCATCACATTTCATCCTGAACAGAACATGTGGTCCTTACAGGTGAAGCAGCCACAGGAATAGTTAGGAGCAGCACTTTCAGAAAGACATGTAGGGAATTCCCTCTTGTTTTTTTTATCTCAAAACAAATGTTTTATTGAAAAACAAAGTATTTTACATCCATTATTGGCATCAGAACATCATAATACATTAGACCTGTACCACTCTTAGTTTCAGAAAATACTGCACATTACTCACAAACGTGTACATTATTTGCATCTTCCCATTCAAGACAGTAAACAATACCCCGGGACATTAGTGCCTCCAATTAACTGGGTCCCTGCTACCAATGCAAGAACTCTGGGAAACTCACAACAACCTATCCAGTACTAATTCCACCGGAGCCAACCCCGGTACATTCAACCATGGATCCCATCATTTGGAAAATTTTGCTGTACTGCCTCTATGTTGGTAAATAAGTTTTTCCAACTTCAATTTGTTACCCATTTGTTTTATCCACTCCTTTACAGTGGGGGTGTCATGAAGGGCAACCTCACAATGTAAGCTGGCGACACTTTGGTCGCGCGCGGGTGCGCACCTGCGCAATAGCGGCGATTCGGCATTAGCACGTTCGCGCATGCGCAATAACGGCGATTCGGCGTTCGCGCATGCGCGATAACGGCACGCGGGCGTGCGCGGGTGCACACGGGAGCGCGCAGTGACACTTCCTGGCGCCAATCTGGGGCTATTTAAAGGGGCTTGTGCTGGGGCTCCTTGCTGTCTGGTCTACAGCGTTCCCAAGACCCACCTGCTATCTGATATTTCCCTACCGATCTGTTCCGGTGACCCGGCTTGTTCCTGACGCTTCTCGCCTTCTGCCTGCCCGCTGACTCCCGGCTTGTTGACCTTGCTTCCGCCTGCTCCTTCTGCTACCTGCCGCCTGCCCGTTACCAAACCCGGACTGTTTAACGACTCTGCCTCTTGGACTGCACCTGATCTGCCAGCCAGTGGATTCCCGGCCTGTTTGGACTTGCCTGTGCCCGGTACTACAAGACACCTCCCCGCTGTCTGCTGTCTCTCTCCTCAGTTCCTGTGTGCCAAGCCTGCCTGCCGTTCCAGCTTCCCTACTGCCGCTGAAACCTGCACAGAGCTTCCTGAAGTCCAGCTTCATTTCTGCACCGGTGTTCCTGACAGGCACTTGTGCGACTCTGCACTCCCAAGCTCCCTGTTCCCACCATCAGGGGTTCCGGAGTAAGAGGTGCAAAAGAGGCCGCTCCCTGCATCCCAGGCTCATCACCAGGTACGTGACAGTACCAGACAGCCATGTCCGAGCCTGCGCAGGGAGCGAACCCAATGGAGGAACTTTGCCGACACCTGGATGGGCTAACCCAGGCCGTCAGAAGCCTGCAAGAGGGTTATACCCGACTGGAGGGCCGAGTCCAGGCCCTATCCTCCTCAGCTTCCTCCTCCACTGGGACTTCCACTTCTCCTTCGGTGGTCATGATGCCGCCTGAACCAAAGGTACCCACGCCTGAGCGATTCTCAGGGGAGCGGAGCAGATACAGAGCCTTTCGGAATGCCTGCGGGCTCTTCTTTGCCTTGCAACCACGGACCTTTTCACTAGAATCCACCAAAGTGGGGTTCGTTATTTCCCTCCTGTCTGGTGAGCCTCAAGCCTGGGCTCACCGCCTCTTGGAGCATAAAGACGTTTCACTTAATACCTTGGACACCTTCTTCCAAACCATGTCCCAACTTTACGAGGATCCGCACCAGGCCGCCACTGCCGAAGCAACCCTGCATGCCCTTCAGCAAGGCCGCAGAACGGCCGAGGACTATGTTTTCGAATTCAGGAGATGGAGCTCAGACACTAATTGGAATGATGCTGCTCTTTGTTACCAATTCCGATTGGGACTCTCTGAACCGCTCAAAGATGAACTGGCACGTGTAGGTGTGCCCGGAACTTTGGATGCTCTGATCAACCTCACCATCCAGATTGACCGACGCCTACGAGAACGTAGGACTGAACGAGCCACCGGGCCGTCTCGCCCGGTTTGGATGTTGCCCCGGGTACCCAGCTCTGCCAACCCAGCTCCTTCATTTCCAGTTATAGCCTCCTCTGACAATCCAGAACCCATGCAGCTGGGACTTCTCCGTCCCTCACTCACCCCTGAGGAACGTCAATGCAGGCGAACCCTTAACCTATGTCTATACTGCGGAGAACCCGGACATTATGTACGGACCTGCCCTGTGAAGATCCGTAAGTGCCTCTCCATGTCGTCTGTGCATTTACCGTTATACCCAGTAATTCTGCTCACCTGGCGATTCCCATTCTTTTGCAGCTCCCAGGAGGGAATATTCAAGTCAGCGCTATCATTGACTCTGGGGCCTGCAGTTGCTTTCTGGACTTAGCTTTTGCCACCACACATCACATTCCTTTGCGCCCTAGATTTAAAGGGCTTTCAGTATACCTCGCTGATGGGTCGACCCTTAAATCCGGACCAGTCACACAGGAGACCCTACCGCTGGCCACAACCATTGCCAGTACTCATCAGGAGTTACTATGCCTAGATGTCATCAAGTCTCCTCTGTTCCCCATCATTCTGGGCATGCCCTGGTTACAGGCCCATAACCCGCAAATTAATTGGACATCAGGAGAAGTCAGTTTCTGTTCCCCCTACTGCCGTCAACATTGTCTGCAGGAAGTTTCGAGTACCCCTTCTCCCTTGCTTTGCATGCACTCTGATGCTGAGGTCCGCCAGTCAGTTCCTGAAGCATATCACAGCTTCCTGGACATTTTTAGCAAGAAAGGGGCTGAGACTCTCCCTCCACACAGGCGTTACGACTGCCCGATTGAGCTTCTCCCCGGGGCTGAAATCCCCTTTGGCAGGATTTTTCCTCTGACGGAACTTGAACTCGAGACCCTCAAGACTTATGTTGATGATAATCTTATGAAAGGGTTCATCCGTCCTTCTACGTCACCGGCAGGGGCAGGGATTTTCTTTGTTGAGAAAAAGGACCATTCCCTCCGCCCTTGTGTGGATTACAGAGAACTCAACAAAGTGACTATAAAGAACCGGTACCCCCTTCCTTTAGTACCTGAATCGTTTCAAAGACTGGGATCCGCAGTCATTTTCACAAAACTGGACCTCCGTGGGGCCTATAACCTGGTGCGGATCCGAAGCGGGGATGAGTGGAAAACCGCCTTTCGCATTCGCTTCGGGCACTTCGAATACTTAGTCATGCCCTTCGGACTTTGCAATGCCCCGGCTACGTTCCAGCATTTTGTGAATGACATTTTTAGAGACTACCTTGACCTTTTTGTTATCATTTACCTGGACGACATCCTCATCTTTTCCCCCTCTTTGGAGAAACACCGGGAACACGTTCAGAATGTGCTCGCACGGCTTCGAACGCACGGGTTATACGCAAAACCAGAAAAATGCGAATTCAAACGCCAAAGCATCCAATTCCTTGGACTTGTCATCTCGGTGGAGGGTATCACGATGGACTCCCAGAAAGTGGCTGCAATTCTTGACTGGCTGGTGCCCGTAGATAGAAAGGGCATACAGCGCTTCATCGGATTCGCAAACTTTTATAGGAAGTTCATCAGGGGGTTCTCTTCCATCATCACCCCATTAACCAACCTAACCAAACCGACTGTCCGGTTCCAGTGGTCTTCAGAAGCCCAAACGGCCTTCGAGACCCTTAAGAAATTATTTACCTCTGCATCTGTTCTGAGGCACCCTGATGTGGCTCTACCATACATACTGGAGGTAGACGCCTCGGAAACAGCAGTTGCGGCGGTTCTCTCCCAAAGACAGGGGCCCAAGGCTCTCTTACATCCGGTTGCCTTTTTCTCCCGTAAGCTGTCTGATTCGGAGAAGAACTATGATGTGGGAGACCGGGAACTACTGGCAATCAAAGCCGCCCTGGAGGAATGGCGGTACCTCCTGGAAGGAGCAGCGCATCCGATCCTGGTCTATACGGACCACAAGAATCTGGAGTATCTGAGAGTGGCAAAGAGACTGAAACCCCGGCAGGCCAGGTGGGCACTTTTCTTCACACGTTTCTCTTTCCATATAACGTATAGACCAGGATCGAAGAATACTAAACCTGATGCTCTCTCACGAATGTTCTGTGACTGTTCTGTCTCAACTACAAAGCGATGAAGTTCATCTCCAGGTTTAAGTAGGCCTTACTCAAGCTGGTTTGCTATTATCCCTTGCATCGATACAGGCAGCTTAACTCAATGAATAAACTCACAGTTAGGACGACAGACGATGAATCCTTTTGAATGTTCCGTTTAATGATGGATATTCATAGGTAGAAAAACGTTGCAGTTGTAAGCCACATGTAAGATGTTTAGCATGGAAGATATACAGGAGTAATGACCAGAATCAGGAAGTGGAGGAGATATATAAAGAACTACGGTGAGAGAGAGAGTTCAGCTAGAAAGAAGGGGACAGATCTTAAAGACACAGAGCAAGAATAATCACATAGTGTAACACAACACTCCCCGTCTGAAATCTTTAGATTTCATAACCTTAAACTAAAATATATATTTTCAAAAAGTCCAATACTGACGAATGTCCTGGAACCTGTAATGAAAAACATGCAACAAGCAAATACTAAACGTAAGTTCAACAGGATGAAGAACATAAAGTCACAGTATGATGTCTTCAAATAATTCCAAAGTTCTGAGTAGAACCTGTAGATGGCAGCAATGTACTCCCCGCCGTGCCAACAGCATGGCTAGTCCTTGCACAAGTCACTCACCTGGCAAAAGGAGTACTAACTCTGTAATTGGTCGACTAAAGGTTCGTGTCGATCCTCCCTTGGTTACCTTGACTTCTACCTTCCGGACTTTGTTATCGTCGCTGGGCATAACTTTAGTAATAAGACTAGTGATGAGCCGAACACCCCCGGGTTCGGTTCGCACCAGAACCCGCGAACGGACCGAAAGTTCGTACGAACATTAGAACCCTATTAATTACAATGGATGCGAACGTTCGAATTCTAAAGTGCTAATTATAACGACTATTATGCATGTTATTGTCCTAAAAAGGGTTTGGGAACCCGGGTTCTGCACCAGGGGACATGTATCAATGCAAAAAGAAGTTTTAAAAACGGTCGTTTTTCGGGAGCAGTCATTTTAATGATGCATAAAGTGAAAAAAAAAAAGTCAAATATTCCTTTAAATATCGTACCTGGGGGGTGTCTAAAGTATGCCTGTGAAGTGCCACGTGTTTCCCGTGTTTAGAACTGTCCCTGCACAAAATGCCATTTCTAAAGGAAAAAAAAGCCATTTAAAACTGCTTGCGGCTTTAATGTAATGTCTGGTCCCGGTAATATGGATGAAAATCTTTAAGAAAAATGGCATAGCTACCCCATGACCCCCCCCCCCTACCCCAGCCCATTACCAGCCCCTTTGGGTCTTGTATGGATATTAAGGGGAACCCCGCACATAAAATAAAAAAGGCCCTATATACTCTGAACAGCCGTATACAGGCGGTGCATACAAGACAGGGACTGTAGGTTTGTTCTTATGTAGAATCTGTTTGTAATTTTGAACAGGTACATTGTTTAAGTGTAGCTCCAGCCCAAAAATCTATTTTTAAACTTTTTGGAAAACATAGGTAAGGGTTATCACCCCTGTAACATTTGTTTTGCTGTCTGTGCCCCTGTTCAGAACATTTCACCTCACTTTCCGTCCCAATGACAACTGTTTTTGAAATGTGGTGTTTTTCTTGAAACAAGGATTGCTGATAAAGCATCAGTACAGAGGAGACACCTTTCTCCCATATTAATTCTTACAGGAGAGAATTTTCCTTCCAAGGGGTAGATTTCCTCTCACTTCCTGTTGTCTTCTTGCGTTTGCAAGTAGGAGTCGTTTGTAAGTTGGATGTTTGAAAGTAGGGACCTGCCGTATATACTCTGCAGAAATAGGCCCCTTAGTTGTTGGTGTTGGCACAACACTGTAAGCACTCACAGTTACTCTTGGTTGGTGCTGGAACGCCCTGCTGTCAACTATTATATCAGGAATTTTAATTACATATAATTGTTGAACAGTGGTAGTAAAAATTGGGCCTTTGATGGTGGTGCTGGTGCCACAACACTGTAAGCCCTGACAGTTACTCTTGGTGGGTGCAGCAATGGGCCCTGCTGTGAATTATTAGATCAAGAATTGTAATTGCATGCCCCTGTTGAACAGGGGCTGAAAAATTGGGCCTTTCGTGGTGGTGGCGTTGCCACAACACTGTAAGCCCTCAGAGTTACTCTTGGTGGGTGCAGCAATGGGCCCTGCTGTGAATTATTAGATCAAGAATTGTAATTACATGCCCCTGTTGAACAGGGGCTGAAAAATTGGGCCTTAGGCACTGGTGGCACAACACTACAACCCCTCACAGATACTGTACTTGGAGCACAGCAATGAGCCCTGTTGCAAAGTATTGCTTCAAAAATTGTAATGACACGCCCCTGTTAAACAGGGGCTGAAAAATTGGGCCTTAGGCACTGGTGGCACAACACTCCAACCCCTCACAGATACTGTACTTGGAGCACAGCAATGAGCCCTATGGCAAATTATTGCTAAAAAAATTGTAATTACACGCCCCTGTAAAACAGGGGCTGAAAAATTGGGCCTTAGCCACTGGTGGCGGCACCCATAAACAAAAATGATCTTCCAAGCTATCATCATCAATCGTATCATTGAGGACTCGGAGGAGGAGGATAGCCAGTCAACATAACAGCACAGGCACTCAGCATCAGCATCAGTCTTGAAGGGATGTGACATGTTAAAATTAGTCTGTTATTTCAGCATCAGGTGTGTGGTAGCTGGTGGTGATCCAAGACTGGTTCATCTTGATGAAAGTCAGTCGATCAACCGAGTCGGTGGACAGGCGCACCCTGTGATCCGTGACAAATCCTCCAGCAGCACTGAATGTGCGTTCCGAAAGAACGCTGGATGCAGGACAGGCCAGTAGCTCAATTGCATACTGTGCAAGCTCTGGCCAGTGATCCATCCTCAAGACCCAGTAAGCCAGAGGATTTTCGGTGGGGAAGGTGTCCAAGTCTAACCTTGCCCCTAGATATTCCTGCACCATGTTTATCAGACGCTGGCGATGGTTGCTGGAACCGATCATACTTTGGGGCTGCGGACTAAAGAATTGTCTGAACGCATCGGTCAGACGGCCACCTTCCCCACCGCTCCTTCTTTGACTGGCCGAAGCCTCAGCAACTCGTTGTCCAGGACCAGGAGTTTGTAACCTCCCAGTCTCTGGGAACGCGTTGCACAGACCTTTCTGCAAGGCCTCCCGGAGTTGTCTCATCCTCTGCTCCCTCTGCGACGGTAACATAAGGTCCGCAACCTTACCCTTGTACCGTGGATCAAGGAGAGTGGCCAGCCAGTAATGGTCCCTCTCCTTGATCCGAAGAATACGAGGATCCTTCCGCAGACTTTGCAGGATCAGGGAGGCCATGCAGCGTAGGTTTGCTGAGGCATTCGGTCCGGAGTCCTCTGGGTCACTAAGGACGACATGATCCGCAGCCACCTCCTCCCAGCCACGTACAAGTCCACTGGTTTCTTGGGACTGTAAATCATCCCTAAAAGACTGCTGCTGATGATGCTGAGTGCCAGCCTCCACCTCCATGCTGACACAATCCTCCTCCTCCTCCTCCTCCTCTTCCTGTGCGATGGGTGGGACAGAAGGAACACTGTCTGGGTAAAGGGGGCCTTGAGAGGCAAGGAAGTCCTCCTCTTCCTGCCTCTGTTCTGCCTCAAGTGCCCTGTCCATTATTCCACGCAGCGTGTGCTCCAACAGGTGGACAAGAGGTACAGTGTCACTGATGCATGCACTGTCACTGCTCACCATCCTCGTGGCCTCCTCAAATGGTGCCAGGACAGTGCATGCATCCCTGATCATGCCCCACTGGCGTGGAGAAAAAAAACCAAGCTCCCCTGACCCTGTCCTGGTGCCGTAGTCGCACAGGTACTCATTGATGGCCCTCTGCTGCGTGTGCAGCCGCTGCAGCATGGCCAACGTTGAGTTCCACCTGGTGGGCATGTCACATATAAGGCGGTTCTTGGGCAGGTTCAACTCCTTTTGCAGCTCAGCCAGGCGAGCACTGGCATTATAAGATCTGCGGAAATGCACACAGACTTTCCTGGCCTGCCTCAGGACATCCTGTAAGCCCGGGTACCTGCCCAAGAACCGCTGCACCACCAGGTTAAGGACGTGAGCCACACAGGGCACATGGGTCAGTTGTCCCTGTCGGAGGGCGGAGAGGAGGTTGGTGCCATTGTCGCAAACCACCATTCCTGGCTTAAGCTGGCGTGGCGTCAACCACCTCTCGGCCTGGCCCTGCAGAGCAGACAGGACCTCTGCCCCAGTGTGGCTTCTGTCCCCCAAACACACCAGCGCAAGCACGGCATGGCATCTTTTTGCCTGCGTACTTGCGTAGCCCCTTGAACGGCTACGGAGCACCGCTGGTTCAGAGGACAAAGCACAGGAAGAGGCCATGGAGGAAGAAGAAGAGGAGGGGGTGGAGGAGAGAGGTGTGTCACAACCAGTAGTAGCATTTTGGAGGCGTGGCGGTGTAACAACCTCCAACACTACTGCACCTTGTCCTGCATCCTTCCCAGCTGCCAAAAGAGTGACCCAATGGGCCGTGAAAGAAAGGTAACGTCCCTGTCCATGCCTGCTGGACCATGAGTCAGCGGTAATATGCACCTTACCGCTGACCGCCCTGTCCAGCGAGGCCAAGACTTTGCCTTCCACATGCCGGTAGAGAGCCGGAATAGCCTTCCGTGAGAAAAAGTGGCGTTTGGGAACCTGCCACTGAGGAACCGCACATTGCACAAACTCACGGAAGGGGGCCGAGTCTACCAACTGAAAAGGCAGCAGTTGAAGCGCTAGCAATTTAGCCAAGCTAGCATTCAACCGCTGGGCATGTGGATGGCTGGGAGTGAACTTCTTTCGACGGTCCAGCAGCTGGGGCAGGGAAATTTGCCTGCTAGAATCGGACGTCGGTGTACTGCTAGCAGAGTGGCCGCAACTACTTGGCTGTGACACACCTAATTCTACACCTTCATTCCTCTCAGTGCATGTTTCAGACAGGACTGAAGTTATAGTGGGGTTGGAGATCCCAGCTGATGCGGTGCAAGGAGAGGTCCGCTTTGTTCTTTGGTGTGGGTCTTTGAGGTAGGCTTGCCAACGAGCTGCATGGCAGGTCAACATATGTCTGGTCAGGCATGTGGTACCCAAGCGGCTGATGTTTTGGCCACGCGATATACGCTTGAGACATATGTTGCAAACAGCAGCTGTGCGATCTGATGCACTAGCCTCAAAAAAGGCCCACACCAAAGAACTTTTTGAATGACGGGCAGAGGCAGCGCCCTGCACAGGCGGAGCTCTGCGGTGTGATTCCGTCAGTGTACTGCCCTTACGCTGGCCACCAAAGGGCATCCTGCCTCGTTGGAGATGTGCCTCCTCCTCATCCTCCTCCTCCTCCTCTCTCCTATTAGGCACCCACGTGGAGTCAGTGACCTCATCATCCCCTCCCTCCTCATCACTGGAGCCAATCTGGCAGTATGCTGCAGCTGCTGGAACATGACTGCCAGATTGGTGTCCTTCTTGAGCATCCCCTCTGTCTGCTCTCACGCTACTGCCTTCCTGTAGCTGGGTTTCATCATCAGACCCTTCGAAACGCTGGGCATCCTCCTGGAGCATGTACCCAACACTGTGCTCAAACAGTTCGGGGGACTCCTCAGGAGGAGGACATGGTGGGTCTAGGGAAGGAGTGACTGATGATGAGTCTGACATTGATACCAGGGAAGAGGACGCTTTGGCAGCTGCTTTGCCAGTACCCTGAGCCTGGGTGAGAGAGGATGAGGAGGAGGAGGAGGGCTTGGTCATCCACTCTACCAAGTCTTCGGCATGATGTGGCTCAACATGTCCAGCTGCCGAAAAGAAGGACAAGCGTGTCCCATGGCCATGTGCTGATGACAATGCACCGCGTCCACGACCAGCACTGTTGCCCCCAAACACAGAGCCTGCTTGCCCTCTTTTATTGCCTCCTGACTGTCTGCCTCTCCTTGTTTGCCTTCCAGACATTCTAATAGATGGCCTGCAGGGAGATGGGAAAAAAGCAATAAGGGCTACCTTCAGGTGTCCTTCTCTGTCCCTTTACTTAAGGATTTATAAATATGGTTGAGGATGATTGCTTTCGCACAGAATAGCACAACGACAATTTCCCTGACTGTCCAAAAAACAAGGATTTCAAAGATGGTTGATGAGGAATGCTTTAGCACAGTATAGCACAAGAAGAATTTCCCTCACTGTCCTTCCCTGTCCCTAGAAACAAGGATTATCACAGTGAAAGAAACTGACACTCTTCCTACCTATAGTTTTCTGTCCCTAGAAAAAATGTTTTTTTAAAGCTGATTGATGATCAATGCTTTAGCACACTATAGCACAAGTAGAATTTCCCTCACTGTCCTTCCCTGTCCCTAGAAACAAGGATTATCACAGTGAAAGAAACTGACACTCTTCCTACCTATAGTTTTCTGTCCCTAGAAAAAATGTTTTTTTAAAGCTGATTGATGATCAATGCTTTAGCACACTATAGCACAAGTAGAATTTCCCTCACTGTCCTTCCCTGTCCCTAGAAACAAGGATTATCACAGTGAAAGAAACTGACACTCTTCCTACCTATAGTTTTCTGTCCCTAGAAAAAATGTTTTTTTAAAGCTGATTGATGATCAATGCTTTAGCACACTATAGCACAAGTAGAATTTCCCTCACTGTCCTTCCCTGTCCCTAGAAACAAGGATTATCACAGTGAAAGAAACTGACACTCTTCCTACCTATAGTTTTCTGTCCCTAGAAATTTTTTTTTTTAAAGCTGATTGATGATCAATGCTTTAGCACACTATAGCACAAGTAGAATTTCCCTCACTGTCCTTCCCTGTCCCTAGAAACAAGGATTATCACAGTAAAACACACTGACACTCTCCCTACCTATAGTTTTCTGTCCCTAGAAAAAATGATTTTTTAAAGATGGTTGATGATCAATGCTTTAGCACACTATAGCACAAGGAGAATTTCCCTCACTGTCCTTCCCTGTCCCTAGAAACAAGGATTCGCACAGTAAAACACACTGACACTCTCCCTACCTATCCTTCTCTTTCCCTAAACTAAAGGAATCCAGGTTAAGCAAGAAAAAAAAAATGTCACTGTCCCTGCCTATGCTTCTCTTTCCCTGCTCCGGAACACACTACACTAGGCCGCCGTGCTGGCGGCCTTTTATAGTGTGGGGCGTGTACTAAACACCCTCAGCAATAATTGGCCACAGGCATCCTGCCTGTGGCCAATCATTGCTCTCCTCGCTGCCGGCGCTGTGATTGGCCAAGCATGCGGGGTCACAGTGCATGCTTGGCCAATCACAGCGCCTGGATGACACTGCGATGGCGTAGTGCATTGTGGGCCGTTCGCGTCACTCGAATTAGGCGCGAACGGCCCAAATAGTTCGATCTTCGTCGAACGATCGAACAGCCGATGTTCGAGTCGAACGTATGTTCGACTCGAACACCGAGCTCATCCCTAAATAAGACCCATAGGCCACTCATTCCGACAAACTTCCTTGTCTTTTAGAAGGATGAGGTCTCCAACCTTAAGATTCGGCTTAGATGCTTGCCATGTGTTACGACCTTGAAGGTGGTGAAGATACTTTTTCTTCCAGCGATGCCAGAACACATTGGCTAGATGCTGCACCTGCTTCCATTGATGCTCGTAATGGTGTGACCGCAGCTTCTGTTTTGTACTTACAGAAGTGTGGAGTGAGGTGTTCACAGTTCTTATTTCCTTATCATCTTCAGGGTTTACTAGCCCATAGGTGGTGTCAATAGGGAGTAAGTAAGAGTCCTCACACAGAAACCTTGGAGGTGACAGCCATAAGCTGTCCTGAAGAGCGGCAGGTGACACGGCTCTGGTCCCACAGTCAGCTGGGTTGAGTTCAGTGGGAACGTGATGCCATTGACTTATTAGAGAGAATCTCTTGATACGTTCAACCCTGTTGCTGACGTACACATAAAATTGTTTTGTTTGGTTGTTTATGTAACCAAGTACTACCTCTTACTGTCTGTATAGAAGGTGAAAGAATCAATTGTAGTGTCCATTTCACTTCGTATGACCTCTGCAATTTCTACTGCTAGCACGGCTGCACAAAGTTCAAGTCTTGGTATGGTATGTGCAGGCTTGGGAGTGAGTTTTACCTTGCCTAGGACAAAACTACAGTGTGATTCTCCATTCAGTTCAGAGGTCTTCAAATAGGCTACTCCAGCAATAGCTTCAACTGATGCATCAGAGAAAATATGAATCTCTCTCCGGTTAGCAGTTGAAGTGGAACCTGGAACATAGCAACGGGGAATCTGAAGTTTTTCTAGTGACTTCAAAGAGTATCTCCACCTTTCCCACTTGTGTTGATTCTCACTAGGCAAGGGAGTATCCCAGTCTATGTTCTCAGTAGACAACTGTCTTAGTAAAATCTTACCTTGAATGGTAACTGGAGCAAGGAAACCCAGTGGGTCATAGATGCTATTCACCACGGACAGGACTCCTCTCTTAGTGAAGGGTTTGTCACAAGTTGACACTTGGAAGGTGAATTTGTCTTGCTTGATGTTCCACAACAAACCCAGACTTCGCTGTACAGGAGGCACATCTGTACCTAAGTCAAGGTTTTTTAGACTAGTGGCATAGTCCTCAGAGTGAAAGGCATTCATAAGTTCCTGGCTGTTGGATATAATCTTGTGCAGTCTAAGGTTTGCTACAGACAGCATCTCCTTTGTTCTGGTGAGAAGATCAATTGCTTCTTTAGCAGTTGGAAAGGACTTAAGTGCGTCGTCAACGTAGAAGTTTCTTTCGGGGGCGTGGTCGACCGGAGCTGAAGATGGCTGCTTAAGTGAGGAGCTCCACATCCCAGAGACAACAGCAGCGCAACTACAGCCCACACAGCTACACAATCCACGGCCATCCTTACTCCTAAAGATCTCCTCCACCCAGGCATCATGTCCAGGAAGAGATTAACGGACTACAACCCGCAGAAACTGACTGAATTTGCGTTCAAACCGGCGGAGAAGGTCAGTGTGCTCAAAGATGGCGCCGGCTCCGCCGCGCCAGGGGAACAGCGGGCCTCATACACTGACCTCCCGGACGCTGAGCCGGCTAATACACATCACCCTGACACCCCAGGAGGCTCCGACCACCACCCGGACTGTGACCCCCTAACTAGCAGCCCCGCGAAAGCTAAAATGCGCATAGATGCGCCGCCGCAACAGACGCCAATGACACAAATTGAGGCCCAGGCTTTCAACCCCTTCTCCTCAAACCAGGCCCTGCGCTCCTCCATGGCGTCCTTCCCCACCTCAGGGCAGCCTGTATTAGACTCAACCCTGAAGGATATGCTGATATCCCTACAAGCATCACTAATGACAGACCTCTCCTCACTCTTTACTAAAGTCACGGCTGACATCCACTCTCTAGATGACAGAGTAACAACTATAGAAAGAGGAATGACTGAACGTACATCCACAGTGAATGGGGTCATAGACATTTATGCGGACATTAGAGAGGAACAAGCATGGCTGCGCACCAAGCTGTCCGATTTAGAAGACAGATCTCGCAGGAACAACATTAAACTGCGAGGGGTCCCAGAAACAATACCTCCAGCTGATCTACCCAAATATGCTAAAGAGCTCATGCATATCATACTACCTGAAGCGTCACCCAGGGATCTGATAGTAGACAGAATACACAGAATTCCCAAACCTTCTCATCTAGCTGCCACCGTCCCCAGGGATGTACTTATGAGGGTGCATTTTTTCCACATCAAGGAGAATCTCATGTTTGGGGCTAGAGCAAAAGCCCCCCTTCCTGCTCCCTTTGCCGAAGTTCAAATGTTCCCGGATCTGTCCAAATACACGCTTCAACTCCGAAGACAACTAAACCCAATCACAAAGGGGCTCCAAAATCACAAAATCCAATACAAGTGGAGACACCCAGCCACTCTTCTCATCACCAAAGATGGCAAATCACACGTAGTGAGTGAACTTACTGCGGGGCTGAAGCTGCTCCATGCTTGGGGAATACTGACGGAACCACCCGCTCCACTTCCACCACGTACCGGTAATACCCAAGCACGCCGCAACCTGGACCAAAATTTCAAATAGGAGGCCACCAGAACCACTACTAAAGTGGGCCAAGCTACTTGCATTTTCTTTTCTTCTTATATGTTTACGTCTCTGGGATGTATGAGTTGTTGTTGAATACTTCAGTTCTCGTTGTTCAGACTGTTTTTTACCCCCGTTAAGAGGTCGCAGCGGAGTGACGCTCCACCTCTACATACCACTTTCGCTGACCACCACAGCATCAGTGAACTTTGGCTACAGTTATTACTCCTATTTAGCACAGTGTATGCTCCTAAGAATCTCACCTCTACGTCTTGCAACACACCGAATATAACCAGAAATTGGTCTCCCCTACAGTTTTTTTTTTTTTTTTTCTTTGTATTATCCCTTTTGTCATTTTTCCATTGTTAACATATTGCTCTATTCACGGCTCTAGCACCCACCTCAGGAGAAGATCCGGACCCTTTCTTCTCCAAGACACGACAATCTAGACGCACCTAAGATACACCTGATACCGACAACTAACTGTAAGTGCAAATCTATTTCCATAGCCTTGCCCACACTACCACAATGCCGATCAACTTTCTTTCATTAAATACCAATGGGCTAAACCACCCAGCTAAACGCCACTCCCTGTGGAAAACTGTCCAAGATCTTCACAGCGACGTGGTGTGCATCCAAGAGACTCACCTTTTACAAGCCGACATACGGCTATGCTCCAACAGATTGTTTCCCAACGTTTTCCATGCACATTACACCTCTAAAGCTAGAGGCGTAATGATAGCAATCAGAGATACAATAGACTTCCAACTATCCTCTGAACTCCTAGACCCGGACGGGCGCTTCATAATCCTGGTGTGCACCATCGACAAGACGCCATATACCATCGTCAACATTTATGCTCCTAATGCTCACCAAAGTAAATTTATCCGCAAGATCCTCAGACTCACTGACTCTGTTAAGAAAGGTCACCTAATAGTATGTGGGGACTTTAACATAGTTCCAGATATACACTTGGACTCCACTTCTGCTGCAAAAAGGAGACCTTCCCCTTTGAAAGGACTGCTAACAGCTCATGATCTGTACGACGTATGGAGATGTCACCACAGTACAGAAAAGGACTACACTTATTTCTCGCATAATCACAATTCTTACTCGAGAATCGATTTGTTTCTATCTGACAAATGGATTCTACAAAAAATAGTTGCCTCCGCAGTCCATACCACCACATGGTCGGACCATGCCCCAATCTCGCTCTCCATTGACAATTCTAAACACACTCACAATTCATTTATCTGGAGAGTTAATAACTATATCCTGCAACACAAAGACTACGCTTAAGAAATAGCAGAACACATTAACAAATTTTTTAGACTAAACGACGGTTCAGTGTCCGACCCTAACATGGTATGGAATGCGCACAAGGCATATATGAGGGGAATACTAATGAAAATTAATGCAGTACAAAAGAAGAAGAGAACGCAGCGTATAGATGATCTCTCTTCCCAAATAGCTGACCTAGAAAGGCAGCACAAAACAAACCCTCACACCCCTTTACCTGACCAGCTAACGTCCCTGAGACAGGAGCTCCGTACCCTACTACTACATTCCTCTGACTGTATCCGGAGGAAATTAAAAGCCACCACTTACTCAACTTCTAATAAAGCTGGGAAACGCATGGCACAACGCCTTAAAGGCAGGCGCGCTAAAACCAGAATACAACAACTATACCATCCCCATACCCACACTCCTTTGACTAATCCCCAGGACATCGCCAATGCATTTAGTGACTATTATACTGACCTATACAACTTGAATACTGACCCGAACACCCCCCAACCCTCGCAGGACGACATTGATCGCTTTCTTCGGAACTTACACCTACCTGCTTTGACACCCGACCAACTCAAACATCTTAATGCGCCATTCTCAGAACAGGAAATTAGGCAAACAATTAGATCTATACCCGCTGACAAGGCCCCAGGCCCAGACGGACTATCAGGAGAGTACTATAGACAATTTTCTGACCAACTAATATCACATCTGGTTGACATATTCAACAACGCTGCAATTTCTTCTCAGTTCCCAAATGACATGCTGAATGCTCTTGTGATTACAATACCTAAGCCAGGGAAGGAGCCGACCAGTCCCCAAAACTTCCGCCCGATATCCCTCCTAAACCTGGACATAAAGCTCTACGCTAAAACAATCGCAGCAAGGTTGATCAACATAATGCCCACACTGATCCATGCCGACCAATCAGGCTTTACGAAGGGTAGGCAAGCATCTGACGCCACGAGGAGAATGATAAACATTATCCATCAGGCGGAAATTACTGGAACGCCTTCTCTGCTCCTCTCCTTGGATGCGGAGAAGGCGTTCGACAGAGTACACTGGGCCTATCTCAGATCAGTACTACAGAAATTCGGATTTGACGGGTATATCTTTAATGCTATCATGGCACTGTATTCTTCCCCATTGGCCACAGTGTTTACGACGAGTATGACTTCCCACCCATTCCCCATAACTAATGGCACCCGTCAAGGATGCCCCCTATCACCCCTTATCTTCAATCTTCTTATGGAACCCCTAGCAGCGCGAATTAGAGACCACGCATCCATTTCGGGCATGCAAATAGGCCAGACCTCACATAAAATAAGCCTTTTCGCAGACGACGTGATATTGATCCTCACTAACCCGGCTTCTTCCCTGGCAGGAGGTACAAAAAATACTTACCTGGTTTAGCGAAATCTCCTATTACAGGGTCAATACAACAAAATCGTTCATTCTTGACATCAACCTAGATGCTACAACAAAAAACTTACTCCAAATGCAACACAATTTCACATGGGCAGAGAAAGAAATCTCTTACCTAGGTATTAAACTGACCAGAACAACTGCACTTTTATTCTCCACCAATTTATTACCCCTGCTTCTTAAAATTCAGGAAGAATCCCAAAATATAGCCCATCATGAATTATCCTGGTCGGGCAGGTTAGCGGCCTTTAAAATGATCTGCCTTCCACAAATTCTATACTATTACAGAACACTCCCCATCCTTATCCCTCCCTCATACTTCAGATCCCTTCAACATGTCCTGAATACCCTCTTGTGGAAAGGTAAAAAACCCAGATGTGCCCACACTAAGCTGATCAAATCCAAATTAACAGGTGGAGTGGGTTCTATAGACTTTGCAGACTATTATCTTGCTGCCATTCTAGCCCAACTACAAGATTGGTTCCGTATTCATCCCACCACACTTTGGGGACAAATTGAGAACTCCTTCCTCCCTCGCTCGGACCTGAAATCTTGGCTAATGAGTATCCCATTTGGGTCAATCATCCCATCAGCCTTCCCCCCCACCATGAAAGCGACAGCGCATGCCTGGGAAAAATTAATCTTGCACTCCAGCTACATTCCCCCCAAACCATTATTCCAAATTCCACTGGAATCGCTCCGATTTCTATCCCCCGATCTGTCACTGACACACTGGTCAGGTAAAGGCATAGGCTTCCTACAATCTCTTCTCATAGGACCCCGTATCAAACCCTTTGTTGACATACAAAAAGAATTTGATCTCCCTGATAGGGAACATTATACCTACCTCAGAATTGGCCACTGCCTAAATACAGTGCCTACTCCCCTATATGCCATCCCACCCAAAACTTGGGATTTCCTCACAAATGCTCCTTCCAAAACTAAAGGCATTTCTCACTTTCACAACCTCCTTCACTGTAAACAACAATTTTCTAAATCGTCCTCGCACTTACGCTGGGAGGCAGACCTAAACTGCTGCTTCTCCACAGATCAATGGACCTCAGCTCTAAAGTCCATATACTCTTCCACCAAATGTTCGGCCTTATGGGAACTTACCCAAAAAATCACCCTGCGCTGGTACCTAACACCTGCCAGACTAGCATACTTCTCTCCACAAACCTCTGACACATGTTGGCGGTGCAAATTACATAAAGGTGACCTGCTACATATACTCTGGGCCTGCCCCCGCATACAACCATTCTGGGTAAACATATTTAATCTCCTGTATCAAATCACTCATTGTGATATACCCCCAACACCGGAATTGGCGATCCTAAACCTTACGATAGAGAAGATCCCTCAGACATATTGGTATGTTGTGTCCCATATTCTTCTGGCGTCCAGATTAAGTATCACAAGACTATGGAGATCAGAAAGGGTCCCGGATACTTCCCAAACTATTGACCTTGTAAGTCTACACTTTGGCTACGAATCTGTTATAGCAGGTAGCAATGGTCAGGCTGAAAAGACCCGGAAAGCCTGGGTCCCGTGGACCAATTGGTCCGGAGCTGTGCTTGCTTCATAAAACTCCCTGGTTAGTGTGAGGGGGTTAGCTTGGCAGCGGGTGTGTGTGACCCCCGGGATGGGCTCCCCACACAAAACAGGCCCAGCAAACGGAGGTTGTGGTTTTCAAAATCAAAAAAAAGGTGCGGTTTATTTTCTATTTACAGTGACAAAACACAGCAAAGCCAAAAGAAACATAAACAAAATAAATCCTGGTCAACTTGACCTCTGACTAAACATACAGGTTTCCTAACTAACAACTGGGATCAGCCTAGTGCTGTCCTAGTCCCTAAGTCCCTGGTTTTAAATGTCCAAGCAAATAGCCACACAGGCTTTGTCTCACCGCACAGGGGTTCACTCTCCCTAGACAGTCCACACAGGTCTGGTTCCAGGCATGAGCTAACACCTAATGAATCTGGGAGTTCTTATAGAGGCCTAAATGAGCTGACAAGCTTCAGCGGGTCTCATCAACTCCCTGTCTGCACGACGCCCCACACTCTCCCTAGAGGTATGAGTCATCCATGAGCCCACTAGCCTCAGCTGGGCTTATACAACACTCCACCTAGTTGTATAAGTCGGCGTAAAGCCTGAATCTGGGCGAAATATCTACCCCCCTGGATGCAACCAGGTGACTTTACCTTCCTGCTGTCACATACCCCCCCCCTCTTGTTTTAACCTCGGGGTTGGAACACCAGCAATCAGGCATTCATGTACTCGAGACAAAGCATCCACATTCCCCATTTGAACGCCAGGGCGATGCTTTACTGTGAAGTTGAATTCCTGGAGGGCCAGGAACCACCTATTCACTCTTCTATTTGTTTCCTTGTTTTGAGCCATCCACTTTAACGGAGCGTGATCCGTAACCATGTCAAAGTGCCTACCTAGCAGGTAGTACCGAAGGGAATCTAGAGCCCACTTCACCGCTAAACACTCCTTTTCAACGGTGGCGTAATTTACCTCATGGGACTTCAACTTCCTGCTGAGGTAAATGACTGGGTGCTCTTCCCCGTTCCAGACCTGGGACAATACTGCTCCTAACCCCACATCTGACGCATCACTTTGTACGACAAAGTCTTTAGAGAAGTCGGGTGAGTACAACACTGGCTGGCTACATAAGGCTTGTTTCAAGAATTGGAATGCTGCCTCAGCCTCGGGGGTCCATTTAATCATGACCGACCCTTTCCCCTTCGTTAGGTTGGTTAGGGGCACAGCCTTAGAAGCAAAGTGGGGAATGAATCGCCGATAATACCCAGCGATTCCCAGAAAGGCTCGTACCTGCTTCTTGCTGTTGGGACGTGGCCAACTCTGGATGGCCTCGACTTTGTTGAGTTGGGGTTTTATTACTCCCCTCCCAATGGTGTACCCAAGATATTTGGCCTCCTCCTGCCCAATGGTACACTTCTTGGGGTTAGCCGTAAACCCCGCTTCCCGAACAGAGTCCAGGACTGCTTGCACTTTTGGCAGATGTGAGGCCCAATCTGTGCTATGGACAATTACGTCATCCAGGTAAGCCGCAGCATACTTCCGATGGGGCCTCAGCATCTGGTCCATTTTCCGCTGGAATGTGGCCGGCGCATTCTGTAACCCGAACGGCATTCTTTTATATTGGAACGCCCCGTCTGGGGTTACAAATGCGGTTTTCTCTTTGGCCAATTTGGCCAGGGGGATTTGCCAATACCCTTTTGTGAGGTCAAGAGTCGTCATGTATCGGGCTGTTCCCAGCCGGTCGATCAACTCATCTATACGTGGCATGGGGTAGGTGTCAAATTTTGTAACTTTGTTCAACTGACGAAAATCGTTACAAAATCGCCAGCTCCCATCCGGTTTAGGCACCAACACAATGGGACTAGACCAATCACGTTGGGACTCCTCTATCACCCCTAAGTTCAGCATTTTCTGTACTTCCTCCCGTATTGCCTCCCGTCGGGCCTCTGGGATCCGATAGGGTTTTAACTTCACCCTTTCACCGGGCGGGGTAATGATGTCATGCTCTACCCCAAATGTTTGTCCCGGCAGCTCAGAGAATACCTCCTTGTTGCGAAGCACAAACTCCTTAACCTCCTGTTGTTGGGGTTGTGACAAGGTGGCTGCTATTCCAACCTCAGGAATCACGCAACCAGTTTGAGCTGGTGACCAAGTGTCTGCGACTAGGGACTCTCTATCCCTCCAGGCTTTCAACAGATTAACGTGATAGATCTGTTCGGGCTTTCGCCTTCCTGGCTGTCTGACCTTGTAATTCACTTCGCTCACTTTTTCCATTATCTCGTAGGGGCCTTGCCATTTGGCAAGGAATTTACTTTCAACCGTAGGGACAAGTACCAGTATCCTATCCCCCGGGGAAAAGGTACGGGTCTTGGCTCCACGGTTGTACACTCTCTGCTGTGCTAACTGCGCTTGGGCCAAATGTTCCTTCACGATGGGCATTACCTGTGCAATTCGGTCTTGCATCAGGGCGACATGCTCAATCACACTCCTGTGGGGAGAACTCTCACTTTCCCAAGTTTCCTTGGCAATATCCAACAGCCCTCTTGGGTGTCTCCCATACAGTAACTCAAAGGGGGAGAATCCCGTAGAGGATTGGGGCACCTCCCTAATAGCAAACATCAGATAAGGAAGTAGACAGTCCCAATCCTTTCCATCTCTATCCACCACTTTCTTCAACATTTGTTTTAGGGTTTTGTTGAATCTTTCAACCAGCCCATCGGTTTGGGGGTGATACACAGATGTACGTAATTGCGTCACTTTGAACAATTTACACAGCTCCTTCATAACCCGGGACATAAAGGGTGTACCTTGGTCCGTAAGCAGTTCTTTACAAATACCCACCCGGCTAAACACAAGAGATAGCTCTTTGGCTATGGTTTTGGCCGAGGTATTTCGGAGATGGATCGCTTCTGGATAACGGGTGGCATAGTCCATTATAACTAATATGTACTGGTGCCCCCTAGCGGACTTGATTATAGGACCTACCAAATCCATGGCGATCCTCTCAAACGGGACCTCAATGATGGGTAGAGGGACCAGCGGGCTACGGAAATGTGGCATCGGGGCCGACCTCTGACACACAGGGCAGGAGGAACAATAATTTTCTATGTCCTTCATCACCCCCGGCCAATAGAATCTCTGTAATACCCTCTCTCGGGTTTTCTCTGTCCCCAGATGACCTCCAAGAATGTGCCCATGGGCCAACTCCAACACCAACTTCCTGTAAGGTTTGGGCACCACAAGCTGCTCAACGGTTTCTTCTGCCCTTTTTGCCACCCGATACAGTAGGTCCTTCTCTACGCTGAAGTATGGGTAAGTGCAGGTATTATCTGGGTTCACTAACTCGCCATCTATTTTCACTACGTTTTCCCGTGCCTTTATTAGGGCGGGGTCTTTCAACTGTTCTGTGGCAAAGTTTTCCCTGTGAACCTCAAGATCAGAAAACTCCACAGACGGTAGGTTTTCGTCTGAGGAGGTGGGCTCCTCTCCAGTTTCTTGAGTCTCCCCTGCCAATACTGATAAGGGAAATTCCGGAGAGTCCTCACCACTCTCAGGAGAGTTCTGGCTATCACATTCCTGGTACATAGGGGCACCAGTGGGGGGCTCAGGATCATCCCACAGTTCCCAGAACTTCGGAAAATCCCTTCCCACAATGGCGTCATACGGTAACTGAGATACTAAGCCCACTGGATGAGAGAGGGTACCTTTGGGGGTCTCGAAACACACTGTAGTCACTGGATACTCTCGGGTGTCCCCATGCACACAAATAACAGCTACCTTGCTATTCCCACACAGATAGCCACACAGGCTTTGTCTCACCGCACAGGGGTTCACTCTCCCTAGACAGTCCACACAGGTCTGGTTCCAGGCATGAGCTAACACCTAATGAATCTGGGAGTTCTTATAGAGGCCTAAATGAGCTGACAAGCTTCAGCTGGTCTCATCAACTCCCTGTCTGCACGACGCCCCACACTCTCCCTAGAGGTATGAGTCATCTATGAGCCCACTAGCCTCAGCTGGGCTTATACAACACTCCACCTAGTTGTATAAGTCGGCGTAAAGCCTGAATCTGGGCGAAATATATCTACCCCCCTGGATGCAACCAGGTGACTTTACCTTCCTGCTGTCACATTAGTTATATATTTCTTGACCGAGCAATATGTAGATCACAACCTGCTATCGCACTTGGATACCACCTGTATTGTATTTTTGAAACCATGCAAGTTAGACTATGTACCCTATTAGTGTATCGACCGGGGTCGTCCCTCCTCCCGGGACACAGCAGTGCTCCAATTCGGGTGGACCTGGAGGAGAGAGGACCTAAAACAGCTACTTTCAAGTTTAAATTCTGCATCACTGTGCTAATCTTATTTACATGTACCTTTCTATACTCTACCATTTAATAACGTCGTTGCACGACAAACATTGTTAAATGTTCATGTATTATATAAAAATTTCTCAATAAAGAATGATTAAAAAAAAAAGAAGTTTCTTTCAACAAATTGACGGGCATCAGATCCATATTCAACTTCTCCAGTCTGAGCTGTTCTCCTTAGCCCATAAGTTGCCACTGCTGGGGAAGGACTGTTACCGAAGACATGTACCTTCATGCGATAATCTATAACTTCCTTGTTGAGGTCATTGTCCTTGTGCCAAAGAAACCTGAGGTAGTTTCTGTTGTCTTCTCTGACAATGAAGCAGTGAAACATCTGTTGAATGTCGGCCATTACTGCTACAGGCTCTTGTCTGAAACGAATGAAGACTCCTATTAGATAGTTGTTCAAGTTGGGTACCGTAAGGAGCATGTTGTTAAGAAAAACACCTTTGTCCTGAGCACTGGAATCAAAGACAACTCTGATTTGGTCTGGTTTGCGTGGGTGATACACGCCAAAGGATGGAAGGTACCAGCATTCTTCTCCCTCCTTTAGTGGGGGAGCAGGCTCTGCATGATCTCTGTCAAATACATTTTGCATAAAGTCCACAAAGTGCTTTTGCATCTCTGGTTTCCTGCTTAAGTTTTGCTTTAAGGAGGAGAATCTACTGATGGCCTGCTGTAAGTTGTTGGGCAATCTCTCTCTTGGGAGACGAAAGGGTAGGGGTGCTACCCAGTTATTGGAGTCCTCTTGAAAGAACTCATTGTCCATTACCTTGATGAATTCTTTGTCTTCCATTGAAGGAGCCAGTATGTCATCTTCACTGGTTGCATTAAACACTGTAGAGCCGAAGTCGCCATCATGGCAGGAGAAAGGGCTTGTGTCACCTGAGATACCATGTTGCCATTCGTGGCTGGCTATCTTCTCTTTCACCCAGTAGTGATGTGGGCATGGCTCAAAGTAAGTGTTTCGGCCATTTGGCAGAACATTTGTCTTGAATGACGAAATGTTGGTGGGTCTTTTCATTTTGCCTATGCAGACATTGCCTATGATGACCCACCCTAGATCCGTGCGCTGGGCAAATGGGGCATCTGGGGGTCCACTGACTTGTCTGTGTACCTTGTGAACTCTTAGAATGTCTCTTCCTAACAGAAGAAGGATCTGAGCATCTTTGTCAAGCGGCGGTATCTCATTTGCTATTACCTTGAGGTGAGGGTGATGGAAAGCAGCAGCTGGAGTAGGGATTTCTTCCCTGTTAGCAGGTATCTGATTGCACTCAACAAGTGTAGGTAAGGGTAATTGCAAGTTACCTTTGAGAGAAGATACCATGAGTCCATGAGCCCTTCTTCCAGAAACCTCTATAGTTCCACTACAGGTACCCAAGGTGTAAGGATGAGCTTCGCCTTTTATTTCAAATAGATTGAACAATTCCGATTTTGCAAGTGATCGATTGCTCTGATCGTCTAAGATAGCATATGCCTTTAGAGACTTTTCTGGTTTATCCTTGTGGTATATGTTCATCAAGCATATCTTAGCACAGGACTTACCACAGCGGTCTTCTCCACAAACTTCAGTGCAGGATGAAGAAATGATGGTAGAATTAGGCACTTGGTCTGTATTCTCCCCGCCATGCGTTAACCTGGGAGGAGTGTTGGCAGGTTGTGCAGAGCTGGGCTCAAGAGGATGGAGGGCTTGCACATGTTCTTCAGAGCCACACTCTATGCACTTGATGGACACATTACAGTCCCTTGCAAAATGTTCTGTAGAAGCACAGCACCTGAAACATACCCTAAATGTCTTTAAAAGCTCCTTGCGCTCTTCCAGAGGCTTTTTCCTAAAGCCGATACATTTATTGAGGGGGTGTGGCTTCTTGTGTATGGGACACTCTCTGTTAGGATTTTCAATCTTCCTACTCTGTTTGTTCGTGGCCAGAACTGTGGTAGGAGTGGGAAGGATGTCAGTCTTTTTCACGGACACTGGGCCTCTATGGTTTCTATAGTTGCCCTGAAGACTGGTACTCTTAGGAAAGGGTGAGAAGAGGCTGTACTCACCGTAGGAAAAACTTGGATCGTTCTTATTCTCTGCAATTTCCCTGATGAATTCACAGAAGAAAGAGAATGGAGGGAAGGAAACCTTGTTCTCTCTTTTGTATGATGACGCTAGTGCAGTCCATTTCTCTTGCAAACCATACGGGAGCTTGGAGACAATTGGGTTTACCCCTCTTGGAGTGTCAAGGTAACTGAGTCCAGGTAGTTTTGGGTCTGTCTTGGCTAGCTGAAGCTCAAGGAGAAGGTCACTCAGTCTCTGGAACTCCTTGTTGTCCTTACCGGATATCTTTGGGAAAGTTTCCAGACGCATGAACAAAGCATTTTCTATAGCTTCTGGACTGCCATAACTTTGCTCTAGTCGCTCCCATGCAGCTGTGAGGCCTGCAGTAGGATTGTCCATGAAAACCGATCTTAATGGCTTAACACGTGCAGCAGATAGAGGACCAAGCCATTTGATCAGCAGATTCAATTCTTGATCAGCTGTAATGCCAATATTGCTGATTGTAGTTCTGAAGGCACATTTCCAACTTCTGTAGTTCTCAGGTTGGTCATCAAAACTTGTAAGACCAGTCTTTGTGAGCTCTCTGCGAAGCATGTACCTCACAAACTCTTCTGTCTCAGTTGTCTCCGCCTTTATGTGAGATGCTGTTGGCTGTATGGTGCTGATTGCGTTATCTTTGACATTGTTGTTAAAGGACACAGGGAAATATGGTGCAGCAGATGCATCCAGGTGAGTTGCTTGCTTGAAGTCAGTTGTTCCAACGGTACGTTCATTCAAGGCTGTACCGATGACTGGAGATTGATGACTTGCTTGAAGCTTGCGCTGATGCTCTGTGACGTATGAAGGCAGGCAAGGTAGGCAGGTAGGAAATGCAGTGGAGTGATTTTGAGTGCAGGAAGTTGCTGGAACCTCTTTAACTTGAAGCTGTGAAGGAGTCTCTATGTAGTCGGGAGCATTGGAGACAATGGAGTGTGCACTGCAGTGGCTTAGGACATAGTCTTTAGTGCGTTTGAGGGGGTCTTCCATATCTGCTATGTTTAGGTTAATGCTGTCTTTCTCACTTGCACCTTCGTCTGCACTGATAGCTTGCTGTAGGACCCTTAGCTTTGCCATAGCTGCGTCATGTTTACACTGTTCATTTAAGGTTTCCATTGTTGCTCTTTGACGGGCTGACTGAGCTTCCGACTCTGCTCTCTGAGCTTCCAACTCTGCTCTTTGACGTGCTGACTGCGCTTCCAACTCTGCTCTTTTTTCTGCACATGCCACCTGCACTTTGCTGGCTTCCACTTCAGCGCGGGCATTAATAAGTCGCTCACTGAGTGTTGAGTATCTTGAACTATGGGATCTTGATGAGTTTTTAGAACGTCTGGTGGAAACAGATCTGTGAGATGCAGTGTCCTGTAACAGCTTTATTTTTGCTTCTGCCTTTAATCTGGTTTGCTGGATAAAACTGTCTCTTTCAATATTGAGAGCATTGACGCGCTTTAATTGCATCATCGCACTTTCTGACTTCATGTTTTGTAAGACATTTGATGCTGGTAAGCTGATAAAGATCATATGAGGCAGAAAGTTGTTTAATGGCGCCCTCTAGTGTCAGTAGTTCACGTTCAACAGACACTGTATTGGCTTCAGCAAGGATTTTCTCCCAGACTAATTCCAAGCTATTTGACAATTCAGTCCTTGAAGCTTCATAATTCTCCATTACTTTCCAAGTGGGTTTAACTGAGCGTTTGGGTAACTCAGTTTCTTCAGGAACTTGTGAGGAAGGAGATGTGAGTTCACATGCAGAAGCTTGGTCACTCATGATAGCAGACTGACTGTGAAAGCAGGCAGGATCTGTGTGCTGAAATATGACACTGTGCAGATTGTCTCAGGCTATAAGGCTGCCATGTGCTGCTCTGTCCCTTTTGTCTTGCTATGAGGGCAGTAAATCTTGTCTGTTTCAGTACTGACATGCAGAAATCTTGTAATTAGGCTGTGAAACTCAGTTTTTCTACTGTTCTGTCTCAACTACAAAGCGATGAAGTTCATCTCCAGGTTTAAGTAGGCCTTACTCAAGCTGGTATGCTATTATCCCTTGCATCGATACAGGCAGCTTAACTCAATGAATAAACTCACAGGACAACAGACGATGAATCCTTTCGAATGTTCCGTTTAATGATGGATATTCATAGGTAGAAAAACGTTGCAGTTGTAAGCCACATGTAAGATGTTTAGCATGGAAGATATACAGGAGTAATGACCAGAATCAGGAAGTGGAGGAGATATATAAAGAACTACGGTGAGAGAGAGAGTTCAGCTAGAAAGAAGGGGACAGATCTTAAAGACACAGAGCAAGAATAATCACATAGTGTAACACAACAGTGACCCTGAAACACCTGCCCCTCCGGATACCATCTTGTCACCGGGAAACTTCCTTTTGCTTCAAGAGGACCTGCTTTCTCGGATCAAGCAAGCATCCAAGGGGATCTCTCCCTCACCTGGGACAGAGTTACGGCTCAAGGATGGACTTTTATGGTACAAGGACAAAATCTTTGTACCAGAGGACCTGCGAGTCGCGGTCCTTAGTTCCTGCCACGATAACAAACTGGCTGGGCACTTCGGGGTACTCAAGACCTCCGAACTTCTACAACGCATGTTCTGGTGGCCGCAACTGTCAAAGGACTGTAGGAGCTACGTGGAGTCTTGCAGCACATGTATCAGGAACAAGGGAAGTAAGTCCAGAGCCTGGGGTCTGTTGAAACCATTGCCCGTACCCGAGAGGCCATGGAAGATGATTTCCATGGACTTCATCGTAGAACTTCCCCCCTCGGAGCTTTTCACCACTATCTTCGTGGTTGTGGATAGACTATCAAAAATGGCACACTTCTTGCCCATGAGGGGTACGCCTTCCGCTCCTGAGACAGCTAAAATTTTTGTCAAAGAAATCGTAAGGCTCCATGGCATCCCTGCGAACATCGTGTCGGATCGAGGGGTGCAATTCACCTCCAGGTTCTGGAAGGCCCTGTGTGAAGCCCTCGGGATTAACTTGTCCTTCTCGTCTGCCTACCACCCACAATCAAATGGCCAGACTGAACGGACGAATCAGACACTTGAGCAATACCTACGCTGCTTTTCTTCATTCTCGCAGGAAGATTGGGTACCTCTGCTGCCGCTGGCCGAATTCGCATACAATAATTCGGTCCACTCTGCCACGAAGCAATCCCCGTTCTATGGTAACTACGGCTTTCATCCCTCATTCTTGTCCAACTGTATCCCGGAGTCTGCTGTACCTGCTGTCCAGGAGACATTGGATTTTTTCAGAGCAAACAATGAATTATTACGAGACACGATGACTAAGACACAAGAATATAATAAAGAAGTGTTCGACAAAAAAAGAAGAGGAGAACTCAATCTGGAACCCGGAGATCAGGTGTGGTTATCTACACTGAACCTTACACTTGCCTGTCCCTCAAAGAAATTGGGTCCCAAGTTTGTGGGTCCTTTTCCCGTCAGGAGACGGATTAACAGTGTGGCCTATGAACTGGAGCTACCAGAATCATTCCGGATACACCCGGTTTTCCATGTTGCCCTACTTAAGCCTACTGTTCCTGATCCCTTCTCGGGATGTGACACCGGCCCTCCTGAACCAATCTTGGTCGACGGTGAAGAGGAGTTTGAGGTGGAATCCATCGTGGATTGTAGAAAAAGGCGCAACCAAGTCCAATTTCTTGTAAAAATGGAAGGGATATGGCCCTGTATGCGCGGTAACGGCGCGCGGGCGTGCGCGGGTGCGCGTGGGAGCGCGCAGTGACACTTCCTGGCGCCAATCTGGGGCTATTTAAAGGGGCTTGTGCTGGGGCTCCTTGCTGTCTGGTCTACAGCGTTCCCAAGACCCACCTGCTATCTGATATTTCCCTACCGATCTGTTCCTGTGACCCGGCTTGTTCCTGACGCTTCTCGCCTTCTGCCTGCCCGCTGACTCCTGGCTTGTTGACCTTGCTTCCGCCTGCTCCTTCTGCTACCTGCCGCCTGCCCTTTACCAAACCCGGACTGTATAACGACTCTGCCTCTGCCTCTTGGACTGCACCTGATCTGCCAGCCAGTGGATTCCCGGCCTGTTTGGACTTGCCTGTGCTCGGTACTACAAGACACCTCCCCGCTGTCTGCTGTCTCTCTCCTCAGTTCCTGTGTGCCAAGCCTGCCTGCCGTTCCAGCTTCCCTACTGCCGCTGAAACCTGCACAGAGCTTCCTGAAGTCCAGCTCCATTTCTGCACCGGTGTTCCTGACAGGCACTTGTGCGACTCTGCACTCCCGAGCTCCCTGTTCCCACTATCAGGGGTTCCGGAGTAAGAGGTGCAAAAGAGGCCGCTCCCTGCATCCCAGGCTCATCACCAGGTACGTGACAGGGGGGTTCCGTTGACTTCCAGTGCCGTAGAATCAGCATTCGGGCCTGAAAGAGGGCCCTAGCTATCGCCTGTCTGGGCATCTCCTCAAGCGTGTCACCCTCAATAATACCTAACACACAGGGTTTGGGTTCTTTAGCAATTTGAACCTGAAAGGTTCGGTTAAGGACCTCCACCACCCCCGTCCAGTAAGCAGGGAGTTTGGGGCAACGCCACAGCAGCTGTATCAAGTCACTGTGATCCCGCATGGAACGTGTGCAGGCGGGATCATCACGCACCCCCATTCTGGCCAGTCTGGCGGGCGTATAATGAACTCGGAGAAGTAAATACAACTGCGACAGACGCTGGGCTACATTCAGCGAACACTGAGAGACTGCCAAAAGTGCTTCCTCCCACTGTTCCTCCTCAAAAGGCCCAACATCTCCTATCACCTTACGTGTCAGGTCAGGCAGAAACAAGTTAAGAAGCATAGAATAGCTACAAGATATGAAGCCTTTATACCAGTGGTTCTCAACTCCAGTCCTCAGGGCCCACCAACAGGCCAGGTTTGCAAGATAACTGAAATGCATCACAGGTGATATAATTTGCTGCTCAGGGATTGCAGTATTCTAGTCTGCATCTCACCAAGGTAATAATTAAAATCTGGCCTGTTAGTGGGTCCCGAGGACAGGAGTTGAGAACCACTGCTTTATACGATGCCACCTCCGCCATGTAGTTAAAGATAGTGGCTTTAGTCTGAACCCAGATTTCCACGTCACTTTCGTCCCTCACCGCATGCTGGAGCTTAACATAGTAGAATAGCATGGAACCAGGGAGTCCAAATTCCTCCTGGAGAGCGGCAAATGAACGCAGCTCTCCATTTCGGAATATTTGATACAGGTAGTTAACACCGTACTGCTGCCATAGTTTACTGTATTGTATTTTTCCTATCTCCATGTAACGGTCATTGTGCCATATAGGGCTGAATTTAGTAAACCCCGTGACCTGCTGTAGTGACCTGACTTTATTCCAGATTTTTTGCATTAGGTTATAAGTGGAGTACTGTTTATTAGATTTACCCATCCGCAAAGCTTCCAACCCCTCTGCTATTCCCTGTTTAATCGTAAATTTAATGAGTGAGGTGGTGGAGTCCACCAAGTTCAACTCTGGATTGGGGGCCGGGTTCAGTGATCTAGCTATGTGTTGCAATTGGGCGGCCAAGTAGTACAGCCAGGGATTTGGCAGTGCTAGTCCACCTGCCTCTTTAGGAAGTTGAAGCTGTTCCAATCTCACCCTCGCTGAAGAAGAATGCCAGATAAGGGAGCGGAACATAGAGTTAATGATTCGGAACAGTTTTAGAGGGATTACAAGAGGCGAGTTGTGCAACACATAGAGAAGTTGTGGCATAAGAATCATTTTTATCAGGTTGATCCTACCTACTGGTGACATTTTTAGCCTGGACCACACCTTGATCCTATCGTGACTGCGATTCAGCAAAGGGGTAAGATTCAGCCTAATATACTCCAAAGGATCAGGGGTGACGTTTATTCCTAAGTATTTAATTTGCCTGGACACTGGGATATCAAGAATCGTTGGTAGTCGCTGGTCCGAACCCTCGTCAAGAAACATGAGCGAGGATTTAGTCCAGTTCACCACCAACCCTGAATAAAATCCGAAGGTCTCAACCACCCTCATAGCTTCACTCAGTGAACCCCCGGTATCTCCCAGAAACAGCATAGTGTCATCCGCATACATCATTAACTTTTCCTGTAGGTCCCCATATTGAAAACCCCGGATATCATTGTTAGAGCGGATAAGGGCCGCCAGGGGCTCAATAGCCAGGGCAAATAGAAGTGGCGACAGGGGGCACCCCTGTCTAGTGCCCCTGTACAACTGAAAGTCTGGTGACACCCTGCCCGCTTCCCTGATGTCAGCCCTTGGGGTGTGGTATAGCAACTGTACCCATGAAATAAATTCCTCCCCAAACCCAAACTTCCTCAAAGTGGCCCACAAGAATGTCCATTTAATACTGTCGAACGCCTTGTGGGCGTCCAAAGACAGTAGCGCCCTATCCCCCCATTGTCCGCCACCGACTGCATATTAAGATAAAGTCTACGTAAATTTATTGCCGTGGATTTCAGGGGCATGAACCCTGCCTGATCAGAGTGTATAACAGAGGATATTACCCCATTCAATCGCACCGCCAGAACTTTTGCTAGAATCTTGACATCATTCTGTAGGAGGGAAATCGGTCTATAGGAGCCCGGATCCAAGGGATCCTTGCCCGGTTTCAGAAGCAGTACGATAATAGCTTTGGTCATAGACAATGGAAGGCAGCCTGTTGCCTTGGCAACCTTGAACACATTAAGTAGTTTGGGTAGCATACCCCCCGCATATTGTTTGTACACTTCAATCGGTATACCCTCCTCCCCCGCAGCTTTAGAGTTAGGGAACATCCCGACCGCCGACTGGAGCTCCTCCAATGTAAGAGGAGCATCCAATTGCCGCCTAGCAGCTTCAGATAATTTGGGCAGGTCTACCGATTCTAGGTATGTGAGTAAGGAACTCTCAGAGTAGGTCTGTTTAGACTGATATAGTGTAGAGTAGTACGAGACTAGTTCAGACATGATGACATCTGGGGCATTGGTTACTGTACCTGCCCGGGTTCTAAGTGCGCCAATGGAGGGTGACCTCTGTTGCGCGTGGGCAATTTTGGCCAGCAGGCGACCGGTTTGCTCCCCCTCCTCATAATATGCCAGTTTATTAAAAAAACGTTTTCTTTCTGCTGCCGAGGTAGCACAACGACTGAGTGCCTCGCTGGCAGCCAACCATGAGTCCCTGCTCTCCTCAATAGGGTCCGATATAAACCTCGCCTCCAGATCAATCACCAGCCGCTCCAATCCCTCCATCTGTGCGCTAGTAGTTTGTTTATTCCTGTGGATTTCCCTAATAAATGTACCGCGAAGGAAGGCCTTAAAGGCCTCCCAAGCAGTCTCCGGCCCAGTATGGTTCCCCTGATCCTGCCAGAATTCCCCAATCTGGGCCGCTATCTGAGCATGTGATGAGAACAAATTAAGCCAGAAGGCATTCAATTTCGAGGGGGCCTTGGTCATAGTCGACTGGGGTCTCACCTCTAATTTAGTAATCACCGGCGAATGATCAGATATGCTGCGAACGGCATACGAGATCTCCGATATGAACCGGGCGGCCACTGTAGAACAAATAGTCAGATCTATGCGGGATAGAGACATATAGGATTTAGAAAAGCAAGAGAAACTTTTGTTGCCTGGGTTTCTATCGCGCCAGGGATCAGCACAGCCCACCTCCTCAGTTACCGCCGGGTGCTTATCGAGTGCCGGGTCCAAAAAACAGTTAAAATCTCCCATGATGTATAAGGGGACGTCCTGGTGACACAACTGGTATTCCAACACTGTCCGGAGCACCTGGTGATTGTACGGAGGCGGAATGTACACAAATGCAAGAATACATTTCAAAGTAAAAATGCGACACAACAGAATTACATATCTCCCCTCTGCATCCATGACACTGTCTATCTCCTGATAATCTAAGGAGTTATGAATCAGTACACTCACACCCCTTGAATAGGCGGTGTGAGTGGAGTGATACGACCACCCCACCCAAGACAGCGTCAAACATGAGACCGAGTCATCTGTAAGGTGAGTCTCCTGTAGTGAACAAATAGCGGGCATATACTTGCGAAGGGAGGTAAATACCATGGTACATAGTTACATAGTTACATAGTTACATAGTTAGTCAGGTTGAAAAAAGACACAAGTCCATCCAGTTCAACCGTAAAAAAAAAATAAAAAAAAAAAATAAACATATATCGTACAATCCCATATACCCAATTCTATACCCACAGTTGATCCAGAGGAAGGCAAAAAAAAACCAGAAGAGCATGATCCAATTTGCTACAGCAGGGGAAAAAATTCCTTCCTGATCCCCCGTGGGCAATCGGATATTCCCTGGATCAACTTTACCTATAAATGTCAGTACCCAGTTTTATTATGTACATTTAAGAAAGAATCCAGGCCCTTCTTAAAGCAATCTACTGAGCTGGCCAGAACCACCTCTGCAGGGAGTCTATTCCACATTTTCACAGCTCTTACTGTGAAAAAACCTTTCCGTATTTGGAGGTGAAATCTCTTTTCCTCTAGACGCAAAGAGTGCCCCCTTGTCCTTTGTGTTGACCGTAAAGTGAATAACTGAACACCAAGTTCACTATATGGACCCCTTATATATTTGTACATGTTGATCATATCCCCCCTTAATCTCCTCTTCTCAAGAGAGAATAAATTCAGTTCCTCTAATCTCTCCTCATAGCTGAGCTCCTCCATGCCTCTTATCAGTTTGGTTGCCCTTCTCTGCACTTTCTCCAGTTCCCCAATATCCTTTTTGAGAACTGGGGCCCAAAACTGAACTGCATATTCCAGATGAGGTCTTACTAATGATTTGAACAGGGGCAAAATGATATCTCTCTCTCTGGAGACCATACCTCTCTTAATACAAGAAAGGACTTTGCTCGCTTTGGAAACCGCAGCTTGGCATTGCATGCCATTATTGAGCTTATGATCTACCAAAACCCCCAGATCCTTCTCCACTACGGATCCCCCCAGTTGTACTCCCCCTGGTATGTATGATGCATTCATATTATTAGCCCCCAAGTGCATAACTTTACATTTATCAACATTAAACCTCATCTGCCACATAGTCGCCCAATTAGACAGAGCATTGAGGTCGGCTTGTAAATTGGCGACATCCTGTAAGGACGTTATTCCACTGCATAGCTTGGTGTCATCTGCAAAGACAGAAATGTTACTTTTGATCTCAGACCCAATATCATTTATAAACATATTAAAAAGTAAGGGTCCCAGCACTGAACCTTGGGGTACACCACTGATAACCTTGAACCATTCAGAGTAAGAATCATTAACCACTACTCTCTGAATTCTGTCTTTTAGCCAGTTTTTTATCCATTTACAAACTGATATTTCCAATCCTGTAGACTTTACCTTACACATGAGCCGTGTGTGGGGAACTGTATCGAACGCTTTTGCAAAATCCAAGTATACCACGTCCACTGCCACCCCTCTGTCCAAGGTCTTACTTACCTCTTCATAAAAAGAAATCAGGTTTGTTTGACAACTTCTGTCTTTCATGAATCCATGCTGTCTGTTGCTTAAATAGTTTTTTTCCAGCAAGAACTCATCTATGTGGTCTTTTATTAATCTCTCCAGTATTTTCCCAACTATAGAAGTTAAACTAACAGGTCTATAGTTACTTTGTAAAGACTTAATTCCCTTTTTAAATATAGGCACCACATTGGCCCTGCGCCAATCCAGTGGTACTATTCCTGTCATTATGAGTCCCTAAAAATTAAATACAATGGCTTTGAAATTACAGAGCTCAATTCTTTTAGGATCCGTGGGTGTATGCCATCTGGTCCAGGTGCTTTATCCACCTTTATTCCATCTAAATATTTCTGGACCATATCACTTTTGAGCCATTGTGGATTTGGGGCTGTGTCACTACCACCCCCATTTTGGACATGAGCTCCCCCATGCTCCTTTGTATACACAGAACTGAAGAATGTATTTAATAAATTAGCCTTCTCTTTGTCCCCAGTCACCCACTCTAGATTATTTTGTAAAGGGCCTACATGCTCAGACTTAACCTTTTTACTATTAATATATTTGAAGAATTTTTTGGGGGTTTGTCCTACTATCTTTTGCAATCTGTCGTTCATTTTGAATTTTTGCATCCTTGATTTCCTTTTTACATATCCTGTTATATTCTTTGTAACATTTAAATGACACTAGTGTTCCCTCATTTTTATATTTTTTAAAAGCTCTTTTCTTATAGTTTATAGCTTTTTTAACTTTGGCAGTGAGCCACATAGGTTTTATTTTTAGCCTTTTAAACTTATTGCCCATGGGAATATACTTTGCAGTGAGTTCACAAACAGTCTTTTTGAAGAATTCCCATTTCTGTTCTGTGCCCATTGATGCCAATATTCCTTCCCAGTCTAAGTCCTGGAGAGCAGCGCTCATCCTTGGAAAATTTGCTCTCTTGAAATTAAGTGTTTTTATCTTTCCTGTATGTGATTTTTGCTTACAACTAACATCAAATGAAATCATGTTATGGTCACTGCTACCCAGGTGTTCCTTTATCTGAACATTAGTAATACACTCTGCATGGTTTGAGATTACCAGGTCCAACAGAGCATCATTCCTAGTTGGGGCCTCAATAAACTGGACCATAAAATTGTCCTGCAATAGGTTTATAAATTTTTGCCCTTTAACTGTCCCAGCAGTTCCATTACTCCAGTCAATTTCTGGGTAGTTAAAATCCCCCATTATTATTATCACCGTCCCAGCCCTTGCAGCCCTTTCCATCTGTGCAAGGAGCTGAGTCTCTAACTCCTCATTAACATTGGGTGGTCTATAACAAACTCCAATGATTAGCTTTGAACTACGCACAACTGTATGCAGTTCCACCCATAATGCTTCAGACTCATCACACTCTCCATCCACCAGGTCCTCTTTCACACTCGCTTTGAGATCACTTCTCACATAGAGACAGACCCCTCCACCCTTCCTTTTTACCCTGTCTTTCCGAAAGAGTGCATAGCCAGGAATATTAATAGCCCAGTCATGTGAGGAATGAAGCCAAGTTTCAGCAATACCGATTACATCATAGCTCTCCCCATGCACCAGAGCTTCCAACTCACCTATTTTGCTTGGCAGACTTCTGGCGTTGGTGAACAGACACTTTAATGCATTAATATTATTTGACCGGTCACATACTATCCTCTTGGGTGTTCCCAGATTGCAACTTCAGGGAATCGTGTATCCCCCTAACATTCCATGAGACTACGGGGATCGCAGCCATTTTGGATCCAAAAATCTATACGTTACAGTGTAAATAAGAAGCACAATGCCCCTCATCAATTTTACTAGATTTAGAAGATGCACATATATAACTACCAGTTCTGTGGAAATGTCTCGTAAAAAAGGTGATGCTCTGAAAAAACGGAAACACAAAAAAAACAATACGAACAACAAAATTGAAAGGTGGTGTATCACCACAACCTCACAGGAATGGGTCCGAGGCACACGACCAGCAAGCTGAGCATGCACCCCCGGCCGCCAGACACTATCCCCCAATGTGCACGAGGGATCTCACATACAGTACCTGTGGCAGTGCCTAGCACCACCGAATCAGTGCTAGGACAACAGGTCCTCCCTGTCCTTAGCAACATGAGGTCCAACAGGGACCAAAGCACGATCTTGTAGAAAAGTAGAAAATGAGAATAACACATTCCACTGGGAAAAGAAAAACTTCTTGTTGACAGAAAACGCTCTCGTTGAACCAAAAGGTAAGCATGTTCCCGTCTCCTCACTCAGACACTCTGGTAGCACTGTGAATTAAGGCCCCCGCCGGACCTCCTGGGAACCTGCAGCGTAGCCACAGCCGTCTCAATCTTCTTCCTCAGCCTGCCGTCCATCCCGGCGAAATGCATTTGCATGAGCATCCAGCCAGTCAGAAGCCTCCGCTGCGTTTTCAAAGAAATGCGCTTGCCCCCGAGCTATGATCCGGAGCCTGGCAGGGTATAGCATATGGCGCCTGCAACTTTTGCAACCGCTTTTTGACTTCGGTGAATCGCGCCCTGCGTTTTTGCACATCCGACGAAAAGTCAGGGTAGAATGAAGTCCGCACGCCATTAAACTGAATTTTCTGTTTTTCCCTGGCCAGCCGCAGGATTATCTCCCTGTCCCGCCGCAGGATTATCTCCCTGTCCCGATAATGTAATAGTCGAGCCAGCATGGGCCTTGGAGGGTGACCCGGTGGGAGGGGCCGCAGCGGGACTCTATGTGCCCTTTCAACTGCATACATGGAGGTGAAGGCCTTCTTCCCAAAAATGTCCACGAGCCATTGCTCCACAAATTGTGTAGGGCCTCTCCCCTCCACCTTCTCTGGCAGACCGATGATGCACACATTATTGCGTCTCATCCTGTTTTCGAGGTCGTCAGCACGCATATCCACCGCTTTGATTAGTCTGGTATTAGACTGCGTTTTCCTGATCAGGGGAGGAAGCTTGTCCTCCAGATCACTGATCCTGCTCTCCGCTGCAGTTGTTCTCTCCCTAATTTTTTGCATATCTTGTCTGATCAGGATCACTGCTTCTTCAAGCCCACCAAACCTAGTCTATAATGCATTCACTGAAGCAGTGCATTTAGAAACTGCCCGCAGTATATCAGCCAGAGTCGGCTGTTCAATGTCCTCATCCTCTGGCTCTGACTCAACCTGCTGCTCATCAATGGCTGCCTGCGTCTGGTCACCATCCCCCTCCTCCTGCTCCATGTCCTTTTCCTCTGTCCCTGTCTCAGCCACGGACTTATCAGCCAGTGCAGACGGCCCTGTAAGTTTCTGATCATAGTATCTCATGTCCTTGGGCTGATCGCTGGCTAGTAGTTTGGAGGACTTGGGGATTTTACTCACTGTTAGTGATGAGCTGAACACCCCCGGGTTCGGTTCGCACCAGAACCCGCGAACGGACCGAAAGTTCGCATGAACTTTAGAACCCTATTAAATACAATGGATGCGAACGTTCAAAATCTAAAGTGCTAATTATAACGACTATTATGCATGTTATTGTCCTAAAAAGGGTTTTGGAACCAGGGTTCTGCACCAGGGGACATGTATCAATGCAAAAATAAGTTTTAAAAACGGCAGTTTTTCGGGGAGCAGTCATTTTAATGATGCATAAAGTGAAAAAAAAAGTCAAATATTCCTTTAAATATCGTACCTGGGGGGTGTCTAAAGTATGTCTGTGAAGTGCCACGTGTTTCCCGTGTTTAGAACTGTCCCTGCACAAAATTACATTTCTAAAGGAAAAAAAGCCATTTAAAACTACTTGCGGCTTTAATGTAATATCTGGTCCCGGTAATATGGATGAAAATCTTTAAGAAAAATGGCATAGCTACCCCATCACACCCCCCCCACCCCAGCCCATTACCAGCCCCTTTGGGTCTTGTATGGATATTAAGGGGAACCCCCGCACACAAAATAAAAAAGGCCCTATATACTCTGAACAGCCGTATACAGGCGGTGCATACAAGACAGGGACTGTAGGTTTGTTCTTAGGTAGAATCTGTTTGTAATTTTGAACAGGTACATTGTTTAAGTGTAGCTCCAGCCAAAAAATCTATTTTTAAGCTTTTTGGAAAACATAGGGAAGGGTTATCACCCCTGTAACATTTGTTTTGCTGTCTGTGCAGTGTGCACCTGTTCAGAACAGTTCACCTCGCTTTCCGTCCTAATGACAAATGTTTTTTGAACATTTTGGGTTTTTATTGAAACAAGAATTGGTGATAAAGCATCAGTGGAGAGGAGACACTTTTTTTCCCATATTAACTCTTACAGGAGAGAATTTGCCTTCCTAGGGGTAGATTTCCTCTCACTTCCGTTTGCAAGGAGGAGTCGTTTGTAAGTTGGATGTTTGAAAGTAGGGGCCTGCCGTATATACTCAGCTGAAATTTGCCCCTTACATGTTGGTGTTGCCACAACACTGTAAGCCCTCACAGTTACTCTTGGTGGGCGCATGAATGGGCCCTGCTGTGAATTATTAGATCAAGAACTGTAATTGCATGCCCCTGTTGAACAGGGGCTGAAAAATTGGGCCTTTGGTGGTGGTGGTGGTGGTGTTGACACAACACTGTAAGGCCTCACAGTTACTCTTGGTGGGCGCAGGAATGGGCCCTGCTGTGAATTATTAGATCAAGAATTGTAATTACATGCCCCTGTTAAACAGGGGCAGAAAAATTGGGCCTTAGGCACTGGTGCCACAACACTGCAACCCCTCACAGATACTGTACTTGGAGCACAGCAATGAGCCCTGTTGCAAAGTATTGCATCAAAAATTGTAATTACACGCCCCTGTTAAACAGGGGCTGAAAAATTGGACCATAGGCACTGGTGCTGGTGCCACGACACTGCAACCTCTCCCAGATACTCTAGTTGGAGTGCAGAAATGAGCCCTGCTGCAAAGCATTGCATAAAAAATTGTAATAACACGCCCCTGTTAAACAGGGGCTGAAAAATTGGGCCTTAGCCACTGGTGCTGGTGCCACGACACTGCAACCTCTCCGAGTTACTCTAGTTGGAGTGCAGGAATGAGCCCTGCTGCAAAGCATTGCATAAAAAATTGTAATTACATGCCCCTGTTAAACAGGGGCTGAAAAATTGGACCTTAGCCACTGGTGGCGGCACCCAGAAACAAAAATGTTCTTCCAAGCTATCATCATCAATCGGATCATTGAGGAGGAGGAGGATAGTCAGTCAACATAACAGGACAGTCTCTCAGCATCAGCATCAGTCTTGAAGGGATGTGACATTTGAAAATAAATTAGTCTGTTATATCAGCTTCAGGTGTTTGGTAGCTGGTGGTGATCCAAGATTGGTTCATCTTTATGAAGGTCAGTCGATCAACCGAGTTGGTGGACAGGCGCACCCTGTGATCCGTGACAAATCCTCCAGCAGCACTGAATGCGCGTTCTGAAAGAACGCTGGATGCAGGACAGGCCAGTAGCTCAATTGCATACTGTGCAAGCTCTGGCCAGTGATCCATCCTCAAGACCCAGTAAGCCAGAGGATTTTCGGTGGGGAAGGTGTCCAAGTCTGACCTTGCCCCTAGGTATTCCTGCACCATGTATATCAGACGCTGGCGATGGTTGCTTGAACCGATCATACCTTGGGGCTGCGGACTAAAGAATTGTCTGAACGCATCGGTCAGACGGCCACCTTCCCCACCGCTCCTTCTTTGACTGACCGAAGCCTCAGCCAGGACCAGGAGTTTGTAACCTCCCAGTCTCTGGGAACGCGTTGCACAGACCTTTCTGCAAGGCCTCCCGGAGTTATCTCATCCTCTGCTCCCTCTGCGACGGTAAGATAAGGTCCACAACCTTACCCTTGTACCGTGGATCAAGGAGAGTGGCCAGCAAGTAATGGTCCCTCTCCTTGATCCGAAGAATACGAGGATCCTTCCGTAGACTTTGCAGGATCAGGGAGGCCATGCAGCGTAGGTTAGCTGAGGCATTCGGTCCGGAGTCCTCTGGGTCACTAAGGACGACATGATCCGCAGCCACCTCCTCCCAGCCACGTACAAGTCCACTGGTTTCTTGGGACTGTAAATCATCCCGAAAAGACTGCTGCTGATGATGCTGAGTGCCAGGCTCCACCTCCATGCTGACACAATCCTCCTCCTCCTCCTCCTCCTCCTCTTCCTGTGCGATGGGTGGGACAGAAGGAACACTGTCTGGGTAAAGGGGGCCTTGAGAGGCAAGGAAGTCCTCCTCTTCCTGCCTCTGTTCTGCCTCAAGTGCCCTGTCCATTATTCCACGCAGCGTATGTTCCAACAGGTGGACAAGAGGTACAGTGTCACTGATGCATGCACTGTCACTGCTCACCATCCTCGTGGCCTCCTCAAATGGTGCCAGGACAGTGCATGCATCCCTGATCATGCCCCACTGGCGTGGTGAAAAAAAAACGAGCTCCCCTGACCCTGTCCTGGTGCCGTAGTCGCACAGGTACTCATTGATGGCCCTCTGCTGCGTGTGCAGCCGCTGCAGCATGGCCAACGTTGAGTTCCACCTGGTGGGCATGTCACATATAAGGCGGTTCTTGGGCAGGTTCAACTCCTTTTGCAGCTCAGCCAGGCGAGCACTGGCATTATAAGATCTGCGGAAATGCACACAGACTTTCCTGGCCTGCCTCAGGACATCCTGTAAGCCCGGGTACCTGCCCAAGAACCGCTGCACCACCAGGTTAAGGACGTGAGCCACACAGGGCACATGGGTCAGTTGTCCCTGTCGGAGGGCGGAGAGGAGGTTGGTGCCATTGTCGCAAACCACCATTCCTGGCTTAAGCTGGCGTGGCGTCAACCACCTCTGGGCCTGCCCCTGCAGAGCAGACAGAACCTCTGCCCCAGTGTGGCTCCTGTCCCCCGAACACACCAGCGCAAGCACGGCATGGCATCTTTTTGCCTGCGTACTTGCGTAGCCCCTTGAACGCCTACGGAGCACCGCTGGTTCCGAGGACAAAGCACAGGAAGAGGCCATGGAGGAAGAAGAAGAGGAGGGGGTGGAGGAGAGAGGTGTGTCACAACCAGTAGTAGCATTTTGGAGGCATGGCGGCGGAACAACCTCCAACACTACTGCACCTTGTCCTGCATCCTTCAGAGCTGCCAAAAGAGTGACCCAATGGGCCGTGAAAGAAAGGTAACGTCCCTGTCCATGCCTGCTGGACCATGAGTCAGCGGTAATATGCACCTTACCGCTGACCGCCCTGTCCAGCGAGGCCAAGACATTGCCTTCCACATGCCGGTAGAGAGCCGGAATCGCCTTCCGTGAGAAAAAGTGGCGTTTGGGAACCTGCCACTGAGGAACCGCATATTGCACAAACTCACGGAAGGGGGCCGAGTCTACCAACTGAAAAGGCAGCAGTTGAAGCGCTAGCAATTTAGCCAAGCTAGCATATAACCGCTGGGCATGTGGATGGCTGGGAGTGAACTTCTTTCGACGGTCCAGCAGCTGGGGCAGGGAAATTTGCCTGCTAGAATCGGACGTCTGTGTACTTTTAGCAGAGTGCCTGCAAGTACTTGGCTGTGACACACCTAATTCTACACCTTCATTCCTCTCAGTGCAGGTTTCAGAGAGGACTGAAGGTATAGTGGGGTTGGAGATCCCAGCTGATGCAGTGCAAGGAGAGGTCCGCTTTGTTCTTTGGTGTGGGTCTTTAAGGTAGGCTTGCCAACAAGCTGCATGGCAGGTCAACATATGTCTGGTCAAGCATGTGGTGCCCAAGCGGGTAATGTTTTGGCCACGCGATATACGCTTGAGACATATGTTGCAAACAGCAGCTGTGCGATCTGATGCACTCGACTCAAAAAAGGCCCACACCAAAGAACTTTTTGAATAACGGGCAGAGGCAGCGCCCTGCACAGGCGGAGCTCTGCGGTGTGATTCCGTCGGTGCGCTGCCCTTACGCTGGCCCCCCTGAGGGCATCCTGCCTCGTTGGAGATGTGCCTCCTCCTCATCCTCCTCCTCCTCCTCCTCTCTCCTATTAGGCACCCACGTGGAGTCAGTGACCTCATCATCCCCTCCCTCCTCATCACTGGAGCCAATCTGGCAGTATGCTGCAGCTGCTGTAACATGACTGCCAGATTGGTGTCCTTCTTGAGCATCCCCTCTCTCTGCTCTTACGCTACTGCCTTCCTCTAGCTGGGTATCATCATCAGACCCTTCGAAACGCTGGGCATCCTCCTGGAGCATGTACCCAACACTGTGCTCAAACAGTTCGGGGGACTCCTCAGGAGGACATGGTTGGTCTAGGGAAGGAGTGACTGATGATGACATTGATACCAGGGAAGAGGACGCTTTGGCAGCTGCTTTGCCAGTACCCTGAGCCTGGGTGAGAGAGGATGAGGAGGATGAGGAGGGCTTGGTCATCCACTCTACCAAGTCTTTGGCATGATGCGGCTCAACACGTCCAGCTGCCGAAAATAAGGACAAGCGTGTCCCATGGCCACGTACTGATGGCGATGCACCGCGTCCACGACCAGCACTGTTGTCTCTAGACACAGAGCCTGCTTGCCCTCTTTTATTGGCTCCTGACTGTCTGCCTCTCCTTGTTTGCCTTCCAGACATTCTAATGGCCTGCAGGGAGATGGGAAAACCAGCAATAAGGCCTAGCTTCAGGAGTATATTTTGCAGGAATCACACTACGCCTGCTGTAAGTGCTGCAAATGCCTGTTGGTGTAACACACCAGGAAAACACTGCAATACAGGCTAACTTCAGGTGTATAATGTGCAGGAGGCACACTCCGCCCGCTGTAAGTGCTGCAAATGCCTGTTGGTGTAACACACCAGGAAAACACAGCAATACGCACTAACTTCAGGTGTAATATGATCAGGAGGCACACTCCGCCCACTGTAAGTGCTGCAAATGCCTGTTGGTATAACACCAGGAAAACACAGCAATACAGGCTAACTTCAGGTGTATAATGTGCAGGAGGCACACTCCGCCCGCTGTAAGTGCTGCCATTGCCTGTTGGTGTAACACACCAGGAAAACACAGCAATACAGGCTAACTTCAGGTGTATAATGTGCATGAGGCACACTACGCCCGCTGTAAGTGCTGCAAATGCCTGTTGGTGTAACACACCAGGAAAACACAGCAATACGGGCTAACTTCAGGTGTAATATGATCAGGAGGCACACTCCGCCCGCTGTAAGTGCTGCAAATGCCTGTTGGTGTAACACACCAGGAAACCACAGCAATACAGGCTAACTTCAGGTGTATAATGTGCAGGAGGCACACTCCGCCCGCTGTAAGTGCTGCAAATGCCTGTTGGTGTAACACACCAGGAAAACACAGCAATACGGGCTAACTTCAGATGTAATATGATCAGGAGGCACACTCCGCCCGCTGTAAGTGCTGCAAATGCCTGTTGGTGTAACACCAGGAAAACACAGCAATACAGGCTAACTTCAGGTGTATAATGTGCAGGAGGCACACTCCGCCCGCTGTAAGTGCTGCAAATGCCTGTTGGTGTAACACACCAGGAAAACACAGCAATACGGGCTAACTTCAGGTGTATAATGTGCAGGATGCACACTCCGCCCGCTGTAAGTGCTGCAAATGCCTGTTGGTGTAACACACCAGGAAAACACAGCAATACGGGATAACTTCAGGTGTAATATGATCAGGAGGCACACTCCACCCGCTGTAAGTGCTGCAAATGACTGTTGGTGTAACACCAGGAAAACACAGCAATACAGGCTAACTTCAGGTGTATAATGTGCAGGAGGCACACTCCGCCCGCTGTAAGTGCTGCAAATGCCTGTTGGTGTAACACACCAGGAAAACACAGCAATACGGGCTAACTTCAGGTGTACAATGTGCAGGAGGCACACTCCGCCCGCTGTAAGTGCTGCAAATGCCTGTTGGTGTAACACCAGGAAAACACAGCAATACAGGCTAACTTCAGGTGTATAATGTGCAGGAGGCACACTCCGCCCGCTGTAAGTGCTGCAAATGCCTGTTGGTGTAACACACCAGGAAAACACAGCAATACGCACTAACTTCAGGTGTAATATGATCAGGAGGCACACTCCGCCCGCTGTAAGTGCTGCAAATGCCTGTTGGTGTAACACCAGGAAAACACAGCAATACAGGCTAACTTCAGGTGTATAATGTGCAGGAGGCACACTCCGCCCGCTGTAAGTGCTGCAAATGCCTGTTGGTGTAACACACCAGGAAAACACAGCAATACAGGCTAACTTCAGGTGTATAATGTGCAGGAGGCACACTCCGCCCACTGTAAGTGCTGCAAATGCCTGTTGGTGTAACACACCAGGAAAACACAGCAATACGGGCTATCTTCAGGTGTAATATGATCAGGAGGCACACTCCGCCCGCTGTAAGTGCTGCAAATGCCTGTTGGTGTAACACACCAGGAAACCACAGCAATACAGGCTAACTTCAGGTGTATAATGTGCAGGAGGCACACTCCGCCCGCTGTAAGTGCTGCAAATGCCTGTTGGTGTAACACACCAGGAAAACACAGCAATACGGGCTAACTTCAGGTGTATAATGAGCAAGAGGCACACTCCGCCCACTGTAAGTGCTGCAAATGCCTGTTGGTGTAACACCTGGAAAACACAGCAATACAGGCTAATTTCAGGTGTATAATGTGCAGGAGGCACACTCCGCCCGCTGTAAGTGCTGCAAATGCCTGTTGGTGTAACACACCAGGAAAACACAGCAATACGGGCTAACTTCAGGTGTATAATGTGCAGGAGGCACACTCCGCCCGCTGTAAGTGCTGCAAATGCCTGTTGGTGTAACACACCAGGAAAACACAGCAATACGGGCTAACTTCAGGTGTATAATGAGCAAGAGGCACACTCCGCCCGCTGTAAGTGCTGCAAATGCCTGTTGGTGTAACACCTGGAAAACACAGCAATACAGGCTAACTTCAGGTGTATAATGTGCAGGAGGCACACTCCGCCCGCTGTAAGTGCTGCAAATGCCTGTTGGTGTAACACACCAGGAAAACACAGCAATACGGGCTAACTTCAGGTGTATAATGTGCAGGATGCACACTCCGCCCGCTGTAAGTGCTGCAAATGCCTGTTGGTGTAACACACCAGGAAAACACAGCAATACGGGATAACTTCAGGTGTAATATGATCAGGAGGCACACTCCACCCGCTGTAAGTGCTGCAAATGCCTGTTGGTGTAACACCAGGAAAACACAGCAATACAGGCTAACTTCAGGTGTATAATGTGCAGGAGGCACACTCCGCCCGCTGTAAGTGCTGCAAATGCCTGTTGGTGTAACACACCAGGAAACACAGCAATACGGGCTAACTTCAGGTGTACAATGTGCAGGAGGCACACTCCGCCCGCTGTAAGTGCTGCAAATGCCTGTTGGTGTAACACCAGGAAAACACAGCAATACAGGCTAACTTCAGGTGTATAATGTGCAGGAGGCACACTCCACCCGCTGTAAGTGCTGCAAATGCCTGTTGGTTTAACACACCAGGAAAACACAGCAATACGGGCTAACTTCAGGTGTATAATGTGCAGGAGGCACACTCCACCTGCTGTAAGTGCTGCAAATGCCTGTTGGTGTAACACCAGGAAAACACAGCAATACAGGCTAACTTCAGGTGTATAATGTGCAGGAGGCACACTCCGCCCGCTGTAAGTGCTGCAAATGCCTGTTGGTGTAACACACCAGGAAAACACAGCAATACGGGCTAACTTCAGGTGTATAATGTGCAGGAGGCACACTCCGCCCGCTGTAAGTGCTGCAAATGCCTGTTGGTGTAACACACCAGGAAAACACAGCAATACGGGCTAACTTCAGGTGTATAGTGTGCAGGAGGCTTAGCAACAATGACACTGACACTGTCCCCTGCCTATCCTTCTCTCTCCCTGCACACAAGGTTTATCAAAGAATATGACACTGACACTCTCCCTGCCTATCTTTCTCTCTCCCTGCACACAAGGTTTAGCAAAGAATGTGACACTGACACTGTTCCCTGCCTATCCTTCTCTCTCCCTGCACACAAGGTTTATCAAAGAATATGACACTGACACTCTCCCTGCCTATCCTTCTCTCTCCCTGCACACAAGGTTTAGCAAAGAATGTGACACTGACACTGTCCCCTGCCTATCCTTCTCTCTCCCTGCACACAAGGTTTAGCAAAGATTATGACACTGACACTCTCCCTGCCTATCCTTCTCTCTCCCTGCACACAAGAATAGCACAAAGAATATCACACTGTCCCTGCCTATCCTTCTCTTTCCCTGCGCCGGAACACACTACACAAGGCCGCCGCGCTGGCGGCCTTTTATAGTGTGGGGCGTGTGCTAAACCCCCATAGCTATAATTGGCCACAGGCAACCTGCCTGTGGCCAATTATGGCTCTCCTAGCTGCCGGCGCTGTGATTGGCCAAGCATGCGGGGTCACAGTGCATGCTTGGCCAATCACAGCGCCGGGATTGCACTGCGATGGCGCAGTGTATTGTGGGCCGTTTGCGTCACTCGAATTTGGCGTGAACGGCCCAAATCGTTCGATGTTCGCCGAACGGTCGAACAGCCGATGTTCAAGTCGAACTTATGTTCGACTCGAACACCGAGCTCATCCCTACTCACTGTGTCCTTCTTCTCACTGCCGTGCTGGCCACGCTGCTGAGGAGTCCCAGCGGCGCCAAGTTGAATTTTAGGCCGGTCCGCTCCCTCCTTGTTTTTGCTGGTCACCATCATCACTGGAGGGCTCACAACGGGTCGGGTTACTCCGCGGTGGTTCCGGTACCGATCTGTGCCGTCGAATCAAACCGAGGAAGCCGGGAACAGGATCAATTACAGGGTGACTGGTGGGAGCTCTGTGAAAAAGCGGCTGCTCACATGCCGATCCTGGCCATGCCCCCCAAATCGGGAATTCCCTCTTGTTAACTGTCACCCAACACACACACACACTAAAAGCAATACCCACAGAGGAGCTTTTATGAGTGAAAAGAAACTGCTCCACACAGGAGAATTGAATTAGTGATTGTTACATAGTTACATAGTAGGCAAGGTTGAAAAAAAAGACGCAAGACCATCTAGTCCAACCTGTGTGTGATTTTATGTCAGTACTACATTGTATATCCCTGTATGTTGTGGTCGTTCAGGCAGCTGGCTGCTCCATCTCCCGTACCCTCATCTGGCTCGCAGTAGTGTATTTAGGTTTTGTGCTGCCCTAGCCCTGACTAAACTCGTACACCCCCCTAATTTAAATATGACCCACCCCTTCCTGTCAAGGCCACACCCATTTCTGTTTAAGACCTGCCCTGAAATTTTCAAATGGGGACACTAGTTCTAAAGGGCCTGGGGGGGCAATAGATTCCATTAATTTGCATAGATTTCCTCTCACTTCCTGTTCGGCTCTGGGGCAGGAAGTGAAGGGAAATCTCTGCAATGGGACAGGGATGGTAAAAAATAAACTGACAGGGGCTATAACCCTCCCTTACTCTATCCAAAATGAAAAAAAAGTGTTGCCTATAGTTCTACTTTAATGCGGTTGTATACCGCAAAACCTTTTTTTTTTCAACCTGCAAGGCAAAGGCATAATGAGCTAGTATGACTAGCATACTAGCTCATTATCAATCACTTACCTTAGATTGAAGCCCCCGCAGCGGTCCTCAGACACGTCCTCCGTCGCCGCCATGATACCCGGAGTGACTTCCGGGTATCGCCGCTCCGGCACTGTGATTGGCCTGAGCGGCGATGACGTCATTCCCACGCATGTGCGAGGAATGGCACGATCCCCGCGCATGCGTGAATTCCGGCAGTGTCCGGCGGGCTCCCATTCAAGAGCCGCCGCGCTCAGTGCACTTGCGCCGTTATCTACAGCGCGCATGCACCATATATATCGGTACAGTCTTTTTTGCAAATATCTCAGAGACCGTATAGATATTGCAAGCCTTAATGTAGGCTTACCTGTAGGTGCATGTAATATTTTTGGGTATACAACCGCTTTAAGCACAAATTTCGGATAATTTTATGGAGAGGACTAAGAAGATATAACCATGCCAATGGTGCAACAGAAAACATATAGCACAGTGAGGAAGGTTTGTGGTCAAGGATGATAGGACAGTCAAAATTAGAAGCAGCTTGCGTTACACTAACAGTGTAGCGCAAGCCGGCGGGGACTCTTTCCGTGCTGCCCCTGTTATGTACAGAACGTACCTGGTCGTAGAGCCTGACTTTGTAGGAGGAGACCTCTCTTACAGCCCTGGCTCAGGAGTCACTGGATTGGGGACAGTGACCTTGAGAGCGCAGTGAGGTAGGAGTGCCTGCAGTAGGTGTAGTGGTTGGCACCGTGGCCGGGTGGTGATCCTCCAGGGATGGCCGGATCTGTAGGCAGCAGAGCAGGTGGTTGCAGGTCAGCGACCTGGGAGCTGGTGGATACCGGAACAGCGGAAGCTGGAGCAGGGTGAGACAAGCCTGGTTAGGTGCACACAAACAGCAGACAGCAGGAGGGTCAGACAAGCTGGGTCAGAGCAGGTAGTCAGATGTATGGTTTCAGCAGGCTTAGACGTAGGCAAAGGTCTGGCAGCGGGTAGGCAGGTAGGAGACAGAGCAGGGTCAAGGTGAGCCGAGGTCAGGGTTGGAGATATATCGGGTGGTCGAGCAAGCCGGGTCGGTACAGGTAACTGGTAAGCAGGTGTGCAGGTATTCAGGTTACAAAGCTGCAGATCAGACAGCAATGCACTATTGCCACTGCTGGCTTTTTAAAGGCCTAATGGCGCCATATCGTTTAGCACGCACGCGCGCGCACACGCCGCACGCGCAATTGGCGCACAGGTACAGAGGGAAGCAGGAATTGTCTTCTGTTTCTGGCAGGTCCCTGACAACCTGCCTGCAAAGTGCTGCCCTAGGCCTGGGCCTTGTTGGCCTAGGCCAGGATACAGCGTTGCTCCTGGGACAACCTTTCTCTGATACTGTCTCCCAGTTGCTCTGTTCTTTTCTGGATCCTTACAGTTTCCTCCACTATGGTTGACTGTTGGGGAGGGAGGACAGCTTTCTCCACTCCCAGGCTGTTGATCTGCCACTGGGGAGATGAACTGGTTGCTCCATCTCCCAAGAATCCTGCTGTAGAGCGAGGATGACTTCCTTCGCTCCTGAGTCACTACTCTGCTGTTGGGGAGGGAGGACGACCACCTCCTCTCCCTTCTACCCCTGGATCCTGATCTGTTTTTGGAGAGTGACTGCCACCTTCTCACCCTGGACCACCGGAACTGCTGCGGGTATTGGGCAGAGGTCTTGGACCCTCTGTCCGGTTGCCAGCGCTTTAGCTGGAGAAGTTTGTTGTAACTCCTGCCAGTGGTGTGGGAGAAGGGTTGGCTGCCTCTTCTCTCCGGAAGGCAGAAGCTGCTGTTGGTGCTAGGCAGAGCTCCGTGATGTTCTACCCTGATACCAGCTCTTCTGCTGGGAAGCAAAATTAAAAGTTGTGGCCTTGCACAAATCCTCCAGGACCACCGATTGTTGCAGGCAGAGGTCAGCAGCACTATGCCTTGATGCCAGCTGGTTCGTTCCTCCTCAGCAGAAAAGTCTATTAAATCCCCTGCCTCTGGAACTGGTGTCTGGGGATAGAGGTTCACCATCTCCTGTCCCTGGATCCCTGGAGGTGCTGAAGATGCTGGTCAGAGGTTGGTAACGCTCTGTCCCGATGCCAGCACTTCAGTTGGTACTAAGAATGGAGAAATGGTGAAGGTATTGAATTTATTCTTCTCCTCAGTCTTCACAAGGGAATTGGGGGACTTCAGTAACTAAAACTGCAATGTTTATCCTCATGATACATCACAAGAAGCTCCCTCATGGCTAACAGAGGACAGAATTAAAGCGCCTTGAGGCGATTTAGTTCGCATTTGCAGCGCTATACAAGTACTCACTCACTCACTCACTCACTCAATTAGAAATAGACTTGTAAAACGTATCATTAATAAGTCACCGGGACCAGATGGCTTGCACCTGAGGAACTCAGTCATGTAATTGCCAGACTATTGTTCCTATTTTTTACGAACAGTCTACTGACTGGAATGGTACAGCTGATTGGAGAAAAGCCAATGTAGCACCAAAATTTAAAAAAGGGACAAGTCAGCCTAACATCATTTGTGTGCAAGCTCTTGGAGGGGATAAGGGATTATATACAAGATTTTAGTAATGATAAAGGTATCTATCAGGACCTGGGCTTGAACCTAGGACCTCTTCTGTATCTGGCGTTGACTCTTTCCACTGAGCTATCTGGGATGCTGGACTCGTGCCATTTCTTCAGTAGCTGTACCATGACCGAGAGAGTTTACAACCACTTTTAGTCCAGCCAGTTCTTTCTCAATGCGTCAGAGAAATAGTAGGAACCAGCCCTGCCAGTATCGTCGTTTTCCCGCGCGCATTCATGGCAGAACGGCGCTTAGTTGTACACAATACGACAGGACAGCGCACGCATATCGTGAATTCATTTGCTGGTCTATAAAAGACAGCCTGGATTCATGTTCAAGTTGCTGGTTTATCTTTCAGCTTCCTGAGTTTCCTTGCCTGTTGTATCCTGCTTTTACCTACCTGTTGTGACCCCGATTGACCCTGACCTGCCTTGATCTCCACCTGCACCTGACCCTAGGCTTGCCTTTTGGACCTCTGTTACCTATCTCCAGTGTTTGACCCTCGGCCTGTTTACAAACTTCTCTACCAGCCTCGGCACCTGACTCTCTGCTTGATTACAGATTTGCTGCATATCTCTTGTGCTTGACCCTCGGCCTGATTATAGACTTGCTGCAAATCTCTTGTGCTTGACCCTCTGCCTGCTCACGGACTTGCTTCCGCCTACTGTGCTGGACCTTCCACCTGCCGTTGGACTTACTATCCATCCTCTCCATTGGGCTCCAGCGTCTACCAGTTCCATGCAATTCCTGGCTCCACGGTCATCTGCACACGGACCTGCCCAGCCTGCTGGTACCCCGTGCCTCTCGGTGCCCTTCACCCTCTGTACCACCTCCAGGGGTGGAGTGCGCTTAGTCGCAAGGGAGAACCGCTCTCAGCATCTCGGCCTCAGTAAGTACCCTCGTGACAGTATAAACCAGCCATGTCTGAGGCCTACAGAGCGAGTTCTCCTCTTGAGGCCCTGTGCCAGCAGGTTACGGCCCTCACGCAGGCGGTCCAAAAATTAAAGGAGGGTTACCATCAGATGGAAGGTCGTCTCCAGCATCTGTCTGGGTCGCCCGCTCCAGCTACCATAGCATCCTCTTCTGGGGCGTCCTCCTCCCAAGCTCAGCCTAACCCTGCTGTCGTGATGGCTGTTCCTGAACCACGAGTCCCCATACCTGAGCGATTTTCGGGAAACCGGAAGAAATTCAGAGACTTTCTCTTCAGAGGTTGTGAAGGTGGGGTTCATTATTTCCTTGTTGTCCGAAGAACCACAATCCTGGGCCCATGGCCTTATGGAGCAAAGGAGTCCCATCTTGAATTCAATAGACACTTTCTTTGAATCCATGGCTCAACTGTATGATGATCCTCAGTGTACTGCCACAGCCGAAATCATCCTACATGCCCTGAATGAAGGCCAGTGGAAGACTATACGGTCGAGTTCCGTAAATGGTCGGCTGACACAGGATGGAATGAGGCCGCCCTCAAATATCAATTTCGCCAGGGTCTTTCTGAGGCCCTTAAAAATGAGCTGGCTCGGGTCAAAACTCCTTCCACTCTTGAAGCCTTAATCCATTTAGCCATTAAATTGGACAGGCGCATGCGGGAGCGGCACTCTGAACACTTCCAATCCACCCGACCCACCTGGATGCTACCCAAGCCTTCTCCGGTCCAACCTCCATTTCCGGCTCCTCCTGTTATTTCTGCTCCTGAGAGTGAACCTATGCAGCTAGGACTGGTCCGAGCACCACCTACCCCGGATGAAAGACAGAGAAAGCGACAAGCCAACTTGTGCCTGTATTGTGGCGAAGCAGGACATTACTTGCGCAATTGCCCCGTGAGACCCAGTAAGTCCCGCTCTCAATATGTGATGAATTATCAAGTTGCTGGTCCTACTCAAACTCACGTTACCCTTCCTGTCTCCCTACAGGTAGCGGGAGAGGAAATCCGGCTACTGGCCTTAATTGATTCTTGCGCCTGTAGTTGTTTTCTAGATTCAGCATTAGCCCAAAGACTACAGGTTCCCCTTCAAAACAAGAAACAGAGTCTCCTGGTTCATCTAGCTGATGGGTCCCTACCTTGCTCAGGGCCAGTTACACAGGAGACTAGGCCCATCCTTACTTCCACAGACTCTGGCTACCAGGAGCTCTTACGCTTTGATATCATCAGTTCCCCCATGTTCCCCATCATCCTGGGGCTTACTTGGTTGCAAGTCTATGATCCTCAAATTTGCTGGACTAATAAAAAGATCTCCTTCTCCTCTGCCTATTGCTCGCAACACTGTCTTGTTCCAACTCCATACAAAAACAAAAAAGAAGGTATATATCAAGCTCATCCACTATATTAGTTACCATGTAGGGATACACTGCTAGAGTGCATGTAGTCCCCCTATCCAGGCAACATTTTCAGAAAATAATAGGAAATTTCTGTAGACCAGAATAATCTAATTTAACAGTTCCTTTGAATTATCTAAGCATATACAAAAAGGGGAAGAAGAGGAAATGATGAACAAATTCTCTCAAAAAATAATTCTTCAACAAGGAACTGCTGAAATGTATAGACTTTAATTAGTAAACCGCAATAATTATTTGTACAAAATTCATTATAGAAAAAACACCACACTTTCCTCCACCTCAATGTTAAAATAAGACTAGTCTAAACTATAAACATGAGTGGCCACCCAGTCGGTCATACACATCACAACCACACTAGTGACTCTTCCATCCAATACCAATCACAGATCAAACGGCAATGTAGGCTAAAAAGTCCTCATTGATACTTGAGGTAAGTTAAAGCTGGCCCAGTGATTAGAAAGGGGTAAAGATATAGTTGCACGCTCAGTCACTATTGGTACTTGAATTATACCGGTGAAGACATCAAGATGCTAATCATGCATATAAAGCCACTTCAAGCACGCTTATTGTAGAAAAATGCTGGGTAGGTCCCACTCAGAACTGAAAATGGACATGGCAATAAATGAAAACCGGCATTCAGAGCAGGTATCCCGCTACGATAGCATGGGAATGAAAGCAAATTTGATTATTGCAGCTCACCGCCTGACGTTTTCGGAAGCCGAGCAGTCCTTCAGTTGTGCGTCCTAAGGTGTTGGAAAAGTTCATTCATGAGGAAAAGCAGTTCCCAGTCCCATAGGGATAGGTGAGGTAGGTTCCAGCAAAAAAGTTGTTTGGCGTGCAATGGTGTTGATCTGTTCAGAACAGCTGATTTGCAGGTTATATTCAAGAAAGGAGCAGCACTGGAGCCGTATCAACCTGGCACTACCCGAGGATGTGGTTGTTGGTCTTATTATAGGTTGTCAGATGCTTGGCCGTGTAGGTGGAACGAACATCCATGTTCAGACTACAGCAAGTGTAGTGGCAAGTTGCTTACATGTTTCGCTTGGTAACAAGCTTCATCGGAGCACGCGTGTTGTTCAGGTGTCAGTCCAAATATACCTTCCGTATCCGGTGATCACATCAAATCACCTGTGGCTTAATTGGATCATTCACATCGACACAGTCATGCCAATTCACTCTAAATTGTTTACACAGACATATCTAGAGGACGATCCACGGTGCTGTGAAACAGCACTGGCTCAAATAATCAAAAGGCTACTGATTTGGTAGAAGATAAAAATTATAGTTAAAATGCAGGAAAGATAAATAGAGATGGTAGTAGAAAAAATGTATGTGCATAACGCAGGGCATATCCACTATTTATCCAACACAGTAATTCTATTTAGCAAATACTATGCATATGGATGTAAATATTTATTACTGAAAATATCAAATATTTTTTAGATAAAGGAATTAATGCTGAGTTAGATATAGCAGCTAAATATCAGTCATCAGGACCTTCATCACTAAGTAAAGATGACAGGAAGGGGTAGAGTAAAGAACTTTTGGTTTTGCCCACGTAGATTTTCCCACATGGGCAAGACAGAATATAAATGACCCGAGTAGTAGAACAGTTTATAAAGTTAGTGATTTTAAAGTTCTTAGTGCCGTCAGACTTGGGGAACACGTCCGTCTTGGGGGCAGGTCTGTCAACCAATTTGGTTTGGATGACCTTTGGTACTCAGAATGAACCAAGCAGTCCTTGAGATTGCGTGATCTCCTAGCGGTGAGGAGGGGACAGTCACCAACAAACTCGCCCAGTATAGGGGCCTCAGATAGGATGTGCCAATGGTGGCTCAGAATATTTTTCACATGTTCCCACTGTGCCCCGTATTTTGTAATAATTCTTATTGGGGCTTGTGATAGATTCTTTTTATTTACCGGTCCCTTCTTTTGTAGGAGATCTCTCCTATCAGTCTGGAATGCTCTCTCTTTTTTGCTCTCCGTATGCACCTGTGAGAGTATCCCCTTTCACGGAATCTACCGTAGAGTTGGCGTGCCTCTGTCTGGAAGTCATCTTCAACAGTTGCTTCTGATTCAAAGGAACTGTCCGACTGGAATCCCCTGGATCAATGACCTGGGATGGTGACTTCCCAAAAACAAAAGATTATTGGCTGCCGTTTCCTTCCTGAAGGTCTTGGTTGATAGCTTGTTATTCTCAAACTGATATAGTTAGATCCAAGAAGGAAAGGGTTTTCAGGTGCCAAGTATATGTAAGCTTAATGTTCCTGCAGTTAGCATTGAGTTCATCCATGAATAAGATTAGTTCCTGGGGGGACCCCCCCAAATCATGATCACATCGTCTATGTGCCTTAGCCACAGACGGCAGGTGTACACAACTTCTTCCTCCCATAGACCAAGGTGTAGGCATGCGTATGACGGGGCCCAGGGTGCACCCATGGAGGTGCCCCTTACTTGTCAGTAGTTTATACCCAGGAATTGAAAGCAGTCGTTGTCCAACATAAAACTAAGGGTGTCCACTATAAACTCATTTTGAGCCACCAGAAGGGGAAATATCTGGGACAGGAAGAGTCCAACAGCCCTGAGGCCCCACTCGTGGGGGATCGACGTGTAGACTGCATCTCCAAGGTGACTTAGGACATCTCTGGTATCCTGTATAAAAAATGGGAGCTGAACCACCAATTCCTTATGTAGCACACAGATCCCTGTCCTGCTTACCTCTAGTGATGGACGAACATCTGATGGGACCATTCGCGATCGCGCGCAAATGTTCACGAACCGCAGGTTCGCGGCGGGTCCCATTCATTTTAATGGCAGGCGAACATGAAAAACCTCCAGGTCATATTTGCAGCCACAAAATACTTACTAGCTGTGCACACATAGTCCCACAACATGGACACTGACATACCAGAAGTAGGGATGAGCTCGGTGTTCGAGTCGAGCACACGTTCGACTCGAACATCGGCTGTTCGATCGTTCGATGAAGATCGAACTTTTTGGGCCGTTGGCGCCAAATTCGAGTGACGCGAATGGCCAACAATACACTGCACCATTGCAGTGCAATCCCGGCGCTGTGATTGGCCAAGCATGCACTGTGACCCTGCATGCTTGGCCAATCACAGCGCCGGCAGCGAGGAGAGCCATAATTGGCCACAGGCAGGATGCCTGTGGCCAATTATAGCTCAGGGGGGTTTACTACACGCCCCACACTATAAAAGGCCGCCAGCGTGGCGGCCTTGTGTAGTGTGTTCTGGTTCAGGGAGAGAGAAGGATTGGCAGGGACAGTGTTAGTGATATTTGTTCATTTACCTTGTGTGTAGGGAGAGAGAAGGATAGGCAGGGACAGTGTCAGTGATATTCTGCTAAACCTTGTGTGCAGGGAGAGAGAAGGATAGGCAGGGACAGTGTCAGTGATATTCTGCTAAACCTTGTGTGCAGGGAGAGAGAAGGATAGGCAGGGGACAGTGTCAGTGATATTCTGCTAAACCTTGTGTGCAGGGAGAGAGAATGATAGGCAGGGACAGTGTCAGTGATATTTTTGCTAAGCCTCCTGCACAGTATACACCGAAGCTAGCCCTTATTGCTGTGTTTTCCTGTTGTGTAACACAGGCAGGCATCTGCAGCAGTTATAGCAGGCGTAGTGTGCTTCCTGCAAAATATACACCTGAAGCTAGCCCTTATTGCTGTTTTTTCCTGTTGTGTAACACAGGCAGGCATCTGCAGCAGTTATAGCAGGTGTAGTGTGCTTCCTGCAAAATATACACCTGAAGCTAGCCCTTATTGCTGTGTTTTCCTGTTGTGTAACACAGGCAGGCATCTGCAGCACTTACAGCGGACGTAGTGTGCTTCCTGCAAAATATACACCTGAAGCTACCCCTTATTGCTGTGTTTTCCTGTTGTGTAACACAGGCAGGCATCTGCAGCATTTACAGCGGACGTAGTGTGCCTCCTGCACACTACGCTACCCCTTATTGCTCATAGTTTTTTTCTTTTGTGTTACATTAACAGGCATCTGCAGCACTTATAGCAGGCGTAGTGTGCTTCCTGCAAAATATACACCTGAAGCTAGCCCTTATTGCTCGTAGTTTTTTTTCTTTTGTGTTACACTAACAGGCATCTGCAGCACTTACAGCAGGCGTAGTGTGCTTCCTGCAAAATATACACCTGAAGCTAGGCCTTATTGCTGTGTTTTCCTGTTGTGTAACACAGGCAGGCATCTGCAGCACTAACAGCAGGCGTAGTGTGCTTCCTGCAAAATATACACCTGAAGCTAGGCCTTATTGCTGTGCTTTCCTGTTGTGTAACACAGGCAGGCATCTGCAGCACTTACAGCGGACGTAGTGTGCCTCCTGCACATTATACACCTGAAGCTACCCCTTATTGCTGTGTTTTCCAGTTGTGTAACACAGGCAGTCATCTGCAGCACTTACAGCGGACGTAGTGTGCCTCCTGCACATTATACACCTGAAGCTACCCCTTATTTCTCATAGTTTTTTTCTTTTGTGTTACACTAACAGGCATCTGCAGCAGTTATAGCAGGCGTAGTGTGCTTCCTGCAAAATATACACCTGAAGCTAGCCCTTATTGCTGTTTTTTCCTGTTGTGTAACACAGGCAGGCATCTGCAGCAGTTATAGCAGGCGTAGTGTGCTTCCTGCAAAATATACACCTGAAGCTAGGCCTTATTGATGTTTTTTCCTGTTGTGTAACACAGGCAGGCATCTGCAGCAGTTATTGCAGGCGTAGTGTGCTTCCTGCAAAATATACACCTGAAGCTAGCCCTTATTGCTGTGTTTTCCTGTTGTGTAACACAGGCAGGCATCTGCAGCACTTACAGCGGACGTAGTGTGCCTCCTGCACATTATACACCTGAAGCTACCCCTTATTGCTCGTAGTTTTTTTTCTTTTGTGTTACACTAACAGGCATCTGCAGCAGTTATAGCAGGCGTAGTGTGCTTCCTGCAAAATATACACCTGAAGCTAGCCCTTATTGCTGTTTTTTCCTGTTGTGTAACACAGGCAGGCATCTGCAGCACTTACAGCAGGCGTAGTGTGCTTCCTGCAAAATATACACCTGAAGCTAGGCCTTATTGCTGTGTTTTCCTGTTGTGTAACACAGGCAGGCATCTGCAGCACTTACAGCTGGCGTAGTGTGCTTCCTGCAAAATATACACCTGAAGCTAGGCCTTATTGCTGTGTTTTCCTGTTGTGTAACACAGGCAGGCATCTGCAGCACTTACAGCAGGCGTAGTGTGCTTCTTGCAAAATATACACCTGAAGCTACCCATTATTGCTAGTTTTCCCATCTCCCTGCAGGCCTTTAGAATGTCTGGAAGGCAAACAAAGAGAGGCAGACAGTCAGGAGTCAATAAAAGAGGGCAAGCAGGCTCGGTGTCTAGAGACAACAGTGCTGGTCGTGGACGCGGTGCATCGTCATCAGCACGTGGCCATGGGACACGCTTGTCCTTATTTTCGGCAGCTGGACGTGTTGAGTCGCATCATGTTGAAGACTTGGTAGATTGGATGACCAAGCCCTCCTCATCCTCCTCATCCTCTCTCACCCAAGCTCAGGGTACTGGCAAAGCAGCTGCCAAAGCGTCCTCAATGTCATCATCAGTCACTCCTTCCCTAGACCCACCGTGTCCTCCTAAGGAGTCCCCCGAACTGTTTGAGCACAGTGTTGGGTACATGCTCGAGGAGGATGCCCAGCGTTTCGAAGGGTCTGAAGATGATACCCAGCTAGAGGAAGGCAGTAGTGTGAGAGCAGAGAAAGGGTATGCTCAAGAAGGACACCAATCTGGCAGTCATGTTCCAGCAGCTGCAGCATACTGCCAGATTGGTTCCAGTGATGAGGAGGGAGGGGATGATGAGGTCACTGACTCCACGTTGGTGGCTGATAGGAGAGAGGAGGAGGCACATCTCCAACGAGGCAGGATGCCCTCCGGGGGCCAGCATCAGGGCAGCACACCGACTGAATCACACCGCAGAGCTCCGCCTGTGCAGGGCGCTGCCTCTGCCCGTTATTCCAAAAGTTCTTTGGTGTGGGCCTTTTTTGAGTCGAGTGCATCAGATCGCACCGCTGCTGTTTGCAACATATGTCTCAAGCGTATCTCGCGTGGCCAAAACATCAGCCGCTTGGGCACCACATGCTTGACCAGACATATGTTGACCTGCCATGCAGCTCGTTGGCAAGCCTACCTTAAAGACCCACACCAAAGAACAAAGCGGACCTCTCCTTGCTCCGCATCAGCTGGGATCTCCAACCCCACTATACCTTCAGTCCTCTCTGAAACCTGCACTGAGAGGAATGAAGGTGTAGAATTAGGTGTGTCACAGCCAAGTACTTGCGGGCACTCTGCTAGCAGTACACCGACGTCCGATTCTAGCAGGCAAATTTCCCTGCCTCGAAAGAAGTTCACTCCCAGCCATCCACATGCCCAGCGGTTGAATGCTAGCTTGGCTAAATTGCTAGCACTTCAACTGCTGTCTTTTCAGTTGGTAGACTCGGCCCCCTTCCGTGAGTTTGTGCAATGTGCGGTTCCTCAGTGGCAGGTTCCCGAACGCCACTTTTTCTCACGGAAGGCGATTCTGGCTCTCTACCGGCATGTGGAAGGCAATGTCCATGCCTCGTTGGACAGGACGGTCAGAGGTAAGGTGCATATTACCGCTGACTCATGGTCCAGCAGGCATGGACAGGGACAATACCTTTCTTTCACGGCCCATTGGGTGACTCTTTTGTCAGCTGGGAAGGATGCAGGACAAGGTGCAGTAGTGTTGGAGGTTGTTCCGCCGCCACGCCTCCAAAATGCTACTACTGGTTGTGACACACCTCTCTCCTCCACCCCCTCCTCTTCTTCTTCCTCCATGGCCTCTTCCTGTGCTTTGTCCTCGGAACCAGCGGTGCTCCGTAGGCGTTCAAGGGGCTACGCAAGTGCGCAGGCAAAAAGATGCCATGCCGTGCTTGCGCTGGTGTGTTTGGGGGACAGGAGCCATACTGGGGCAGAGGTTCTGTCAGCTCTGTAGGGGCAGGCCGAGAGGTGGTTGACGCCACGCCAGCTTAAGGCCGGAATGGTGGTTTGCGACAATGGCACCAACCTCCTCTCCGCCTCCCACAGGGACAACTGATCCATGTGCCCTGTGTGGCTCACGTCCTTAACCTGGTGGTGCAGCGGTTCTTGGGCAGGTACTTACAGGATGTCCTGAGGCAGGCCAGGAAAGTCTGTGTGCATTTCCGCAGATCATATAATGCCAGTGCTCGGCTGGCTGAGCTGCAAAAGGAGTTGAACCTGCCCAAGAACCGCCTTATATGTGACATGCCCACCAGGTGGAACTCAACGTTGGCCATGCTGCAGCGGCTGCACATGCAGCAGAAGGCCATCAATGAGTACCTGTGCGACTATGGCACCAGGACAGGGTCAGGGAGCTCGTTTTTTTTTCACCACGCCAGTGGGGCATGATCAGGGATGCATGCACTGTCCTGGCACCATTTGAGGAGGCCACGAGGATGGTGAGCAGTGACAGTGCATGCATCAGTGACACTGTACCTCTTGTTCACCTGTTGGAGCATACACTGCATGGAATAATGGACAGGGCACTTGAGGCAGAACAGAGGCAGGAAGAGGAGGACTTCCTTGCCTCTCAAGGCCCCCTTTACCCAGACAGTGTTCCTTGTGTCCCACCCATCACACAGGAAGAGGACGATGAAGAGGAGAAGGAGGAGGATTGTGTCAGCATGGAGGTGGAGCATGGCACTCAGCATCAACAGCAGCAGTCTTTTAGGGATGATTTACAGTCCCAAGAAACCCGTGAACTTGTACGTGGCTGGGAGGAGGTGGCTGCGGATCATGTCGTCCTTAGTGACCCAGAGGACTCCGGACCAAATGCCTCAGCTAACCTACGCTGCATGGCCTCCCTGATCCTGCAAAGTCTGCGGAAGGATCCTCGTATTCTTCGGATCAAGGAGAGGAACCATTACTGGCTGGCCACTCTCCTTGATCCACGGTACAAGGGTAAGGTTGCGGACCTTATCTTACCGTCGCAGAGGGAGCAGAGGATGAGACATCTCCGGGAGGCCTTGCAGAAAGGTCTCTGCAACGCGTTCCCAGAGACTGGGAGGTTACAAACTCCTGGTCCTGGACAACGAGTTGCTGAGGCTTCGGTCAGTCAAAGAAGGAGCGGTGGGGAAGGTGGCCGTCTGACCGATGCGTTCAGACAATTCTTTAGTCCGCAGCCCCAAGGTATGATCGGTTCCAGCAACCATCGCCAGCGTCTGATATACATGGTGCAGGAATACCTAGGGGCAAGGTCAGACTTGGACACCTTCCCCACCGAAAATCCTCTGGCTTACTGGGTCTTGAGGATGGATCACTGGCCAGAGCTTGCACAGTATGCAATTGAGCTACTGGCCTGTCCTGCATCCAGCGTTCTTTCAGAACGCACATTCAGTGCTGCTGGAGGATTTGTCACGGATCACAGGGTGCGCCTGTCCACCGACTCGGTTGATCGACTGACCTTCATAAAGATGAACCAGTCTTGGATCACCACCAGCTACCAAACACCTGAAGCTGGTATCACAGACTAATTTATTTTCAAATGTCACATCCCTTCAAGACTGATGCTGATAGACTGTCCTGTTATGTTGACTGACTATCCTCCTCCTCCTCAATGATCCGATTGATGATGATAGCTTGGAAGAACATTTTTGTTTCTGGGTGCCGCCACAAGTGGCTAAGGCCCAATTTTTCAGCCCCTGTTTAACAGGGGCATGTAATTACAATTTTTTATGCAATGATTTGCAGCAGGGCTCATTCCTGCACTCCAACTAGAGTATCTGGGAGAGGTTGCAGTGTCGTGGCACCAGCACCAGTGCCTAAGGCCCAATTTTTCAGCCCCTGTTTAACAGGGGCGTGTAATTACAATTTTTGATGCAATACTTTGCAACAGGGCTCTTTGCTGTGCTCCAAGTACAGTATCTGTGAGGGGTTGCAGTGTTGTGGCACCAGTGCCTAAGGCCCAATTTTTCTGCCCCTGTTTAACAGGGGCATGTAATTACAATTCTTGATCTAATAATTAACAGCAGGGCCCATTCCTGCGCCCACCAAGAGTAACTGTGAGGCCTTACAGTGTTGTGTCAGCACCACCACCACCAAAGGCCCAATTTTTCAGCCCCTGTTCAACAGGGGCATGCAATTACAATTCTTGATCTAATAATTCACAGCAGGGCCCATTCATGCGCCCACCAAGAGTAACTGTGAGGGCTCACAGTGTTGTGGCAACACCAACATGTAAGGGGCAAATTTCAGCAGAGTATATACGGCAGGCCCCTACTTTCAAACATCCAACTTACAAACGACTCCTCCTTGCAAACGGAAGGATACAACAGGAAGTGAGAGGAAATCTACCACTAGGAAGGGAAATTCTCTCCTGTAAGAGTTAATATGGGAAAAAAAGTGTCTCCTCTCCACTGATGCTTTATCACCAATTCTTGTTTCAATAAAAAAAACAAATTTTCAAAAAACATTTGTCATTAGGACGGAAAGTGAGGTGAACTGTTCTGAACAGGTGCACACTGCACAGACAGCAAAACAAATGTTACAGGGGTGATAACCCTTCCCTATGTTTTCCAAAAAGCTTAAAAATAGATTTTTTGGCTGGAGCTACACTTAAACAATGTACCTGTTCAAAATTACAAACAGATTCTACATAAGAACAAACCTACAGTCCCTGTCTTGTATGCACCGCCTGTATACGGCTGTTCAGAGTATATAGGGCCTTTTTTATTTTGTGTGCGGGGTTCCCCTTAATATCCATACAAGACCCAAAGGGGCTGGTAATGGGCTGGGGTAGGGGGAGGGGGTGTGATGGGGTAGCTATGCCATTTTTCTTAAAGATTTTCATCCATATTACCTGGACCAGACATTACATTAAAGCCGCAAGCAGTTTTAAATGGCTTTTTTTCCTTTAGAAATGTAATTTTGTGCAGGGACAGTTCTAAACACGGGAAACACGTGGCACTTCACAGGCATACTTTAGACACCCCCCAGGTACGATATTTAAAGGAATATTTGACTTTTTTTTTTTCACTTTATGCATCATTAACCAGTTAACAACCACCTGCCGACAAATAACGTCGACAAGGTGGTTGCTTAACTCTGGGAGGACGTTATATAACGTTCCCCCAGAATCGCGCGCACACGGGAAACTCCGTGACCGCCGGGTCCAGAGGACCCGGCGCATCACGAATCGCGGTAAATCGCCGCTGATAGCGGCCGTTTACCACGTGATCGCTCCGTCAAATGACGGAGCAATCACTTGTAAACAGACCGGCGTCATGTGATGACGCCGGTTCCTCTCTCCCCTCTCTGTACCGATCGGTACAGTGTGAGAGGGGAGGGGGAGAGAGCGGATGGCAGCAGCAGCACTGTGGGCTGGATCTGTGACAATTGCAGTCACAGATCCAGCCATCCATCCATCCATGCTCAGCCATCCCTGTGCAATACCCTGCCAATACTCTGCAAAATACCCTGCCAATACTCTGCAAAATACCCTGCAATACCCTGGTGCAATACTCTGCAATACCCTGGTGCAATACTCTGCAATACCCTGGTGCAATACTCTGCAATACCCTGGTGCAATACTCTGCAATACCCTGGTGCAATACTCTGCAATACCCTGCGCAATACTCTGCAATACCCTGGTGCAATACTCTGCAATACCCTGCGCAATACTCTGCAATACCCTGCGCAATACTCTGCAATACCCTGCGCAATACCCTGCAAAATACTCTGCAATACCCTGCGCAATACTCTGCAATACCCTGCAATACCCTGCGCAATACTCTGCAAAATACTCTGCAATACCCTGCGCAATACTCTGCAATACCCTGCACAATACTCTGCAATACCCTGCGCAATACCCTGCACAATACTCTGCAATACTCTGCAATACCCTGCACAATACTCTGCATCACCTTGCGCAATACTCTGCAAAATACTCTGCAAAATACCCTGCGCAATACTCTGCAATACCCTGCGCAATACTCTGCAATACCCTGCGCAATACTCTGCAATACCCTGCACAATACTCTGCAATACCCTGCACAATACACCCTGTGCAATACTCTGCAATACCCTGCGCAATACTCTGCAATACCCTGTGCAATACCCCCTGTGCAATACCCCATGAAATACCCTGCCATACTCCGCAATACCCTGCCATACTCCGCAATGCCCTGCCATACTCCGCAATGCCCTGCCATACTCCGCAATGCCCTGCAATACTCCGCAATGCCCGGCAATACTCTGCAATAACCACTTCCCGCCCGCCGGCCGTCATATGACGTCCTTGACTTTGTGCGGGGATATCTGAATGATGAGAGCAGCTACAGGCATCATTCAGATATTAGCTTTTTCAGCCGGCGATTCCCTACACCATAACAACAATCATAGCGGCTGTTCCGCCGCTTGATCATTCTTACGGGAGGCGAGAGGGGATGTCCCCCCCCGCCGCCCTCCGGTGCTTCTACCGACTCACCGCTACCATCAAAGCCAGGATTGTTTTTTTTTTTGTTTTTTTTCAGGCTTCCCAGCCTAGAGGTGGGATGTGGGGTCTTATTGACCCCATATCTCACTGTAAAGAGGACCTGTCATGCTTATTCCTATTACAAGGGATGTTTACATTCCTTGTAATAGGTATAAAAGTGATCAAAAAAAATTTTGGGGCGGAAAAACATGTCAAACTAAAATAAATAAAGTAAAATGAACAATACATTTTTTTTTTTTTTTTAAAGCGCCCCTGTCCCCGGGAGCTCGCATACAGAAGCGAACGCATATGTAAGTCCCACCCACATATGAAAACGGTTTTCAAACTACACATGTGAGGTATCGCCGCAAACGTTAGAGCGAGAGCAATCATTTTGGCCCTAGACCTCCTCTGTAACTCAAAACATGTAACCAGTAAAAATATTTAAAGCGTTGCCTATGGGGATTTTTTAAGTAGCGAAGTTTGGCACCATTCCACAAGCGTGTGCAATTTTTAAGGGTGACATGTTAGGTATCTATTTACTCGGCGTAACTTCATCTTTCACATTATGCAAAAACATTGGGCTAACTTTACTGTTTTTTTTTTTTTTTAAGCGCAAAACATTTTTTTTCTGTAAAAAACGCGTTAAAAAAATTGCTGCGCAAATATCGTGCGAGATAAAAAGTTGCAACAACCACCATTATATTCTCTAAGGTCTTTGCTAAAAAAACATATATAATGTTTTGGGGTTCTATGTAATTTTATAGCAAATAAATGATGATTTTTACATGTAGGAGAGAAATGTCAGAATTGGCCTGGGTGCTCCAGAACGCCTGAAGGTGCTCCCTGCATGTTGGGCCTCTGTATGTGGCCACGCTGTGTAAAAGTCTCACACATGTGGTATCGCCATACTCGGGAGGAATAGCAGAATGTGTTTTGGGGTGTAATTTGTGGTATGCATATGCTGGGTGTGAGAAATAACCTGCTAATATGACAATTTTGTGAAAAAAAAAAAGAGAAAAAAAAATCTTGATATTGCAAAGAATTGTGGGAAAAAATGACAACTTCAAAAAACTCACAATGCCTCTTTCTGAATACCTTGGAATGTCTTCTTTCCAAAAAGGGGTCATTTGGGGGGTATTTGTACTTTTCTGGCATGTTGGGGTCTCAAGAAATGAGATAGGCCGTCAGTACTTCAGGTGTGATCAATTTTCAGATATTGTCACCATAGCTTGTGGACTCTAACTTTCACAAAGACCAAATAATATGCACCAATTTGTACTTATTTTTACCAAAGATATGTAGCAGTATAAATTTTGGCCAAAATTTATGAAGAAAAAATAGTAATTTGCTAAATTTTATAACGGAAACGAAAAAAAAAAACATTTTTTTACAGAATTTTCAGTCTTTTTTCTCTTATAGCGCAAAAAATAAAAAACCCAACAGTGATTAAATACCACCAAAAGAAAGCTCTATTTGTGTGAAAAAAAGGACAAAAAATTCATATGGGTACAGTGTTGTATGACTGAGTAATTGTCATTAAAAATTTGAGAGCACCGAAAGCTGAAAATTGGTCTGGTTATTAAGGGGGTTTAAGTGCCCAGTGGTCAAGTGGTTAAAATGACTGCTCCCGAAAAACTGCCGTTTTTTAAAACTTCTTTTTGCATTGATACATGTCCCCTGGTGCAGAACCCAGGTTCCCAAACCCTTTTTAGGACAATAACATGCATAATAGTCGTTATAATTAGCACTTTAGATTTCGAACGTTCGCATCCATTGTATTTAATAGGGTTCTAACGTTCGTGCGAACTTTCGGTCCGTTCGCGGGTTCTGGTGCGAACCGAACCCGGGGGTTTGCGGTTCATCACTAGTTCCAGCAACCATCGCCAGCATCTGATATACATGGTGCAGGAATACCTCGGGGCAAGGTCAGACTTGGACACCTTTCCCACCGAAAATCCTCTGGCTTACTGGGTCTTGAGGATGGATCACTGGCCAGAGCTTGCACAGTATGCAATTGAGCTACTGGCCTGTCCTGCATCCAGCGTTCTTTCGGAACGCACATTCAGTGCTGCTGGAGGATTTGTCACGGATCACAGGGTGTGCCTGTCCACCGACTCGGTTGATCGACTGACCTTCATAAAGATGAACCAGTCTTGGATCACCACCAGCTACAAAGCACCTGAAGCTGATATAACAGAATAATTTATTTTCAAATGTCACATCCCTTCAAGACTGATGCTGATGCTGAGTGACTGTCCTGTTGTGTTGACTGACTATCCTCCTCCTCCTCAATGATCCGATTCATGATGATAGCTTGGAAGAACATTTTTGTTTCTGGGTGCCGCCACCAGTGGCTAAGGCCCAATTTTTCAGGCCCTGTTTAACAGGGGCATGTAATTACAATTTTTTATGCAATGCTTTGCAGCAGGGCTCATTCCTGCACTCCAACTAGAGTATCTGGGAGAGGTTGCAGTGTCGTGGCACCAGCCTAAGGCCCAATTTTTCAGCCCCTGTTTAGCAGGGGCGTGTAATTACAATTTTTGATGCAATACTTTGCAACAGGGCTCATTACTGTGCTCCAAGTACAGTATCTGTGAGGGGTTGCAGTGTTGTGGCACCAGTGGCTAAGGTCCAATTTTTCAGCCCCTGTTTAACAGGGGCGTGTAATTACAATTTTTGTTGCAATACTTTGCAACAGGGCTCATTACTGTGTTCCAAGTACAGTATCTGTGAGGGGTTGCAGTGTTGTGGCACCAGTGGCTAAGGCCCAATTTTTCAGCCCCTGTTTAACAGGGGCGTGTAATTACAATTATTGATCTAATAATTCACAGCAGGGCCCTTTCTTGCGCCCACCAAGAGTAACTGTGAGGGCTTACAGTTTTGGGGCAACACCACCACCACCACCACCAAAGGCCCAATTTTTCAGCCCCTGTTCAACAGGGGCATGCAATTACAATTCTTGATCTAATAATTCACAGCAGGGCCCATTCATGCGCCCACCAAGAGTAACTGTGAGGGCTTACAGTGTTGTGGCACCAGCACCACCACCAAAGGCCCAATTTTTCCTACCACTGTTCAACAATGGCATGTAAATACAATTCCTGATATAATATTTCACAGCAGGGCGTTCCAGCGCCCACCAAGAGTAACTGTGAGGGCTCACAGTGTTGTGGTAACACCAACATGTAAGGGGCAAATTTCAGCAGAGTATATACGGCAGGCCCCTACTTTCAAACATCCAACTTACAAACGACTCCTACTTGCAAATGGAAGGAGACAACAGGAAGTGAGAGGAAATCTACCCCTAGGAAGGGAAATTCTCTCCTGTAAGAGTTAATATGGGAAAAAGGTGTCTCCTCTCTACTGATGCTTTATCACCAATTCTTGTTTCAATAAAAACCCCACTTTTCAAAAACAGTTGTCATTGGGACGGAAAGTGAGGTGAAATGTTCTGAACAGGGGCACAGACAGCAAAACAAATGTTACAGGGGTGATAACCCTTCCCTATGTCTTCCAAAAAGCTTAAAAATATATTTTTTGGCTGGAGCTACACTTAAACAATGTACCTGTTCAAAATTAAAAAACAGATTCTACTTAAGAACAAACCTACAGTCCCTGTCTTGTTTGCACCACCTGTATACTGCTTTTCAGAGTATATAGGGTCTTTTTTATTTTGTGTGCGGGGTTCCCCTTAATATCCATACAAGACCCAAAGGGGCTGGTAATGGGCTGGGGTGGGGGGGGGGGGGGTGATGGGGTAGCTATGCCATTTTTCTCAAAGATTTTCATTCATACTACCGGGACCAGACATTACATTAAAGCCGCAAGCAGTTTTAAATGGCTTTTTTTCCTTTAGAAATGTCATTTTGCGCAGGGACAGTTCTAAACACGGGAAACACATGCCACTTCACAGGCATACTTTAGACACCCCCCAGGTACGATATTTAAAGGAATATTTGACTTTTTTTTTACACTTTATGCATCATTAAAAAGACTGCTCCTGAAAAATGACCGTTTTTAAAACTTCGTTTTGCATTGATACATGTTCCCTGGGTCAGAACCCGGGTCCCCAAACCCTTTTTAGGACAATAACATGCATATTAGTCGTTATAATTAGCACTTTAGATTTCGAACGTTCGCGTCCATTGTATTTAATAGGGTTCTAACGTTCATGCAAACTTTCGGTCCGTTCGAACGTGGGGGTGTTCGGCTCATCCCTATTCCTGGGATTCCCTGAGGGGTCAGAGGGGAAGAACCCAGAGGAATTCCTGCTGACCTGGCTCAAGCAAACCCTTGGAGATGACAGTTTTTCCCATCTATTTGCCATTGAGAGGGCGCACATGGTCCCTTTGAGAGCACCCCCACCGGGTAGATTCCCTAGACCCATGCTGGCCCGCTCCCTCTATTTCAGAGATAAAGAAACCATTCTACGCAAGGCCCGCACTATGCCTGATCTGCATTATAACAACAACCGCATTTCAATCTTCCCGGATTTCTCGGCAGCCACACAGAAGCAGAGAGCCACTTTCCAGAGTGTGAAGCAACGCCTGAGAGAACGCAGCCTGCCATACAGCATGCTTTATCCCGCTAAGCTCCGTGTGGTACACAAAGGCCAGACACAGTTCTTCATGTCACCCAGAGAAGCTAATCGCTGGTTGGAATCGCTGGGACATGGGTTAGATCCCTGTATAATTTGATACTGGGCATGCCCCCTGAAGAACCTGGGGTGGACCTCCTAGGTGGGGATGCCTTATTGCCTTTCTGATAACTCTGCATAAACTTGATTTACCATGATTTGCCCTATATAACTTTCCCCAGTCTGAGAGATCCTGCCTATCATCAGCCCTGAAGGAACACTGCTGAGGGTCCTATCATTATTGCGGTCTGGATTAAGCTCTACGTGGACTCAAGTACTTACCCCCTAAATTTTCCTGCTCGGCTGGTGCAGGAAACATACCCCCCTTTAGGGAGACTTTTGTTGTTAATGTTTGGGGAAGAAGCCTGTGGGGTGTTCGGGGCCGCAGGCAGGGCGGAGGGAATGGGTGTTAGGATCCGCCATTGTGGATCCGGGACGGTTCCTGTTTTTTTCTATTTTCTTTTCTGTTTTATTTTTACTCTCCTTCAGTATTTTGCTATGTTTCCGAGGTCTAAGGGATTTGACCCTCAACTGTACTAGCTTGCCCCGCATTTAGACCAATTGCATGCCTGTATGAACCTTGCATTTGCCTATTCTGTTGTCATGATATATTCGCCAATACTGATGTTATCAATTTGTGCACTTGCTCCCGCCTGGGGGGCCCTCTGCTGTCGCCTCATCCCAAACTAAGGATTATTATGGGTAGATATGTTTCTAGATGCTATGATGCAGACCCTTAATTTACTGTCCTGGAACTTGCGGGGGCTTAACTCCAAGATTAAAAGAGCACTGGTGTTTAAAAATATCCTGAAGCGCAGTCGCAGACCACATATTATATTCCTCCAGGAAACGCACTTGGTGGGTTCCAGGACGCTGGCGCTCCATAGGGCCTTTGTGGGGAGAGCATTCCACTCCACATACTCCACCTATGCCAGGGGGGTCTCAATCCTAGTTTGCAAGTCCCTATTGTTTACAATTAAGTCTGTGAAACTAGACCCCATGGGTAGATTTGTAGCTCTGGTGTTGATAATTAATAACCAACCATATACCTTTGTTGCGGTCTACATGCCACCCCCATTTACAGTGGGGGTGTTGGATGGGGTGATGGCGGAGGTGGTTCAAGTAGCAGAGGGCCCTGTTATCTTGGCTGGGGACATGAATGCAGTGTTGTCTCCTGACAAGGACAGGTTTGGGATGGCGGCTGTGGGTGGGTCCCCGTTGGGAGCCTGTGTGACACAATATGATTTGGAAGAGGCGTGGAGATGGAAGCACCCAGACTTCAGAGCATATTCCTGCTTCTCCTCCACATTTAATACCCTATCCAGGTTGGATATGTGTTTCGTATCCAGGGCACTTCTCTGGAGGGTGGTAGGAGTCCAATATCTACCGAGGGCCATTTCGGACCACTCCCCCTTGCTTATCACCATTGATACGGAGAACCCCCGAGGTTATGCTTTGTGGAGGTTGAGCCCCTTGTGGCTTAAGGAGGAGTGTTTTGAGAGATCCACCGCCAGGTCCATTAACACTTTCTGGTTGGAGAATAGAGGGGAGGTACCAGTGGGAGGCCACACTTAGGGGAATTGCCAAAACTAAAATTAGGCGGTTCCAATCTGATAGAAAATGGAAGCTCAGGGAGGCAGAACAGGTGGCTGCTGAGGCTGAGGTAGATTACATCAAAAATCCTAACCCTGACACTCATAGAAGGTGGAGGGAAAATATGCGTCAGTTGGATTTGGTTCTGGTAGAAAAAACGCAAAAGAAACTGCTTTATCAAGCTCAACGGGTGTTTGAATTTGGAGATAAGAACAGCAGGTTGTTGACCTATTTAGCTCACTCACACCAAGCACCGACCCCTATCCCACGTATATATGATGCTCAGACGCGACTTTGTACGTCACAAACAGATATTGCTAAAGCTTTTGTAGATTTTTACTCTGAACTATATGCCTCAAGAGTTACGTATAGTAAGGACAAGGTTCAGGAATATCTAGCCCCAATACCCCTCCTGGAACTGTCGGGAGAGGTGGCGGAGGAGTTGGACCTCCCCCTTACAGTGGAGGAAGTAGTGTCAGCTATAGGGTCCTTAAATTTGAATAAGACCCCGGGTATGGATGGGTTTCTGGCAGAATGGTACACCACATATGCCAAACATTTAGCCCCCCAGCTACTCAAAATGTATGTGGATGCCTATCGGGAGGGGGTGCTCCCTGGGTCTCTGCGAGAGGCACTTATAGTGCTGATCCCTAAGCTGCACAAGGATCGTGATCTTTGCGAATCTTATAGACCGATATCCCTCATTAATGTGGATGCAAAAATCCTAGCTAAATTATTGGCCAAACGCCTGAATAAAGTAATTGCTTCAGTTATTCATCAGGATCAGACAGGTTTTATACCTGAAAGATCAACGGCTATAAACTTGCGCCGTCTGTTTACTATCCTACAATCTGAGGGACCCACACCGGATACTCAGGTGGTGCTCTCCCTGGATACGCACAAAGCGTTTGATTCTATTGAATGGCCAAATCTGGTGGCGGTCCTTGGGCGGCTGGGGTTCGGTCCTAGATTTATTAGATGGGTCCAGATACTGTACGCTGAACCACGGGCTAAGCTTAGGGTCAACAATACTATTACGGACTCGTTCAACATAGCGAGGGGCACACGACAGGGGTGCCCATTTTTGCCCCTGCTGTTTGCCCTGGCTATAGAGCCGCTGGCGGCTCTCCTGAGAGCGGATGTTGGAGTCAAGGGGTGTGCGGTCAATGAGCTGGAGGAAAAAACATCCCTCTACGCTGATGACATGCTTCTGTACTTGGCTGAGGCAGAGGGCTCGTTGACCGCTGCTCTAGACAAAATTTCGGAATTTGGACGGTTCTCAGGATTCAAGGTGAACTGGAACAAATCCATTATCTTCCCCTTTGATCCTGACTATGTTCCAAACTTGCCCCCAGAGGCCCCCCTAAGGGTAGTTTCTAAATTTTGGTACCTGGGAGTGGATGTGCAATTGCCAATCAGTACATATGTGGTTAATAATTTAGCGCCTATGAAAACACGGTTGAGGGACAGTCTGCAGACTTGGGCTAGGCTGCCGCTTGGTCTCCTTGGACGAATCAACATGTTTAAGATGATCTACCTGCCCAGATTTTTGTACCTGTTTTGCCACGCACCAGTTTATATCCCTAAGAAATGGTTTGCGAGCATTAATAAAATGCTCTCGCTGTTTCTCTGGGGCCCTAAACCCGCTAGAGTATCTTTGGACACGCTTTATTTACCTATAAGGGAGGGTGGACTGGCCCTACCGAATCTGCAATGCTACTACCTGGCAGCCCAACTGACACATGTGTACTGGTGGGGTTTCCCGGATCTGAACATTGCATCTGTGGCAACCCAAGCGGCTCAGGTCCACTTGGATGAGGGACTAATTAATGTCCTCTATAGGAACGGACCTTATCCGGAACGGGGGGTGGAACTACTGAAACTGTCATACAAAATATTCCACATCTGCAATGCCAGGGTGGGGGGGACTAGTCTGGCAGTCTCCCCTAATTCTCCTCTGTGGCATAACCCACACCTCCAGTGAAATAGCCAAAGTACCAGATGGTTCATGCTGGGCGGCTTATGGAGTTAAATACGCCCACCAATTGTTTAGGGGTGGGGTGTTTAGGTCCTTTCTGGATTTGAGGAATGAATACGGGATTCCCAATACGTTTTTCTTTTGTTATCTTCAGCTGCGCCATGCAGCAACAGCTCAATACGGGGGGGGGGAGTGGTTGCTCTCTCCCCCTCCAGTATGGAAAAAGTGTTAACTGATGGGGACAGTTGATTTCTAAATATTACTTCAAGCTCCTGACATCTTCTTCCCCCAGAATGAAGAAGGTGTTGGCACAGTGGCAAACGGATATACCATCCCTCACGGAGGAGACTTGGTCGGAGGCTTTGAATACATTGGTGCCCTCGATGATCTCGGCTAGAGACAAATTGACTCAGTTTAACTATCTCCATAGAATATATTACACCCCCAAGCGACTACATAAAATGGGTAGAAGGGAATCGGCAGAATGTCCTCGCTGCCATGCAGAGGAGGGAGATTTCTTTCATATGGTGTGGCAGTGTCCCCGTGTGGAGAACTTCTGGAGGGAGATACTTACATTTCTGGAGGGTACTTTGGAACTTCCAAATATTTACTCCCCGGCCAGATGTCTCTTAGGTGACCTGGAGGAGGAGGAAATATCAACCTCGCAAAAAACTCTACTTAGAATTCTGTTTTGCTATGCTAAGAAGGTGGTGGCCCTTAAATGGCGGAGCCCTTCACCCCCTTCTCTGCAAGGCTGGGTGACTTTGGTGAACAAGGCCCTACCAATGTACAAACTAGCCTACATGGCTAGGGGATGTCCCAAAAAATTTGAGAAAGTGTGGGCGGGATGGATGGATAAAGTGTCGGGTGAAGTGAAGGTGTAATAGATGATAATACACATGTTATGGTTGGAGATAAGTGGGGAAATGTCCGGGTTCGCCAGGCGATAAGCTGATAGAAGGTCATGGACAATAGAGGAGGCATAGGTGAGGAGCGGGAGTTCTAATTTTCATATTGTTTAGTACTGGTTTATAGACACATTTTTACTTCTGTTTTGGTTGTTTTGTTTTCATACCTGTTATCTAAAAACATGCTGCGAGATGTAAGATGATGAGTTTGTTGATGTAAGCAAATTATAATGTATGAAAATGTGTACTGTAATATGTCAATGTAAGATACTGCTGATATGTACAATAAAAAAATGTACCCTTTAAAAAAAAAAAAAACAGTAACACGTGCAGTGCTGGTGCACTGAGCTTGCATAAAATGCCCGCCGAAGCCAACCTAACAGACGGATAAAAGTTAGCTTTTCTCTGGCACTGGGCTCAGGGCAGGATAAAAAGATTGTGCACTGCACCCACACAACAAAAGCAAGGTAGATCGATGAGTAATTAGAATTCTGAATCAGCACAGGAATCCTATCTAATTCTCTCCCTCAAAGCAGCAGCAGCAGACTTTCCCTACACTAACTGAAGCAGAGTGACTGAAGCAGAGTGACGTGCTGTGCTATGTGCCTCTAGCTTATATAGAGGCTGGGTCACATGCTGCACTGGCCAATCACAGCCATGCCATTAGTAGGCATGGCTGTGATGGCTTCTAAGGGCACACAAGTTAAAAAAATGTTGATTGGCTGCCCTGCAGCTTTTTAAAATGTGCCATTACATTGCCGAACACCGAACCCGAACCCGAACATACAGTAAATTGTTCGGGTTCGGGTCCGGGTACCAAAAACCCAAAAGTCCGGTACGAACCCGAACTTTACAGTTCGGATTCGCTCAACCCTACTCACTACCTATCACTACCTATCACAGTTTTGAAGGCCAAAGGCAAAAAAAAAAAATTTTTTCATGTAAATGTAGCGGCCTCACCCCTCTCCCTTGCTTTATCGGTTATATGACTGTTGTCTAGGGGTACCTGGGAGAGAGAGATGATACACACCACGGCCCATGTCCTCCCGTAACTAAGAGGTGAAGGCCAGAAGATTGGGCTTTTGTGTAGGTGTCCTAGAGTCAGGTCCAGTCCTTCGTCCATGACTCCTTTGCTTAGTAACCCAAGTTCCACACAGTGAATAGGTACAACTCAGTTTTATTCTTCTCGCCAAGCAATAAAACAATCTTTCTCCTTTGGAAACATGGGGGACAGATCGAGGCACAATCCTTTCCCTTCTTGCTGCTGCCCACTGTGGTGTCACCAGTGGTGAATAGTCACTGCCACTGACTAGGTGATATAGAACGTGAATTACATTTGCTCACTTTGCCCTTGTCAGAGGAAGAAATCCGTCCAAGGGAGAAATGGAGGCCTCTCCATCACCAGCGATGCTGCGCTGGACTCTCCGGAGAAGTTACTGCGCACCAGTCCTCACGAACTCAGACACGGGTACCCAAGGAGTTAGGGCCCCCTTGGATTCCTCCACCCTCGCAGAACTCAGTTGAAGGTGCTGAGCTCCAGGCATCCACCATAGTACCTCACCCCAGGCTAAAGGTGCCGAGATGGACTCCATCCCCGCTCCAGCTAGGCCAAGGGCGCTTAGGCCTGGAACACCGGAACACCAACACCCAAGCTAAAGGTGCCTGGGTGCGGCTGCGTCCTCCGACTCTCTCCCTAAGGTCAGGGCGTCCGCCCCTTTTATGACCTCTCCCTTTGCGCCACAGCGGGTTCCCCGCCCCGCTGTACCAGCTCCAGGGGAGGAAAAAAAGGCACGGTTTGCAGTGTGAGTTCAGCTTCGGCCCAAGGCAACAGCGCCACCCAGGGACCCCAAGGAACCTCACACCACCAAAGTCCTCACATAATTCAAATACCCGCTACACTCTCCCCCTGGTGATTTGACACTGGTCCCCAGTGTCTGGTACAAACCCATACCCCACAAGGGTGGTGACATGAGTTCAGCCCAGAAACCAAACTACGCAATTTAACCCTGAATTGTGCCACGACCTGAATGGGAAAGGGAAAACTTAAAACAATATAACTATAAAACTTTTCAATAACACACTTGAAATATCTCACACATTTACATTCTTCCCTCCTTTTGACTATCTAAAGACCACCCATTCTCAGTAGTCTTGACAGATGAGTCTCCTGCAGAGGGAAAGAAAAAAAACATACATCATATCAACATGTGTGTTTGCTTGGAATGAATGAGTCTATCCTAGAAGAAACCCATTCACTCCAATAAGTGCTGCATAATGTAAAAAAAAACAAGCAATCGTTGCGCAACACTGCCACCTGGTGACAGTGCCACGGTCAAGACACTCATTACTTCCAGATGAACTTTCCTCTTGAACATTTTCTCTGTGACCCTACACTATCTAAAACCCAAAGTCACTAATTTCTTTTGAGTGCCAGGAGAAGGAGGGAGAACAAACAAAAAAAACAGCTCCCATATCTCCAACGAGTAGAATTGCCCAAATACAAAAAAAAACTAGGGCACAGTCCCTGTGTTCTGGAAAAGGCACTTCTGGAAAGTTCAGCCAGGAACAGAAAAGAAAGCACACGAGAGTCTTTTTCCCTCTCTTCTTCTCTTACAGGTAAAACCTTGGATGAGGCAATGATATAGGCTTCAAACGATCATCAAAAGAGTCCACATGGTACTCAACACTCTTTCCTTCCTTACGACAGATCACCACTTTGTCCGCATGAATGTGTCTTCCCAGCATCCATTTAGCTTTACAGTCCTGAAACTTCTTGGTGGCCGTTGGTGAACAGGAAAGGTACCGCCGAGCTTGCTGTACTTTCAGTTTGTCCCACACAAAGGCATCATACCATCTTTGCCGAAAGACCTCCACCTCATAGAGCAGTTCCCGAGGCAGATACGGGTATTCCCACCCATATTCCTGAGCAACCTTCTGGCCAAAGAGACGCTGCAGCCTTGACAAAGGTGGCATAGTAGCTCGGTCTCCTTCTCCGGGTGGAAAAATCGCTTCTGGATGACGAGGTGCATTCACCACCTCAGTAGACCTGGGCCTAGGAGCCCGCAGTGATTGACGTTGCACTCCCGCAACAGGAACAGGTGAAATGGATGTTGAATCCAGAAAGGGAACTTCAGACAGAGGACCAGCTTCTTCCCTTGGCGCCGAGGTCTCTACCCGAGGTGTACTATCTCCGGTAGACATGGGCAGGTCCCTTTTCACACAGTACGAGGGCAGCTTCATCTTGTCCCATCCCTTACGATGGAAGATTTCATCTATCGCCCCATCATCGCCATTGTCAGACAATGAATCCAGGTCAGAGGTGTCGTAGCACTCAGCGGGCAGATAATTCCCAGTCACGGAACTATCCCCTTTGACGGCCTCTGCCGACTGTGGACTACCGCCACTTTCAACCACACAGACAGTCCCAACCCCTGGCTCACCTGGGCCTTTCGAAGAACAGGGATGTCCAGGACTTTTCCTACCGGAGCCATCCAGGCCAGGCAAGCAGTGGGGCGAAGCTCTTCCACGACCATACGAGGCCATCACTAGGCCGACTTTCCTCTTCGGCGGTCGGAGCAGGGAGCTGCTGGTGACCGAGGCAGCATCCTCGGATTTTTCTCTTTTCACCTCTGTTTGGGCAGTCACCTCGCCCGGATCAGTGCGCACGGGGAATGCACCAGCATCGATCTCTCCCTCCGGAGTGGCAGTCCCTGTGAGGTAGTTGAGGTGGAAAGCCAGAGGCTTTTCTGTGAATGGTTCCACCTCGAAGAGGAATTCTTTGCAGACCTCACAGCGCCCAAACAGCTTCAGCTGGACCACCAGTCCCAAACAGCCGGGACAGATCACACCGAGGGCTTCCATGTCTCTGCAGGTAAAGAGAGCCAATCGCCCCCGGGGCCTTAGTCTTATCCCCGTATCCATAATCAGAGCAGCTAGAGAAGACATATCTGCGAAGGAAGGAACGAAAATCCACAGAGCACTTGAAGCCATCCTCTCTCTTTGCTGCTCCATTGCGCACTGACCCACCTGCGCCAGAATCTCCACGTGCGTACGTCCACGTGGCCGGACTCCTCCCACCTTCTGCACTTGTTCACGGGCTTTTCCCTTGCCCCGCACACGAACTACGCAGTTGTGGGTTGCCTCGTGGCGCGTTGGCCAATATGGCTGACCTACTCGGAACTCCTCCGGGCAGCAAAGTTCAAATTCAGACACCATACACATATCCCGGATACGATGCCCCCACGTGTAGCGACCTCACCCCTCTCCCTTGCTTTATCGGTTATATGGCTGTTGTCTAGGGGTACCTGGGAGAGAGAGATAATACACACCACGGCCCATGTCCTCCCGTAACTAAGAGGTGAAGGCCAGAAGATTGGGCTTTTGTGTAGGTGTTCTAGAGTCAGGTTCAGTCCTTCGTCCCTGACTCCTTTGCTTAGTAACCCAAGTTCCACACAGTGAATAGGTACAACTCAGTTTTATTCTTCTCGCCAAGCAATAAAACAATCTTTCTCCTTTGGAAACATGGGGGACAGATCGAGGCACAATCCTTTCCCTTCTTGCTGCTGCCCACTGTGGTGTCACCAGTGGTGAATAGTCACTGCCACTGACTAGGTGATATAGAACGTGAATTACCTTCTCTCACTTTGCCCTTGTCAGAGGAAGAAATCCGTCCAAGGGAGAAATGGAGGCCTCTCCGTCACCAGCGATGCTGCGCCGGACTCTCCGGAGAAGTTACTGCGCACCAGTCCTCACAAACTCAGACACGGGCACCCAAGGAGTTAGGGCCCCCTCGGATTCCTCCACCCTCGCGGAACTCAGTTGAAGTTACTGAGCTCCAGGCATCCGCCATAGTACCTCACCCCAGGCTAAACGTGCCTGAGATGGACTCCATCCCCGCTCCAGCTAGGCCAAGGGCGCCTAGGCCTGGAACACCAGAATGCCAGCACCCAAGCTAAAGGTGCCTGGGTGTGGCTGCGTTCTCTGACTCTTTTATGCGTCCGCCCCTTTTTTGACGTCTCCCTTTGCATCACAGCGGGTTCCACTCCCCGCTGTACCAGCTCCAGGGGAGGACAAAAAGGCACGGTTTGCAGTGTGAGTTCAGCTTCGGCCCAAGGCAACAGCGCCACCCAGGGACCCCAAGGAACCTCACACCACCAGAGTCCTCACATAATTCAAATACCCGCTACATAAACAAAAAGTGTCAGAAAGGGCTTTGTCTTCAAGTGGTTAGAAGAGTGGATGATGTGTGACATAAGTTTCCTAATGTTGTGCATAAAATGCCAGGACAGTTCAAAATCCCCCCAAATGACCCCATTTTGGAAAGTAGACACCCCAACCTATTTGCTGAGAGGCATGTTGAGCCCATTGAATATTTTTTTTGTCCCAAGTGATTGAATAATGCCCAAAAAAAAAAGAAAAAAAAAATTTACAAAAAGTTGTTACTAAATGATATATTGCTAAAACATGCCATGGTTATATGTGGAATTGCACCCCAAAATACATTCTTTTGCTTCTCCTGAGTACGGGGATACCACATGTGTGAGACATTTTGGGAGCCTAGCCGCGTACAGGACCCCGAAAACCAAATCAAAAATTTACACCCTGATGCCGCGTACACACGATCGTTTTTAATGACGAGAAAAATTACATTTTTTAAAATGGTCATTAAAAATGATCGTGTGTGGGCTTTCCAGCATTTTTCCCGACGAGAAAAACGGCGAGAATCACGATGAGAAAAATTGGAACATGCTCTAATTTTTCACGTCGTTTTTTACATCGTCGTTTTTCTCGTCATGAAAAACGGCCGTGTGTGGGCTTTAACGACGTGAAAAAAAATGCGCATGCTCAGAATGAAGTGTATCGGCCTCACCCTCTCTCTCTTCTTTAGCGGTTACTTTGGCTCTGGTCTAGGGGTACCTTGAAGGGGAGAGTGAGGTGCGCCACGACCCATGTCCTCTAGATTACTGCATGTAGAGGTGAAGGCCAGCATCAGATTACCTTTGTGCTGTGTATACGTTCAGAGCCAAGTCTGTTCTGCTGATAACCCCCCTTTGCTCCCAGTAATTGGAGTACCACATACTGAAAAGGTCCAACACTTATTTATTCCATAACGGCAAACAAATAATCCTTTGCGAGCAGACAGTTTGAGACCCATAGAACAGTTCAGTATTGGTGGGGAGTAGGTCAAGGCACAATCCTCAAAAAGAAACTAAACCGTTGAGGTTTCACCAACGGTTGCTAAGCACAGTGGCTGTAAAATGTACTTTTTGGCTTCAGAGTCTCTTCCAGCGACTCTAGTGAACAGGAACTGGAGTTACCTTCGCTACGTTGCAGCCCCTGTCAGGGGGAAGACATCCCTCCAAGAGAGTTACCAGGGGCCCCGCCGTCACCGGATTAATGCTGTACCGGGCTATTTGGAAGGGTTACACTCACCTCAGATACGGGTCCCAACACCTTAGGGCCCCTCAGACTCCTCCACCCTCGCGGAACCCAGTCGAAGTTACTGGGTCCCAGGCCTTGGCCGTAGTACCTCACCCCAGGCTTAAGGTGCCTGGGATGGACTCCATCCCTCGCTCCGGCCAGGTCAAGGGCACCTGGGTTTGGAACTCTGGACCGCCAGCACCTAGGCACCTGGGCGTGGCCGCGTCCTCCAACTCTGAACCCCGAGGTCAGGGCGTCCGCCCCTTTTATCTCCTCTCCCTTTGCGTCACAGCGGGTTCCCCGCCCCGCTGCACCAGCACCAGGAAAGGACAAAAAGGAACAGTCTTGCGGTGCAGGTTCAGCTCTGGCCCAGGGCGACAACGCCACCTGCAGGCCACAGGGAACCCCGCACCACCAGAGTCCTCCAAGAACCACAAAAGGGACTCTCAGATTCCCCAACAATCAGTACATCTGGGTTGAATAACCCAGATGCTCCCTCCCCAAATTTAAATGCCCGCTACACAAGTATGAGACGGGAGCGCTCGTTCTGGTAAAACTAGCGATCGTAATGGAGATAGCACATTCGTCACGCTGTAACGGACTGAAAAGCACAAGGCTGAAAAGCGCGAATCGTCTCTCAACAAACTTTACTGACATGAAGAGTGGCGCCATCCGAATGGAACTTCCCCTTTATAGTACTGTCGTACGTGTTGTACGTCACTGCGCATTACTCGAAAAAAAAAAAATACACGATAGTGTGTAGGCAAGGCAGGCTTGAGAGGAAACACAAAAAATCACGTCGAGAAAAATGCAGTTTTTTTCAATGACATAAAAAACGATCGTGTGTACGCGGCATCAGAAAGCCTGAAGGCGGTGCTTGGTTTTCGGGGTCCTGTACACGGCTAGGCTCCCAAAATGTCTCACACATGTGGTATCCCTGTACACAGGAGAAGCAACAGAATGTATATTGGGGTGCAATTCCACATATAACCATGGCATGTTTTAGCAATATATCATTTAGTGACAACTTTTTGTACATTTTTTTTTATTTTTTTATTATTCAATCACTTGGGACAAAAAAAAATATTCAATGGGCTCAACATGCCTCTAAGCAAATAGCTTGGGGTGTCTACTTTGCAAAATGGGGTAATTTGGGGGGGTTTTGAACTGTCCTGACATTTTATGCACAACATTAGGAAGCTTATGTCACACATCATCCACTCTTCTAACCACTTGAAGACAAAGCCCTTTCTGACACTTTTTGTTTACATTAAAACACTTTTTTTTTTTTGCAAGAAAATTACGTTGAACCCCCAAACATTATATATTTTTTTAAAGCAAAGGCCGTACAGATTAAAATGGTGGGTGTTGCATTTTTTTTTCCACACAGTATTTGCGCAGCGATTTTTCAAACGCATTTTTTGGGGAAAAAACCCACTTTTTTTATTTTTAATGCACTAAAACACACTATATTGCCCAAATGTTTGATGAAATAAAAACGATGATCTTAGGCCAAGTACATGAATACCAAACCCAACATGCTTTAAAATTGCGCACAAACGCGCAGCGGCGACAAACTACATACATTTTTAAAAGCCTTTAAAAGCCTTAACAGGTTACCACATTAGATTTACAGAGGAGGTCTACTGCTAAAATTACTGCCCTCGATCTGACCTTCGCGGTGATACCTCACATGCATGGTGCAATTGCTGTTTACATATGACGCCAGACCGACCCTTGCGTTCGCCTTTGCGTAAGAGCAGGGGGGGACAGGGGTGCTTTTTATTTTTATTATTATTTATTTTGCTTTTTTATTTTATTTTCAAACTGTTCCTTCCATTTTTTTTTTTTTTACCATTTTTATTGTTATCTCAGGGGATGTAAATATCCCCTATGATAGCAATAGGTAGTGACAGGTACTCTTTTTAAAAAAAAAAAATTGAGGTCTATTAGACCCTAGATCTTTCCTCTGCCCTCAAAGCATCTGACCACACCAAGATCGGTGTGATAAAATGCTTTCCCAATTTCCCAATGGCGCTGTTTATATCTGGGGGGGCATTCCGTCCCACTGCTTGTAAAAGCAGTCTAGAGGCTAATTATCTGCTAGGATTGCTTTTACATGAAAGCCAACCGCTGGCTGAAAAGAATGATACCAAGATGATACCTAAACCCGCAGGCATTATTCTGGTATAACCATTTAAAGTCCAGCAACATACCAGTACGTTGCTGGTCCTTGTTGGACATTTATAAAAATCTTTTTTGTCATGCAGCCTGTTGGCTGAACGAAAAAAAGAGATTGATCGGTGGGTATGCCCACCATTAGAATACCTCCCTTCATCCACCCACTTCTAATGATGGGCATACATGCACCATTTATATATGCCGAAGCATAGGGGCATCCTCCCGCAAAAAAGTAATGCCGCGTACACACGGTTGGACTTTTCCACGGGCAAGCCTCCATCGGAATTTCGACCGCATGTACGCGGCATAAAAAGTTATGCCGCATACACACGGTCGGACTTTTCCACGGGCAAGCCTCTGTTGGAATTTCGACCGTATGTACGCGGCATTAAGAGCAAAATCGCTCCTCCGCCCCTGCTGCCCCCATGCTTCGGCATATATGCTCTTTTTTTTAACTGTGGAGGTGAAATCACCTCCTACAGCACTGGAGTCACGGCTTTATGTATCGTGGGAGCAAACGCTGTTGCTGTCAAGATAAATAAATCCGCGCTGCAGCTGAATGGCGCACCTGAAAACAAAAAATTACATACCTGAAAATCAAGCATGATAAAACATTGCAGAATAGAATACAGTAAAAAAGAGCAGAACAATAGAGAGAAAATAGAGAGAGAGAGAGAACAATAAAACGACAACTATTTTTATTTATTTTTTTTACACTTTTTTTTGTAACTTTAACAACTGTAACGGTTCGGGTCTCTCAAAATGCGATGGCATCTTGGGAGACCCTGTGTAATTTGAGGAAGGATAAAGTCCCGCCTGAAGCTCTGTATAGCACATGAGCGTTCAGCAAAGTCAATTGAAATAAGGATAGAGACACTTTTTTGTACCAGCGTCTCGCCTTACGGGCAATGTGATACGGCGCCAACAACTGGTCGTTGAGGTCCACCCCTCCCATATGTTGGTTATATTCGTGGACACAGAGGGGTTTCTCCACACCAGTCGCCGTACGAATTTGGACTGTCGTGTCTGCGTGAAGGGAGGTAAGAAGGAAACATTCTTATTATCCCTCCACTTCACAGCGAGCAAATTATTACACTTCAAGCAGGCTCTCTCCCCCAGCCTAAGATGGGAATCTACAAGCCCCTGGGGAAAGCCCCGGCGATTAGGTCGCACAGTGCCACATGCTCCAATCTGATGATCAAACAAGTGACTTAACAGTGGCACGCTCGTGTAATAATTGTCCACATACAAGTGGTACCCCTTTCCGAATAAGGGTGACACCAAGTTCCACTCTATCTTGCCAGCGCTCCCTATGTAATCTGGGCAGTTCTCCGGCTCTACCTGACAATCTTTTCCCTCATAAACCGTAAAGCTCCATACATAGCCCGTTGCCCTGTCACAGAACTTATAGAGCTTGACCCCATATCTGGCACGCTTGCTGGGAAGGTACTGTTTGAAAGCGGGCAGAAAATGTAATCAGGGACTCATCAACGCAGACAACTTGATCGGGAGTAAACAAGGCTGCAAAATGTTCGTTGAAGGGTTTATGAGGGGCCGAATTTTGTAGAGCTGATCAAATTCAGGGTTTCCACGTGGACGACACCGGTGTGTTGGTGGAACTCTCCAGAGGGCGGTACCCGCTCTATCCGTCCTGCTTGGTGTGACGGTGAGCGGCCCCTCCCCCTGCCCTGACGCATTCTGGACCTTGCAGTCCCCAGCAGTTGGCGTGTCCTACGGGCTGACGTCACGCGCTTCTAGCCCGCTCTACGGTCGGTGATGTCAGACGCCGACCGTATGGGTGGACACTATATAACCAGCTCACACACTGTCCGCAGCGTTGTGGGTTGGTGGAGTTCTGGCTGGCTGCTCAACTATTTAAAGGTAATAGTCATATACCTTCTTGCTCCTTTTTTTTTTTTTTTTTTTTTTTTTTTGCCCGTTGATACTCTTTATGATTATAACCTCTTTATCTCAGGCTGTACTTAACAATGTTGAACTGCACTTAATATATAGGATATAGCCACCATAGGCTAAAGTGGGTCTGTCCCTCTTTCCACATTGGACTGTTGGGCTTTAGAATTAGTATTACTTTTAATCCATCTACTTGATCTTGTCACATCCATTTATTGAGACTATTGTCCACTACGTTCCACTTTGATATGGAACTAACTTCAAAAGCAATTTCACACGAGTAGATAATATATTTTTATTAAAATAAATATCTATTTACAAGATCATTATTTTATTTAATATATGTTTCATATACATTTAGTCGTTTAAACTGCCTGACTAATTTAACTAATAATTAATTTTTAAACTATGTGTGCCTAATTTTTCTTTGGGGGATATAGGCACACCATGTCATTTACACTAACCTGTATATGTAAACAAATTCCAAACAATGTGGTTTCTCTTAGTGGCCTCCACAATTTCCATCTGTGGTTTCTTGCAAGCAGACAGCCTCTCCATCTCAGCAAGTGAACATATCTTTGTTTACCTGGCTCTACGTAAGTCATATCTATTAATTGCAATTATTTATTTATTGCATAGTAGACAGACTTCTCCGTCTCTGTATGGTTTGCTTAATTGCGTACCATCGTCTCCTAATTTAGAACTTAAAATTCACAATTTATTTTCTTCCTCTCTGATTTTTGTTTTTTTGTTTTTGACATTCAGCCGGTCTCCTATATAGTGTCCACTGTGGTCACCTATCCGCATTTTCTATATACGGGGTGACTTTTGTTCTTGATCCTGCGTTTTTCGGTGTTGAGCAGCAGACAATACAGACGGCAGGGTAAGTAACAATGGGAGGGGTCCAGCATAACAATTAGACCTTGTTCATACCTAATTTGTTTGGATATGATATGTAATGCATTTCAATGTATAACTGTATATTTCTTTTTTTCTTCTGTATAGTCATATTTGACAAGTGCGGATGGTCATCGCAAACCCCTGAGGAAGCTGTTTCAAGCGAAACATGTTGGGTTTCCATGCGATTTTATGTTCATCCAAACTTTATGCATTATGACCACCACCTATGTATAGTACTGTATATGTACCTAAAAACCCATGATTGGTTTTATATATTTTATATTCCTTTTGTCTATTTTTGTATTAATAAAATTATCAATTATATCATATTAGAAGCTCTCTCTCTTTGATCAACCTCTGCACCATAAAAATCCCTTTCATCCTACCTCTTTTTTTTATAATAATTTTTTGGGATGAGGTGCCAATCTCAATGAGTGTTTTGCCATTGAATGGACAACCCAAACATGAAAGTTCATTGTCGTTGAAGTGCATGAGCCGCAAGATCTGCTCGTATCGTTTCCTGGACATCAAGGCAGAGAGCACGGGCATATGGTCAATTGGGGCGTGGACCAATAGGCGCGCAATGATGGGAATTTATGTGTGCCCATGTTGAGGGAAAGGGCCAGAAAGGTTTTAAATTCGGAAACCGTAATTGGTTTCCAATCTCTGGCAATGGAAGGCAACTGGGGACTAGCGGCGATGAATTGACTAGCATATAAATTACTCTGGTCCACAATAGATCTATAGAGATCTTCCGTGAAAAACAGTGAATAAAAATCAAGTGGCGTAAAATCAGCTGTTTCCACCTGAATACCGGGTTGGCCAGTGAATAGGGGAAGTACGGGTTCTGCAGAAGTGTTGGGCACCCAATCAGGATAGGCAAATTCTGCAGGAAGGACACTATGGGCACGACGGGCCTGCCTTTGTCATCTTCTTGGTGGCAGCGGGACACTACTTGTGCTTGCCACCTCGCCAGCTTGAACTGCACTTATGGGACTCGCCCAGAGGCGTATCTAGTGAAAATGGCGCCTATGGCAAGCACTGAAACTGCGCCCCTGTCAAAACATTTTAAGTGTACAGGGCCATGTTTTCACTGCATGAAAAGCACACAGATGTGCAGTACATGCACGGGCAGGCAGACCAATTCAAATCAATTGGGATGCAGCAGCTTCATGAACACAGCCCCTGCTTTCACCTTGATATCTGTTTGAGTGCAGGAAAATGCCCCTGAGCACAGATAGTGTGCATTAGACATGTGCACTGCCAAAAAATTCGTTAGTTTTCGTTTCATTCGTTTTTTTTTTTTTTTTCGTTTTTCGGGTCATTCGTTATGATCGCAATTCGTAAATTCGTAAATTTGTACATTCGTAAATTTATACATTCGTAAATTTGTACATTCGTAAATTTGTACATTCGTAAATTTGTACATTCGTAAATTCGTACATTTGTAAATTTATACATTCGTAAATTTATACATTCGTAATTTCGGAAATTTGGAAATTCGATATTTTCGAAAACCCGAAAATTTGAAAATCTGAAAAAATAACTATTAAATTATAGGTATTGTAATTTCCTTTCAAATTTGGCTGTTAGTGAACGTAACGAATACAAATTTATCTGAAGTTACGCATAACCTGAAATAACAAATGCCGCATCTAAACAAATGGAACGGAACAAATTAATAATAATAATAAGAAAACGTTTTTATTATTATTATTGTTATTTATTATTATTATTAATTCATTACGTTCCATTCATTTAGATACGGCATTCATTATGTCGGAAAACAATTTGTAACTTCGTTAAGTTCACTAACAGCCAAATTTGAAAGGAAATTACAATACCTATAATTGAATAGTTAGTAATAGTTAAGTTATTAGTTAATTATTATTTCAGAATTCCGAATTTACTAATTTACGATTGTACGAATGTACAAATTTACGAATGTACAAATATTCGGAAATTCGTAAATTCAAATTTACGAATTTCCGGATAGTTGTACATTCGTAAATTCGTGCATTGGTAAATTCGTATATTCGTAAATTCGTACATTCGTAAATTTGAATTTACGAATATTCGTTAACATTCGTTAAATGAGTTTTCGTTAATTCGGATATTTCCGAATTAACGAATTTGTCGAAATTCGTTAAAAAACGAATTCGGAACGAAACGAATTGCACATGTCTAGTGTGCATTCAAAGACACGCACCAGCACCCAAATGGATGTCAAATTGGTAACAATAACCCTCCCTTACTCCATCCAACAACTCTAGTTCTACTTGAAGTATGAAGGAGACCTGTCCCTGCCCCTGCCCCAGGAAAGGTGCCCTCCATGACAGGTACCTGAGCAGAGTTTGGAGGTTTCAAAGAGCACAGTGTCAGTCTCCAGGTCCTGGATCTTGAAGCAAGTGAAGTCAATCCTGAACACATTCTCCTTAGGTCTGCACAGATAATCTGATGACAGAAGACAAGTGACGTTAATGACGCACAGGGGTTGATTTACTAAAGGAAAATCCACTTTGCACTTGGAAGTGCACATGGAAGTGCAGTCGCTGTAGATCGCTGTAAATCTGAGGGGAAGCTCTGAAATTAGGGGAAGCTCTGCTGATTTTATCATCCAATCATGTGCAAGCTAAAATGCTGTTTATTTTCCTTGCATGTCCCCTTCAGATCTACAGCATCTGCACTTCCATGTGCACTTTTAAGTGCAAAGTGGATTTTCCTCTAATAAATCAACCCCACAGCGTCTAGCACAGGCCGGTAACAGGTCTCCTGACAGTAAGACCCCTTTCACACTGGGGCATTTTTTAAGGTGCTTTTGGGCTAAAAATAGCACCTGTAAAGCGCCTGAAATATGGCTCCCCTGCAGTGTCAGTGTGATGCGCTGGCAGGACGTTAAAAAATGTCCTGCAAGCAGCATCTTCGGAGCGGTGTGTACACCTCTTCCACCGCTCTTGCCCACTGAAATGAATGGGCAGCGCGGCCGACCTGCTGGCAAAGCGCCGCTGCAGCGGTGCTTTGAGGGTGGTTTTAACCCTTTTTCGGCCGCTAGCGGGGGTTAAAATCACCCCACCAGAGGCGTAATAGCTCTGCAAAAATGACGGCCCGTGCCCCAGTGTGAAAGCAGCGTAACTCACTCTCTGTGACCCGGCTCAGGCCTAGGACATGCTTCCGGTCTCAGCTCCTTCAGGCCTAACAACTCCTGTTTGGTGACCTCAGCCACTCCCCGGAGCTCCCCATCACCATCCTCCCTCTAATGCATGCGCCTTTATCAAAATGAACGGCCATCTGCAGGGTAGCAACAAGGCTGCCAGTTGGTCCCTCTGGAATCACTCCCATCCCTAGTGATCAACATTCTGTAGTATTCTGAGAGGAAGCAATTCCATAGAGGTAGGTGGGAGGTTCTCTGCCACTGAAGCATTGTCACTAGCAACAGAGTCTCCCACCTGACATCAGCCTGAGAGGAAGGGGCTTCTCTGAAAAATGATATTGTGACAAAACAGAAATGCATTCATTCAGACTGGGAGGTAGAATGTGAGCTCTGATCCTATCTGCATACATGACTCTCTATCCCTCTCTGTCCTCCTCACTTCAGGACCTCCAGGATCCTGCTAGCTTCTTCCACCTGTAGGAAGCTGAGTTCCAGCTGGTCTATGCCCATGGGTCAGGCATATCTGTGGGGGGATCTTTCTATGTAAACACTTTGATGCTCACCGATGCACAGAGCAGCCTCAGCCATGGAGTGGGAGCGATAAGCAGGCACATCTACAGGGATCCCGGGGATGCCAAGCTCCATATAAGCTGGGCAGTGTTATTGTGATTTGTCCCGTCCTGCTGCTCTGTGTGCTGGGATGCCAGACCCCGGATTTATTACCTCCCCTCCTCCGATCTCAGCCTTCCTGCAGTGCACACACAGCGCCTTCTATAACTTTTCTCCAGCAGCCCAGGACACTCTGCAGACTGACAGTCTCCACAGCCAATCTGTGTGGAGCTCGGCACATGCAGCCACGCCCCCCTCTGGCTGTTACTTCTCAGAAGCACAGCACTCGCATCTCAGCACCTGAGGACGGGAGCAGGGCAGAGAATCACTCCGCCAATGAGCCGGGACTATTTGAGTAGCGGGGCGGCATGATGTACATGCTCCCCGAAAATGAAGAAAAAGTCCCTCCTTTACGCTCACTTCCTGGGCCCCTATTTTGACCTGATGGGACCCAGGAAACTGTAATTGCTTCTCCCCATAAGCAAGTAGGAAGGGGAGAAGTTTAACAAGCTCTAGTTTTAACTTCAGTGAAGAACTTTTATGCTGGATTCCCTGCTCACTAGCGCCCCTTTCATGTGTAGCGCCCATGGCACTTGCTATGGCTTGCCATACCCTAGATACGCCACTGGACTCGCCACCACGTGATACTGCAGTGCTGGATGTACGTCCAGGGTGTACTAGACCGCTGGTGCTTGCCAGTTCACCAGAAGGAATAGCGTAGCTAGTACTACTCTGCTCCATAATATGAGAGCCCTGAGGTTCTTGCTCCTCAACAACAACATCAGAAGATCAGGATCGGGTACGCCTGACCTTAGCAGGGACCAATCTCGTAGGCCTCTTTTCTAGTGTACCTTCGATTTGCCATTTTGGGCTCTAAATTTAGTGGTACACTAGTAAGATTCACAGGTAAAAAAGCACCTGACTGTCAGAAAAATGTATCAAACCCTACCAAAAAAAATGTTAGCGATCGCAGGGATCAGGCCTGTCTCTGCGAACGCTGCAGTTATGTGTGTTGTGTTTGGTAAGTGACAGTGATCGATCGATACTGAACTTGGGTGGGCTGGGCTGGGCTGGGCTGAGGGACTAAACGCAGGTGCTAGCAGGTATCTGGGCTGATCCCGCTAACACTGCGTTTTTGGGAACCCTAAACCGCTGGGGACGCTAGTACAGATCTGATCAGATACTATACCACTAAGGGAGGTGTACGCTTTGCCGTTGGTTGTTAGCATTACTGGCACTAACCTGACACTGCCTGGGGCGACGCAGACCCTCTCTGATGCTAAAACCTAATTGATATCACCGGCTGGGAGATCAGGGGGTTAAACCTTTATTGGGTTATATACGGCGGGTGCCCTGATGCTATAAAAGCAAACTAACCAACCAGCATCACCCGTAACACTTATACGGTGATCACTGGTGAAAGGGTTAACTAGGCGCAATCAGGGGTTAAAACCTTTAGTAGGTAATATATGGGGGTACCTGACGCTATATAAAAACCTGACGGGTAACCTAAATAACGAAATAACTAACTGGCTAACCAGTGTCACCAGTGACACTTATACGGTGATCACTGGTGAAAGGGTTAACTCTAGGGGCAATCAGGGGATTAAGATAATACATGGGGGTACCTGACGCTATAAAAACCTGGCGCGAACCTAAAAAAATAACTGGCTACCTAGGGGCACCACCGACACTAATACAGCGATCAGAAAAACGATCGCTTAGTGACGCTGGCGTTAGGGGGTGAAAGTGTTACCTGGGGGCGATCAAGGGGTTAAACCTTTATATGGGGGGTTAGGGGGCTGGGGGGGTTAGGGGGCTACCCTGGACCTAAAGGGGCCTAAACCTAACTGCCCTGACACTTTTTACACTCACAAATGACACTAAATGCAGTGATCAGTAAATAAATGATCACTGCAATCAGTGACACTGTGACTGGGGGTGCAGGGGGTGACCTGGGGGGTGATCTGGGGGTGACTGGGGGGTGAAATGTGTGCCTATGTGTACCTACGTGTCAGTGTAGTGTTGGTGCACTAACCTGATGTCTTCTCTCTTCGGTGCTCTGGACGAAAAGACCGCCGCATGGAGAGATGACATCACTTCCTCTGCCTGTGTTTACATTACACAGGCAGAGGAAGAATGTCATTCGCCGGGAGCGATCACGGGGGGGTGGCCAGAAACCAACCCATACGGAGGCAGTCACGTACAGGTACGTGATTGTGCCTGTCCGTGCCATTCTGCCGACCTATATGTACATGGAGCGGTAGTTAAGTGGTTAAAGGAATATTTCACTTTTATTTTTTCCCTTTAAGCATCATTAAAATTACTGCTCCCCAAAAATCTACTGTTTTTAAAACTTTTTGCATTGATACTGTTGTGGGTTTCCTAAATAATAATATTAATAATAATAATAATTTTAATATTTACGGGCAGAGACTTGAAAGTTCACTTAGGCCTCAAAAGCTGATGAACACATGTTTTTCCCATAACAATTGGGCTAGCCATCTCTAACATTTACAAACCTGGTTTGAAAGTTAAAACAATGACAACTTTCCTCAGGACAAATAAGAGATGTTTAAGAAGTCAACACTGCCATTGAAAATACTCTACAGATAGTTAACCAAATTACAAACCTTCCAACTAGAGCAAACAAATCCTTTGTAAGAGAAAGACTTTAGTAAACAGAGATGCTAATACTAGCCGTGTAGAGACAAAGGAATGTGTTGTAAGGTATATGGCAACCAAAAAACTGGACAATCAAATGTATGGACATGGCCAGAGCTATATTGACTAAGAAGTATTGATAAGAAGGATCTGTTTGGACAGCTGAACCATTCACCCAATTCTCAGTTTAAAGTCCAGGGCTGACCCCCAAGAGGAACTTTCATACATATATATTTTTCACTTCTTTTTCTTTACCTCATATATATGTGGACATAAATATCCTAATCATAAGTGATGCATATGCCACTTCTCAGACATTTTAAGAAAACACCTGGATACATTATAAATATACATGATATTCAAAGTAAGAACATATATTGATATGTAATAAATAAGAATGATGTTTAGATTATCAATGACATTTTAGGTCATAGGGGAAAAATATGATTTTAGTATCTGTTGACCTAGGGACTTCGTTAGAAAAAGGAAGATAGATATCAGTGTAATTTTATAGATATAAATGTTTTAAAGAGTTAATTAGCCTTACGAAATACGTTGAATTATGATTATAGAATACAAAAGGAGTCTACGTTTAGAAATGACCACATATTCAAAAGATATAGATAAATATTGAATGTTATATTGATTGACATATAATCTGTACCCTGTTTAGAAAAACCAGCTTATAGATATATTTTTAGACAGGAATATAAAACAAATTATGTTATGTGAATGAATCAAGAAGTATATTAGAAGTATGTTATATATACCGGATTACCAGAAGATTAAAATCCATATATTCTTCCCACAATATACAAATTACACACATTCTGAGAATAGAATATATCAACTTAAAGAATTGATGCCCTAGTGGCTGAAAGTGGTATTACTTGAGGTTCCCAAAAATACAGAGAACAGTTCATTATTAAATTACCAACCTATAGAAACCAGAGATCTTTGGACAGTAACGCCCCTAACTGCAGCCACCAATGAGTGGAAGAACCACCTCCTTTGGGAAGAACCTAGGATAATTTTTATAACCTTATTGTCCAGAGACAATATTTAAGGGAAGAAAAATTAGATGAAAGGGAGGGAGAGATCACCACACACTGACATCACTCACCGAGGACTCCCAGAGAGCCAGTCACTCCCACCGGCTGGGGAGAGACACCCAGGGACCCACCCTGAGTGGCACACTGGGAGATCCACACTCTCAGACAGACTGACACCCATGCACCATGCATGCAGACATATTCTTACACTCATGAAGATTCCTAGACACCCGAATCCTGAAAACCACGGCAGCCATCTTAACTCTGGTCAGGAGATTGCCATTATGGAATGGGTAGATATGCCATTTTTGATTTTATCTTGAATTCATTGTTGTTCTCAAAATTGTTGAAGTATTGAATATTCTGCAATCATGATTTATTCTCATTAACCAACAACTGGTAGATGTTTTTTGTAAAGATTAAATTTTTCATTATATTTTTCTTTTTTGCATAGTTCCAATCTTAGTGGCAAAGCAGAGGTCCAATTTATTTCACATTGTTAACCACTTACTTATCTGCAGTATAGTAACGGTTGGATGTGTGAAATACAGACGTTCTGTTTCATTGTCAATTATACAAGGTTGTTGAACCTATTGAGAATTTATCATGACAGCATTATGTCTAAGGGACTGTATGCCCATTTTGCGGGTAATTTTATTGATTTTGTAGTCGTTCATGTAACAGAATTGGTATTTTAATTTCATGTAAATATTTGCTTTTTGTCAACCAATAAATGTAGCTATTTTGTATGATCGCACGTCTTCGTGAATAAGTTTCATATTATAGACTGTATCATATAGATTGACTTGTATTCAAAAATATCTTTCGTTAAAAAGAACTTAAAATTAATATATTGTGTGGGCAAAACTGTCCCTTAAAAGCACAACATTATTATGGAGGCACTGAGCTGAGATAACGTCAATGTTTTGTACAAGATCAATCATAGTTATGGTGGTGACATTAATAATATTTTGCATGAAATTATTAATTATTAATTTTAAAAAAATAATTTTTTTTGTTTGCCTAAAAATGTCTGGTCAAAGTAAATTTTATGTTGATAGGGATTATCAAGAGTCAGACCTTAGTGGTAATATGAGTACTTAGAAAAAGTTGGTACATGTACAGGAAATGTTGGAAATTTCTAAAATTGAAATGGCGGATCATGTCAGAAAAAGATTGTCTGATGAGACTGATCTAAAAGCATACAATAAAGACTGTAATAACCGCACCTGTCATTTAGTAAAAGACGTATGGAACGCGGAAGGTCAAATCTGTGCACTAAAAGACAGCTCCTCTGAGACAAAGGAAATAGAAAGGCTTGATCACATTAATTTTGAATTATGCATTGTCCAAACGTATCTTCATAGAGAGTTTAAACGTCAAAATACCGAACAGGAAAGTGATATCTTCAAATCCCAGCCACATTTAACAGAAAGGGAATGTGAGCTCACTAGAAATAAAAAGGAGACCAATGAAAAGGCAGATCATTATCATGAGTCTATAATGACAGTGCAAAATGAAATAGAACAGTTACTAGAGAACATTAAAATAGATCTGGACAAATGTCACAAGGTAAATAAAGAGTGGAAACAATTAATAGAAGAAACGGCGAGTTTTCTGCAGGAAAATGAGTCTCCTGACCAAATTTGCAGAGTAATAAGCAGTGGAAATTTAAAAGAAGAAACAAATCAGCTTAGGTCAGGACAGGAATCCCTAATTAAGCAGTCAGAAGAATTAGAAGAACAAGTGAAGTTTGTGCCCCAGGGTAATGCTCAAATGCCTAACCCTGAAAGTATAGAATCTGATCAAAATGTAATTTCTTTCTCGTACATCACGGGACACAGAGCGACATAGTCATTACTAATGGGTTATATAGATACCGTCAGGTGCTGGCACTGGCAACTTCCAAAACCGGAAGTACCCTCCCCTATATAAGCCCCTCCCATCCGGGAGCACCTCAGTTTTTTGCCAGTGTCTAAGGTGTTGGCCAAGAAGAAACATGTGTTTTTCACTGAGCTTGCGTACAGGTTCTTTTTGGCCTCAGTAAGCTATTCCGGATCCGACCAAAAAAGCTTCATAGCTAAACGGTCGGTACCCGGGCCTTGCAGAGAAGAGCAAGGTTTTGCCTGTAATGCTTCTCTTAGGAGAGCTGGACCCTGGGATCCAGAGCTCTGGTCATACCCACGACCAAGATGTTTTCTGTGCAGTGTGCTATACAGGTCCAGGGGAGTGGAATCCTTGGGAACCCGGTCCCTGAAGGTTTGATTACAATGCCTGCCGTGATAGGTGAAGTTTGGGCTTCTGTGGACCAAACAAAGTCCTGCGGCGAGGAAAAGGTAAGTGGGGGCCCTCAGGAACTTGGTTCTATTGAGGGACCCCCAAGCCTATTTTGTCTTTCTGCCTGTTACCTAAGGTATTCCCGCTAATATTCTGTGTATGCCTGTTACTACTGAGAAAATGTAAAAATTTTAATAGTAGGCAAGAAAAAAAAAAAAAAAAAAAAAAAAGTAAGACCGCGGTACCTGTGTTAGACACTAGAGGCCGCTATGGTTCTTTTTCTTGTAATGTGGATTTTTTTCTTCCAGAATCAAATCCAGGCAGTTGGTATATTCTCTGCTGGGAAGCTGTCTCCTCTGCCCTGTTGCTGCGCTCATCCATCCCCGGGCCCTGCGGCAAAGGGGGCCCTGGCTCCCATCTAGCTCCTTATTGTTTTTAAAAAAGGGCGCCGAAGGCGCACGTGCCCGCACGCGTGCGCGTGCACGCGCCTCTATTCATAGAGGCGATCTGAAAAAAGGGGCGGAGCGGGTGGATGACGCTCAGGTGTGCGCCGCGGCGCTACTGCGCATGTGCGGGCGTCCAGAGTGTTTTAAAGCACATTATAGCTGGCTATTGAATGCACAGACAGAGCTAGCAACAGATAAAGGCACACAGAGGCGGTTGATGCAGGCATCCCCTAGAAAGGCACTTTAGTAGACACCAACTGTGATATAGCAGCAATTGTGCTAGACTATTCTCAGTAAAAGTGGTGTATTACGGCTGGAATACCTCAGCTTTAGGCTTAGGAATATGCCGTCCAGAAGCTCCGGAACTGAATCTTCCAGGAAGCGAAGGGGGTCTCATCGGGCTCTGAGGATCTTGGGCATGCTTCTGCTGCACCAGTCTCCCCTGAAGTTCAGAGGTAAGTGACCATAGAGACCCCGCAGGGGTACTTGGTACTGTGGCTGTCCTCAGTCACCTGCTCCTGTGTATGTAACAGAGGAGGTTTTTTCCTCAGCTCTGGGAGGATTAGAGAGAGATTGTCAACATTGATCGCTGCCTCCCTGTCAGGGAAAGCACGCCGATCTCCGTCTCCTCCTTCAGAGTGCCTGTTAGCAGAGCAACAGTCCCATACAGGGATCGACCTGCCTGAAGGGGATCAGGATGAGGTTGATTCTGTTATAGAGGAATCAACAGTGGAGGAACCTTTCTCAGCAGCTCAAGCTGAAAGATTATGGGGTCAGTCTCTGACTAACATGGTCCGATCGGCATTTAAAAATGCACCTTGCGGAACCATCAACCACTACTGTATCCTCGTTGGGGTCGCTAGAAGCCCCCAGACTGTCTGTTCTTTTCCACTTCACCCTTTACTGAAAGGGCTTATTTACCAGGATTGGGAACGTCCTGAGAAAATATTTATTCCCCCAAGAGATTTCCGGTGGTCTATCCCATGGAGGATAAGTTCATCAAAAAAAAAATGGAAGGTCCCTACAGTGGACGCAGCCATCTCTTGTATGTATAAATCACTGACATGTCCAGTGGATAATGTCCAAATGTTCAAGAACCCAATAGATAAAAGATTGGAGTCCTTATGAAAGTCTGCTTCTTTCTACAGCAAGCTTGGTGACACAACCAGCAGTAGCAGCTATTGGGGTCTGCTAAGCAGTGAAGGATCAGTTAAAACAGGTCTTGAGGGACTTGACAGATCAGCAGGCCTTGCCCTAGCTGATCTACCTAGAGCCTTAGGCTTTGCGGTTGACGCCATAAAGGATTCAGTCCATCAGGCCTCCCGCCTTACGCTGTCTAGAGTACATATGCGTAGGCTTCTATGGCTCAAAAACTGGTCTGCTGAAGCTCCCTGTAAGGAATGGCTGGTTAGCGTCCCATTTCATGGTGAACGCTTATTCAGGGAAAACCTGGACAAATATATCCAGAAAATTTCCAGCGGTAAAAATACGCTCTTGCCGGTTAACCACTTAAGCCCCGGACCATTTCGGGCCATTAGGACCAAGCCTGTTTTTGGGATTCGGCACTGCGCTGCTTTAACTGTAAATTGTGCGGACATGCAATGTTGTACCCAAATGAAATTTGCGTCCTTTTCTTCCCACAAATAGAGCTTTCTTTTAATGGTATTTGATTGCCTCTGCGATTTTTTTTTTTTTGCGATATAAACAGAAAAAGACCGAAAATTTTGAAAAAAAATGATATTTTCTACTTTTTGTTATAAGAAAAATCGAATAAACTCAATTTTAGTCATACATTTAGGCCAAAATGTATTCAGCCACATGTCTTTAGTAAAAAAAATGTCAATAAGCGTATATTTATTGGTTTGCGCAAAAGTTATAGCGTTTACAAACTAGGGTACATTTTCTGAAATTTACACAGCTTTAAATTTATGACTGCCTATCTCATTTCTTGAGGTGCTAAAATGGCAGGGCAGTACAAAACCCCCCCAAATGACCCCATTTTGGAAAGTAGACACCCCAAGGAAATTGCTGAGAGGCATGTTGAGCCCATTGAATATTTTTTTTTTTTGTCCCAAGTGATTGAATAATGACAAAAAAAAAAAAAAAATTACAAAAAGTTGTCACTAAATGATATATTGCTCACACATGCCATGGTTATATGTGGAATTGCACCCCAAAATACATTCTGCTGCTTCTCCTGAGTACGGGGATACCACATGTGTGGGACTTTTTAGGAGCCTAGCCACGTACGGGACCCCGGAAACCAAGCACCGCCTTCAGGATTTCTAAGGGCGCAAATTTTTGATTTCACTCCTCACTACCTATCACAGTTTCGAAGGCCATAAAATGCCAAAATAGCACAAAACCCCCCCAAATGACCCCATTTTGGACAGTAGACACCCCAAGCTATTTACTGAGAGGCATGTTCAGTCCATGGAATATTTTATATTTTGCCACAAGTTGCGGGAATATGACAAACTTTTTTTTTTTTTGCACAAAGTTGTCACTAAATGATATATTGCTCACACATGCCATGGGCATATGTGAAATTACACCCCAAAATACATTCTGCTGCTTCTCCTGAGTACGGGGATACCACATGTGTGGGACTTTTTGGGAGCCTAGCCGCGTACGGGACCCCAAAAACCAAGCACCGCCTTCAAGGTTTCTAAGGGCATAAATTTTTGATTTCACTCCTCACTACCTATCACAGTTTTGAAGGCCATAAAATGCCAAGATGGCACAAACCCCCCCCCCAAATGACCCCATTTTGGAAAGTAGACACCCCAAGCTATTTGCTGAGAGGCATGTTGACCCCATTGAATATTTTTTTTTTTGTCCCAAATGATTGAATAATGACAAAAAGAAAAAAAAAAATGTACAAAAAGTTGTCACTAAATGATATATTGCTCACACATGCCATGGTTATATGTGGAATTGCACCCCAAAATACATTCTGCTGCTTTTCCTGAGTACGGAGATACCACATGTGTGGGACTTTTTGGGAGCCTAGTCGCGTACAGGGCCCCAAAAACCAAGCACCGCCTTCAGGATTTCTAAGGGCGTAAATTTTTGATTTCACTCCTCACTACCTATCACAGTTTCGAAGGCCATAAAATGCCAAAATAGCACAAAACCCCCCCAAATTACCCCATTTTGGAAAGTAGACACCCCAAGCTATTTGCTGAGAGGCATGTTGAGTCCATGGAATATTTTATATTTTGCCACAGGTTGCGGGAATATGACAAACTGTTTTTTTTTTGCACAAAGTTGTCACTAAATGATATATTGCTCACACATGCCATGGGCCTATCACAGTTTTGAAGGCCATAAAATGCCAAGATGGCACAAAACCCCCCCCAAATGACCCCATTTTGGAAAGTAGACACCCCAAGCTATTTGCTGAGAGGCATGTTGAGCCCATTGAATATTTTTTTTTTTTGTCCCAAATGATTGAATAATGACAAAAAGAAAAAAAAATGTACAAAAAGTTGTCACTAAATGATATATTGCTCACACATGCCATGGTTATATGTGAAATTACACCCCAAAATACATTCTGCTGCTTCTCCTGAGTACGGGGATACCACATGTGTGGGACTTTTTGGGAGCCTAGCCGCGTACGGGACCCCAAAAACCAAGCACCGCCTTCAAGGTGTAAATTTTTGATTTCACTCCTCACTACCTATCACAGTTTTGAAGGCCATAAAATGTCAAAATAGCCCAAAACCCCCACAAATGACCCCATTTTGGAAAGTAGACACCCCAAGCTATTTGCTGAGAGGCATGGTGAGTATTTTACAGCTCTCATTTGTTTTTGAAAATTAAGAAAGACATTTTTTTTTATTTTTTTTTTTATTTTTTTACATTTTCAAAACTTTGTGACAAAAAGCGAGATCTGCAAAATACTCAACATACCTCTCAGCAAATAGCTTGGGGTGTCTACTTTCCAAAATGGGGTCATTTGGGGGGGTTTTGTGCCATCTGGGCATTCCATGGCCTCCGAAACTGTGATAGGCAGTGAGGAGTGAAATCAAAAATTTACACCCATAGAAATCCTGAAGGCGGTGCTTGGTTTTTGGGGTCCCGTACGCGACTAGGCTCCCAAAAAGTCCCACACATGTGGTATCCCCGTACTCAGGAGAAGCAACAGAATGTATTTTGGGGTGTAATTCCACATATGCCCATGGCATGTTTGAGCAATATATAATTTAGTGACAACTTTTTGTACATTTTTTTTTATTTTAGTCATTATTCAATCACTTGGGACAAAAAAAAAAATATTCAATGGGCTCAACATGCCTCTCAGCAATTTCCTTGGGGTGTCTACTTTCCAAAATGGGGTCATTTGGGGGGGTTTTGAACTGTCCTGGCATTTTATGCACAACATTAGGAAGCTTATGTCACACATCATCCACTCTTCTAACCACTTGAAGACAAAGCCCTTTCTGACACTTTTTGTTTACATGAAAGAAAATTTTTTTTTGCAAGAAAATTATGTTGAACCCCCAAACATTATATATTTTTTTAAAGCAAAGGCCCTACAGATTAAAATAGTGGGTGTTGCATTTTTTTTTTCCACACAGTATTTGCGCAGCGATTTTTCAAACGCATTTTTTGGGGGAAAAACACACTTTTTTTATTTTTAATGCACTAAAAAACACTATATTGCCCAAATGTTTGATGAAATAAAAAAGATGATCATAGGCCGAGTACATGGATACCAAACACGACATGCTTTAAAATTGCGCACAAACGCGCAGCGGCGACAAAACTACATTCATTTTTAAAAGCATTTAAAAGCCTTTACAGGTTACCACGTTCGATTTACAGAGGGGGTCTACTGCTAAAATGACTGCCCTCGATCTGACCTTCGCGGTGATACCTCACATGCATGATGCAATTGCTGTTTACATATGACGCTAGACCGACGCTTGCGTTCGCCTTTGCGCAATAGCAGGGGGGGACAGCGGTGCTTTTTTTTTTTTTTTTTTTTTTTTTTTTTTATTATTTATTTGGCTTTTTTATTTTATTTTTAAACTGTGCCTTCCATATTTTATTTTTTTACCATTTTTATCGTTATCTCAGGGAATGTAAATATCCCCTATGATAGCAATAGGTAGTGACAGGTACTCTTTTTTTGAAAAAAATTGGGGGGTTAGACCCTAGATCTTTCCTCTGCCCTCAAAGCATCTGACCACACCAAGATCGGTGTGATAAAATGCTTTCCCAATTTCCCAATGGCGCTTTTTATATCCGGGGGGGGACATTCCCTCCCACTGCTTGTAAAAGCAGTCTAGAGGCTAATTATCTGCTAGAATTGCTTTTACATGAAAGCCGGTTGCTGGCTGAAAAGAATGATACCAAGATGATACCTAAACCCGCAGGCATCATTCTGGTATAAACATTCAAAGTCCAGCAACATACCAGTACGTTGCTGGTCCTTGTTGGACATGTATTGTAATCTTTTTTTTCATACAGCCTATTGGCTGAACGAAAAAAAGAGATTGATTGGTGGGTATGCCCACCATTAGAATACCTCCCTTCATCCACCCACTTCTAATGATGGGCATATATGCCGAAGCATGGGGGCATCCTCCCGCAAAAAAGTTATGCCGCGTACACACGGTCAAGCCTTCGTCGGAATTTCGACCGTATGTACGCGGCATAAAAGGTTATGCCGCGTACACACGGTCGGACTTTTCCACGGATAAGCCTCCGTTGGAATTTCGACCGTATATACGCGGCATTAGGAGCAAAATCGCTCCTCCGCCCCTGCTGCCCCCATGCTTCGGCATATATGCTCTTTTTTTTAACTGTGGTGGTGAAATCACCTCCTACAGCCTTGGAGTCACGGCTTTATGTATCGTGGGAGCAAACGCTGTTGCTGTCAAGATAAATAGATCCGCGCTGCAACTGAATGGCGTACCTGCTAAGCAAATGGTGGTTAACATTAAAACAAAGTAACATTACAGTACAACAGTAGGACCTTACCATGCCATACCTGCAAAGCAAATACCAAAACAAAACCTAGTAAAAAATAAAAAAATGTTTTAACGCAACCTGTGCCTAAAATATATATATGCCGAAGCATGGGGGCATCCTCCCGCAAAAAAGTTATGCCGCGTACACACGGTCGGAATTTCGACCGTATGTACGCGGCATTAGGAGCAAAATCGCTCCTCCGCCCCTGCTGCCCCCATGCTTCGGCATATATGCTCTTTTTTTTTAACTGTGGTGGTGAAATCACCTCCTACAGCGTTGGAGTCACGGCTTTATGTATCGTGGGAGCAAACGCTGTTGCTGTCAAGATAAATAGATCCGCGCTGCAACTGAATGGCGTACCTGTTAAGCAAATGGTGGTTAACATTAAAACAAAGTAACATTACAGTACAACAGTAAGACCTTACCATGCCATACCTGCAAAGCAAATACCAAAACAAAACCTAGTAAAAAATAAAAAAATGTTTTAACGCAACCTGTGCCTAAAATATATATATGCCGAAGCATGGGGGCATCCTCCCGCAAAAAAGTTATGCCGCGTACACACGGTCGGAATTTCGACCGTATGTACGCGGCATTAGGAGCAAAATCGCTCCTCCGCCCCTGCTGCCCCCATGCTTCGGCATATATGCTCTTTTTTTTAACTGTGGTGGTGAAATCACCTCCTACAGCACTGGAGTCACGGCTTTATGTATCGTGGGAGCAAACGCTGTTGATGTCAAGATAAATAATTCCGCGCTGCAGTTGAATGGCGCACCTGAAAACAAAAAATTACATACCTGAAAAGCAAGCATGATAAAACATTGCAGAATAGAATACAGTAAAAAAGAGCAGAACAATAGAGAGAAAATAGAGAGAGAGAGAACAATAAAACGACAACTATTTTTGGTTTTTTTATTTTATATTTTTTTTGTGTTTTGTTTTTTACGTTTTTTTTTTTCTTTTTTACACTTTTTTTTGTAACTTTACAACTGTAATGGTTCGGGTCTCTCAAAATGTAATGGCATCTTGGGAGACCCTGTGTAAGTGTGTCCTAGTCTGTGAAATGCTGTACCCTACGCTAAAACTTCACTTTTGAGTGGTAGCGTTCAAAACATTCACCTTGGCAAAGACCAGGCTTGTCAGGACAGAGTGGACAAAAACTACGGGTGTCACGCCTAAATCCGCGCTTGCTACAGACACGACATCTTTTTTGGGGGTGGCTTTGGGTAGGGGTACTCGGGAGGACATACGAATAATGCCTCTCATGCAGCCGGCTTACTGCATTTGGTTGGGGATGGTGAGGTGCAGAACCGCCTGGATACAGGAGTTCTGTGACTATCTCATTCTGGAATTTTAGAAGAGATAACGTCCCGCCTGAAGCTCTGTATAGCACATGAGCTTTCAGCAAAGCCAATTGGAATAATGATAGAGACACTTTTTTGTACCAGCGTCTCGCCTTACGGTCAATTAGATACGGCGCCATCAACTGGTCGTTGAGGTCCACCCCTCCCATATTTTGGTTATATTCGTGGACACAGAGGGGTTTCTCCACAACACCAGTCGCCGTACGAATTTGGACTGTCGTGTCTGCATGAAGGGAGGTAAGAAGGAAAACATTCTTATTGTCCCTCCACTTCATAGCGAGCAAGTTATTACACTTCAAGCAGGCTCTCTCCCCCAGCCTAAGACGGGCATCTACAAGCCGCTGGGGAAAGCCCCGGCGATTAGGTTGCACGGTGCCACATGCTCCAATCTTATGATCAAACAAGTGACTAAACAGTGGCACGCTCGTGTAATAATTGTCCACATACAAGTGGTACCCCTTTCCGAATAAGGGCGACACCAAGTTCCACACTATCTTGCCAGCGCTCCCTATGTAATCCGGGCAGTTGACCGACTGAATCTGACTGTCTTTTCCCTCATAAACCGTAAAGTTCACTACATAGCCTGTTGCCCTGTCACAGAACTTGTAGAGCTTGACCCCGTATCTGGCACGCTTGCTGGGAAGGTACTGCTTGAAAGACAAGCGGCCAGAAAATTTAATCAGGGACTCATCAACACAGACAACTTGATCGGGAGTAAACAAGGCTGCAAAACGTTCGTTGAAGTGGTTTATGAGGGGCCGAATTTTATAGAGCCGGTCGTATTCAGGGTCCCCACGTGGACGACAAAGTTCATTGTCGTTGAAGTGCATGAACCGCAAAATCTGCTCGTATCGTGCCCTGGACATGGAGGCAGAGAACACGGGCATGTGGTCAATTGGGTGCGTGGACCAATAAGCACGCAATGACGGAAATTTATGTGTGCCCATGTTGAGGGAAAGGCCCAGAAAGGTCTTAAATTCGGAAACCGTAATTGGTTTCCAATTTCTGGCAATTTTAGGCAACTGGGGGTTAGCGGCGATAAATTGACCAGCATATAAATTACTCTGGTCCACAATAGATCTATAGAGATCTTCCGTGAAAAACAGCGAATAAAAATCGATTGGCATAAAATCAGCTGTTTCCACCTGAATACCGGGTTGGGCAGTGAATGGGGGAAGTACGGGTTCTGCAGAAGTGGTGGGGACCCAATCAGGATAGGCGAATTCTGCAGGAAGGGCAGTATGGGCACGACGGGCCTGCCTTTGTCTTCTTGGTGGCAGCGGGACACTACTTGTGCTTGCCACCTCGCCAGCTTGAACTGCACTTATGGGACTCGCCACGTCACCAAGTGTTACTGCAGTGCTGGATGTACGTCCAGGCTGTACTAGGCCGCTGGTGCTTGCCAGTTCACCAGAAGGAATAGCGGCGCTAGTACTACTCTGCTCCATGATACGAGAGACCTGCGGTTCTTGCTCCTCAACAACCTCAGAAGATCGGGATCGGGTACGCCTGACCTTAGCAGGGACCTCAACTTCGTCGTCAGAGCTATCTGACGTGGGGCCACTGACGTCACTGTCTTCTACGGGAAGATATTCTGAGCCTGAATCTGACAGATACGTGACCTCCTCTTCACTATCTGTCATGCTCAGAATCTCGTAGGCCTCTTTACTAGTGTACCTTCGTCTTGCCATTTTGGGCTCTAAATTTAGGGGTACACTAGTAAGATTCACAGGAAAAAAAGCACCTGACTGTCGTCAGCAAATATATCAAACGCTACAAAAAAACTGTTAGCGATCGCAGGGATCAGGCCTGTCTCTGCGAACGCTGCAGTTATGTGTGTTGTGTTTGGTAAGTGACAGTGATCGATCGATACTGCACTTGGGTGGGCTGGGCTGGGCTGGGCGGAGGGGCTAAACGCAGGTACTAGCAGGTATCTGGGCTGATCCCGCTAACACAGCGTTTTTGGGAACCCTAAACCGCTGGGGATGCTAGTATAGATCTGATCAGATACTATACCACTAAGGGGGGTGTATGCTTTGCGCGTGGGTGTTAGCGTTACTGGCACTAACCTAACACTGCCTGGGGCGACGCAGACCCTCTCTGGCGCTAAAACCTAATTGATCTCACCCGCCGGGCGATCAGGGGGGTTAAACCTTTATTGGGTTATATACGGCGGGTGCCCTGATGCTATAAAAAGCAAACTAATCAACCAGCGTCACCCGTAACCTTTATATGGTGATCACTGGTGAAAGGGTTAACTAGGGGCAATCAGGGGGTTAAAACCTTTATTAGGTTAAATATGGGGGTACCTGACACCAATAAAAACCTGCGGCGAACCTAAAAAAAAAATAACTGCCTATCTAAAACACCAGCGACACGAATACAGCGATCGGAAAAACAATCGCTTAGTGACGCTGAAGTTAGGGGGTGAAAGGGTTACCTGGGGGGTGATCAAGGGGTTAAACCTTTATTAGGGGGGGTTAGGGGGCTACCCTGGACCTAAAGGGGCCTAATCCTAACTGCCTTGCAACTTTTTACAATCACAGATGACACTAAATGCAGTGATCAGTAAAATAAATGATCACTGCAATCAGTGACACTGTGATTGGGGGCTTTGGGGTGACCTGGGGGGTGATCTGGGGGTGACTGGGGGGTGATTTGTGTGCCTATGTGTACCTACGTGTCAGTGGACTGTTGGAGCACTAACCTCTGTCTTCACTCCTCGGCGCCGGGAACGAAAAGACCGCGGCGAGGGAGATGACATCACTTCCTCCAGCCTGTGTTTACATCACATGGCGGAGGAAGCAATTTCATTGGCCGGGAGCGATCGCGAGGGGGGGGCGGAATCGAGCGGCCGCCCCCTCATGCCTGATCGCTCCCGAACACTTAACGGCCGCTCACTGCAGTGAAGGGGGGTCCGGATGGACCCCCCAACTGCACAAAGGCGATCACGTAGATCTACGTGATTCTGCCTGTCCGTGCCATTCTGCCGACGTAAATCGGCGGTGGGCGGTCGTTAAGTGGTTAAAAACAGAGTTAGAGGTCCCTCTTTAAGAGGCCTGCTTCTCCAGTCCCTGGGGCATCGGCTGTGTAACAGTTCCGACGGCCTCCTCGGTCAATTCCCGGGGGTAAAAAACAGGGACAATAGCAGGGTAATGAGAAACCCTGGGTCAGGGGAGGTACAAAACCTCCCCCAAAGTTAAATTCATTGAAGGGTTGCCCCCACTCAGTCGGGTGGGGGGAAGACTCCAGTTGTTCACAAGAGACCTGGCGGGACGCGATCAAGACAGATAGGTGCTCTCCGCAGTATGTTTGGGATACAGATTGGAGTTAAGAGACTCTCCTCCTTCCCATTTTTGAGGTCAAACGTGCCAAGGGATCCCCGGAAGAGAGAGTCCCTCCTGTTGGCACTAGAACAACTATTGCTCCAAGGAGTAATTATGGAGGTTCCCCTGGAAGAATGAGGGTTCGGGTTTTACTCAAACCTCTCTACAGTCCCGAAGCAAACGCGGACGGGAGGCCCATATTAATTCTAAAAGGGCTATACAAATTCCTGTATATCAGGACTTTCCGATGAAGTCGATCCGATCGGTGGCCACTGCCCTACAAGGGGAGGATTGGTTAGCCGCGATCGACATCAAAGATGCTTATTTGCACATTCCCATCTTTCCAGTCTACCAAAAGTTTCTACGCTTTGCAGTAGAAGGGCGCCATTTTCAGTTCAGAGCCTTACCCTTCGGTTTGGCCACAGCACCACGAGTGTTTACAAAAATTCTGGCCCTTTATTGGCCAATCTAAGAACACAAGGTGTAATGATAATGGCATATCTAGATGACTTGTTGCTGATAGACCACTCAGTGAAAAAACTAGACGTGGTCGTTCACAAGACAATCAAGTATCTGGAATCTCACGGTTGGATTATCAACCGAGAAAAGTCAGCCCTAAAAACCAGTCAAAAGTCTGGAATACTTGGGGCTAAGGTTGGATTCAGGCCAGAGAAAAATATTCTTGCCTCGAGGAAAGGTGTTGTCTTTGAAAGATTTGATCCACTTAGTGGGTACAAAAAAGACAGCCGTCCATACGCCTGTGCATAAGGCTGCTGGGAAAAATGGTGGCATCATTCGAAGCAGTACCCTACGGTCAATTCCATTCAAGGAATTTGCAGGGGGCCATACTGTCAGCCTGGAACAAAAAAGTTCAGGCCCTAGACTTACAATGTCCTTGTCCCCTTCCGTTCGCAAGAGCCTCCGTTAGTGGTTGGTTCCCCAGAATCTGGAAAAAGGGAAATCCTTCAGTCTGATTTCTTGGAAGGTGGTCACTACAGATGCCAGCCTTATAGGCTGGGGAGCAGTACTGGAGCAATAGTCTCTCCAGGGCAGATGGTCGGATGCAGAAAAGGCCCTGCCCATCAATCTCTTAGAGATACGAGCAGCCCGGTATGCCCTAGTAGCATGGACATCCAAACTCCAAGGGTCCCCTGTCAGAATTCAATCAGACAATGCCACAGCAGTGGCATATATCAATCATCAGGGGGGCACCAGGAGTCGTGCAGCCCAGAGGGAAGTAAATTACATCCTGAAATGGGCAGAAAAATATGTCCCAGCCATATCTGCGGTATTCATTCCAGGAGTGGAGAATTGGAAGGCGGACTTTCTAAGTCACCAGCAATTATGCCCAGAGGAAGGGTCCCTTCACTCCGAGGTTTTCTGGACAATATGTCAGCGGTGGGGAACATCGGATGTAGATCTTCTAGCATCCAGATTCAACGCAAAGGGGGACAGGTTTGTCTCTCGGACAAGGGATCCCCTAGCTTGCGGCTCGGATGCCCTAGTGTTCCCTTGGGATCAGTTCAAGCTGATATATGCATTCACACCGCCACAATGGTTACCTCGATTACTCCGCAGAATCAGGGTAGAAAAGAAACCAGTGATTCCGGTGGCTCCAGCGTGGCCCCGAAGAGCGTGGTACGCGGAGATTGTAAAATGTCAGTGGGGAGTCCTTGGACTCTCCCACGTCGTCCGGACCTGCTTTCGCAAGGACCGATATACCACCCTTCCTTACCAGCCCTAGGTTTGACGGCCTGGCTATGGAAGCCCACATTCTAAAAAAGAGAGGGCTCTCTAATCCTGTGGTATCTACCATGATCAATGCCAGGAAGCCGGTATCCAGGCAGATCTAATATAGAATCTGGAAGGCGTACATCGCGTGGTGTGAGGCCAAGAAATGGCATCCACATAAGTACGTAATAGGTAGGATTCTGGACTTCCTACAATGGGCTGTAGATAGGAAGCTTGCCTTGAGTACTATCAAGGGTCAGATTTCGGCCTTGTCAATATTTTTTCAAAGGCCCTTGGCTTCGCATTCACTAGTCAAAGCCTTTATACAAGGAGTGATGCGTATTAGTCCTCCGGTTAATATTCCCATATGTCCATGGGATCTAAACTTGGTTCTGTCGGTTCTACAGAAACAACCATTTGAACCATTACAGCATATTTCTTTGGTGCTTCTCACCAGGAAATTGATTTTTCTAGTAGCCATTTGTTCGGCTAAAAGAGTGTCGGAATTAGCAGCTATGTCCTGTAAGGAGCCATATCTGGTTATCCATAAGGATAGAGTAGTGTTACGTCCTCATCCAGCCTTTCTTCCTAAGGTGGTATCGAGGTTTGATTTGAACCAAGATGTGGTTCTTCCTTCTTTTTTCCCCCAAACCTACTTCGGTAGAGGAAAAGTTATTGCATTCTTTGGATGTAGTAAGAGCAGTTAAAGCTTATCTAAAGGCCACTGCTCAGATTCGCAGAACGGATACTTTGTTTATTCTGCCGGAAGGCCCCAGAAAGGGTCAGGCAGCGTCAAAATCTACTTTAGCCAAGTGGATTCGACAGGTCATAATACAAGCCTATGGCTTGAGAAGGAGACCGCCTCCGTTCAAAGTTAGAGCGCACTCCACGAGAGCAGTTGGAACTTCATGGGCAGTGCATCACCAGGCCTCCCTGGCTCAAATCTGTAAGGCCGCAACATGGTCTTCAGTACACACGTTTACTAGGTTCTACCAGGTGGACGTTAGAAGTCAGGAGGATGTCGCCTTTGGGCGCAGTGTGTTGCAGGCCGCAAAAGATCCTCATGTCTGATAGCGCTCAGCTTATATATGGTGTATCCCCCCCTCATTTGGCATTGCTTTAGGACATCCCATTAGTAATGACTATGTCGCTCTGTGTCCCGTGATGTACGAGAAAGAAAATAGGATTTTTATAACAGCTTACCTGTAAAATCCTTTTCTTGGGAGTACATCACGGGACACAGAGCTCCCGCCCCTCTTTGGGGACACTTATTGCTTTGCTACAAAACTGAGGTGCTCCCGGATGGGAGGGGCTTATATAGGGGAGGGTACTTCCGGTTTTGGAAGTTGCCAGTGCCAGCACCTGACGGTATCTATATAACCCATTAGTAATGACTATGTCGCTCTGTGTCCCGTGATGTACTCCCAAGAAAAGGATTTTACAGGTAAGCTGTTATAAAAATCCTATTATCTGACTCTCAATCGGAAATGTGGGAGTTAGACCATGGAGAGGGATCAAGAAAATAACCCTCATCCTACCCCAAGCCATCTGTAGAGAGAAAGGGGGTAAAAATTGAACAAACACATGAAAGTGGGTCTAATCAGTTTTCTCTGGGATCAGAGGAAAAGACAGGTACCCCTAAAGAGGACGCCTCAGAAATAATAAAAATTTTAAATGATGCTTTCCCAGTCTTTGAGGAAGAGGGAGCTATGTGCGTCATTGACCACATTGAGGCCTATGAAAATACCTTATCAGCTTTAGGCCTAGATGATGACCAGTCTAGGATTAATTTCTTACCGTGGGTATTTGAAACCAAACACCGTAGATTCTGTGAATCTTTAAAAGGTCTGTCTGGTACTTCAGGGCAAGAAATTAAACACCGCTGTCTTCTAGAATTTGGCCAGCACAAAAATGTTACAGTGGCCAGTGCGGCTATACAAAATCTGAGATGTGCCAGTAATCAAAGCCCCACAGAATTTTTGCCTGTGCTCAAAAGTGCTTATCACTTAGAAAAAAATTAGCCAGATTACAATCGCCCTGAGTTTAAATCCATGTTCTTTGAGGCCCTACCTACCCACATAAAAGTGAGTTTAGCAAAAGACTACAAAGGGGGGTGCTCACTGGAGTACTTGGTAAAAGAGGGTAACAATTTGTACTCTATCCAGCAAACTGGTGAATACAAAGGAAGGCCTCAACCCATAATTCAAATTGTGGATGAAATTAATGTATCTCCTCAATTATTACAGTTTGAAATCCAGAAAATTACATGTGCTGATATAGTCAGAGGAGATATGCCACAGAGTTTCCCCAGCGAGGGACCAGATACCCCACCAATTAGAAGGGGGGAACAGAGACACCCTTTAGAGGGGTATCCCAAAGACCACCTCAGGAGTATCTCCCAAGGGAACCAGACCCGAGGTTTAAGAGAAACTATAGGGTGTATCTCCAACGGGTCAAATTTAAACTTAAAGGTAGAAACCCGCACTATCACTGGTCCAATTCGCCCCGGGGACCTACACAGGTAAATAGGGAGCACTCACAGGGTAAGACACCCCAAAATCCTCAGAAAAATAGGGAGAAATTAAGGCCCAGACAACTATCCCAGAATCAGAACAGTGGTTCTGATGGGGATATTTCTGATCAAACTGAGCCAATAGTCCCCAGAAAATTCAGAAACTGGGTCCCAAAACCCTATTCTGATCAGCCTGTAGGCAATGCAGAAACAAAAATAAATCAAATTATGGATATGTTGCACAGTTTCATTGCTGTATGTAACGTGAGTAACGTTTTTTTTCAAAGGGCAAATACTGTGGCCAACCAAGGGCCACAGAACCTTTGAAGCGCCTGTGTTAAAATAAATCAGAGGAATGCACTGAAAAGGCATAGGAGGCAGAGGTTCTAACACCATGTTTTTCCCCAGGTTACAGTAGTAGGATCCTGAAATCCCTAACTGGGATTTTGGTCATTAGATATTAACTATTCTCCTATCTTTCAGTGGTCACTTCATTCCTCTGACATAAACAGGTCGCTCCAGACAGCTTAATTTCAAGAGGTCGCAGAAGACGATAATTACAGAGAATGACCAAATCCTAAAGACATTGATATCAGAAGGCCTAAAATGGTTTGATATTTTGGTAAAAGATGAGGAGTCACCCGCATAAGGTAGTTTGATTGCCTCAAATGAGTTGTATTAACGCCCCAAAGGGGGGAGATTTTATGTGTTTATTCCTTCCAAGTAGAAGGTTGACTATCGTGTCAAATATTTTGTTACTGACAGTAAATGTCAAGTGTAAAAGTGTTTTTCATTTTTATCATCCCAGAAACGCTACATTAAGCTAAAAAAAAATGGTTCTGAAGATGTCAGTTAGTTATTAATGTCTGGTATCCACAGCTATAAACTAATGTCCTCATGTTAATGAGCCCTAGAGCTTTGTCTCCCATAGCAAATATTCAGACATTGTCTTGCTAGCCAGAGTGTTTAGTTAAAGGACTGGTGACACAATGGGCTAAAGGGGGGGCTCTAAGGAAGCCAGGATACCAGCCTGACACTGAGATTTCAAAACGCAGTTCATGTAAAAAGAAAAAAAAAACAAAAAAACATTGTCTTTTTCTCATGGAATCCATTTTCCTCACAGGACTAAGATGTCTATGAGTCGGTCAACAGAACCGAGAGTCCGACATGTGTGAAACATCCAGAGAAGGAACCGTATGGAGAATCCAGAGACACCACTGATGGCTAGTCTGCACGGACAAAACCCACCAGGACGGCCAAACCCACAGGTGCCCGGAGTGATCCATTTCCCGCCAACCGACAGATGACGGCCTCGAGATGCACACATCAATCACATACCCATCTTTTTCAATGAATTACTCCCATCTGCAGATGTCAACACCCTTTAAATGCTATATTCAGTACCCACAATCCGGATACAAGGCCGAATGAAGTCAGATCTCCTCAACCTTTTCGTGTTTTGAAGTCTTCCAAATGACTTACGGCATTTGTAGACTTCAAAAGGGGGGATTATGTTGTGGGTTTCCTAAATAATAATATTAATAATAATAATAATTTTAATATTTACGGGCAGAGACTTGAAAGTTCACTTAGGCCTCAAAAGCTGATGAACACATGTTTTTCCCATAACAATTGGGCTAGCCATCTCTAACATTTACAAACCTGGTTTGAAAGTTAAAACAATGACAACTTTCCTCAGGACAAATAAGAGATGTTTAAGAAGTCAACACTGCCATTGAAAATACTCTACAGATAGTTAACCAAATTACAAACCTTCCAACTAGAGCAAACAAATCCTTTGTAAGAGACAGACTTTAGTAAACAGAGATGCTAATACTAGCCGTGTAGAGACAAAGGAATGTGTTGTAAGGTATATGGCAACCAAAAAACTGGACAATCAAATGTATGGACATGGCCAGAGCTATATTGACTAAGAAGTATTGATAAGAAGGATCTGTTTGGACAGCTGAACCATTCACCCAATTCTCAGTTTAAAGTCCAGGGCTGACCCCCAAGAGGAACTTTCATACATATATATTTTTCATTTCTTTTCCTTTACCTCATATATATGTGGACATAAATATCCTAATCATAAGTGATGCATATGCCACTTCTCAGACATTTTAAGAAAACACCTGGATACATTATAAATATACATGATATTCAAAGTAAGAACATATATTGATATGTAATAAATAAGAATGATGTTTAGATTATCAATGACATTTTAGGTCATAGGGAAAAATATGATTTTAGTATCTGTTGACCTAGGGACTTCGTTAGAAAAATGAAGATAGATATCAGTGTAATTTTATAGATATAAATGTTTTAAAGAGTTAATTAGCCTTACGAAATACGTCGAATTATGATTATAGAATACAAAAGGAGTCTACGTTTAGAAATGACCACATATTCAAAAGATATAGATAAATATTGAATGTTATATTGATTGACATATAATCTGTACCCTGTGTAGAAAAACCAGCTTATAGATATATTTTTAGACAGGAATATAAAACAAATTATGTTATGTGAATGAATCAAGAAGTATATTAGAAGTATGTTATATATACCGGATTACCAGAAGATTAAAATCCATATATTCTTCCCACAATATACAAATTACACACATTCTGAGAATAGAATATATCAACTTAAAGTGGAGCTCCACCCTAAATAGCAACTTTTGCTATTTGGAACCCTCCCCCCCCTCCGGTGTCACAATTGACACCTTTCAGGGGGGAGGGGGGTGAAGATACCTGTCTAAGACAGGTATTTTCACCCACATCCGGGAGTCCTCTCTCCGGGAATCTGCGGGAGTTACGTCACTTAATTATTAAATTACCAACCTATAGAAACCAGAGATCTTTGAACAGTAACGCCCCTAACTGCAGCCACCAATGAGTGGAAGAACCACCTCCTTTGGGAAGAACCTAGGATAATTTTTATAACCTTATTGTCCAGAGACAATATTTAAGGGAAGAAAAATTAGATGAAAGGGAGGGAGAGATCACCACACACTGACATCACTCACCGAGGACTCCCAGAGAGCCAGTCACTCCCACCGGCCGGGGAGAGACACACAGGGACCCACCCTGAGTGGCACACTGGGAGATCCACACTCTCAGACAGACTGACACCCATGCACCATGCATGAAGACATATTCTTACACTCATGAAGATTCCTAGACACCCGAATCCTGAAAACCACGGCAGCCATCTTAACTCTGGTCAGGAGATTGCCATTATGGAATGGGTAGATATGCCATTTTTGATTTTATCTTGAATTCATTGTTGTTCTCAAAATTGTTGAAGTATTGAATATTCTGCAATCATGATTTATTCTCATTAACCAACAACTGGTAGATGTTTTTTGTAAAGATTCAATTTTTCATTATATTTTTCTTTTTTGCATAGTTCCAATCTTAGTGGCAAAACAGAGGTCCAATTTATTTCACATTGTTAACCACTTACTTACCTGCAGTATAGTAACGGTTGGATGTGTGAAATACAGACGTTCTGTTTCATTGTCAATTATACAAGGTTGTTGAACCTATTGAGAATTTATCATGACAGCATTATGTCTAAGGGACTGTATGCCCATTTTGCGGGTAATTTTATTGATTTTGTAGTCGTTCATGTAACAGAATTGGTATTTTAATTTCATGTAAATATTTGCTTTTTGTCAACCAATAAATGTAGCTATTTTGTATGATCGCACGTCTCCGTGAATAAGTTTCATATTATAGACTGTATCATATAGATTGACTTGTATTCAAAAATATCTTTCGTTAAAAAGAACTTAAAATTAATATATTGTGCGGGCAAAACTGTCCCTTAAAAGCACAACAATACATGTCCCCTGGGGCAGGAGCCCGGGTCCCCAAACCCTTTTTAGGACAATAACTTGCATATTAGCCGTTATAATTAGCACTTTTGATTTCGAACGTTTGAGTCCCATAGACTTTAATGGGGTTCTAAAGTTCACGCAAACTTTCGGTCCATTCGCAGGTTCTGGCGCGAACCGAACCGGGGGGTGTTCGGCTCGTCCCTAGTCATAAGGTCTTACATTATCTGGATGATTACCTCCTGATCGAGAATTCAAGTCGTGCACCCTATGATTTACAGAAGTTGGTGGCTGTGTTTTCTGCTCTCAATGTCCCATTGGCCAGTGAGAAGATGGAGGGCCCAGCCACCACTCTGACCTTTTTGGGAATCACGTTATATAGTCGGACCATGCAGGCAAGTCTGCCGGCAGATAAATTGGCTAGGATTAGGGAGCGGAACCGTGGGTTTTTAATGTCTCAAGCCACCTCCAGGAAAGATTTGCAGTCACTACTGGGCATGTTGAACTTCGCCATGAGGATCATTCCTCAGGGCAGATCGTTCATTTCGCGGTTTCTGGCTTTGCTACCCGCAGCCCCTGATTCTGATTCCAGGGTCAAATTAGATTCAGCGGCTTTAGCTGACCTGCACATGTGGGACCAGTTCCTCCAGAACTGGAACAGTGTTTCCATGTTTATTCCTGCAGTCTCAGAGTCTTCTTTTCGGGTTGTCACTAATTCCGTGGCCACTAGAGGGTGTGCGGCCATTTTTGGCACCCATTGGTTGGCAGGACCATGGCTGGACGAATGCCGCGCGGCTCCTGTGTTTGTCCGGACGTCTTCCTTGTTCGAGGTCTACCCCATAGTGGCTGCAGCTCAGGTGTGGGGGCATTTATGGACAGGCAACTCTGTGGTGTTCTTCACGGACAATCAGGCAACCTCAGAGATCATTAATAAGGGTAGATCTGGTTTGCTACATATCATGGCTTTCATATGCAGGCTCATTTGGCTATCCCTACAGTTTAGGTTCCACATCCACTGCAGGTTTATTAGTGGGGTGCAGAATTCGGCAGCAGATGCTCTGTCTCGTTTTGATTTCTTGTCCTTTTTCCAGCAGGTTCCGGGTGCAGACGTCTGTGCCCCCCCATCCCTGCATGTCTGGCTGTTGAGGCTGGATTAATCACGCACTGGGCAGGGGCATTAGGGTTGATTGACAGGTCACTGTCTATCAACACAAGGAGGGCTTACAGTACAGCCTGGAGAACATTTCAGCCTTTCCTAACTCGGTACCCTAGGCCGGATTGTTTTGATAATCACTACCTTTTGTCTTTTTGTGGCCTACTGTCATTTTCAACTGAAATTTCCCCACAATATAATCAAGGGGTATTTGGCAGTTGAGTGAGTGAGTGAGTGAATAACTTATATAGCGCTACAAATGCAAACTAAATCGCCTCAAGGCGCTTTGCATCCTGTGACATCCTGATCCTTCAGAAGAGGTGGGTCTTAAGTTTTTTCCTGAAGGTTCGAAGGTTTTCTTCCATACGGATGTCCGTGGGTAGAGCGTTCCATAACCGTGGTCCTTGGACTGCAAATCTTCGTTCTCCCTTTGATTTGTAGCGGGACTTGGGGATGTGGAGGATGTTTTTGGCTGGTTGATCGGAGAATGCGTTTTGGGGCGTAGTGTTTTATCTTCTCACATAAATATTGAGGAACGTTTCCTTGTGTGCACTTGTGGGTGAGACAGAGGGTCTTGAATGTGACCCGATCCTTTACGGTTAGCCAATGCAGGGTCCTCAGTGAAGAGGTGATGGATTCCCAAGGTTTTTTCCCTGTTACCAGTCTGGCTGCCGTGTTCTGGACGACTTGTAGGCGCAAAATCTGATATTTGGGTAGTCCTATGTAGAGGGAGTTTGCGTAGTCGAGTCGGGAGTTGATGATTGTTCCAACTACTACTGCTATGTCCTCTTCCGGGATGAAGGGGATGAGTCTACGCATCAGGCGGAGAAGATGGTGCGATCCGCTGACTACCGATCCTATTTGTGCATCCATCGACATCTCCGAGTCAAAGATAACTCTTACACTTTTGACTTTGGTGCTCGGGGTAATGGTCTGTCCAAGAATGGTGGGTGGTGTCCAAGAAGTTTTTTTTTTTGTCTTTCGGTTTGCATGGAGGAGAAGAAGTTCTGTTTTGGATCCATTGAGTTTGAGGCAACTTTTCAGTCAGTGATATTGGTCTTTTTTTCGATGATAGGAAAGTAGAGTTGGGTGTCGTCAGCGTATGAGTGGTAGCACAAGTCTTGTTTGCTTATGATTTTGAGAAGTGGGCGGAGGTAGACGTTAAAGAGCACGGGTGACAGGGGTGATCCTTGAGGAACTCCACAAGAAATTGCTTGAGTTTCAGAGGTGAAAGCTCCTAGTTTCACTGTCTGGGAACGATTTTCTAGGAAGGATGCGAACCAGGGTAGGTCAGGGTCTGCGACTCCTGCTACTTCTTTAAGGCGGATGAGTAGAGTTTTGTGGTCTACTGTGTCGAACGCTGCACTGAGATCCAGCAGCACCAGAAGACATGATTCTCCATCATCTGCAGCTTCAAGGGAGTCATCCCATATTTTGAGAAGGGCTGTTTCTGTGCCATGGCCTGGGCGGAAGCCTGATTGTAGTGGATCCAAGAGTTTGTGGGTGTCCAATTGGAGTTGTAGCTGTTGTACTACTTCTTTCTCCATGATCTTTGAGATGGTGTTGAGACTTGTTACTGGTCTGCGGTAGTTTGGGTCTTTAGGGTCGAGAATTGGGCTTCTTTAGGAGGGGTTTGACTATGCCTTGTTTGAGGGAGATCGGAACAATGCCTTCTTTGAACGATTGATTTACAAGATGTGTTATGGTGGGTGCCAAGATGTCGGTACATTCTTTCAGGAGTTTTGTAGAAATTATGTCATTTGGTGATGTGCTGTCTCGGAGACTTCTGATGATATTTTTGGTGGTGTCAATGGTGATCGGGACCAGCGAAAATGTAATCGATTGTCTATTGATTTCCTCTTCTTGTTTAGGCTGAGTGAGGTTGGTTGTTTTTTTATGTTGAATTATTTCTCGAATGTTTTCAATTTTGGCGATAAAAAAATCCGATAGTTCATTGCAGAATTCTTGAGTTTCGTTTTCTGGGGGCTCTAAACAGGTGGGGTTCATAGTTTGAGCGACAAGTTTGAAAAGTTTGCGAGGTCGGTTTAGGGCTTTTGAGATGGTGTTTGAGAAATGTTCTTTCTTTATCGTACATCACGGGACACAGAGCGACATAGTAATTACTATGTGGGTTATAGAGATTACCTTCCCTATATAACCCCTCCCATACCGGGAGTACCTCCGTTTTTTGTCAGTGTCTAAGGTGTTGGTCACGGTTAAGCATGTATTCAAGTTAGCTCTGCATATGGTTCTTTTGGGCCTATGGCAAGCTATTCCGGATCCGTCCAAAGTGCTTCAAAGCCAAAATGGACTGTACCCGGGCCTCTGTGAAGAAGAACGAGGTTTGGCCTGTAATGCCTCTCTTAGGAGGGCTGGACCCTGGGATCCAGTACTCTGGTCAGACCCAATACCAAGACGTTTCTGGCAGGGTGCTATACAGGTCCAGGGGATTGGTGTTCCTTTCAGTAGGACCCCGGTCCCTGAAGGTCAGTTGACATTGCCCGCCAAGAGGGGCGAAGTTTGGGCTTTCTGTTCCGAACAGGGTCCTGCGGCGGGGACAGGTAAGTGAAGGTCCCTGATGGACTTGGTTCAGCAGGGAACCTTCAAACTTATGTGTTTTTGCCTGTAATTTACCTATGTGGTATTTCTTCCCGCTGTATCCTGGTGCCTAAATTTTGTAACCTGAAATAAATTTCATATGGTTTCTAATATTGGACATTATGGTAGTACCCCTTTGGACCTCTAGAGGGAGATACGTTTATGAGATGTCTAAAAAGCTGGGCTATACCTTGTTACAAGTGTAATGCCTGGGCAGATGGAGGAGTTTCCTTTTTTAAGTACAGCTCTAATAGGCCCATCTGATTAAATGTTTGCCATGTCATACCTGAGGTCGCATGATGCACGCTGCGGCCCCCCTGGTAGCGCCGCTCAGCCTGAAGGGTTTGGAGCAGTCCACAGCCTCCCTCCTCCCCATTCCTCTCCATGAGGAATCGTGGCAGTGGCACCAGCGTGAAGGTCCCAAGATATGGGGAATGAGTCACGGAGGGGGCGGGGCTTGCCGTGTTTCCCAATGCGCTTCTGCGCATGTGCGGGCATCCTCTTGCTTAAAAGACAGTCTCTGTGAGACACGCTGCTAAGAGGACAGACACAGGAGCAGGGAATTTGGTGACATTTAATGCTATTATTATTAGGCATACAACAGGCGGTGATACAGGGATCCCCAAGGCACATTCGTTTAGACTCCTGACTAGCTTATATAGCAAGCTTGTATGCTGGACTATAGCTAGTGGTGGGTGCATTTTGGCTGTGAGTACTTCGGCTTTTCAGCTTAGGACCATGCCTTCCAAGGGCTCTGGGAATAAAAATCCTAAAAAACAAAAGGGTTCACCATCGGGCTCTGAGGATCTAGGACATGCTCCCGCTGTTCCATCCTCCCCTGATAAATCAGAAGTAGCTACCCGAGGGGAGCCATCAGGAATGCTAGGTGCTGCGGCTGCCCTCAGCTCACCTGATCCTGTATATGTGACAGAAGAGGCTTTTACCTCAGCTCTGGGGGGATTAGAGCAAAGATTGGCAGCATTAATCACTTCCTCCCTGCCGGGAAAAAAGCGCGCCAGATCTCCATCTCCCCCACTAGAGTTTCTAACAGCAGAGCAATTGTCTCAGGATGAGATTGACTTGCCTGCAGGGGATCAGGCTGAGGATGACGCTGCCTCAGAAGAGTCTACATTAGAAAAACCATTTTCAGCCTCACAAGCTGAAAGATTGTTAGTTCAGTCTCTAACAGACATGGTTCGGTCAGCTTTTAAGGTGCCCCTTTCAGAACCAGCAACTACATCTGTTTTTTCATTGGGGTCTTTGAAAGCCCCGCAGACTAATGGGTCCTTTCCGGTGCATCCATTATTAGAGGGACTCATTTATCAGGATTGGGAACATCCTGATAAACTTTTCCTTCCCCCTAAGAAGTTTCCTGTTGTGTATCCTATGGAGGAAAAGTTCACCAAAAAATGGAGCCTCCCTATAGTGGACGCTGCCATCTCTTCTGTGAACAAATCCCTGACATGTCCAGTGGACAATGTACAGATGTTTAAGGATCCAACAGATAAAAAGTTGGAAACCTTATTAAAGACTGCTTTTTCTACAGCCGGTGCTGTAACTCGGCCTGCAGTGGCAGCCATTGGCGTCTGTCAAGCTTTGAAGGACTAGATAAAACTGGTTTTAAAAGACATACCAGCTCAGCAGGCTCATGATCTGGCGGATCTGCCTAGGGCTTTATGTTTTGCAGTTGACGCCATTAAAGATTCAATACATCAGGCCTCCCGCCTTACGCTGTTGTTGGTACACAAGCGTAGACTTCTATGGCTAAAGAACTGGTCAGCCGAGAGGCCTTGTAAAAAGCTCCTGGCTGGATTTCCATTCCATGGGGAGCGGTTATTTAGTGAAGACTTGGATAAGTACATCCAGAAGATCTCCAGTGGGAAGAGTACCCTTTTATCTGTTAAGAGAAAGTTCAGGGGTCCTTCCTTCAGACGACCTACCTCTCCAGTACCAGGAACTTCAGCCTCTAAGCAGTTCCGACGGCCTCCCCGATCAAATCTTGGAGGGAGAACTCACAGGCAGGCACAGGGTAATAAAAAACCCTGGAATTGAAGGGGTACTAAACCAGCCCCCAAGTCGGCCCTATGAAGGGTCGCCCCCACTCAAACGAGTGGGCGGAAGGCTTCAGTTGTTCTCAGGGGCTTGGCGAGAGACGATCCGGGACAGATGGGCTCTCTCCACGGTGTCCTTGGGATACAAGTTGGAGTTACAGGAATTTCCTCCCCCTCGGTTTTTAACATCAAACGTCTCAAGAGATCCGCTAAAAAGAAAATCTCTCCTTTTGGCGTTAGACCGGCTATTATCCCAAGGGGTAATTGTGGAGGTTACGGGAAAAGAACAGGGGTTGGGGTTTTACTCAAACCACTTCACAATTCCAAAGCCTAACGGAGACGTAAGACCCATACTAGATCTCAAGGGTCTAAACAAGTTCCTAATCGTCAGGTCATTCCGTATGGAATCAATTCGGTCAGTAGCCTCCACCCTGCAAGGGGGAGAATGGTTGGCGTCCATCGATATCAGGGACACTTATTTACACGTTCCTATTTTCCCCGGTCATCAAAAGCTTCTACGCTTTGCGGTGGAACAATGCCATTATCAGTTCGTGGCCCGACCCTTCGGGTCCCTCTGTTGGCCAATTTAAAGTGGAGGTGCAGCCAAAAAAAAAAAAAGTCAGCAGCTACTAACAGTGTAGCTGCTGACTTTTAATAAGGACACTTACCTGTCCTACTCGCCCGCGATGTCGGTCCCGCCACGGCGATTGATTGTTGCTGGCAGCTCCCGGCTCCTCCATCCTGACTAAGGGAAACAGGCAGTGAAGACTTACGGCTTCACTGCCCGTTTCCTACTGCCATTCGCACGGCGCTTTGTGAATGGGCGGCTTGCTTCCTGGGATACACACAGTTCCCAGAAGGCAGCGCGCCCCATTCACAAGAAGATGAAGCGGAAGGAGACCCACCGCGGACGAGAAGAGGCACATTAGAGGCAGATTAGGGGACTTCCGCATAGCAACAGGCATTTAGGGTGAGTATAATTTTTTTTTTTTTTTTAAGGATTTTTAATGTAAACATTTTTTCAGGGTGGACCTCCGCTTTAAGAACTCGAGGGATATCAATAATGGCCTACTTGGATGATCTTTTGATAATAGATCACTCAGTTTCCAACCTAAAGGCTGCTGTACGCAACACGGTAGAATACCTGGAATCCCGGGGCTGCGTCCTGAACCTGGACAAATCAGCATTACAACCAGTAAAAAGACTGGATTACTCATAGACACAGACCAAAGAAAGATTCTTCTGCCTCAGGCAAAAATCTCTTCCTTAAGGGAGCTAATCCAAGCGGTCTGTGCAAAAAGACAGCCATCCATTCGTCTTTGCATGCGGTTGCTGGGAAAGATGGTGGCCTCATTCGAAGCAGTTCCTTACGCCCAATTCCATTCAAGGAAATTGCAGAACGCTATCCTATCCGCCTGGAACAAAAAAAGTTCAAGCCCTAGACTTCCCAATGTCCCTGACGTCGTCTGTACACAGGAGTCTATGTTGGTGGTTGGTACCCCAAAATCTACAAAAGGGAAAGTCGTTCATTCCAATCTCTTGGAGAGTGGTAACTACAGATGCCAGTCTTCTAGGCTGGGGGGCGATACTGGAGCAATGGTCACTTCAGGGAAAATGGTCGGATATCGAGAAGGCCTTGCCCATCAACCTGCTGGAAATTTGGGGGGGCACGTTTGGCCCTGGAAGCATGGACATCCAAGCTACGTGGTTCCCCTATCAGGATCCAATCAGACAATGCCACAGCTGTACATCAATCAGGCATACATCAATCACCAAGGGGGCACCAAGAGTGGTGCGGCCCAGAAGGAGGTGAATCATGTCGTACGTGCTGGACGTGACCGCGCAGAACAACGACGAGATTTGGAATTGACAGTGTGTATGCAAGGAAAGCTTGATGAGAATCTCGTCAAGCTTGACAAGAATCTCGTCGAGAAAAACGATGGGTTTTTTACGACGAGAAACTCGGTCGTGTGTACGAGGCTTCAGGCTCAGAAATACAGCAAGGAAGTGTTTGACAGGAGGAGGAGAGGGGAGCTCAACCTAGCACCTGGGGACCAAGTCTGGCTGTCTACCCTGAACCTGAAACTGGCATGCCCATCTAAGAAGTTGGGCCCTAAGTTCGTGGGTCCCTTCCAAGTAACGAGGAAGATCAACGAGGTGGCCTACGAATTAAAACTACCAGAGTCCTTTCGGATTCATCCAGTTTTTCATGTGGCCCTACTCAAACCTGCAGTCCCAGACCCCTTCACCAACCGAACCACTGGTCCCCCTGAACCAGTGCTCATCAATGAGGAGGAAGAGTTTAAAGTGGAGTCCATCCTGGATTGCAGGAAGAGATGCAACCAGATTCAGTACCTGGTGAAGTGGAAGGGCTACGGCCCAGAGGAAAACTCATGGGAACCAGAAACTAATGTCCATGCTGGAAGGCTGATCAGAGACTTTAAAAGGTCTCACCCAAACAGGTTGGCCCGGCTGGGCATTCGGAGGCTGCCCCTTGGGGGGGGGGAAATGTCAGGAAAGGCATTTCCGTAATCTGCCTAGCAACGGCAGTGTCAGGAGAATGCCTGTGCTTGGTTGCGTTAGCGCAACCGGCGGGCGCACGGGTGCGCGATGACAGCGCTTGGCGCCAGAATTTGTCATTTAAACGCCTCAGACACTCTGCTCCTTGCTGTCCGGTCTACAGCGTTCCTGAGACCCCTGCTATCTGACTCCTGATCTTGAAAACCTGCTATCCGACCTGGCTCGTCTCTGACTACCCTTGATTGCTGCCTGTCTTGATCCCGGCCTATCCTCGGATTACCCCTCAACCTGGTTGCTGCCCACCTGATGAACTGACCCAGCCTGGACTCGACCATTCGTGCCTCCCTGCTGCTGCAACCAGTTCTGGACTACAGAGCACCTCCCTGTTGTTGCAACCAGTTCTGGACTACAGAGCACCTCCCTGCTGTTGCAAACCAGTTCTGGACTACGGTGCACCTCCCTGCTGTTGCAACCAGTTCTGGACTACGGTACACCTCCCTGCTGTTGCAAACCAGTTCTGGACTACGCTGCGCCTCCCTGCTGTCGCAACCAGTCCCGGACTATAGTGCACCTCCCTGCTGCTGCTGACCAGCTCCGGACTACCGTGCACCTCCCTGCTGCTGCTAACTAGCCCTGCACTACAGTGCACCTCCCAGCTGCTGCAAGCCTGCTCTGGACTACAGTGCACCACCCGTTGCTGCATCAGCCCTCTACTCAGCTTACCTGCCAGGCATTTGTGCCCCTTTGTCCTCTTGAGCTCCTGTCTGCTCTATCAGGGGTTCTTGAGCCAGAAGCTTACGAGAGGCCGCTCCCTGCATGTTGGGCTCCACTACCAGGTACGTGACAGGCTTCCTCTGCGGTATCCTCCCATGAAATCCATTCTTGTATGAAATCCATTCTTGTTTAGTGTTTTACGTATAGTAGATTCGCTAACAGGGATGTTAGCATATGCCAGAGACTTTTGTAAGTCTTTAGCTGACACTCTAGGATTCTTCTTCACCTCATTGAGCAGTCTGTGCTGTGCTCTTGCGGTCATCTTTACAGGACGCCCACTCCTAGGAAGAGTAGCAGCAGTGCTGAACTTTCTCCATTTATAGACAATTTGTCTTACCGTGGACTGATGAACAGCAAGGCTTTTGGAGATGCTTTTAAAACCCTTTCAAGCTTTATGCAAGTCAACAATTCTTAATCGTACGTTTTCTGAGAGCTCTTTTGTGCGAGGCATCATTCATATCAGGCAATGCTTCTTGTGAAAAGCAAGCCCAGAGATGGTGTGTGTCTTTTATAGGGCAGGGCAGCTGTAACCAACACCTCCAATCTCATCTCATTGATTGGACTCCAGTTGGCTGACACCTCACTCCAATTAGCTCTTGGAGATCTCATTAGTCTAGGGGTTCACATACTTTTTCCACCTGCACTGTGAATGTTTACATGGTGTGTTCAAGAAAAACATGGTAATATTTAATTATTTGTGTGTTATTAGTTTAAGCAGACTGTGATTGTCTATTGTTGTGACTTAGATGAAGATCAGATCACATTTTATGACCAATTTGTGCAGAAATCATATCCGAAATATTGCCTCCTAGTGTTGGTCTTTGCAGGAACCTCAAAATTACCATAATCATATTAACCCGATATTAGTCACCATACTAATATCGTATTACCACGTGACACTGCGGTACCTTAAAAATGGTCATAGGCCTCAAGCCGATCAGCTACTCAGAGACGACCACTGACCGCAGTGCCCCCATTATCCAACTCATCCAGCTAAACTCCTGTTAGCTGGAATCCACCCTCAGAACCCATACCACCGATAGGTCCTGACCACTTGCTTTTTTGAGGTACTTCCTTCTCCCGCAAAGACCAAACACCCGCCACAGCACCCAAGGGAAAACACCTTTACCCTTTGGTGCCCCTCCAAACCCTAAGGGCTCGTTGGATCCCATCCTGCAAACCCAAAGTCCATAAGTCAGTCCCCACATCGTTCAGTTGGACCCCATCCCTCCGTAGATACCGCCATGTATCCACCTCCAGTTCGAAATGTCAAACCACCAACCCCCCATTCCGTACCACAAACCTGCCCATGTCCCGGTTAATTTTTCTCCTAGCCCTATTAATGCCATCCACGGACCTCGCTCCCCTCCACTCTGACCTTACCACCATGTCTGACCAGACAATGATCATGTCCGGGAATGACATCCTGAGCCGAATGAAATCAAATTTCATATCTTTTAGAACTTCTAACATGGACCTAAAGCCCAGGTCATTGCCACCTACGTGCAGTACCAAAACGTCAGGTGGCCTGTCCAAACGAGCAAAACGGTGCACCTCCGGAACCATCTTACTCCATAACATTCCTGGAACTCCCAGCCAGCGGACACACGCCTCCGGTCTTGGGAATCCCAACTGCCGACCCTCATGTCGAACATCGGCTCTCTTAGCCCCCCAGAATACAAACGAATGGCCCAGTATCCAGACCAACGCCTGCATTTGACCTGTAAGTGAAATAAGAACAAAATCCCCCATGAAAATCTCCCAGCTTGCTTATACATATACACACAGCAGCCCGAAAAGAACCCCAAACAACACCTAACAACACCCCATGGCTTGTATACCCACATTATTCCAGACCCACCATTAGCTGCGGGCATACGTATGACCGGAACCTCCTGGATTCCTACCGGCCTATCTTCTTAACCGCCTCATCATCCATCCCACATCTGGCCGCCTCCGTAGCTGCCCCTATCCTAAACGAGTGCGAGGAAAACTCTTTTTCCCGGAGTCCCAAAGCCCGAAGGGACCTCTGGAACACCACAATGAACTGATACCTTGAAAGTGGGATCCCATCCTCGTGTACCAAAAAGGAACCCTCACAGGACGGGCGAACCTCCAAGTACCCTTTAACAGCCTTTACCGGGCACAACAGGGAACCCGGGACCGAAAAGACCTGGACCAACTTACCTCTGCCCATCTGGTCTGTCTTAGACCTCCTCAGTACCAGAGACACCCCTTGCTCCGACCAGCCCACCTCGCTAGCCCGCAATCCCCCGTGCACTGTTCTGGACGGGCTTACCAACTCACCTATCCTGAATGCTCCAAAGAATGGCAATGAGAATGCCACTGTGAACAACTGAACTTCGTATGGGGATGAACATAGGCCCTGCAACTGCCCCATGATCCCGCCCAATAGAGTAAACGATACAGGTCGTCTGACATCCGGTTTCTGACCCCCCCCGACCGTATCCCTTGAGTGCCTGACGCACCCAAAAATCTTTTGTAAAATCAGGACAACCCTGCCATTTGAACAGAAAGGCCATTCCTGCCATCTTCTTACCCAAACTGGACCTGGACACGCGGGCCTCCATGTTCCTAGCCAGGAAATACAGCACCAATAACCTGACATTGGGACCCACCGTGTCAGCTCCAGCTTCGCGAACCATCTCTTTCCATTCCAGCCACACCTTCTCATACGCCACCCATGTGCCTGTACTTACCGATTTTCTGATCCAACCTGACACTATTCCAACGGAATCTTCCACAGCCAGCCTGGACAAGGGACCCCAAGTTGCTCCGCCTCCGGTGCCAACTCTCGGAACCTGTCCCACTGAAAACGAGACAGCGCATCAGCTATGACATTGTCCACCCCCGGAAGGTGCACTGCATATACAAACACATTGAGCTGCAAGCATCTCAACACCAGATGGCGCAGCAGCCGCACCACCGGGGGGGAGGATGCCGACACCCTGTTGATGACTTGTACTACCCCCAGGTTGTCCCCATGAAAACGCACTTTCAGATCCCTGAAACACGCCCCCCACAACTCCACCGCCAGCACCACCGGGAACAGTTCCAACAGGCCCAAATTCTTGGTGAAAAACAGCCTCAATTCAAGACTGCGGCCATGGGCTCGCACTCCACCTGCCCTGAAAGAAAGCCCCAAAACCAGACCCCCCAGCCGCATCTGTGTACAGTTCTAAATCAAAATTGCTAATAGGGCCAGACATCCATAACACTCTCCCATTGAAAGACTCCAGGAATGAATGCCAAACCCGCAAGTCCGCCTTGTGTTCTCTACCCAAACTCACAAAGTGCGTGGGGGACCGTACCCCAGCCGTGCTAGCCGACAGCCGTCTGCAAAACACCCTGCCCATTGGCAGAATGCAACACGCAAAATTGAGCTTTCCCAGTAGCGACTGTAACACCCTAAGCTGCACCTTCCTTACCCCCATCATGACCTTCAGCTCAGTCTTGAGTGACTCCAATTTGTCCAATGGTAGGCGGCACTCCATGGCCTCCGAGTCCAGGACAATGTCCAAAAACTTGATAACCGTGCGAGGTCCCTCCGTTTTGTCAGGTGCCAATGGTATCCCAAACCGCTCTGCAATGTGCTCCAATGTGGCCAGGAGCACAGCGCAGATTCTGGATGAGGCCGGACCCACGCAAAGGAAATCGTCCAAGTAGTGAATGATTGAATTCACCCCTGACACATCCCTGACCACCCATTCCACAAACGAGCTGAACTGTTCGAACAATGCGCACAATATGGAGCATCCCATAGGCAGCACTTATCCACATAGAACTCATTGTCCCACTGACATCCAAGGAGGTGAAAACTATCCGGGTGAACCGGCAACAATCTAAAAGCCGCCTCTATGTCGGTTTTTGCCATCAGCGCCCCCTGGCCATATCGTCTAACCCATCCTACCGCAGCATCAAAGGAAGTGTAACTGACTGTACATTAGGGATGAGCCGAACACCCCCGGGTTCGGTTCGCACCAGAACCCGCGAACGGACCGAAAGTTCGCACGAACGTTAGAACCCTATTAAATACAATGGATGCGAACGTCCAAAATCTAAAGTGCTAATTATAACGACTATTATGCATGTTATTGTCCTAAAAAGGGTTTGGGAACCCGGGTTCTTCACCAGGGGACATGTATCAATGCAAAAAAAAGTTTTAAAAACTGCCGTTTTTCGGGAGCAGTCATTTTAATGATGCATAAAGTGAAAAAAAAAAAAAGTCAAATATTCCTTTAAATATCGTACCTGGGAGGTGTCTAAAGTATGCCTGTAAAGTGCCACGTGTTTTCCGTGTTTAGAACTGTCCCTGCACAAAATTACATTTCTAAAGGAAAAAAAGCCATTTAAAACTGCTTGCGGCTTTAATGTAATGTCTGGTCCCGGTAATATGAATGAAAATCTTTAAGAAAAATGGCATAGCTACCCCATCACCTCCCCCCTACCCCAGCCCATTACCCCCCTTTGGGTCTTGTATGGATATTAAGGGGAACCCCGCACACAAAATAAAAAAGGCCCTATATACTCTGAACAGCCGTATACAGGCGCTGCATACAAGACAGGGACTGTAGGTTTGTTCTTATGTAGAATCTGTTTGTAATTTTGAACAGGTACATTGTTTAAGTGTAGCTCCAGCCCAAAAATCTATTTTTAAGCTTTTTGGAAAACATAGGGAAGGGTTATCACCCCTGTAACATTTGTTTTGCTGTCAGTGCAGTGTGCACCTATTCAGAACAGTTCACCTCACTTTCCGTCCTAATGACAAATGTTTTTTGAAAATTTGGGGTTTTTATTGAAACAAGAATTGGTGATAAAGCATCAGTGGAGAGGAGACACTTTTTTCCCATATTAACTCTTACAGGAGAGAATTTGCCTTCCTAGGGGTAGATTTCCTCTCACTTCCTGTTGTCTCCTTCCGTTTGCAAGTAGGATGTTTGAAAGTAGGGGCCTGCCCTATATACTCTGCTGAAATTTGCCCCTTACATGTTGGTGTTGCCACAACACTGTAAGCCCTCACAGTTAATCTTGGTGGGCGCATGAATGGGCCCTGCTGTGAATTATTAGATCAAGAATTGTAATTGCATGCCCCTGTTGAACAGGGGCTGAAAAATTGGGCCTTTGGTGGTGGTGTTGACACAACACTGTAAGCCCTCACAGTTACTTTTGGTGGGCGCATGAATGGGCCCTGCTGTGAATTATTAGATCAAGAATTGTAATTGCATGCCCCTGTTGAACAGGGGCTGAAAAATTGGGCCTTTGGTGGTGGTGGTGTTGACACAACACTGTAAGCCCTCACAGTTACTCTTGGTGGGCGCATGAATGGGCCCTGCTGTGAATTATTAGATCAAGAATTGTAATTGCATGCCCCTGTTGAACAGGGGCTGAAAAATTGGGCCTTTGGTGGTGATGGTGGTGGTGTTGACACAACACTGTAAGCCCACACAGTTACTCTTGGTGGGCGCAGGAATGGGCCCTGCTGTGAATTATTAGATCAAGAGTTGTAATTACATGCCCCTGTTAAACAGGGGCAGAAAAATTGGGCCTTAGGCACTGGTGCCACAACACTGTAACCCCTCACAGATACTGTACTTGGAGCACAGCAATGAGCCCTGTTGCAAAGTATTGCATCAAAAATTGTAATTACACTCCCCTGTTAAACATGGGTTGAAAAATTGGGCCTTAGGCACTGGTGCTGGTGCCACGACACTGCAACCTCTCCCGGATACTCTAGTTGGAGTGCAGGAATGAGCCCTGCTGCAAAGCATTGCATAAAAAATTGTAATTACATGCCCCTGTTAAGCAGGGGCTGAAAAATTGGGCCTTAGCCACTGGTGGCGGCACCCAGAAACAAAAATGTTCTTCCAAGCTATCATCATCAATCGGATTATTGAGGAGGAGGAGGATAGTCAGTCAACATAACAGGACAGTCACTCAGCATCAGCATCAGTCTTGAAGGGATGTGACATTTGAAAATAAATTAGTCTGTTATATCAGCTTCAGGTGTTTGGTAGCTGGTGGTGATCCAAGACTGGTTCATCTTTATGAAGTTCAGTCGATCAAGCGAGTCGGTGGACAGGCGCACCCTGTGATCCGTGACAAATCCTCCAGCAGCACTGAATGTGCGTTCTGAAAGAACGCTGGATGCAGGACAGGCCAGTAGCTCAATTGCATACTGTGCAAGCTCTGGCCAGTGATCCATCCTCAAGACCCAGTAAGCCAGAGGATTTTCGGTGGGGAAGGTGTCCAAGTCTGACCTTGCCCCTAGGTATTCCTGCACCATGTATATCAGACGCTGGCGATGGTTGCTGGAACCGATCATACCTTGGGGCTGCGGACTAAAGAATTGTCTGAACGCATCGGTCAGACGGCCACCTTCCCCACCGCTCCTTCTTTGACTGTCCGAAGCCTCAGCAACTCGTTGTCCAGGACCAGGAGTTTGTAACCTCCCAGTCTCTGGGAACGCATTGCACAGACCTTTCTGCAAGGCCTCCCGGAGTTATCTCATCCTCTGCTCCCTCTGCGACGGTAAGATAAGGTCCGCAACCTTACTTTTGTACCGTGGATCAAGGAGAGTGGCCAGCCAGTAATGGTCCCTCTCCTTGATCCGAAGAATACGAGGATCCTTCCGCAGACTTTGCAGGATCAGGGAGGCCATGCAGCGTAGGTTAGCTGAGGCATTCGGTCCGGAGTCCTCTGGGTCACTAAGGACGACATGATCCACAGTCACCTCCTCCCAGCCACATACAAGTCCACGGGTTTCTTGGGACTGTAAATCATCCCTAAAAGACTGCTGCTGATGATGCTGAGTGTCCACCTCCATGCTGACACAATCCTCCTCCTCCTCTTCCTGTGCGATGGGTGGGACAAAAGGAACACTGTCTGGGTAAAGGGGGCCTTGAGAGGCAAGGACGTCCTCCTCTTCCTGCCTCTGTTCTGCCTCAAGTGCCCTGTCCATTATTCCACGCAGCGTATGTTCCAACAGGTGGACAAGAGGTACAGTGTCACTGATGCATGCACCGTCACTGCTCACCATCCTCGTGGCCTCCTCAAATGGTGCCAGGACAGTGCATGCATCCCTGATCATGCCCCACTGGCTTGGTGAAAAAAACCCGAGCTCCCCTGACCCTGTCCTGGTGCCGTAGTCGCACAGGTACTCATTGATGGCCCTCTGCTGCGTGTGCAGCCGCTGCAACATGGCCAATGTTGAGTTCCACCTGGTGGGCATGTCACATATAAGGCGGTTCTTGGGCAGGTGCAACCAACTCCTTTTGCAGCTCAGCCAGGCGAGCACTGGCATTATAAGATCTGCGGAAATGCACACAGACTTTCCTGGCCTGCCTCAGGGCATCCTGTAAGCCCGGGTACCTGCCCAAGAACCGCTGCACCACCAGGTTAAGGACGTGAGCCACACAGGGCACATGGGTCAGTTGTCCCTGTCGGAGGGCGGAGAGGAGGTTGGTGCCATTGTCGCAAACCACCATTCCTGGCTTAAGCTGGCGTGGCGTCAACCACCTCTCGGCCTGCCCCTGCAGAGCAGACAGAACCTCTGCCCCAGTGTGGCTCCTGTCCCCCAAACACACCAGCGTAAGCACGGCATGGCATCTTTTTGCCTGCGTACTTGCGTAGCCCCTTGAACGCCTACGGAGCACCGCTGGTTCCGAGGACAAAGCACAGGAAGAGGCCGTGGAGGAAGAAGAAGAGGAGGGGGTGGAGGAGAGAGGTGTGTCACAACCAGTAGTAGCATATTGGAGGCGTGGCGGCGGAACAACCTCCAACACTACTGCACCTTGTCCTGCATCCTTCCCAGCTGCCAAAAGAGTGACCCAATGGGCCGTGAAAGAAAGGTAACGTCCCTGTCCATGCCTGCTGGACCATGAGTCAGCGGTAATATGCACCTTACCTCTGACCGCCCTGTCCAGCGAGGCCAAGACATTGCCTTCCACATGCCGGTAGAGAGCCGGAATCGCCTTCCGTGAGAAAAAGTGGCGTTTGGGAACCTGCCACTGAGGAACCGCACATTGCACAAACTCACGGAAGGGGGCCGAGTCTACCAACTGAAAAGGCAGCAGTTGAAGCGCTAGCAATTTAGCCAAGCTAGCATTCAACTGCTGGGCATGTGGATTGCTGGGAGTGAACTTCTTTCGATGGTCCAGCAGCTGGGGCAGGGAAATTTGCCTGCTAGAATCGGACGTCGGTGTACTGCTAGCAGAGTGCCCGCAAGTACTTGGCTGTGACACACCTAATTCTACACCTTCATTCCTCTCAGTGCAGGTTTCAGAGAGGACTGAAGGTATAGTGGGGTTGGAGATCCCAGCTGATGCGGTGCAAGGAGAGGTCCGCTTTGTTCTTTGGTGTGGGTCTTTAAGGTAGGCTTGCCAACGAGCTGCATGGCAGGTCAACATATGTCTGGTCAAGCATGTGGTGCCCAAGCGGCTGATGTTTTGGCCACGCAATATACGCTTGAGACATATGTTGCAAACAGCAGCTGTGCGATCTGATGCACTCGACTCAAAAAAGGCCCACACCAAAGAACTTTTTGAATAACGGGCAGAGGCAGCGCCCTGCACAGGCGGAGCTCTGCGGTGTGATTCCGTCGGTGTGCTGCCCTTACGCTGGCCCCCCAAGGGCATCCTGCCTCGTTGGAGATGTCCCTCCTCCTCATCCTCCTCCTCTCTCCTATTAGGCACCCACCTGGAGTCAGTGACCTCATCATCCCCTCCCTCCTCATCACTGGAGCCAATCTGGCAGTATGCTGCAGCTGCTGGAACATGACTGCCAAATTGGTGTCCTTCTTGAGCATCCCCTCTCTCTGCTCTCACGCCTTCCTTCCTTCCTTCCTCTAGCTGGGTATCATCATCAGACCCTTCGAAACGCTGGGCATCCTCCTGGAGCATGTACCCAACACTGTGCTCAAACAGTCCGGGGGACTCCTCAGGAGGACATGGTGGGTCTAGGGAAGGAGTGACTGATGATGACATTGATACCAGGGATGAGGACGCTTTGGCAGCTGCTTTGTCAGTACCCTGAGGCTGGGTGAGAGAGGATGAGGGGGATGAGGAGGGCTTGGACATCCACTCTACCAAGTCTTCGGCATGATGCGGCTCAACACGTCCAGCTGCCGAAAAGAAGGACAAGCGTGTCCCATGGCCACGTGCTGATGGCGATGCACCGCGTCCACGACCAACACTGTTGTCTCTAGACACAGAACCTGCTTGCCCTCTTTTATTGGCTCCTGACTGTCTGCCTCTCCTTGTTTGCCTTCCAGACATTCTAATGGCCTGCAGGGAGATGGGAAAACCAGCAATAAGGCCTAGCTTCAGGAGTATATTTTGCAGGAATCACACTACGCCTGCTGTAAGTGCTGCAAATGCCTGTTGGTGTAACACACTAGATAAACACAGCAATACGGCCTAGCTTCAGGAGTATATTTTGCAGGAATCATACTACGCCTGCTGTAAGTGCTGCAAATGCCTGGTAGTGTAACACACCAGGAAAACACAGCAATACGGGCTAGCTTCAGGTGTATAATGTGCAGGAGGCACACTACGTCCGCTGTAAGTGCTGCAAATGCCTGGTAGTGTAACACACCAGGAAAACACAGCAATACGGGCTAGCTTCAGGTGTTTAATGTGCAGGAGGCTCACTACGTCCGCTGTAAGTGCTACAAATGCCTGGTAGTGTAACACACCAGGAAAACACAGCAATGCGGGCTAGCTTCAGGTGCATAATGTGCAGGAGGCACACTACGTCCGCTGTAAGTGCTGCAAATGCCTGGTAGTGTAACACACCAGGAAAACACAGCAATACGGGCTAGCTTCAGGTGTTTAATGTGTAGGAGGCACACTACGTCCACTGTAAGTTCTGCAAATGCCTGGTAGTGTAACACACCAGGAAAACACAGCAATACGGGCTAGCTTCAGGTGTTTAATGTGCAGGAGGCACACTACGTCCGCTGTAAGTGCTGCAAATGCCTGGTAGTGTAACACACCAGGAAAACACAGCAATACGGGCTAGCTTCAGGTGTTTAATGTGCAGGAGGCACACTACGTCCGCTGTAAGTGCTGCAAATGCCTGGTAGTGTAACACACCAGGAAAACACAGCAAAACGGGCTAGCTTCAGGTGTATAATGTGCAGGAGGCACACTACGTCCGCTGTAAGTGCTGCAAATGCCTGGTAGTGTAACACACCAGGAAAACACAGCAATACGGGCTAGCTTCAGGTGTATAATGTGCAGGAGGCTTAGCAACAATGACACTGACACTGTCCCCTGCCTATCCTTCTCTCTCCCTGCACACAAGGTTTAGCAAAGAATATGACACTGACACTCTCCCTGCCTATCCTTCTCTCTCCCTACACACAAGGTTTAGCAAAGAATATGACACTGATACTCTCCCTGCCTATCCTTCTCTCTCCCTACACACAAGGTTTAGCAAAGAATATGACACTGACACTCTCCCTGCCTATCCTTCTCTGTCCCTACACACAAGGTTTAGCAAAGAATAGATATGACACTGTCCCTGCCTATCCTTCTCTTTCCCTGCTCCGAAACACACTACACGAGGCCGCCGCGCTGGCGGCCTTTTATAGTGTGGGGCGTGTACTAAACCCCCTCAGCTATAATTGGCCACAGGCATCCTGCCTGTGGCCAATCATTGCTCTCCTCGCTGCCGGCGCTGTGATTGGCCAAGCATGCAGGGTCACAGTGCATGCTTGGCCAATCACAGCGCCGGGATTGCACTGCGATGGCGCAGTGTATTGTGGGCCGTTCGCGTCACTCGAATTTGGTGTGAACGGCCCAAATCGTTCGTTGTTTGCCGAACGAGCGAACAGCCGATGTTCGACTCAAACACCGACCTCATCCCTACTGTACATGCTTCCGGATCAATCGCGTCATTGACCGACCTGCCCTTCGGGAAAGACAGGTGGTGAATGAGGCGGAACTTGTTGGGCTCCTTCTTGTGTACCACCCCGAGCGGGGAGACCACCAAGTTCTCCAGGGGAGGGAACTGGAATGGACCACCCATCCAGCCCAAAGCAATCTCCTTGCGCAGCTTTTCTGCGACCACCGCAGGCTGCTGCAAGGCCGATCGCAGATTGCGTGCGATCGGGGGAATAACCTGCAAGGAACACGGAATGCGAAACCCTTCTGAAAACCCTTGCTCCAACAACCTTGCCGCCCCCTTGTCCGGATACCTACCGAGAAACAGCCGCATCCTTTCCACCATCACCGGAGTCCTCCCTTTTTTTCCCAGAGTCCCGACCCGACCCTTGCCTCGCTTAAAGCATCTAGCCTGTGTATGGGAGCCACCGCAACCGGAGCACTCATGCTTGAATCGACAGGACCCCCCAAACTTGCAGGAGCCCTCATTATATTGCCAGCACACCCTTTTTGTTTCCCGGCCGATTGTCCTGGGGAAGAGGTTCCACCGGCCCCCCCTGAAAAAACTGACTAGACGCCCTCGGCGCAGTCATCAACCGCATCCATAAGCTGATGTCCTTATTATCCCATCGCAGATCTGGCCTCACCGCTCTCCTCTGCCTGAATTGTTCATCATATCTGAGCCACCCCGTGCCCCCATACACTCTGTATGCCTCCCCAATAGAGTCCTGATATCCAAATAGCACTGAACAATGCTCCGGGTTCTTTTGACCTATGACACTAGCCATTATAGAGAACGCTTGCAACCAGTTTGCAAACGTCCGAGGGATCAGCCTATACCTCCTCTTTTCCACATCCTCCTTTTTTGAATCATCCGGTTTTACCCTGTCCAGGTTAAACTTCTCCAATGGCAGAAGTGAGAACATCTCCACATACTCACCCTTCCATATCTTTTCCCTCACTTCAGGTTTCAGGTGAAATCCCAGCGGTGCTGCAGCCGCGGGCCCCGCCGTCCCTGTCGGTGGAACCCACGCTGCAGCTGGGCTGACTCCCCCGCCATCCACCTTCTCAAATTGGCTGACCAAGGACTTGATGCCCGCAAGAAACCCCTGCAGCCCATCCATCTGAGCACCTCCCCCATCCGGGAACGTACCCCACCCTGCCTGCCCATCATCTTGACCCAACACTTGTACCGCTAGACCCACACCCACAGCAGGCCTAACCACCTGGCCACCATTCCTAGCATGGCTCCCAGCATAATCAATTAAAAGGGACGAAATCCCACCAGCTGATCCACTCGAATCCACCGCTGCCACCGACCGTCCGGGTCTCCGATCTTCCTCCGAGCTGGCAACCTCCCCCTCTGACAGCATACCAGCCTGCTCTTTACCACCGGACGACAGCTCACCAGGTGACTTGTCCCTGGAAGCCGAGGGGCTAGGACCCGATCTGTCCCACCTCCGCGCACCTGACCCGCACGCCGATTTTTTAGCCGACTTGCCTCCACGCTGTCTCAGCTCACCCGCACCGCCATCATCCCTCACTGGCTCCACACCTCGCTCAGCCTCCTGCACCAGATGTCCGGCCGAGGGGGGGATGCCCGGACACCGCGGCCACCGATAACCCACGCAGGAGCCCTAAACCCGCCGGGAGCCCCCGGGGGGCCGGGCCCGCCTGTTCTGACTCCACGCGCCGCGCAGGACTGTCGGCCGCTCCGGAACTCCCGGTGCAGCCCCCCGCCGAGCTCCAAATCTGAGGGGGATTCCTTCCGGTACCCCCCGCCCTGGGCAATGCGGCGCACTTGGCCAGGGGGCCTGAAGTGGCCCTAGGGGGACTCCCAACCTGCCGCTGAGCTCTAGGGGAGGAGCCTGGTGAGAAGCGCTCCGGGGGCCTGGACCTCCGAGCTCGCCCAGCCTCTCTCCCCGCTGTACCTTGCGATCCGACCGGACTAGAAAGCATCGGCCCCAGAGTCTCCTGGAGCCAATCCTCGCCCCGTGTCGCAGCCTCTGCCCGAAGCTGGGCCAGAAGTTTGTCTACAGAAGACATGCTGCTGCTAGCTGACATGCTGCTGGAAACTTTCAGTTTGTCTACAGAAGACATGCTGCTGGAAACTTTCAGTTTGTCTACAGAAGACATGCTGCTGGAAACTTTCAGTTTGTCTACAGAAGACATGCTGCTGCTAGCTGACATGCTGCTGGAAACTTTCACCTGCGCTGTGTTAACTCAGAGGGGCGGGGACTCCCCTTTATCTAGCCTTCTCCCCTCCCCTCCATATTTCCATTAGCCAATCATTAATCCCCTCTCATTTCATACCCTGTTCACTCAGTCATGCCCAGCCCTTCGCCTATGGCATTCTGTCTTTTTGCTCCAGGCTTTTCTTATCATTCCAAAGGGGTTCATATACTTTTTTTGCAACCGTATCTATCTATATATATATATATATATATATATATATATATATATATATATATACATATATATTTACATATTTATTGTGGGAGATTAGCTCGTGGGGATCACCTTTTCTGGAAATTAAGGTAAGCGAACAGGCAGTTTCTTTAAAATATGGCGGGCTGACAGCTTTATTTAGAAGAGGTTTGCAAAGTCATAAAAACAAACAAAAAACAGTAAAGTAAACCCTTGCGTCCGGCGCTAAACTAAACAGTAGACTCCTCTCTATACGGTGTGGGGCTGGTCCCCATCACCCACAAAACATGGGGTAAAGCAAACATTATTTTTAAAACAAACAGAGCTCCTCTCTCTCAGATTCCCTCCTGAGTCTGCTGTGGACTCAGTTCCTGCTCATTTAAAGTCCACATGAGCGTGAACTCAAGTGGACCACAACACCCGGACCGGAACCAAGCCTGCCACAGAGGCTGGAAAAATCCAGGCCGGATTCTGGTTCTGTCTCTTACAATAGACCGCATGCGAGATGAAATATACTGATTGACCATTACCTCACCTCACATACCGTCACATATCCTCCCCCTTTGCTCAAGCCCCTGCGGCTGAGCAATTGTCCCAAGCATACAGTGCATACGGGAGAGGGCATCTGTGTATTTTTGGAGCCTGCCCGGCCTATACTCTACCGTAAACTTAAAGGGCTGTAAAGCCAGGAACCATCTTGTCACGCGCCCATTTTTCTCCCTGTTGTCACATATCCACTTTAGGGGAGCATGGACGATGACCAGCTTAAATGACCTCCCCAACAATACTTCAGGGAGTCTAAGGCCCATTTAATAGCGGGACACTCCTTTTCGACAATGGCATAGTTTTTTTCATGCTTGTTCAGTTTCCGGCTCAGGTATACCAGCATGTGCTCCTCACCATCTCGGTTCTAGGATAGTACAGCCCCTAGGCCCACCTCAGAGGCGTCCCCCTGTACCACATACCCCCTTGTGAAGTTACATAGTTAGTCAGGTTGAAAAAAGACAAAGTCCATCCAGTTCAACCATAAAAAAAAAAAAAAAAATATTGTACAATCCCATATACCCAATTCTATACCCACAGTTGATCCAGAGGAGGGCAAAAAAAAACAGCAGAGCATGATCCAATTTGCTACAGCAGGGGAAAAAATTCCTTCCTGATCCCCCGAGAGGCAATTGGATTTACCCTGGATCAATTTTACCTATAAATGTTAGTACTCAGTTATATTATGTACTTTTAGGAAAGTATCCAGGCCTTTCTTAAAGCAATCTACTGAGCTGGCCAGAACCACCTCTGCAGGGAGTCTGTTCCACATTTTCACAGCTCTTACTGTGAAGAAACCTTTCCGTAGTTGGAGATTAAATCTTTTTTCCTCTAGACGTAAAGAGTGCCCCCTTGTCCTCTGTGTTAACTGTAAAGTGAATAAATCAACACCAAGTTCACTATATGGACCCCTTATATATTTGTACATGTTAATCATATCCCCCCTTATTCTCCTCTTCTCAAGAGTGAATAAATTCAGTTAATCTAATCTTTCCACATAGCTGAGCTCCTCCATGCCTCTTATCAGTTTGGTTGCCCTTCTCTGCACTCTCTCCAGTTCCCCGATATCCTTTTTGAGAACTGGTGCCCAAAACTGAACTGCATATTCCAGATGAGGTCTTACTAATGATTTGTACAGGGGCAAAATGATATCTCTCTCTCTGGAGTCCATACCTCTCTTAATACAAGAAAGGACTTTGCTCACTTTGGAAACCGCAGCTTGGCATTGCATGCCATTATTGAGCTTATGATCTACCAAAACCCCCAGATCCTTCTCCACTACGGACCCCCCCAGTTGTACTCCCCCTAGTATGTATGATGTATTCATATTCTTAGCCCCCAAGTGCATAACTTTACATTTATCAACATTAAACCTCATCTGCCACATAGTTGCCCAATTAGACAGTGCATCGAGGTCGGCTTGTAATTTGGAGACATCCTGTAAGGACGTTATTCCACTGCATAGCTTGGTGTCATCTGCAAAGACAGAAATGTTACCTTTGATACCAGACCCAATATCATTTATAAATATATTAAAAAGTCTGGTGTCAATAGCACCGGTAGTTCACAAAGGGCCTGCTTTAATTACTGAAAAGCCTCCTCAGCTTCAGGATTCCATTTGACCATGACCGACCCTCTACCCTTCGTCAGGTCGGTCAGAGGGGCGGCAATGGTGGCAAAGTTGGGTATAACGTAATGCCCAGGAAAGCCCAAACTTGTTTTTTGTTTACCGGTTGGGGCCATTTTTGAATTGCCTCAATCTTATTGGTCTGAGGATTGACAAGTCCCCAAGGTATTTGGCCTCCTCCAGGCCTATGGCACACTTTTTTGTGTTGGCCGTGAGACCTTCTTCCCTAAGGGAATCTACTACTGCTTGTACTCGGGGCAGGTGTGAGTCCCAATCTGGGCTGTGGATGACCACATTGTCCAAATAAGCGGCTGCGTACGGGCGATGTTGTATTAAAGTTTTGTCCATCATTCGCTGGAATGATGCAGGGGCCCCATGCAGACCAAAAGGCACGCGCTTGTACTGAAACGAGCCCTCAGGAGTGGAAAAGGCCGTCTTCTCCTTGGCTGAATCAGTTAGCGGTATTTGCCAATAGCCTTTCGTTAGGTCTAGGGTTGTTATGTAGTAAGCATGTCCCAACCTGTCCACCAGTTCGTTGACCCTAGGCATTGGGTATGCATCGAACTTGGACACACTGTTGAGTTTCCTAAAGTCATTACAAAACCTAATAGTGCCATCAGGTTTTGGGACCAGCAATATGGGGCTCGACCAATCACTGTGGGACTCTTCTATCACGTCCAACTCTAACATATTTTTGATTTCCTTCGCGACTGCCTCTCGCCTGGCCTCTGGGATTCTATATGGCTTTACATTTACGCAAACCCCAGGTTCCATCACTATATCATGCTGAATCACTTTGGTCAGTCTGGGTAAGTTGAAGAAAAAGTTTCTATTTTTGTACACAAACGCCCTAACGTTACTTTGTCGTGCCACATACAGGGAATCTGTTATGGGGACGTCAGGAGTCACCAGTACCCGGTCTGTTGGAGGTGGAGATGCGGCCAGTAAAGTCTCTCTGTCCTTCCAGGGCTTTAAGAGATTCACATAAAAAATTTGGTGTGGTTTCCTTTTCCCTGGCTGGTAGACTTTGTAGTTTACCTCCCTCACCCTTTCGACAACGTCAAAGGGACCCTGCCACTTGGCTAGGAACTTACATTCCACAGTGGGAACCAGTACCGACACTCTGTCCCCGGGGCTGAAAGTACGGACCTTGGCACCCCGATCATAGACCCTCCTCTGGGCCTCCTGTGCTCGCTCCATATGTTCTCGTACCAGGGACAGGACAGCTGCAATTCGATCCTGCATCAAGGAGACATGCTCTATGATGCTTCTATATGGTATGGCCTCTACTTCCCACGTTTCTTTGGCGAAATCCAGCAGCCCCCTGGGATGTCTACCATACAAGAGCTCAAAGGGGGAATAGCCTGTGGATGCCTGCGGAACCTCATGTATGGCAAACATGAGATATGGTAGCAAAAATCCCAGTTTCTCCCATCTTTGTCGACCACCTTTTTCAGCATACTTTTCAACGTTTTATTAAATCTTTCCACAAGACCATACGTTTGGGGGTGGTAGACAGAGGTAAAGAGATGGGAGATTTTGTATAACTTACACAGTTCTTTGGTAACCCTGGACATAAATGGGGTGCCCTGATCGGTTAAGACCTCTTTTGGGATCCCCACTTGACTAAACAATTGGACTAACTCACTTGACGATAGCCTTAGCGGAGGTATGGCCTCAGGATAGCGTGTCGCATAGTCCAGGATTACGAAAATATGCTGGTGACCCCGGGCAGACTTCACTAACGGCCACACCAGGTCCATGCTAATCCTCTCAAAAGGGACCTTGACTATTGGTAGAGGGACAGGGGGACTGCGAAAATGGGGCAACGGTGACGACATTTGGCACGCGGGGCACGATTCACAGTACTCCCTGATATCTGCATACAACCCGGGCCAGAAAAATCTCTGGGCGATCCTCTCCCTGGTCTTTTCGATACCGAGATGTCCCCCCATTACATGACCATGGGCTAGGTCTAGCACCACTCTACGGAAGGGTTTGGGAACCAGTAGCTATTCTACCTATTACTCTCCCCATTTTACCACCTGATACAGTAAATTGTTTTTAAGGGTCATGTAGGGGAAAGGCACCCCCCTTAGGATTTACCAGTTCCCCATCCACCATCTTAATGTTTTCTCTGGCTCTCATGAGGGTGGCATCTCACAGTTGCTCAGTACAGAAATCCTCTCTCCTGACCTCCAAGTCGGGTACCACATTCTGGCTACTCATTATCAGGGTCAGAGATGTTCTCCTGTTCGTTACCCTAGGGCTGGGAGCTAGCTTCCGTGTGTCCTCCGGCTCCCCAGCCATGACAGGGAAAGGAAGAGGATCTCCGACTTCCTCGATCCCCCAACAGCATCCCCTTCCCTTTGGCAAAAAGGGTCTGGTAAGAGTTCCCGTGCTTCCCCAGCAGGGAAGCTCTATCTACCAGCCTCCCTTTGCTCTCCCATTAACTCCAAAAATGGGGAAAATCTCTCCCCACTAAAGCTTCATGAAGCAGTGAAGGTACCACCCCCACTGAATGTGTTACACTGCCCCACCTGGTATCAACATCAACCACCGCTGACTGATAGTCCTGAGTGTCCCCATGGATGCAAATGACCCCAATAGTACTGGGGTGTAGTTTTGTGGGGTGTACACAATCATTTCTGACTAGGATCACCACACTACCAGAGTCTAGCAGGGCTGTGAGTGGCTTTTCATCCACTGAAATAACACACATTTGTTTTTCAATGTGACCTGTGCAAACCGAGATATGCGTCTTTTCATATAAGCATAATAGCATTGCTTAGGTTCATCATTTATGGCTTAAGGGCGCTGAGGCAGAGGAGAAGATAACTTCAGGTGCTCACACAGGACAGCCCTGAGCATGAAGTTCCTAACAGGCTTCCTTCCCTTCCGGCAGGAAACACAAAAAGCTGAAGGGGAAGGCCTGGAGGACTGCCTTAAAACAATATGGGTAAGCATGTTTCCTGTCCCGGAGGGAGGAGCCCCATGTCTCAGAGGCTGTCCTGGAAGACGATCAGAGAAACAATGGCTTTGTGTAATTGTTTCAGAGCTCAATTTTTTATGATCCGTGGGTATGTCATCTGGTCCAGGTGCTTTTTTCACCTTTATTCAGTTTTTATCTATTTCTGGACCATATCAATTTTGAGCCACTGTGGATCATTTGGGGCTATGTCAATACCATCCACATTATGGACATGAGCCCCCCTATACTCCTTTCTACACACAGAGCTGAAGAAGGTATTTAATACATTTGCCTTCTCTTTGTCCTCCTCAGTCACCCATTCTAGGTTATTTTGTCTCATGCTCTCAGATCTGTCCTTTTTACTATTAATATATTTGAAGAATATATTACTATTCTTTTTTTTCCCTTCATATTTTATAAAAGCTATTTTCTTCTTATTATTTCTAGCTTTTTTTATTTATTTGCCCGTGAGCCATGTTGCCTTATGAGGAATTTTATGAGTAATCTCCATTGGCAACTGGGAATATCTGTACATAGATGTATATATAAGTTAGAATAAGGAATGTGTAGTATGAAATATGTGTATCTGTAAGGGTTAACCTAGCTGACAAGCTGGGCTTGAGAAAATCGAATTACCAGTCCCCTTTTGATGTGCATGAATGCTGGATGACAAGGTGCTGAGGAGTAGTTTGGTCTGTATATGTAAATTAGTATTCAAACAAACCAGGAAGAGATCGCATCTGAAACCGGTAGGCTATGCGGCACTGCCTTCATTAGCTAGATAAAGGCATGTGTATTCTCCCATGTTAACGAACCAATATCCATTTAAGGGGTAATTTGTCACAGCTAGTTCCATGTATAGCTAAGTGCCCCATTCAAGGGAAGTTAACGACCTTCGGTTTAATTAATTTATCTTCAAATCTAATTATTACTAAACTCCAGTAAGGAGGGGACTAGTGAGGGAAATTAATATAACGCCCGGAGGGAGGAGAGAGCTAACAGTAACCAATCGTAATGGCCCTGTTTTAGTCAATGGGAGAGAGGCCCATATAAGGAGAACCCCCATCAATAGAAGTGAGAGATGAGATGACCTGGACCCAGACCCAGGAGTCGTTATTATAGGTAATTATCAGACCATCTCCCAGCACTTACAGTATACTTGCGTTGTCATATGTTTTTCTGTTTTATATGTGTAGTGTGATGTACATGCTTTGTATTTGAAATTAATATTTACTCCCTTGCTTAAAGACTGTAAATGTTTGCGGTGTATTATATAGTGTGAGGGGGTTAGCTCGGCAGCGGGTGTGTGAGACCCCCTGGAAGGGTTCACCACACAAAATTAGGCACAGCAGACAGTGGTTGGAGAAAACAAAAGGGCGTGGTTTTATTTGAACTATATACAGACAAAAAAATATAGCAGAAAACAAAAGAAACAGGAAAAGTAATCCGGGTCAACTTGACCGCTCACTACACACGTTGGTGTCCCTAACTAACAACTGGGTACAGCCTTGTGCTGTCCCTAGCTCCCTGCTTTTAGAAGTTCTTAGCAATAACCACACAGGCTTTGGCTCACCGCACAGAGATTAAACTCCCCAGACTATCCAAACAGATCTGGTTCCAGGTTGGAGCATCTCCCTTAGCATGCTGGGAGTTCTTGTAGAGGCCCTAATGAGCCCACTTACTTCAGCTGGGCTCATTAACTCTTCCCCTGGGGGGGTGCTGCCGTGGCGAATTGAGAAACGGGGGGAGGGGGCTGCCGCAAATTGAGAGGGGGGGGGGTGCCAGGGGGTTTGGGTGCTGACGAACACAGAAAAAACAGGAGAGAAAAAAAACAAGAAAAGGAGGGTTTCCATCCAGGGCCCTGGGGACCTCCGGGCCTCTGGGGACCTCTGGGCCCCTTACAAAAAAATTAATTAAAAAAATAAAAAAATTATAAAAAAAAGGGAGGTTTCCATCCGGGGCCCTGGGGACCTCCGGGCCTCTGGGGACCTCTGGGCCCCTTACAAAAAAAAATTAAATAAATTAAATAAATAAATAAAAAATAAATAAATAAAAAAATGTATAAAAAAAATTATAAAAATAAAATAAAAAAGTGAGGTTTCCATCCGGGGCCCTGGGGACCTCTGAGCCTTTGGGGACCTCTGGGCCCCTTACAAAAAAATAAATAAAATAAAAATAAATTAAATAAAATAAATAAATAAAAAAACAAATTAAATTAAAAAATTAATAATAAAAACAAATTATATATTTTTTAAAAAAAAGGGGGGTTGACATTCGGGGCCCTGGGGAACTCCGGGACCCTGGGGACCTCTGGGCCCCTTACAAAAAAAAGGGGGGCCATCCGGGCCCCTGGGGACCTCCGGGCCCCTTACAGGTGTACTCCACCTAGTGGTATAAATTGGCATAAAGCCTGAATCTAGGACATATATATCTTCCATCCTGGATGCAACCTGGTGATTTTACCTGCCTGCTGTCACAATAGACAAATAAACAATTCTCTAATAAATGCTTATTATATTGAAGCTTTCACTTCTAGTCAAAAGAACTCTTATTTAACCCATATCATATCTTTGAAATGTTAAATCTTAAATATACATTTTGACTTTCACAAGAGTGGCGACCACAGAATTATGTACAGGACTGAAAGTATTTAATATAATAACAAAATTTTAGGGCTGTTACTGATTAAAATTTTCGTGTTCGATTAATCGATTTTTTTTTAATCGATTAATCGACTAATTTCGATTAATTATAACGCACATACAGATCCAACTACTTTTAGCTGATTTCCTTGCAGGCCGATTCCCAGTGTAGCTACCAACCACTGGAAAAATGGATAGCAGGATACAAAAAACACACAAAGGCAGCGCTCGATGGGAATAGCATTAAAACTTTTATAGTCTTCAAGTAGGTAACAAAATAAATATTGCACTGGAGATAAAATCGATGTAGCTACATAAACTGTAAAAATGGTGCGAGTAATATCAAACGGTAGCAAAAGCAGTCATAAAAACATGTAGCTAAGTATGATACTGGTATAAAAATGTGTACAACGATACCACTGCTGAATCCAGATGAGGAGGGGGTTAACATCAGTCCATCGGCACATAGATGTCCCGTGAAGGGAACTATCACAACTCCCAGTGGATGGTTGTAGAATCTCAGGTTGATAGAGGGAATTGATAGAGGGAAGTGTAACAGCCCTTGCGTGTGGCAGATAGTAAGGTCCCGCCGGCATGCAGATATGAAGGCACAGCAAAGGAGCCCTTAAGATGGACACGGCAAGCCCCGCCGGTGTCCGTGACATCACCGGATCTCCAACGGAACTCCCTGAAGACCCGGAAGCCGGCGGAGAAGTGAGTACCCATCAAAATAATTTTAATCGATCAAAATAATTTTGATCGATCAAAAACATTAATCGATTAATCGAGGAATTAATAGTTAATTTCCACAGCCCTACAAAATTTGTATATTGGATTAAGGTTATTAGGAGGAATTTAAGCTGAGTCAGCTTATCCAATCTATCTAGGGAAAAATATAGGTAAATAATTTTGTTTTTTTTAGTGGGTATTAACTCTAAGGAGAGAATATACACCACAGGTTTTTTGTTTTTATGTTAAAAAATTTTTTTGGTGTATTTTGTTTTATTAATATCCCAAAATCAGAATTGATAAAAGTACTTTGGATGTACCATTATAACCGGCCAATTTAATGGGGAGGAGGTACAGTGAAATAGTGGTCCTTGGTTTTCTGGAAAAATATTTTTTTTTCACAGAATGGGAACATTTTTGTTTTAATTGGTGTTGTTTTATTGAGACACTGAAAGAGTGGTCATTGGTTTTGTGAAAAAAAAAATGTTTTTTGCAAATTATTATTATTATTATTTTTTAATAATATACTTTTTTTAATAATAATTTTTATTATTATATTTTTTTGGTCTCTGGCTTAGTTTTAGGCTTTATTTTTATTTTATTTTTTGTTTAAAACACAGACACGTGCTTGTGTTCTGGTGTGCGTAGGTTGAAACAGGCTCAATAGGGTTTTTCTTGTTATTTAAATTGCATGTCCACTAACATTGAAAATAGTTAGGACATTGCAAATAACCTACATGAGATTTTTTTTTTTACTCTTGTTTTTGGTTTTGGTTTTTACTTTACCTTTTTTTTTAACTGTGAGAAGTTACAAGCAGTAACATTCTCATTGGTGTCAGTTAAAGTACAAGTCTGTGGAAGTCTTGCTACTGAAACTAATATCTGAGAAAAATTATTAGTAGTGTAAAATAAGGTGCATTGAACATTTTTTGTTTTTTTGTTTTTACTGAATTGAGTTACAAATAGTAGTGTAAACACTGCTGTGTTGACACTCCTATTGTCAGCTCAGATGTGTATTCAACCTAATTGATCATTGGGGGCTTTTATTGTCCCTTGGTCTATTGTGTGAGTTCAGACAAGGAAGCTGAATGCTGTGGGAAGGATAATTAGTTTTCCCCACTAATCTAAAAGATTGTCTTATTAAGAGCTGAAAATATTGTTTTATTTTTACTATATTTTCTGCATTTTATTTCATTTGAGTTCCTATTTAGTTTTTTTTTCTCCTTTACTGTAATCTCAAGTGACTTTATAGTAGAGGGGAGAAATTCATTTAATTCAGCTCACAAATTGAGCATACTATTGCAATGGCTGCCATGACCTGTCTAGAAAGTTTTGTAGAAACTTTTACTCTTAAACATAAGAACAATGAATTTGCCTGTGATGCTAAATTATTTGAAGAACAAGCAAAAGCAACTAAAAATAACAAAAAAATTAAAAGTCTAGCCTTAGCAGGCATGTTTGCTGCTTGCATGGCTATGAAGGCTAAATTACAGAAATTGGAAGATATAGTCTATAATAAAAATATTACAATTTCTGAGAGGGAAAAGGAGAATACAGCTTTACAAAGCCAAGTACAAAACCTTAACTACCCTTAATCAAATAGTTAAGGAAAATTGTAAAAATTACAAATTGGCCCAAAAAGACGTTGTACAATAACTAACTAAAGCTGAGACTGAACTGGACCATATAACAAGTGCATACAAAGTGTTCCAAGATCAGTTACATGAATCTAAGAAAGGAAAATTTAAAGGACAGGCTGTGGCTAGCATATGTGAACATAGTAATGCTACGGCACCTACCTGTGCCTATGAAATTGGGGACACTGAGAAATATGAAGAGTATTGGGGAGAGGAAGATATGGATCCTAATTCTACTTTTCCGGTGGCAATGGTAGAAATCTCAGAGCCACAGGAAAATCGAGAATGCACCATGATCATAGACCCACCAGACAATGGGGGCCAGCTATCCACAAATGAGGAGCATGACAAGTTCCCCATCATGGGAAGGACCCAGATCTCCTCCTCTACTGAAGGAAATCAAACATTTTTGGGGTTTGATAATGGAGGAAATGAGGTGATTTCCAATGTTTGTCCAATTCAACCGGTAAAAATCCTTATGAGTGTGGCTGATTTCATTGCCAAAATTAAATCTAGTGAACACATTACTTCATATGCAACCATGAGAGATATTTTAACAGATTTTTCTTCCCCAAAGAATCTTTTTCAGTACATTGACAATTTGCTTATAGCCACATGCGACAAAGAAAAGCATTTGCGCCTATTGGAGGAACTTCTACGGATCCTAGGAAAAGCGGGACTGAAGTATAATCCCATTAAGGCACAATTGTTGCAGGAATTTGTGTCTTTTCTTGGGATTACAGTGACAGCAAACGGTAGTAAAATAGCAACTGAGAAGGTAGAAACCAGTCTACAATTACTTCTGTCAGTAAGTATGCCTACTCTCAGATCTGTCCTAGGATTGGTAAATTATTTGTGGCCTTTCATCCCTGATTGTGCCCAAAAGTCCGCACCACTGTATGATTGGTGGAAAAAGGATACCCGATGGCACTGGACTGAGCAACACACCAATCCAGTGCAGGAGCTTAAAGAAGCTTTAGCGCAAGCACCAGCATTAGCCAACCCAGAGTACCAACTGCCCTTTCACATTGAGAGAGACAGCCATGTCAGCTGTTCTGTCACAGGAAATCCATGGGCAACAGAGACCCATATCATATACTTCTAAACTATTATCTCCTGTGGAAATGAAGTACTCTCTATGTGAAAAACACCCTCTTGTCACGTTTTGGGCAGTGAAATACTTCACATACATCATAGGACTTAACCCAGTCATCTTGCACACAACTCCCACTAAGTTTTTACTCACAGACAGAGTGAAGTAGGGAAATGCATTCAATGCCAGACTGGCCCATTGGGCTCTGCTGCTCCAAGATCGAGACATTAAAGTCAAACACACAAATAATCCTTCCACTAGGGCCCATGGCCTCCTTTACCAAGGAGTACCACATGAATGTGATATCACCCCACAATCAGCTGCGCAACAATTCTTTAGACCTTTGTCAGCAAAGGAAAATGTCCCAGAAAATGCAGTCCAATTTTTCACAGATGGATCATGTTTTTACGTGGAGGGTTCCCCACATGCAGGATTTGGAATATACCTTAACAATCCACATGCAAAGACCCAAACATCAATTTTTCGGTCAGGTCAAGTCAAATCAGCACAATTTGCTGGGCTGGCTGCAATTGCTCATGCCCTAGGACTGATGAAAAGGGACCATGAAATTGTTTTATACTCAGATTCTGCGTGGGTCTGTAATGCTATTACAGAAATTCTGCCCTTCTGGCACACCCACCAGTACATGTCCTCAGATGGGTCTCCACTTAAACATGCATCCCTGTTGAAATATATTGTAACATGGGTGCAAAAGTTGCCAGTCAAACCATGGGGGTGCAAAGTAAAAGGTAATTTAGGCACTGCCCCATACTGGGAACAAAATGAGGTCGCGGATTGTTTGGCCAAAGAAGGAGCACACGGGGGGGAGATCTGGGAAATTCCTTTGAATTTACTGGACTCAGTCTTGTGCCCCATCGTTTGTGCTCTCGCAAAATCCTGCAACTAAAATGTTCTGCTTTCTTCCCTTTTAGAGCCATGAAGTCGTTGTAGATTGTGATCCTGCTCCATCTGATCGGACATACCAAGGGAGAGGAGACTGGAACGCTCATCAGCGTGATGGTTGACCAGAATCCGGTCTGCTGCCTAGAGGGGGAATCCGTATTATTGCCTGTGGCCATTGTAGGAACTGTGGGGAAGCAAGTTTATTGGTGAAGTCCCATGGATAATCAGCTAGTCTGGATTAATGGCGTTGCTGGGAATGCCACAGATCACCGGGATAGAGTCATGAGTTTTCAGAACGGATCCTTATTGATTCAAGAGACACGGTTGAGTGATGCCGGAGAGTGGAAATATCCTTTTGTTATCTCCATCCCCTTGTCCAGCAACACTCATGCATCCACTCTTCAGTACGTCCCAGGAAAAAGTACCTTGCAGGTGTCCCCAAAGACTAACACCCCTACTCTTACAAATTTGCCCAAAAACACAGCTGCAATCCCCTATTACGAACCAACATCCTTGGAATGCCCATCACTACAAGAGGGACCACCTAGTGGCCTAACGGCAACCTCAATCCCTGGAATATTGTTTAATAATGTTAAGTTCATTCATTTGCCGGTGGTACTTAATTTGTCCCAGTGGAACATGGCTGAATTCGGCTCACGTACCCGGAAAAATGTGTCTGTTTTACTTTTCCTTGCTAGTAGATTTGATTGCCTCCCATGCAACCCGAACTCAGGATCCATTTGCAGAACCAAACCTCCCTCCCCACAGGGGCATTTTCAGATCCAGAAAGTTAAAGGGCTTGGACAGCATACTTGCGTCCATCCCAGGACTTTTTGGATCTGGCATGTCAATTTGGAACAGAGCCGATTTGTCAGCGATTTGCAGGCATATCGGAAATTTTGAACAGAAAGAGGGTCGGCAAGTGCTAAAACCAGTTGTGCAGGGTGTTGAGGGGCTTGCAGAGGAGGAAAGGTTTACGGTTTATAACATGAAGCTAGAGAGTATGGTATGGGCAAAGAGGTAATATGCACTGTGTATGGAAATTTTATTTTACCAAAGGTCACTAATGTCATCCGAGATATTCAAGCCGGTAAAATCCCTGATATATTAAAAGATACAGACCTTACCCAGTGATATTGTACTCACACTAATACTAGTGGTGGAATGAATGTACATTCTGGAGATAAGTGCAAACCTTTGCCGGTTTCCACAGTTTGAAATATAGGTTTAGTGACACCACACCCAAATAGAGGGCCATTTGTTGCAAGAGGAGCCAGTCACTGTGCACCTACCGTGACCTAATGTACGTGTTCCATCCACAAGATGACTACTTTAACACAATGGCGTCCATACACTCCCTCGGATACCTCGAAAATCACGCGTACAAGGAAAGGTTGCACCTCCCCGAAATGCTCATTCAAGTTCAAGGGCGACGGAAAGCACCACACACTACCTGCTGCACTGTCAAAGACAATAGATACTTATGCCGTTGTGATGTGTTCGAAATTGACACTCCAGTCTGTGGTCTAAGCGATGACCCGGATCCCACAGCCAAAGTAGCAAAGGACCCCCAACTGGAAAGTCCACGCCAACCACCTCAAGAAACCAGTCCAAGTGAGATGGAAGCTAACTGCCCAGTGAAGTTGTCAAAATGGAGAACACCAAGCACAAGGGTCACCTACCACATAGATGGACTGTACTGTGTCGTTACCAATCACCAGACATTTCTCTATGGGGGTCAGTCGTGTCCAATACTCTATCCAAATTTTTGCTTCATTCCACATGAGTAGACTACTATTGGGGAAACTGTAGTAACCCCTATACCAGTGTTAACAGAAGACTATATCATTGAGAGTACCCCTGATGTCCCATATCCTATAGCATACATACCCCATTTTGATGTAAAAATTGATACTCTGTCAGTAAACCTTCACAATCTGCTTGCAAGGAAGGATACCCGTATAATTCAAATTAGTAATGATATGGTGAAAACGGGGAAAAGGTTGAATGAACTTTTACATGATGAGGATTTCAGCTTAGTCACCACTAGGACCTGGGTGGAAATGGGAATAAAAGGTCTTCTCATATTGTAATGTGGGGTACTGATTTTCATGACGGGCATGGTGATATATCTTGGCCGACTTCTAAGATGGCAGAGGGAGAAACTTAACACTCTAATGGACTTTAGACAAAAACAATTACTCACTTAAGTGTGGCCTCGTCTCATCTGTCCCAACTTGCAATAAGGGGTCATCTGTTGCCTTATGGGGAATTTTATGAGTAATCTCCATTGGCAACTGGGAATATCTGTACATAGATGTATATATAAGTTAGAATAAGGAATGTGTAGTATGAAATATGTGTGTCTGTAAGGGTTAACTTGGCTGACAAGCTGGGCTTGAGAAAATCGAATTACCAGTCCCCTTTTGATGTGCATAAATGCTGGGTGACAAGGTGCTGAGGAGTCGTTCGGTCTGTATACGTAAATTAGTATTCAAACAAGCCAGGAAGAGATCACATCTGAAACCGGTAGGCTATGCGGCACCGCCTTCATTAGCTAGATAAAGGCGTGTGTATTCTCCCATGTTAACGAACCAATATCCATTTAAGGGGTAATTTGCCACAGCTAGTTCAATGTATAGCTAAGTGCCCCATTCAAGGGAAGTTAACGACCTTCGGTTTAATTAATTTATCTTCAAATCTAATTATCACTAAACTCCAGTAAGGAGGGGGCTAGTGAGGGAAATTAATATAACGCCCGGAGGGAGGAGAGAGCTAACAGTAACCAATCGTAATGGCCCTGTTTTAGTCAATGGGAGAGAGGCCCATATAAGGAGAACCCCCATCAGTAGATTGAGAGATAAGGGGCGTGGCCTGGCGGGCGATGGAGTAAGACGCAAGTAGCCAGAGCTCCTCTTGCCATATATCCTGTTTAACAGCCTGTGCACGAGATTCGTGAGATTTTCACATGGAAAAGTGCCTGTGGAACCCGGGATCGGGATTGCTCATGTCCCCCCCAAAGAAACCCTCCTGAGCGGCAGAGAAACTGGCCAAATTCCGGCATGAAGGGGATGACGAACAGACCCAAGATGGCGCCGCCGTGTGTACGGGGGAGGACAGATATGCTGTGGAGACGGCGAAAATCCTGGAAGCTATGGCTACTCTCCAGGGCACTCTCACAACAAAGATTGATGAGGTGAAAATAGACAGGACTGCTGGGCTCTGAGGAAGAAGTGTAATGCTTCGAAACGCGTAAGCCGGCAGTGGCCCTCATCATATCCACGGTGCTTCTGTGGAGTGTGGTTTCGAGCTCTACTTTCAGCTGCCATCAACCTGAAACGTCATTGTACTGCGACTTTTTCTGCTACACTTGAGTAGTATTGATGCTCTTTTTAAATAAAATCTATCCTAAATGATAATACACTAGGCTGGTGCACCCTTGTTTCTTTTCTTCTATTTTGTATTAGGACACCCCTGTCCATGAAGGGCTGCAAAGCTGGTGTTAGCATCGTGCAAGATTGACTGCTGGATGATCCACTTGTGCGCAGGAGTGTTTGTGTGCTGTTTTCTGAAAATAGACATCTCCCTGATGAGACAAGTCCTATCGACGGTGAGGGACAGGGTCGCCGAGGCAGAGACCCGCATTGGTGAAGCAGAGGACATTCTGCATCCACTACAGCACACCACGGAGGAGATGCAGAGACAGATTCAGCAACTCCACTCCCACCAGGACGAAATGGAGAACAGACTCCGCCGCTGCAATCTCCGGTTCATAGGACTACCTGAAAGGGCTGAAGGCCGAGACCCCGCAGAATACCTAGAAAACCTTCTGATTACTACCTATGGCAGGGAAGCGTTCTCAGTGATGTTTGCGGTGGAAAGGGCTCATTGTATACCAGCTAAGCCCTCACCTGCTGGGGCTCCCCCTAGGACTTTTATTGCTAAGTTCCTGAATTTCCAGGACAGAGACAAGATTAGGCGGCTCTCCAGGGAAAAGGGTAATATTTGTGTGGAAAATGGGCATGTGGCGGTGTTTCCTGACTTCTCCAGCAAGGTACAGAGGAAGAGATCCCAGTTTCAAGAGGCCAAGCGCCGCCTCAGAGCCCTGCACCTCAAATATGCAATGCTTTTTCCGGCCAAACTCAGAGTGGAGGAGGATGGCCAGGTGCACTTTTTTGAGCCCCCACTGCGGTTAATGCCTGGATAGATCGCCGTGGGAGACCGGAGCGATAGATGTGATAGTTACAGTGAGTACTTCCTACCTGAAACCCCCCCTGTTAAATGGCAGCCCGGGTGTGTTCTCCTTCCCCCTGACTTGGACCCAGCATGAGCGGCCTTTGAAAGTCCGGATTTTCTATTTCTACTCCCCCCCAGAGGCCTACTTTTTGGGGATCCTGAGATGGCTGTTGAATGGAGGGCGGGTTATGTTTGTATTCCCAAATGTGTGCCACGGTACCCGGGGGGCGAGAAGGCTGGGGATGAGGCAGGGTAAACCCCCCCCCGGTCCGGTGATACCCCGGAGCGCGCCCTGCGGTCACATGACTTCTTGTTTCCCTGCTGCTCCCCCCCTGATTCACAGTGACACCAGATGAACAGCCTTTTGGATGTGTTTGTTATGTTGTGTGGCATGAGAGTAATGTACTGGGGAATCCCTCGGGAACACTGTGGGTTTTTTTTCCCGTGGAGGGACCCCTCCCCCTGTGTCTGGACCTCTCTCCACGCTGTGCTCAGTGAAGAATCGCCCCTATAGAAGAGACACACACTGCTCCACTATTCACAGTACTAAACTTAAGATCTACACCTCCAGCAGGTTTTTCTAGCTGGATGATAAGTGCAGTGTTATTGTTTGGGATTTGGATACTCTCACCATGTTGGGGAGGTGTAGAGCTGGGTGGGTGGGATGTTGCCCTGTTACTGGGCGTATGTTAGGGGTTTACTTATGTTCCTGATCAGTTCAATGTTAATTGGCAAGCACGTGTTTTTGTTCTTATTACTTCTATGCAAGATACAGAACAAGGAGGTTGGATATTCTTATCATTGTCTTTTATAATGCAATTAGGTTGGTCTGCTCCATTAGATATTACCTCTGGTTCTAATGACTACGATTAAATTTCTGACCTGGAATGTTCGGGGAGTGAGGGATAAGGTTAAACACACAGCTGCACTAGCGTTTTTAAAATCGCAGAGAGACAATGTTATAGCGCTAACCGAAACACATGTTACTGGCCATCTACAATCCGCTCTCAAGCATCCATGGGTGGGCTGGACATATCATAGCATACACACTAGCAGGGGAGTGTCATTATTGATTACTAAGGCCACCCCTTTTGAGCTCATATCTCTGGAGTCAGACCAACAGGGAAGGTATCTCTTCTTACATGCTAGCCTGGGAGGACTGCCTGTGCTGCTTATTGCCTGTTATATCCCCCCCCCATACAGCTCGGAGGTTGTGACGGCTGGGTTACTTTTCATGACCCGACACCCGACCGTCCCGGCTGTGTGGATGGGGAATTTTAATATGACCATGAACCCCTTCTTGGATCGCCCGATACAGCCGGGTACAGTAGGTAGGGAGTTTGTAAAAAATTGGTTGAGTCGCACTTTAATGGAATTTGCTAATCTAATTGATGTGTGGAGACACAGGAACCCTGACACTAGGGCCTATACTTGTCACTCCACTGGCCATGCACTATGTCCAGAATTGACTATGCGTTAGTTTCTAAAAGATTACTGCCTAGGGTTGCCGGAGCGGGATTTGCACCTAGGGCCCTCTCAGACCATTCCCCGTGTTGGGTTCAGTTGTCCTTATTGAATACAGCCCCCCAGCGGGTATAAAGATTAAACCCATACTGGTTATCTGGGGGACGCTTGATCCAATGCACGCCTTGATTATCGTTACCATCTACCATTCTATTTTACAAATACCAGGTGAGAGTGTTTGGAATCTGCTTTAGTTTCCCCTCTTCACTTTACCTACTACATACCTTTTCTGACTACCTTACTATGTTAGTCATTGCAATTATATTTTTTATTTTAGATATTCCCATACCCTGCATCTTGCTCCTGATGAGTGGTCATGCTACCACGAAACGCGTCGAGCTTCCCTATGATGCAACGTCACAGTGTTGGTCCTACCAATACTATTTCTATCTGTTTTTATTATATTCCAATGAATTTTTCTACCATTGTTTTTATATCTATACGTTATCACTATTACTTACTGGGATATATACCTTGGTCCATTACTATGTGTATTATGTTGTAACAATTATGTACTGCTACTAATTGTGAAATCCATTGCTACTGAGACCAATGATTACAATTTAATGTTTTCTTCTATTATCTATTTTACAGTGTATATATGCCAATTGTATTTAATAAACAATGTGTACATTGATTGATTCATTTTACTCAGTATTACTCAGTATTACTGCTTCGTATAAAGTCCCACTGCTTTCTTTTTTCAATATGTCCAGGGATGGAGGTAAATCATAGGTATTGCCTCATATAAAGTCCCAACCCCTCATTCTCGATCCCATACTGGTTATCGGCACTGAAAGACCATGACTCTATAGACCGTGAACTAAGATTATTTTTCCCTGAGGGCCAGGACTCCAATAGGTTTAACTACCAGTGGGACAATTTTAAACTACATGCTAGGAGGGTGCTGGATACTAGGATTCGTAGACTTAAACTTTCTTCTAAAGTGTTAGTGAGTATGTCAGAAGATGCGCTGCGAGACCTGGAAGAGGCCTTTAATGTTCTCCCCTCACCTGAAAATCTTAATTAAGTAAAGGCGCAGTCTAGGGTAGTCTCACAATTACTTCTGGAAAAGGCTAAACAGCGACTGTTCTTTTGTAAAACGCGGATATATGAACATGGGGAGAGGGCAGGGAAGATGCTGGAATACCTGGCACATCTGGCCGACAAGCCTCCAGTGGTGGTCTCCTTGATGGGACCAGATGGAGTAGTTGTCACGGACTCTCTGCGGGTAGCAGATAGATTTATGCAGTTCTATGGGGACCTGTATAGCTCCCAATGTCACTGTTCACCCCAGGAAGTGCGGTACTATCTTCATACTCTGCAATTTCCACAACTTAGTGCGGAGCAAGGCCTGATGCTGGAGGCTCCTGTCGCCATTCAGGACATTGCCACTGCAATCTCCCAGCTGGCTAAATCCAAGGCCCCGGGGCTGGACGGCCTGCCTTTAGAGTTCTAGGTTAAATACTCTGAAACACTAGTCCCCAAGCTGAATACACTATTCCAATCCATCTTCTAGGTGGGTACGCTTCCCCCTTCCATGCAAGAGGCCCAGATAATAGTCCTTCCCAAACCGGGTAAGGATCCACTTTATCCGGAGTCCTATAGGCCCATTTCCCTGCCACCAGTGGACATCAAAATTTTAGCTAAAATTCTGTCCTCCAGATTGAACACAGCTATACTTTCACTTATCCACCCTGATCAGACGGGTTTTATGCCTGGGAAAATTACGGCGATGAATATTAGACGGTTGTTCATGAATATACAAGCCCGCCATGATAATTCCGGGACTAGGGTAGTAGTGGCCCTTGACACGGCCAAAGCCTTCGATTTGGTTGAATGGGTGTATTTATGGGAATGCATGCGCTGCTATGGGTTTGGCCCGCGCTTTATTAAATGGGTACAGCTCATGTATCAGACCCCTAGGGCTTGGATATATGTAAATGGATGGCAATCTGATCAGATTTCTTTGGAACGGGGTACAAGGCCAGGCTGCCCTTTATCGCCACTGTTGTATGCACTAGCGGCTGAGCCACTGGCGATTGCCATTAGGACATGCCCTGATGTGGTGGGCTTTAGGAGGGGGGATACCTGGGAAAAAATAGGTTTGTATGCGGACGACACGGTCTTGTTTTTGGCGGATCAGGGTCCTTCGCTGCAGGCCGCACTTGCCATTATAGAACGGATGGGCAGGTATTCAGGCCTACGAATAAATTGGGATAAGTCTCAGATCCTCCCGCTAGATCCTTTCCCTCCAACGGGTGTAGTCCCGGAACTTCCCCTGAAGAGGGTCACTGAAATTAACTACCTGGGGGTTAGGGTTACTAGGAGCCTTGGAAACTATGTATATATGAATATGGAACCCCTGTTTGCCATCCTTAAGTCCAAAACCCAAACATGGTCAAAGTTGCCCCTGGGAGTGATGGGTAGAATTAATTTAGTTAAAATGATTTTGTTTCCCAAGATTTTATACATGATATGGCATGCCCCTTTGTACATTCCGTTGAAGGTGTTTAAGCAGATGGAAGCCATTCTGAACTCCTTTGTTTGGGGCCCCAGTAGACACAAGTTGGCATGGCATATCCTCAAAAATCACACCTTGGAGGGAGGGTGTTCACTTCCTGATCTGCAGGACTATTATGTAGCTTCCCAACTCTCCCACTTCTACTACTTTAATACATCTGAATCACAGAGATACAGGTCCCTAGTGTGTAATCAGCCAGAGAACCCGATGCATACCCCCATACAGGCGATTTTCCGGGAGATCTCCTTACTTTAATGTTGGAATGTTGTCTCATCATCAGAAAATCTGGGACATTGCTCTTAAGAAACAGAATAGGACACATGTACATTCCCACTCCCCACTGTGGCTTAATGGACATCTGCCTGAGCTGAATGTGCTACCTGACCCACAACTTTGGGTGAGGTACAATGTACAATGTACTATACCTATCTCAAATCCTGTCAGAGACTGGGCCTAAGCCTTTTCAACTGCTCAGGGAGGAGTTTTCTCTTCCGAGTAGCTTCATTTTGCGATATCTGCAACTTAGGCACGCAGTTAGAGCCCAGGCGACCTCCCTGGTTGTCACTCTTGATACCCCACCGGTCCTTGGCATCATTTTCAGAGCGGAATCTTCTAAACTCATATCTAATCTGTACTACACTCTCAGAGTGCACAGGACTCGGGGAGTGTCCCAGACTGCCAGGGAAGCATGGGAACAGGATGTGGGGCACATTGATAATTCGGATTGGGAGGACATATTAGAGGGGGTTAAGCTAGCTTCTCCTAAGCTCTCGGATAGGCTGACACAACTATATATAATACACCGTGCATATCTCACGCCGCTGAAACTGGTGAAATTTCAACCTACCAGAAGCCCCCTCTGCCCTAGGTGCCTCTTAGCCCCTGGAACGTTTTACCACCTGATATGGAGCTGCCCAATTGTGCAAACCTATTGGTTACAAGTGACCCAGTTCCTCCATGACAATATGGGCTCCCCAGTGGGCCTTGACCCGAAGGTGTGTCTTCTGGGTCTCCTCCCAGATGGGGAGATTGACAAGCACCTGAGCACATTCCTACGTGAGACATTGTTTTTAGCTAGAAAAGTGCTTGCAAAGGTCTGGTTACAGGCTCTGTCACCAACGCTACAGATGTGGAAGAAAGAAATTAACAATGTTATTCCATATAGGAAAATGATCTGTATACATAGGGGACGCCCTCAGAAATTCTCTAATATCTGGGATAGGTGGTTGGAGGATGGTGAAACTTGCTCTGTGTGATTTCTATAATAAGAATGTTGGATGCTGGTTTTTGCCCCTCGCTTTTGACAGTGACACAAGTTTCCTCGTAGTTTACTACTGTCATTACCCTCCGTACTTACATGTTTGATTGATTTACTCTGTACTGTATTTTATATAACTTTTGAGATGGACCTGCATGTATTTATATGTAATATGCTTGCTTCTTAATAAACGTGCTGTTTTTTGGCAAAAAAAAAGAAGTGAGAGATGAGATGACCTGGGCCCAGGAGTAGTTATTATAGGTAATTATCAGACCATCTCCCAGCACTTACAGTATACTTGCGTTGTCATATGTTTTTCTGTTTTATATGTGTAGTGTGATGTACATACTTTGTATTTGAAACTAATATTTACTTAAAGACTGTAAATGTTTGCGGTGTATTAGATAGACTAATAACAATTCTCTAATAAATGCTTATTATATTAAAGCTTTCACTTTTAGTCAAAAGAACTCTTATTTAACCCATATCATATCTTTGAGATATTAAATCTTGACTATACATTTTGACTTTCGCATAAGCCATATAGGTTTTATTTTTAAAATGCAACAAATTTCCCCCTGAAGAAGATATGACACCCCCTGTATCGTTACACATAGGGGAGGGGACAGGACGGCAGGAGAGTCTGTTTACAATATCCCGATCTGTACATCTCACTACGAGCCTGTTATAGAGTGGTGCACTGTCGCACCTGCAGTATGTGAGTACAAGGGATCTGTCTTTTTATTTTAATAAATATTGTTAAAACGTTACTTGCACCATTTTTTTCTTATATATCCTATGATCTGGAGCTGCCTGCCAAGGAACCAGGAACCCAGGATTATCCATTAGAACCCAGGTGTGGTTCATAAGCGTGCACAGACCAAGCTTAGCTGCAAGCTTAGCTGCAAGGTCGCACGCTCTAAGGTGAGCGTCCATTACCGTAGGGGAGCACCATAGGGGAGCACCTTGGCATGACTTTTGGATCACTCACTGGGCCGTGCGTTGCTGTATGAACTGTATTATACATCACCATTGGATTGCTGATACTGATTACATGCACTAAAGCACTGTGGAATTTTTCATTAATATTTTATCTACACTGAAGCGCTTTAGAATACTTTTATATGGACTTGTGTGTCATTTTGAAGGATTGGACTGTTTACCACTATTATTTATTATGTTTATGCACTTATGCACCTTAGTGTGATGCGATTTTTTTGATTCAATTTTGTTTGAATCATCATTTATATATATTTATTTGTACTATTTGTTTTCACATATCTACATCACTTACTGGACACACATCCCCTTTACTTTGTATAGTGGTGGGTGCACTATCATTCCATTAGCGCTGCGTTTTGTTCATCTATTTAGGTTTTATTTTTAGCCTTTTAAACTTATTGCCCATGGGAATATACACTCACTGGACACTTTATTAAGTACATCTGTTCAATTACATAGTCACATAGTAGGTGAGATTGAAAAAATACACAAATCCATCAAATCCAACCTATGTGTGGGATTATATGTCAATATTACATTGTATATCCCTGTATATTGTGGTCGTTCAGGTGCTTATCTAATAGTTTTTTTTTAAACTATCAATGCTCTCCGTTGAAACCACCGCCTGTGGAAGGGAATTCCACATCCTTGCCGCTCTTACAGTAAAGAACCCTCTACGCAGTTTAAGGTTAAATCTAGTTTCTTCTAATTTTAGCCACGTGACTTAAAGTGTAAGTAAACCCCCCTATCGTTTTCAGCCAAGGAAGCTGCCATCTTTGCCTCTGTTTAATCTACAACTGCCATGATGCTGCACATGTGATCAGTTTAGACACCAGCCATTGGATGGTTTGACAGTTTGGTTGAGAGCACAACCAATGGGAGTGTTACATTTCCGGCACGTGCCGGAAATGAAACTGTTTCATAGATGGGTTTACTTCCGCTTTAATAAACTCCCTTCTGCAAAAAAGTTTTATCCCTATTTTGGGGTCACCAGTGTGGTATTTGTAAACGTGTCTTTACCCTAAAAGCCAAAAAGAAAAAATGCCAGAGTGCCTGCCCCAGACCTTCACCACCACTGTGATTGGGATCAAACTGGGGACCCCATCCCCCAGAGTAAGACATGGTCAACCCTTGTTCACACTACTCACACATCTAACCAGAGCAGGTTAGTGTGCGGGCAGGTGTCCGTTTTAGCTGCAGTAATCCAGCAGTGAGGGAGTGGTGTGATGCACTTTTCAGCACATCACACATTTCCCTTTTCTAAACTTTTTTTGAAGTGAACAAAATTACACCATTTGTGGCTGCTGTGCAGTGATATGCAGTGCCATCCAATGCACTGTGATACAATCTAGCATGGCTGCATTTTATAGCAGCTTACTGCACTGCACCTCTGCTTTTCATTGTAAACAGGGCACAGAAAACAATTAGATTCTACCTGCCCTAGCAGTGACTGGCAGTCTTCCAGTGTGGAAAAATGCCAGTCACCACACTAGTGTGAATGAGCCCTCATAGTTTAGGATGACCAGACATCCCCGGTTTCTGGGGACAGTCCCCGGATTGAGGACACTGTCCCCGGACCAAGTCTGTCCCCGGATTGGATTTGAACAGGGGCTGGGGCAATTTCAAAGACAGTCAGTGCATAATTAAAAAAAAAAAATCTGAATTACACCCCCCACTCCGCCGCTCCTACTAGCTAGGGGGTTGTATTTTTTCCATTATCTGTGCCCCTCTCTAATGATCATGTGCTGGTCGGAGCGGAGGGAATATTTCTTCAGTTTCGGTTCCATGCTCATTCAGCTCCTCTCGCATGTTCTTCTGTCTTGGCTGAAGTCCCAGGCCAAGCCGCCTGCCTGCTTATCTCCGGGCCTTCCCTGGCGGAGTGATCTTCCTCCGCTCCCCACCCAGTAGCAGCTGGGGCCCGGAGAGTAAGACTTGATAGGCTGTGAGGCAGGCGGTGGCAGAAGGGTGATTGGATGCCTGTGGAATGCCCAAAGCTTATCAGAGGCAATGATTTGTGTGAGGAGAGCAGAATTATAAACAGAAGAGCTGATAAAGTGAATGGGAAAACGGCAGGAGGATCGGTGCAAGGACAGTCTGATTTACTGCAAGGTTGTGGCTGGGAGAGATGTGTACAGAGAGAGAGGGAATGAAGCAAGAGTGAAATGAGCCCAGAATAAAATGACAGAAACGTCTCACAGTGCACAGTGTGATACTGGCTGTTGCAGCTGTGCTGCTTTTCCGATCTGAGAACTACAACAGTGTGGAGATACACACTGTGCAGATTGGGGTTGTGTTGGTTAAAGATTCTGTTCTTGCCTGTGAGCAGTGTGGGAAGGAGCAGCTTCTCTACATGTCCTGTGAGGCTGACTGCAGTCCGAGAACGGGAGTAGGAGCTTACCGACCCGGGCACAGCATCCATTGTGCATGGGGTGGGGATCCAGCCCTGATCAACACCACTTCAGTGTCGACTAAGTACAGGCAAGCAGAGTGAGGTCACGGTGGGCAGGACTGGGTGGTAAATGAGGTCGGGAACAATCAGCTATTGGCTGGCTTTGCCGATGCGTGGGAGGGGTATGTCCCAGGCGTCCCTCGCGTGCCATTATAAATGCGTCTGTGTGCCATGTCTGGCACCCATGCCAGGGGTTGCCGACCCCTGGTATATACTATGCAGATGATACCAAGACTGCACTCAAAGGTGAACAGGACATACACAGCATGCAATGTGCGCAGCGAGCAATATGTGGGGGCGTGCCAGATGGACAAAGGTAAAAAAGTAGTGACCAAAGGAATATGTATCTCTATTTACTAAAATAAGGGCAGAGAGAAAAACATACTGCACCTGGGCTGTGTAAGAAAATAAATAGAGTGTGTGTATATATAGGTAGGTAGCAAACTAAACCCATATCCGGCAATTTACAATGCAGAGTGGTGTACGGGGTATATAATATGTGCCTACCTTTTTAGGAGCTTTAAATATTTAGGAACTAAAGATATTTTAACTGTAATATATAGCTGGAGCCTTCATATGTGGCTTCAAGTGTGCTTAAAGGTATATGGTTGCCATCTATGGAGTAACAAAAGTCAGTTTCGGTAGAATACAGAAGGGGGGGGGCAAAAATGAAAAGGGAAAGAAAGAAAACAAACAGGGGAGGAGAAAAACGTGGGAAAAAGTGAAACGGGGGAAAGAGAAGGAACAGGGGGGACGAGGAAGGAGGGAAAGGGTGTTAGGTCACCTGAAGCCAGGTGACAGATGCACACCGTTGGGGTCAGGAGTGCACCGCTAAGGTAGTGAACCCTATAGCTGACTGCTGCGGATGGAACACTGGGTGATTAAAGCGGAGCTCCACCCTTAATGGAACTTCCGCTCATCGGAACCCTCCCCCCTCCGGTGTCACATTTGGCACCTTTCAGGGGGGTGCAGATACTTGTCTAAGACAGGTATTTGCACCCACTTCCGGGAGTCCTCTCTGCGGGTATTCTGCGGGTAGTACGTCACTTCCCACAGAATACCCGTTGTGTTCTGGGAGACACTCGGCTCCCAGAACACAACAGGGACCAGTGAGAATGGCGCAGTGCGACTCACGCATGCGCCGTATGGAACCGGGCAGTGAAGCCGCAAGGCTTCACTTCCTGGTTCCCTCACTGAGGATGGCGGTGGAGGCAGCAGAGTGACGAGCAATCACTCGTCTTCTGCTGCCGACGTCGCTGGACTCCAGGACAGGTAAGTGTCCTAATATTAAAAGTCAGCAGTTGCAGTATTTGTAGCTGCTGGCTTTTAATATTTTTTTTTTCAGGGGACCTCCGCTTTAAGGAAGGCAGGTCCACTGGAGCACTAACAGGGATCCCACAGGGAGCTAGAGCCTAAGATTCCCCAGGTTGTGGAGTCTAAGATCCAGCACGTGTTCACCAGAGCCTCTAGTGGTGAGGATGGACTGGACTGCAACTGGATCCAGGTCGCGGCCCCCAGAGTCCCCCAGCTCACACTCACAGTAGGCTATAGAGGATAGAGGGGAAGCAGCAGCTCAGGATACAAGAGATAGTGAGGGGATAAGCCAAACATCGGGGCAACTAGCAGACAAGGATAAACAAAGGACAAGCCAAAGGTCAAGGTCACAAGCAGACAGGGATAGTCGAAAACAAGCCAAGATCAGTAAAACAGAGACAGACGTAGCACACGGCAAGCAGGAACCCAAACACACAATAGCTTCAGAGCCGGTTCACACAGGGGCAACATGACTTTGAGCACGACTCTGCGAGGCAACTTGGACATGACTTGAGCCTGAACCACAGTGCGACCTGGAGCGACTTGAAGTCGCCTCCAGGACAGGCTGCCCCCTGTGTTTGGTATGAATCATGATGGGAAACTCCACGCCAAATTTTACCTAAAAAACCGGCATGGGTTCCCCTCCAAGAGCATACCAGGCCCTTAGGTCTGGTATGGATTTTAAGGGGAACCCCCTACTCCAAAAAAACAGTGTAAGGGTTCCCCCAAAATCCATACCAGACCCTTATCCGAGCACGCAGCCCGGCTGGTCAGGAAAGGGGGTGGGGACGAGCGAGCGCCCGCCCCCCTTCTGAACCGTACTGACCCCCCCATGCCCTCAACATGGGGGGGTGGGTGCTTTGGGGCAGGGGGGCACCTCCGCTATCTTCTTCCAGCTCTTTTGCTAGCGGGGGCCCGGTCTTCATTGTCGTCTTCTTCCCTCTTCTCTCCTGGAGATGTTGACACGACGAGGTCTCACACTGTAATGCAGTATGAGCGGCACGCAATAATTTATATAGGCATGGGGCGTGGTCACCGGGTGATGTCACCCTCTGACCCCACCCCCTATGACGTTACAGCCCGGGGTTTTAATGGGACTGTGATGTCATAAGGGGGCGTGGTCACATCACCCGATGACAACGCCCCATGCCTATATATAAATTATTGCGTGCCGCTCACACTGCATTACAGTGGGAGACCTCGTCATGTCAGACGACGATGAAGACCGGGCCCCCCGCTAGCAAGATAGCTGGAAGAAGATAGCGGAGGGGCCGGCAGAAGGCAGAGAGCACCTGAGAGCGGGAGAAGAACCAGAGAGCGTGGAGAAGGCACCAGAGAGTCGGAAGAAGACCCCCGAAGTCGGAAGAAGACCTCCGAAGTCGGAAGAAGACCCCCGGAGCTGCCTAATAAATGACTTTAAAAAGTTGTCTAGTGTGTTTTTTTATTGACACTTTTCCCCCAGCTAAATGGGTAGGGGTACGAATGTGGGGGGGCCGGGATCTGGGGGCCCCCTTATTAAAGGGGGCTCCCGGATTCCGATAATCCCCCCGCCCGCAGACCCCGACAACCAACGGCCAGGGTTGTCAGGAAGAGGCCCTGTCCTCATCAACATGGGGGCAGGGTGCTTTGGGGCGGGGGCCGCAGGGCGCCCCCCTGCCCCAAAGCACCCACCCCCCATGTTAAGGGCATGCGGCCTGGTACGGTTCGCTCGCTCGTCCCCACCCCCTTTCCTGACCGGCCGGGCTGCGTGCTCGGATAAGGGTCTGGTATGGATTTTGGGGGGACCCCCACGCCGTTTTTTCAGCGTAGGGGGTTCCCCTTAAAATCCATACCAGACCTAAGGGCCTGGTATGCTCTTGGAGTGGAACCCATGCTGTTTTTTTTGTTAAAATTTGGCGTGGAGATCCCCCTCATGATTCATACCAAATACCAGCTCCGTGGGAGGGGTTTGCCTTAGAGCCGGTTCACAGAGGGGCAACTTCCTGTAAAGTTGCCTCTCTATGAACGGGGATCCGACTTGGAGACGACTTCCATTGAAATCAATGGGTACAAGTCGCCTACAAGTCGGATTGAAGTCGTACAGGAACCTTTTTTGAAGTCGGAGCGACTGCAGTCGTGTACATTAAGACGACTCCATTCACTTCCATTCGTTTTAAAAACAGCGCGACTTGGGGCAACTTGGGGCGACTTGAAGTCGGATCCCGAGTCGCCCCTGTGTGAACCGGCTCTAACAAACAATGTTGATCAGCACAGCTGGCTTGCAGTACACAGGTTAATATAGTGTTCCCTGACAGGGCCTGGTGTGGAGCCATGCTTGGAGGAGAGATTATTTAGACAGCAAGGTGAGAGTGGCTGGCCTCTAAGGTGAACACATGGAGAAGGGGTAAGCTGAGAGACAAACATTACTGCATAACCATGACAGTACCCCCCATCTTATGGGCCCTCCCCCTCCGCCGCCTGGGCCCAGGCTTAAAGGGAAATCTCAGATGAAACCTCCTCAACAGATGAGGTGCAACAACCTCAGATGCAGCGATCCTCAGGATCAAACGCTCTCCAATGCACAAGATACTGAAGAATGCCTCTGCAGAGCCGAGAATCCAGAACTTGTCTAACCTCGCACCTTAGATTATCCTCAGAGACCGGAACCGAGGTAGGGAGAGGACGAGAGGATTTATTGAGGGCCAAAGGCTTTTTAGGAATAAGCAAGGGCATGAGAGAATCAACAGGAATCTGAGGAGGGTCCCACAGACCCTTAAAGATGAACTGGGCATCTAGCACAGGACCATCAAACTGGGCAGATGTCGGTGGAACCCTGAGGTCAGGTTGGTTAGAAGGTGACATGTCACAGGAGTCAAGCTGGATAGCTGAAAGACAAGCAGAATGAGGATGGATGGAACCCCTTAGACAGGTTGGAATGGACGTAACAGTATTAGGGTGAGGCGAGGTTGCAGAAGGTCCTGAATAAGAAAAGGTAGGAGGTTCACTGGGCATGGGCTGGACTGGCATAACTAGTTCAGAGGCCTAATGAATAGCATGGTCAGGTGTAGCGACAACCTGAATCGCATCGCTAGGCGTATTGACTGCAGAACTTGCAGACAAGCTAGCCTGGCTGTGCGTCCAAGGGTGTTTAGGGACAAGCAAAGGTAAATGGCTATGCAAACTGGAATAAAGGATCGGCTCAGGTTCATAGGTGGGCTCCTCATCCAGAGTGCCACATGACCTAGAGAGTGCATCAGCCCGACTATTGCAGGACACATCCCAGAAATCACTATATGCAGTAGGAAGAGCAAAAGATATTGGGATGGTGGCAACAGGAAGTTTCTCTTTTGGGACAACCTTGGGTAGGCAGGACGAGGAACAGGAGGAACCCCAAGCCAGGATCTGTCCAGTAGTACAGTCAACATGTGGAGAATGGAGCCGTAACCAAGGAAGACCCAAAATGATAGAAGTTGAGGCCTTAGGTAAGACAAGGAAGGATATCCACTCCTGGTGGAGTGTCCCTAGCGACATCTTAAAAGGGATGATCTGGAAGCGGATAGGACCCCTGGGAGAACAGTGCCATCAATCACCAAGACGACCAATGGCTTGGTGAGGAGCAAAAGGGTAAGTCTCATGGACGATGCGATTTCCCAGTCCATGAAATTGCCAGCGGCTCCGGAATCCAGATATGCTGAGACCAAATGAGAAGAAGCACAAACATGAAGCAACACAGAAAGAAGAAGACGAGAAGGTGAAGGTGATATTTCTGAGTCCAATACTCCACCTTCCAGATGTATTGGACCCATTCGTTTTTCCGGGCGAAGAAGGCGAGTGTCACGAAAATGACCTTTGCCCCCTCAGTAGAGACACAGGCCCAGAGTTCTGCGCTTAGCACGTTCCTCGGGGGATAGCCTGGTCCGACCCAGCTGCATGGATTCCTCAGCTGGCAAGAGATGCTCCATGGGTCGAAGAGAGGGGTGCTCAGGCTGACTAAAGACCAAGGAGTGCCAGCGTTGCTTTTCTAGGGTCCTTTCCTGAAAACGAATATCGATCTTGTTTCACAAGGAGATAACTTCGTCCAGATCAGTGGGAATGGTTCTTCCTGCTAATTCATTCTTCACTCTATCAGAAAGGCCATGCAAAAAGGTTGCAACTAAGGCCTTATTGTTCCAGCTCAACTCAGCCGTCAGTATGCGGAAATGAAGAGCATACTGTCCCACAGAAGTAGACTCTTGGCAAAGACATAAAAGGGCGCTGGCCACTGAAGAGACACGAGCCGGTTCTTCGAAGTTATTCCGAAAAAGTTTCAAGAAGTCAGACAGGCTAGAAACCACAGGATCATTCAGTTCCCACAGAGGGGCTGCCCAGGCTAAAGCTTCACCGGAGAGGAGGGAGAGGATATAGGCTACCTTTGCCCGATCAGACAGAACGTTTTGAGGCTGGAGCTCAAAATGAATAGTGCATTGGCTGAGGTACCCCCTGCAGGCCTTGGAGTCCCCAGAAAAACGGGACGGAGCTGGCACTTGTAGTGAATGTGTGGCTGCGACTTCGACTGGAATAGGTGCAGTAGCTGATTGTGCTTGAGGTTGCTGACTCAGGGTTCCCAAGGAGACCTGAAGCTGCTCGAAGCGGGAAGCCAGATCCTGGAGGAATCACATCACCTGAGTCTGATTCGATTCCTGGATCTCAAGTCTGCGGACTATGCCCTGTAATGGATCATCTATGGAAAGCGGCACGTCAGCCGGGTCCATGGCTGATCAAACTGTCAGGTCACCTGAAGCCAGGTGACAGATGCACACCATTGCGGTCAGGAGTGCACCGCTAAGGAAGTGAACCCTATAGCTGACTGCTGCGGATGGAACACTGGGTGATTAAGGAAGGCAGGTCCACTGGAGCACTAACAGGGATCCCACAGGGAGCTAGAGCCTAAGATTCCCCAGGGCGTGGAGTCTAAGATCCAGCAGGTGTTCACCAGAGCCTCTAGTGGTGAGGATGGACTAGGCTGCAACTGGATCCAGGTCGCGGCCCCCAGAGTCCCCCAGTTCACGCTCACAGTAGGCTATAGAGGATAGAGGGGAAGCAGCAGCTCAGGATACAAGAGAAAGTGAGGGGATAAGCCAAGCGTCGGGGCAACTAGCAGACAAGGATAAACAAAGGACAAGCCAAAGGTCAAGGTCACAAGCAGACAGGCATAGTCAAGAAAAAGCCAAGATCGGTAAAACAGAGACAGACATAGCACACGGCAAGCAGGAACTCAAACACACAATAGCTTAACAAACAATGTTGATCAGCACGGCTGGCTTGCAGTGCACAGGTTAATATAGTGTTCCCTGATAGGGCCTGGGGTGGGGCCATGCTTAGAGGAGAGATTATTTAAGCAGCCAAATGAGAGTGGCTTGCCTCTAAGGTGAACACATGGAGAAGGGGTAAGCTGAGAGACAAACATTACTGCATAACCATGACAAAGGGAAAGTGGGGATAGGCTGAGGAAAAAGGAGGGAAGGGTAAAAAAAGAAAAGGGGAGGGGGGGGGAAAGGAAGGGAAAAAAAATGGAAAGAGAAAAAGATACCATACGGGTGTATAGTAACAACTATATGTATATTTATATATAATCTCACCTAATAGGTAACCCTGGGTGATGTGGGTATTAGCAGCGTTAATTAAAATGGACTCAATCAGGGGAGCTTCTTTACAAGCAGAACAGTAAAGCTTCAAGCACAAAGAACGCCAAAGAAGGGGGTAAAATGCAGGCCGTCTGTTAAAAATAATTACATTTTTAAAGTTAAAAATCATTTAATACGCCTTATGTCATAAATATTATAAAATTAATTTGTATGTAATTATAAGATGCATATTGCTATTACATTTTATTATGTAATGTTCTTATTTTCAAAGTATTCTACATATCATTATATGCGGCTGATTCCCTGACTGCCAGCGTATGGACGTTGCACTATTTGCTAGCGTTGCAGGCTTTATGTGCGGCCAGAAGGCCGCAGCCCACCCCTGCAGGTGTATGGGATGGTCTTCAGCTTGGATTAAATTGAATGCTCGGCTTACTCCTCTGGTTACCATCCATGGCTTGCCGCTATTTCCCCATCTAGCTATTGGTCTTTTTTTCTGGGCAGAAATTGTGCAGGATTAGCCTGGAGGCGTCACTGGAGGGAGCCCTTAGCTTCCTCTCCTCCACTGGGATGCTCGCCCCTGCCCGATCCTACTCTATGACGGACGCTTTCGCTTTCGCGGGCCGCACATGCGCGACCGGCCGGGTCAGGTGATGTGGAAGCTGTTTACCGCACACCTGATTGGGGCGTGTATATAAGGCGCTGTGTGGAGCCTTACATCATTGCAACTAGCTCTATCCGTGGGTCCCCCTATCCGGATGATTTTTACCCTATCTTTCTAACCTGGTTAGGTATGTACCTACTGCTCTTGTTTAGTGGTGTGCTGGCAGGACTTGGATTTCTGACTATATCATCTGAGACCTTTCTGTTTCCACAGACGGCCTGGATTTTACCCTCTACTTTGGCGTTCTTTGTGCTTGAAGCTTTACTGTTCTGCTTGTAAAGAAGCTCCATATGATGAACTTTTCCCCTGGATGAGTATATGCCCAGTTTATTGAACGCTGCAAATACCCACATCACCCAGGGTTATCTATTAGGTGAGATTATATATACATATAGTTGTAACTATACACCATTATTTTCTCTTCCCTTTTTTTTCCCGTCCTTTCTCTCCCCCCCTTGTTTCTTTCCCTTCCCCCTCCCCCTTTTGTTTCTTTTTTCCCCCTTCCCTACCTTTTCCTCGCCCCCCCTCTCCCTCCCCCTTTCCCTCCTTCCTCGTCCCCCCTGTTCCTTCTCTTGGCCCTTTTTCCCACGTTTTCCCCTCCCCTATTTGTTTTTTTCTTTCCCTTTTCTTTCCCCCCCCCCTCTACCCCATTCCGTATTCTACCTACTCTGACTTTTGTTACTCCATAGATGGCAACCATATACGGTTAAGCACACTTGAAGCCACATATGAAGGCTCCAGCTATATATTACAGTTAAAATATCTTTAGTTCCTAAATATTTAACGCTCGTAAAAAGATAGGCACATATTATATACCCCGTACACCACTCTGCATGGTCAATAGCCGAATATGGGTTTAGTTTGCTACTTACCTATATATACACACACTCTATTTCTTTTCTTACACAGCCCAGGTGCAACATACTGCACTCTCTGCCCTTATTTTAGTAAATAGAGATACATATTCTTTTGGTTACTACTTTTTTACCTTTGTCCATCTGGCACGCCCCCACATATTGCTCGCTGCACACATTGCATGCCGTATATGTCCTGTTCGCCTTTGAGTGCAGTCTTGGTATCATCTGCATATCCTGACAAGCTGATATCTTATATGTATTATAGTATATACAGTTATATTGTTTCTAAAAAAGATCATTAATGGTCTTTCTCTCCTTAGAAAATACACAAGCTCCTGAAGAAGCGATCTTCGTGAAACATGTAGAACTTAAGATATTGTTACATTATAGTCTAGTCATACATGTTTATCGTGACATGTTTTGACATTTATGACCAATATTGGAGAGTTTTAGTCGCCACTGTAGAAACACTGCAGTTTTTTTATGTTTTTCTTCCTTTTTTAATAATTTATTATGTATTAATTGTTAATAAAAATTATTCTTTACAATTGGTGCCTAAAAAGTAAATTTTTTCACTTTTTCAACATTTGACAAACAGAGCAACGTAGTCAAATCATAGCCAAAGTTCGGTAACCGGAACGGATAGTCAGGGAGCCAGAGATCAGCGAACTTCAGGACTTCAGGACAGGCCAGGAAATCAGGAAACCAGGAGAATCAGCGTAGTGGAACAGCAAGCAGGATCAGGAACCAGAAGGGACATCAGCCAAGCAAGTCTTTAATAGGTATACAGGAGAGAGTCTCTGGATGTGTTGACCAAGACGAAGGCAAAGAGGAACTAAACTGAACAGCTTAAGTAACCAGTAGGACTGATGAACAGGATATTATCATCAGGTGAGTCACTGCGGAAAAGATTAGAGCTGGCAATTAACCGATAGCTGAGCGGCCTGTTCTGAGAAGGAAGGGCTGAGCCCAGCCCTGACAGTACCCCCTCCTAAACAACCCCTCCCCCTCGGAGGACCACCAGGTTTGTGGGGAAAATGTTTATGGAAAGCACAGAGGACAGGGGCATGTACATCCGAGGATGGGACCCAAGACCGTACCCTTTCCAATGCACCAGTTACTGTATGCAGCAACGGAACCTACGGGAGTCAACAATGGACTGTACTTCATATTCCTCATGGTTCTCAACCTGTACAGGGTGAGGACATGGCACAGAGGTAGAAAAGTGGTTGCAGACCAAAGGTTTTAATAAGGAGACATGGAATACATTTGAGATAAGCATATTTGAAGGAAGGTCTAAGCGTAAGCCACTGGGTTAATTCTGCAGAGAATACGGAAAGGCCCAATAAACCGAGGTGCCAACTTCAGTGAGGGAACACGGAGTCGGGGGTTGCGAGATAACAGCCAGACCCTGTCCCCAACCTGGTAGGAAGGCGCCTGCAGGCGTCTGCAGTCAGCATGGAGTCTGTACCTATCACTGACATGTCGCAAAGCCTCCCGGACTTGTGCCCAAGTGGAACAAAGACCATGGAGATGCTCCTCTAATGCAGGGATGCTCTGCGGAACAAATGACTCAGGCAACATGGAAGATTGTAAACCATAGTTTGCCATAAACGGGGACAATCGGGAAGCAGAATTCAAGGCACTTTTGTGAGCAAACTCCGCCTAAGGTAAGAGGTCTGACCAGTTGTTATAATTGTCAGAAATATAACAATGTAGAAACTGCTCCAAGGACTGGTTTGCTCGTTCTGCGGCCCCATTAGACTGCGGGTGATACGCAGAGGAGAAAGAAAGCTGAATTTCCAACTGTGCACAAAAGCCTCGCCCGAACCGGGACACAAACTGACTAACCTTGTCCGAGACAATCACCTTGGGTAGCCCATGTAAGTGAAAGATCTCCCAAGCAAAAATGGAAGCCAGTTCCTTAGATGTGAGCAACTACTTACGTGAAAAACAATGAGACATCTTTTAGAACTGATCAACCACCATAAGGATAACTGTGTTACCCTGAGAGTTGGGTAACTCCACAATGAAATCCATGGACAGGTGGGTCCAAGGCCTCTCTCCATTGGGTATGGGTTGTAGGAGGCCATCTGGAAGGTGTTGTGGTGTCTTACTCTGAGCACACACGGAACAAGCAGCTATGAGAGAGGCTACATCAGCAGGTAGACTAGGCCACCAGAATTGTTGGGAAATGGCCCAAAAGAGTTGATGCTTCCCAGGGTGGCCAGCAGCCTTGGGAGAATGGAAAGTCTGGAGAACTGCAGTATGGAGACTCACGGGGACAAAGCAGCGGTCACAAGGTTTCTCAGGAGGAGCATGGACCTGAGCGGCAAGAATTCTGTCACCCAAAAGAGTGAGACTGGTGCGAACCGTAGTCAGAATACGATCTGGGATAATCACAGGAACGGGAACCGATTCTATCTTGGAAGTGGAGTAAAATTGTTGTGACAAAGCGTCAGCCCTTACATTCTTAGTACCGGGTAAGAATGAGACAATGTAATTGAAACTTGACAAGAAAAGAGCCCATTGCGCCCTTCTGGGAGAGAGGCGTTTAGCCTCAGGCATGAATGTGAGATTCTTATGGTCAGTAAGAATGAGAACCGGCACAGTAGTTACTTCGAGGAGATGCCTCCATTCTTCAAGGGCTAAAACGAACCGCTAACAACTCTCTGTCCCCAATCTCATAATTGCATTCTGCAGGTGACAATTTCTTGGAAAAGTAGCCACAAGGATGCATAGCGCTCTCAGAGATAGAGGTAGAGGTAGGACGTTGAGACAGAAGGGCGCCAACTCCAGTCTCAGAAGCATCAACCTCAAGGATAAAGGGTAACATAGGATCAGGATGTGCCAACACAGGAGCAAAAACAAAGGCAGCCTTGAGACTCTCAAAGGCCTTAATGGACTCCTGAGACCAACTCTGTGGGTTACCATACTTTCTGGTCATATCAGTCAGGGGCTTGACCAGAGACGAGAAGTTACGTTTAAACTTTCGATAAAAATTGGTAAAGCCAAGAAAACGTTGCAAGGTCATATACTTACGGGTCTGGGCCACTGTAGGACTGCTGAAAGTTTCTCTAGGTCCATCGAAAAATCGGCAGTGGAAATTACATAACCCAGGAATTTAACCTGTTCATGATGAATTCACACTCCAATTTACAATAGAGATTGTTCTCTCTCAGCTTTTGAAGCACACAACAGACATCTGTGTGGTGGCGCTCTAGGGACTTGGAAAAAATAAGGATATCGTCAAGATAAACCACTACACATTGCTGCAACAAATCTCGTAGGACATCGCTGATAAATTCCTGGAAAACTGCCGGAGCGTTGCAAAGGTCAAATGGCATTACGAGGTACTCATAATGGCTTTTTCTGGTATTAAACACAGTTTTCCATTCGTCGCCCTCCTTGATCCTCACGAGATTGTATGCTCCTCTCAAATTCAGCTTCGTAAAAACCATTGCTCCCTTGAAGCAGTCAAATAACTCCGTAATCGGAATTGGATAAGCATTCTTAATTGTGAAACGATTGAGACCCCTATAATCAGTACAAGGTCTTAGTTCACCACTCTTCTTCTTCACAAAGAAGAAACCAGCACCAGCTCCCCCGGAGATGAGGACTTGAGGATGAATCCTCTGCAACATACTCCTCCATGGCCTTATCCTCCGAGACTGACAAAGGGTAAACCCGGCCACAAGGGGGTATGGCACCAGGTTGAAGGTCAATTGCGCAATCATATGACCGGTGTGGAGGCAAACCTTTGTCAAAGACACCGCTAAAATCACGGTACTCCTCCGGCAGCTAGGAGAGTGAAGAGGTGCATAGGACCTTAGCCACATTCTGGAAACATGTCTTGCTGCATTGTGGCGAACAGGAGAGAACCTTAGCACAAAGCCAATCAAATAAGGGGTTGTGCCTCTGTAACCAAGAATAACCAATAACCACAGGAAACTTAGGTGAGGAAATAACTTGGAATAGTATTATCTCATGGTGAAGAGCCCCTTTGTCCATGGACAATGAAACAGTCTCATGAATCACATGGGCAGGCTGTAAAGGTCTCCCATCAAGAACCTCAATGACATGTGGAGTGGCACGAAGCTGCAGCAGAATCGAGTGCTTAGATACAAAGGCAGCATCAATGAACAGGCCTGCAGCCCCATAGTCGATTAGAGCTTGTATCTTGATAGACTACTCAGACCAACAAAGTGTAACTGGAACCAGGGGCTTATCCTTCTGGATAACTGGGGACTAGGGATGAGCTCAATGTTCAGGTCAAACATAAGTACTGAATGTGCTTACCAGAACCGTTGGACCCAACTGTCATACGACAACAGGTCAATGGAGCTTAGGGTATCCGACCGGCTGTTCAACGGGACTGTCAGCGAGGATCGAAGAAGTGGAATGCACCTCCATGGTGTCCTGAAGACGTCAACCCGAGGTAAGGTCGATGAGTCTGATATTCCTCAGCCGACGGTGACTCCAATGAAGGTATCTCAACCATGGAGTAGGTAGAGAAATCGTGGAGATCCACCAAACATCTGAAAACAGCTCGGTTCAGGCAAGCAACAACCCTTAGTAGGGAAATGGGGACCAGTTGGAGACACTCAAAAAACTTTTCCTCCACAGAACATGCAAAGAAAAGAAAAAATAGGGGCTCCGATGGTGCAGGTCAACAAAAGAAGGTTTTAATGATTAAAACCAACATACAAGTTAAAAAAGTGATCACAGTTCAAAAATTCATAAAAGCAATATGGGGAGCAGTGTACCTGGCCCGACGTGCTTCGTTCCAAAAAAGACTTCTACTGGAGCATCAACCTGTTCCCCCATATTGCACAAATATATATACTAAACATACAAGGCCATAATCAGTGGCCGGCCAATAACACAAAATTTAATTGATAAAACTCATGATTGGCCAGGAGCTGGTCACATGATAGACCAAGGTTCAAATTCTCAGCTATCAAGCCAATCATATATAGAGATGTAAAGTCCTTTCGGCTTCAGTTATGACTAATAGATCGAACCAGGAAGAGACTAATACTAAAACATGGCAAACAAATTCTCAAAAAGCACGCCAAAGTGTCATGTGACACCTCTCATCCACTCACCACCACAGTAAAAGAGGGTTCATGGGTCAACGGTCAAGCGTGCCCCAAGCGTCCAATAGTGTGAGGTGAAGTGGGAGGGAATCTCATTAGGTACAAATCCAAAGTATGCCCGCACTCTGACATGCGCCCTGCATCACCGCGGCACCCCTATCAGGGTATCAACCACATGTGTTCAGGTGCGGCGATCACATGACTGGAGCAACGTCACTCGAACAGCGATCATGTGACCAGGATTGTGCCACGCTCATCGTGTCAGCAGACACGAAAAGAACAGTGCGGGCGACGTTACTCACGCAGCGATCACATGATAGGAGTGGCGTCCTATCCCACACATGGATGGCGTGGGGAGGTAACATCTCACTCCCCTATTGTACAACGATAACCACTTCAGCCCAGCGGTATAGAAACTTCCGCCAGTGCTGGAAGAAGTATTGATCCAGCACTAGGATGGTATACTGCTGGCGCTGGGATATCAAATATAAAAAACAAATATATCAAAAATTTGTCTAATCATTCTAAAATATGCACATCTAAAATATATTAAAAACCCGCATCATAACAATGTGTAATAAATGAAAAGAGCATAGATGAGGTCCACAGTGCCACCCCGGGTGTAGAAATAAAAAGCATCTCAAAAGGACCAACAAGAATAGAAGATGATGTAAATGGATCTAGGCATGTGTAGAGACATATCTCCCATCCCATCACAGCCCAGATATAAAATTAAAACTGGATAAAGCAAGTGAGGAAAATAAAGGACTTATACCTCCCAAATATTATAAAGGATAATTTAAGCTGTATTGATGAAAGAATTAACGTCCCACTCGATGTTCATACCAAACGGCGAGTAGGTATGCAACTCAAAAATCCAATAGGTTTCAAGACGAGAAACCCCGCTTACACGGGATTCTCCTCTCCAATGAGGGATAAACTGATATATTACCAAAAATTGTGTCCCTCTAGGGTCACGATCGTGGTGTTGTAAATAGTGACGTGGGACACTATGATTGGTTTTGCCCTTTTTGATATTAGCAATATGTTCGTTGACACAAATGGAAAAGGTCCTAATCGTGCGTCCTATATATTGCTTTTTGCAAGGACAAGTCAAAAGATAAACAATGTATTGTGTAGCGCAGGTGGTAAAGCGCTTCATTGGGTAAATGCGCAAGGTGTCAGTAGATTGAAAAGTGTCACTCCTGTGTTTGCCACTGATGTTATGCAAACACACATTGCACTTACGGCATGGGAAATATCCCATGCTGGAAGAACGCGACCCTTTTAGGTGGAACCATCACATTAGGGGCTATTTGACCCTGAATTGATCGTGCTCCTCTAAAAATCACACCAGCCCTTTCTGGTATAACAGGTCCTAAGAGTCTATCGTTAAGAAGAACCCCCCAGTGTTTTTTGAGGATCTCTTTAACCTGTCTCGACTGGACTGAATAGGTGGTAAAGAACGACCACTTATATCTGGTGTCCATTGCCTTTTCGGGAAGTACCTGTAACAGCGAGTCTCGATCAATCCGTGAGATTCGATCAATCTCGCTGTCCAGGTCACAAGGTAGGTAGCCCTTCTCCAAAAATCTCTCTTTAAGGACAACAGATTGTGCAGTGAAATCTTCCACTCTAGTAAAGTTTCTCCGTAAACGGAGAAACTGACTCCGTGGCACAGATTTGAGCCACTGAGGGTGGTGACAACTATCGACCGGAATATACCCATTCCGGTCGGTCGGTTTGAAATAGGTGATAAATTCCAAACATTGTTCAACTACCTTGATTTCAAGGTCCAAAAAGTGCAGAGGTAAGGCTAGCCTCATGGCTCAGACGACTACCTCTGTCATTGGAATTAAGTAAGGACATGAAATCATCAAGTGATTCCCGAACACCCTTCCATAGGAGGAGGATGTCGTATATGTAGCGGGCCCAAAGGACAAATTCCGATCTCTTATAGGCATAGACGACATCCTCCTCCCATTTGGCCATGAACAAATTGGCCAAGCTGGGGGCAAATTTTGCCCCCATGGCCACCCCCTTGGTCTGCAAATAAAACTGGTTCTGAAACCAGAAGTAGTTGTGTTGTGCAGAAAACCTAAGGAGGTCCATGATAAAATTACGTTGGATAAGGGGCAGTGTGGTACTCTGAAACAAATAGTACTCCACTGCCTCAAAGCCCAAATCATGCGGAATGCACGTGTATAAAGCGGCAACATCCACCGTTGCTAGGATCATTCCGTCTTCATACTGATCGTTTCTAACAATCTGATGGTGTCACCAGTGTCCTTCAATAAAGAAGGCACCAGTCGCACCAAAGGTTGGAGATAAAAGTCCACATATTTCCCAGTCCGTGCTGTGTCCGAGTCGATCCCGCTGACTATGGGCCGGCCAGGGGGATCGACTGGGTCTTTGTGCACCTTCGGGAGATAGTAGATGGCAGGGATACGGGGTGCAAGGGGCACAAGATAGCTCCTCTCCTTCTTGTCAAGGATGCCTAAATAAAAGCCCTCATCGACAAGGGAGGTCAGGGCCCTCTTGTATTGTAAGGTTGGGTCCTTCTGGATCAAACTGTATGTAATGGAATCCCCCAATATCCTATCCATTTCTTTGATGTAATCCTCTTTGTTCAGCACAACAATGGCTCCGCCTTTATCGGCCGGACGGATGATGAGGTTTTTTCGTTCACAAAGTTGCCTTAATCCTGTTTTAATATTGGGGTTGGTATAAATTGTCTTACGAGGTAACTTATCCAAATTCTCTAATACAAGACTACGGAACACATTGATAGATGGTGCCATAGTCCTGGGGGGATTGAATAGGGAAGGGTTCGACAGTCCTGTATAAACGTGACCATCGTTCAACACAGACGTATTGGTAGAGGGGAAGGTCAGAAAATGTCTCTGGATGCTAAGCTTTCCAATAAACTTCTGGACGTCAATGAACGTGGAGAACTTATTCAAAGTTCTTGGGGGGACATATTTCAGGCCCTTAAAAAAGGCTCTTAAAAAAGAGTTGCTATTACCCACAATGGACATAAAACATACCAGAGTGTCAGTTTTGTCGTCTATGGCAGAACTGCACCTTAGATACTGACTACGACACCTTCAGCATTCCCCTAAAAAAGAAATTTGCAGATAAAGAATATCCAACAGAATTGGTAGACCAGGCATGCAACTATTACTCAAAAGGTAAACCAGTCAAAAAAGATAAAAACAAAATAGACCACTCTATGCGATTTATCACTACATTTAATTTCCAATACAAAAAAATGGAAAACATCCTCAAATATTCTACAACAGGACCCCCTTCTCAAAACCATTCTCCCATCAGCACCCAGAATTACTTACCGCAAAGCTCCCAGCCTAAAAAACAAAATCGCCCAGAGTAAACTCAAAAGTAACCAGGTCACCCCCAATTCCATTCAACTTATACCCCTAGTTGGCATGTTCCAATGCAAAAAAGGCCGCTGCAAAACCTGTCAGTTCATCCAACACAGCAAAAAATCCTTTTGCTCTAAGGGCAGAACTTATCCACTTGTCCATTTCTATAATTGTTCATCCAAATTTGTTGTATATGGTCTCACCTGCCCTTGTGGGTTGATTTATGTCGAACAAACTATTTGCCCTCTTAGGCAACGTTTCGGCCAGCATCGACTACATATCGAGGGTGGTAAGGATATGCATAGCGTCCCCCGGTATTTTTCCGATCACCTTAAAAAATCTACCACTGGTCTTTCAGTCTGGGTCATCGAGCAAATCCCCAATACAATGACAGAGGCTGAATGCTTCAAAAAATTATGTGCCCGTGAGACATTTTGAATTTATTGCCTTGACGTTCTTTCGCCTAAGCGAAGGGATAGAAATAGCGACTGTATTATAGCAATCTATGTATTAGTCATTACTATTTATAACTGGATTTTATATGATATTAACTTTTTATCTATCTATTCACTCATTTATACATCTTTGTCATTTTTTACTGCAGGTCTATATATATTTATCTCTGATTTTTAATTGCGGGTAGCGGGTTTGTGTTTCCTCAGTAAGTATATGGTAACTCTAGAGATAGCATTATTTAATGCCTAGCCTAGTATGATGTGTATATATATATATATATATATATATATATATATATATATAATTTACCATCCCCCCCCCATGCACTACCCGGATTCCTCCCCCTCTTCTTTTTTCACGCCACTGCAGTCTGTTCCAGTGCGTTTCAGAAAGAAAAGAAAAAACTGGCCATGCTGCATTTTTTTTATGTACAGAACTGTACTGGACCGCAGTAAAACGCACCAGAACGCACCTAGGTGCACTGCAACACACTTATCCTTATTTAAGGTTAAGTAAGGAGAGGGGGGGGAAAAAAGCACTGGACTGCATCAAAAGCGCACCAAAAACGCATCAAAAACGCACTGGAACGCATCAGGGACCTGGAGCGCATCCAGACTGCGTTTCTATGGTGTGAACTGGCCCTTATATAGTATTAATTTAGTTGACTAACTAATTAATTGATTTAATATGTTATTGGTTTATCTGAATTGCATTATCATCATTAATAATCTACCTCACAATGATACTGATTGACATTGTATCACCATCCTTCATAATGTATAATATATATATTTTTATCATATATATATGTATATATATATATATATATATATATATATATTGTGAGGGTGCGACTTTCAAGAGGGTTGGTTATTGCCACATTTGGTAAAGAAAGACACGCTGATGGAACAGCTGTGTCTTGGGCTATTTAGTTCAGAGGTGATTACGGATCAGAGCTCCACCCAACAGAGAGGAAGCCTGTGTGCATGAGAGCCAGGTGGGCTCTCTTCCTCTGAAGTGGAGACAGAGGTGAGCATGGAACAGGGCGCCACCTAATAGAGAGGAAGTCTGTGTGCATGAGAGTCGAGTGCAATCTCATCCTCTGAAGTGGAGTCAAAGGCGGTGCATGTCTGAAGGAGGCAGACATCGTTAGTGATATAGCAACAAAGGTGCTGACCAGGAGAAGCTAGGAGAAAGCTGAAACTCTTGGACACTGTGTGGGTCTGAGAAACAGACCGTCAGGTCTAGGCTAAAGGCCTGAATCGCTAGAAGGTAAAGCTACGAGGCTACTGTTAGTATGACAGATACAGGAATGGTGGAACCCCCCCTGTGAATACTACAGACGTGTTTGTGAACTGTTGTGCTTTTAAATAAAAATGGGCTACCATGCCCTTAAACAGAGTTGCTGACTGGCTTGAATCACTGAAAAACGCATCTACCTCTTGAGCTAAACAACCCCTATCTTACAAGTGGTGGAGATATTGCTTTGGGCAGTTTTTGGAAGAGTTCCAGATCCTCGCATACCAAAAACCGTGAGTAAAAAGAAACTGTGTGTTTAACAGCAATACTGTGATGAACAGCCTATCTGAAGGAAAAGTTAACGTTTTCTGCGGTGAACTGCTGCTAGCTGTGTGTGGCAGCCAGGCGAACTGCATTGCACAGGAGTTCAATTAATGGACTGTGTTGTATACAGGTGATGTGCCTGTGGAAGTGAGCTCAAGCAGAGAGTAAAGTCTACATGTGAAAGTGTGCTGTTTGCAAAGTCTGGAAGACAGTACTTCAAATATTTTCTGTGTGAAAAGGAAGCAATGTTTGCTGAAATTAGACAAAGCGGGTGTTGCCCCTGGCAACGCTGGTGCAAGATGGCCAGCTATCACTGTGCAAAGGGTTAAGAACCAAGTGCGCTGTTTGCGCTGCAGTGAGTGGGGGCATGAAGTTTCTAAATGCCCTTTGTCCCAGGCTTCACCAAAGCAAAGGTATGAGAAGCCTGCTCTGAGTGTAAAGAGTGAGCAGATGGGTGTGGTTGCCCATGGCAACAAAGCAGAAATCCGTACAGCTGACTTCATATGGCCTATGTTGCCTTCTGAATGTGTTGAGGACTTTTTGGATGAGTTTGCGATGATTGCTTCTTACAGAAGATGGCCCAGAAATCGCTGGGTTGAGTTGGTGCAACCTTTTCTGATGGAGGAGTACCAGGAGGTGTACCGTGGGATGTATAGTAACCAAGATGACTACGATAATTTTCTAGGAGCAGTCCAGTCTAGAGAGCGCTACAAGAGATCAGCGGGGAGAAGGTGGTCTCCCATAGCAACAGGAGAAAGTCGCCAAGTGCCATGCCTGGAATGTGGTCAGCTGGGCCACGGGATCTTTTCTTATCCAAGCTTGTGGAATACAGCTGCTGATCGTGTTGTTGGGCTTAATGCTTTGCCTGCAGGCGATGATGGAAAATCCAAGATGGATGTAATGTTACCCTGTTCCCAGGAGGGGGCGTCATCTTGTGAGAGCATGGCAAAGAAGGGACAACGCCCTCAATTGAAATCTTCAACCCATGCTGAAGAGAATGGTAAGACTGTTCCTGTTAAAATTATGGGAAAGGCTGACTGTGTGGTTCCTCACAATGAAGGTGAAAAAATGAACTTGCTGCAGTGTGCTACCCAGATCTGTGGGCAGACACAGGTTAAAACCCTGCTTGCAGCGAGGTCAAAAATTTAAAGGGACATATGGACTCTGGGTACCATACCTCCCAACTGGCACGGATTGTGCGGGTTTTACCCGCAGAGGCTCCTCCTTCCCGCGAGACTATCATGTTTCCCGCACAGCAGGAAACATGAAGAGAAGAAGAGGAGCAGCAGCAGGTAAGAGCCCCCCCGCGATCGGCGCACTAGTATGCCCCCCCCCGATCGGCGCAAGTCCTTTTTTTTTTTTTTTGTTTAATGTTCCGGCGGCAACCATCACCCCCCCCCCGCTCAACAACTTCTGTGGCAATTCCCGGTTTTTTTGCCAATGTCCCGCACCCCCCGCTCAACAACTCTGGTTGGCAGGGGAGAGGGGACATCAGAATGTCCCGCGAAGGGACTTTACAAAGTTGGGAGGTATGTGGGTACAGCTAAGGTAATCCAGCGGAGTGCTGGAAAGGATGTGCTATGGGTGACCAAAGCAGTTGGTATGCCATGTTCCCTAGTGACAGGTGCTGTGCAGTTGCCAAGGGAAACCACCAAGGAGCCTGCAGTGGTGAGGCAAGTGGTTTCCCAGGACAACTGTGAAGACGCTCTAGTGGGCAAAATAATTCCTTTGGAGAGGAAGGGTGGTGTGCTGAGTGGCACGCAGGGTGCCATGCGTTTTGATAAAGGACAATTTGATAGAGTTTATAAAACTGCTATGTTTATGAATGCTGATGGTAATGTGATGCTTAAAGAGGTAGGGGTGATCGCTAAGCAGGATATGCGATTCCCCTTGGCAACAGTATCTAAGGCTGCAGAGGTGTCCTTAGAAACCTCCAGGGAGCTCTATGTGTTGGAGCCAGAGGTTGCCTGGGACAACTGTGGTGCCGCTCTGATAGATAAGAGGGTACTTGACCTTGGTGATGAGAAAAATGGTAAAACTCAAATGCTTTAAATTGCTTGTACTGATAATGAGTTGTTACGGTCTGTCACTGCTGACAGTCCTCATGGGTTTAGTGAAGCGCCACCCGAGCAAAGTGGTGAAGTTATGTTATTGCAGCCTGTTGTGTTTGAAAATGTTTTGCCACAAGTGCATTTAAACAAGGAAGGCTTAGTGGGTAACAGTGGAGTGGACACAATTTCTGCTATGCTAAATAGAAAGGGTGCAGGGCCGGTAGACACGGGTGCGTTGGCTTTTGCAGAAATTAACCCTCTCCAGTTGGAAGGATCTGAAAAGGGCGCATACATAGCAGAGGTTTTGTCCACAGCAAAAGAGATGAGTAATGTTGAATGTCAGATTGAGGTAGTGGATAGCGATTTGGAAGGGCTCAGTGTTGCTGAAGGTTAGAGGATGAGGGGGACACATGCGATTGGCAGTGCTCGGCGGGAGCCGCAAATTGGGGCATGAGTTGTCCCAGTTGATGCATTTTCATGCGAAACATGTCGGGTACATGAACCTGCTTTATAGCTACGCCACTATTTGATGCTACTTCTGTGATCACCTTTTGCAAGCCTCTGCATGGAAGCCTGTACGATTATTTATTTTATCCATTTTTTATACCGTGTGTGTTTTGTGTTTTGTTCCTGAAATAAATGAGGATTTTATTTTGCCATCTGATCCTGCGCTATGTGGAGCCTTCTTCTGTTCAATTTTTTACATGATCTCTGATGCATTGACGCCTTGGAGGTCTACATCATCACTTGGGAAAGGACTGGATTTCTTGCACCTGCTTCATCTGCGGACACCTTGAGAGGATGGATCCAGAGAAGTCTATTTCACCATCTTTGCCTGTTTGACCCACCACCGCTGGTGTGTGTGTGTCCACGCATAGGGGTAAGAGTATCCATTTCTTCCCCCCATCCCTGGTGTTGGAGTCACGTCCCCGGGTGCTACGGATATACGAATACATGTTTTTCACGTTCCTGAAGTTTTCTTGGATTTCTTTTATGAGGACAATATATTGAAGATTGATCCACATTTCTTCCATCTGATCCCAGTCTACACATTGGTTACCTTAATTGAACTTTATTATTAGTTCACTGTATTACTCACTGTATTGCATACTTTATAAGTATCAGCTCACTGTATTACATACTTTAAAAGTTTTTTATACACATGTATAGGCATATACTAGTGTGGTACACATTTGGATTTACTTATCCTAGGCCTTCTTAGGCCGTATACACTTACTGTTTGGTTGTTGTCCCTATTTACGTTCACGTTCGGTCCACCATACATTTTTTAGATACGGCATGTCTAGAAATTTCTGAGATGTTGTGAGAATCTTTCCAATATACTCCTGCGTGCATCCACAGCAGAGGGGCGACATGGTACTGCATAATACCAATCGGGTGCAGGTGATACATGCGTTGGTAAGCAATGTTGATGAGAGTTGGTTGCTTTTGTGGAAAGTTGTCTCGCAGTTCTCCTCGAGAGTGCTTCCAGCGGCGGTTATGTGCGGAAGGCGCTCTGGGGAATTGTTTGAGAAGTTAGAGATCTTAGACATAGTGGAAGTCTCTCCGTATGCGGGTGTGATGGGGTGTATTCCTGCTGGTGCGGTCCGAGGTGCAGCTGAGCAGTAGTTGGTACGTGGCGCGCGTACTGTCTCACCCGCTACACCTCATGTAAAGGAAGGGCCCAGAACGGACGTGGAGAGGTGCAGTTGGCGGTACCCGGAGACACTTTGACAGGAAATAACAGTAATGGTAACTGTAACGGAAATATGTATGAGAAGCACTGTGGAGCACTGTCAGACAACTCCGAGCTATTGGTTGAGGTACCAGTGGACACAGAAATGGTTAAAGAGATTGGTGTTGGAAAATGTGGTGGAACATGTGCGTTGGTAGGACAATTGTTATTGGAGTGTTGGACAACAGGGGGCGATGTGAAACTACGGAATGGTCCCATAGGGAGTAACTGCTTGCCTGTAGATGGTCCCTCCATAGACACTGTCCTAGCAAACAGGACAAGAGGTCCGAATGACCATATTGTGTTGAATAACCCCTTGTGGAACATTGCTATTGAGGATATGGTATTAATCACAGATGGTTTGGTGGCCAAGAGTGACCACACAGGGGTTGGTGAACCCGAGAAACAAATGTTGATGGTTAATGTTGCGTCAAGTAGTGAGAGTGGCCAGTCCCTGACAGATGTCATGAAAGTGGGTCCCCAACAGTCCCGGGAGAGTAGGTCTGTGGGAGGAAAAAAAAAGGGTCCTGAGGCCAAAAGGTAGAAGGGATAGAGAGATTAGTGGGAGCCCATGGTGCAGGAAGAAGGGCTGGTGGAAGTACACCCGGAAGAAGATGTGGGTGGAGTGCCCCTTTAGAGAAAAGGTTGGGCAGATTAGGACTACTGCTACGGATAGTTGGCACAGAGGCGCCAAGGTGAAGTGCTGGTGGACACATACCCCGAAAAATAAATGGGCCTACGCAGCCAATGGCTGGCACAGAGGTGTCCCGTTTATGGTGACGGGATCATGTGTTCCTCCCTCCGGTTCGAAACAAGGGGGGAGGGTATGTGAGGGTGCGACTTTGTGCGACCTTCAAGAGGGTTGGTTATTGCCACATTTGGTAAAGAAAGACACTCTGATGGAACAGCTGTGTCTTGGGCTATTTAGTTCAGAGGTGATTACGGAGCAGAGCTCCACCCAACAGAGAGGAAGTCTGTGTGCATGAGAGCCAGGTGGACTCTCTTCCTCTGAAGTGGAGACAGAGGTGAGCATGGAACAGGGCACCACCTAATAGAGAGGAAGTCTGTGTGCATGAGAGTCGAGTGCGATCTCATCCTCTGAAGTGGAGTCAAAGGCGGTGCATGTCTGCAGGAGGCAGACATCGTTGGTGATATAGCAACAAAGGTGTTGACCAGGAGAAGCTAGGAGAAAGCTGAAACTCTTGGACACTGTGTGGGTCTGAGGAACAGACCGTGTGTGTGTGTGTGTGTATGTATGCATGCATGTATGTGTGTGTGTGTGTGTGTGTGTGTGTGTATGTATATATATATATATATATATATATATATATATATATATATATATATATTGTGAGGGGGTTAGCTCGGCAGCGGGTGTGTGTGACCCCCGGGATGGGCTCCCCACACAAAACAGGCCCAGCAAACGGAGGTTGTGGTTTTCAAAATCAAAAAGGTGCGGTTTATTTTCTATTTACAGTGACAAAACACAGCAAAGCAAAAGAAACATAAACAAAATAAATCCTGGTCAAGTTGACCTCTGACTAAACATACAGGTTTCCTAACTAACAACTGGGATCAGCCTAGTGCTGTCCTAGTCCCTAAGTCCCTGGTTTTAAATGTCCAAGCAAATAGCCACACAGGCTTTGTCTCACCGCACAGGGGTTCACTCTCCCTAGACAGTCCACACAGGTCTGGTTCCAGGCATGAGCTAACATCTAATGAAGCTGGGAGTTCTTATAGAGGCCTAAATGAGCTGACAAGCTTCAGCTGGTCTCATCAACTCCCTGTCTGCACGACGCCCCACACTCTCCCTAGACATATGAGTCATCCATGAGCCCACTAGCCTTAGCTGGGCTTATACAACTCTCCACCTAGTTGTATAAGTCGGCGTAAAGCCTGAATCTGGGCGAAATATATCTACCCCCCTGGATGCAACCAGGTGACTTTACCTTCCTGCTGTCACATACCCCCCCTCTTGTTTTAACCTCGGGGTTGGAACACCAGCAATCAGGCATTCATGTACTCGAGACAAAGCATCCACATTCCCCATTTGAACGCCAGGGCGATGCTTTACTGTGAAGTTGAATTCCTGGAGGGCCAGGAACCACCTATTCACTCTTCTATTTGTTTCCTTGTTTTGAGCCATCCACTTTAACGGAGCGTGATCCGTAACCATGTCAAAGTGCCTACCTAGCAGGTAGTACCGAAGGGAATCTAGAGCCCACTTCACCGCTAAACACTCCTTTTCAACGGTGGCGTAATTTACCTCATGGGACTTCAACTTCCTGCTGAGGTAAATGACTGGGTGCTCTTCCCCGTTCCAGACCTGGGATAATACTGCTCCTAACCCCACATCTGACGCATCACTTTGTACGACAAAGTCTTTAGAGAAGTCGGGTGAGTACAACACTGGCTGGCTACATAAGGCTTGTTTCAAGAATTGGAATGCTGCCTCAGCCTCGGGGGTCCATTTAATCATGACCGACCCTTTCCCCTTCGTCAGGTTGGTTAGGGGCACAGCCTTAGAAGCAAAGTGGGGAATGAATCGCCGATAATACCCAGCGATTCCCAGAAAGGCTCGTACCTGCTTCTTGCTGTTGGGACGTGGCCAACTCTGGATGGCCTCGACTTTGTTGAGTTGGGGTTTTATTACTCCCCTCCCAATGGTGTACCCAAGATATTTGGCCTCCTCCTGCCCAATGGTACACTTCTTGGGGTTAGCCGTAAACCCCGCTTCCCGAACAGAGTCCAGGACTGCTTGCACTTTTGGCAGATGTGAGGCCCAATCTGTGCTATGGACAATTACGTCATCCAGGTAAGCCGCAGCATACTTCCGATGGGGCCTCAGCATCTGGTCCATTTTCCGCTGGAATGTGGCCGGCGCATTCTGTAACCCGAACGGCATTCTTTTATATTGGAACGCCCCGTCTGGGGTTACAAATGCGGTTTTCTCTTTGGCCGACTTGGCCAGGGGGATTTGCCAATACCCTTTTGTGAGGTCAAGAGTCGTCATGTATCGGGCTGTTCCCAGCCGGTCGATCAACTCATCTATACGTGGCATGGGGTAGGTGTCAAATTTTGTAACTTTGTTCAACTGACGAAAATCGTTACAAAATCGCCAGCTCCCATCCGGTTTAGGCACCAACACGATGGGACTAGACCAATCACTTTGGGACTCCTCTATCACCCCTAAGTTCAGCATTTTCTGTACTTCCTCCCGTATTGCCTCCCGTCGGGCCTCTGGGATCCGATAGGGTTTTAACTTCACCCTTTCACCGGGCGGGGTAATGATGTCATGCTCTACCCCAGATGTTTGTCCCGGCAGCTCAGAGAATACCTCCTTGTTGCGAAGCACAAACTCCTTAACCTCCTGTTGTTGGGGTTGTGACAAGGTGGCTGCTATTCCAACCTCAGGAATCACGCAACCAGTTTGAGCTGGTGACCAAGTGTCTGCGACTAGGGACTCTCTATCCCTCCAGGCTTTCAACAGATTAACGTGATAGATCTGTTCGGGCTTTCGCCTTCCTGGTTGTCTGACCTTGTAATTCACTTTGCTCACTTTTTCCATTATCTCGTAGGGGCCTTGCCATTTGGCAAGGAATTTACTTTCAACCGTAGGGACAAGTACCAGTATCCTATCCCCCGGGGAAAAGGTACGGGTCTTGGCTCCACGGTTGTACACTCTCTGCTGTGCTAACTGCGCTTGGGCCAAATGTTCCTTCACGATGGGCATTACCTGTGCAATTCGGTCTTGCATCAGGGCGACATGCTCAATCACACTCCTGTGGGGAGAACTCTCACTTTCCCAAGTTTCCTTGGCAATATCCAACAGCCCTCTTGGGTGTCTCCCATACAGTAACTCAAAGGGGGAGAATCCCGTAGAGGATTGGGGCACCTCCCTAATAGCAAACATCAGATAAGGAAGTAGACAGTCCCAATCCTTTCCATCTCTATCCACCACTTTCTTCAACATTTGTTTTAGGGTTTTGTTGAATCTTTCAACCAGCCCATCGGTTTGGGGGTGATACACAGATGTACGTAATTGCGTCACTTTGAATAATTTACACAGCTCCTTCATAACCCGGGACATAAAGGGTGTACCTTGGTCCGTAAGCAGTTCTTTACAAATACCCACCCGGCTAAACACAAGAGATAGCTCTTTGGCTATGGTTTTGGCCAAGGTATTTCGGAGAGGGATCGCTTCTGGATAACGGGTGGCATAGTCCATTATAACTAATATGTACTGGTGCCCCCTAGCGGACTTGATTATAGGACCTACCAAATCCATGGCGATCCTCTCAAACGGGACCTCAATGATGGGTAGAGGGACCAGCGGGCTACGGAAATGTGGCATCGGGGCCGACCTCTGACACACAGGGCAGGAGGAACAATAATTTTCTACGTCCTTCATCACCCCCGGCCAATAGAATCTCTGTAATACCCTCTCTCGGGTTTTCTCTGTCCCCAGATGACCTCCAAGAATGTGCCCATGGGCCAACTCCAACACCAACTTCCTGTAAGGTTTGGGCACCACAAGCTGCTCAACGGTTTCTTCTGCCCTTTTTTCCACCCGATACAGTAGGTCCTTCTCTACGCTGAAGTATGGGTAAGTGCAGGTATTATCTGGGTTCACTAACTCGCCATCTATTTTCACTACGTTTTCCCGTGCCTTTATTAGGGCGGGGTCTTTCAACTGTTCTGTGGCAAAGTTTTCCCTGTGAACCTCAAGATCAGAAAACTCCACAGACGGTAGGTTTTCGTCTGAGGAGGTGGGCTCCTCTCCAGTTTCTTGAGTCTCCCCTGCCAATACTGATAAGGGAAATTCCGGAGAGTCCTCACCACTCTCAGGGGAGTTCTGGCTATCACATTCCTGGTACATAGGGGCACCAGTGAGGGGCTCAGGATCATCCCACAGTTCCCAGAACTTCGGAAAATCCCTTCCCACAATGGCGTCATGCGGTAACTGAGATACTAAGCCCACTGGATGAGAGAGGGTACCTTTGGGGGTCTCGAAACACACTGTAGTCACTGGATACTCTCGGGTGTCCCCATGCACACAAATAACAGCTACCTTGCTATTCCCAGAGACCTCTGTTTTAACTAACTCAGCCTTTATCAGGGTCACAAGGCTACCTGAATCCAGCAATACCACAACATTTCTACCATTAACACACATTTTGCATAAATGTTTCTCAGTTCCTCGAATGGCAGTGCATGCGACTGTCGCACACAGCGACTGACGTCTGCCCGTCAGAAAGTCACACTGCATGGGTTCCTCCACAACCGGGCAATTGGCTGCAATATGTCCCGCTTGCCGGCAGCGGTAGCAAACGATCCTTCTTGCCGCCTCTTGAGCCGCTGATTTCCCAGGCTGTTCTCGCCAAACTTGGGGTAGAGCTCCCACCCTCTCACTCTCTCCACCCTCACCCCTTGGAATCCTCTTATCCGCCCCTGGGGATGGTCTGGTCTTAGGGTGGAAAGTCCGAGTGTCTCTGGAAGAGGCCGTCAGGTTCTCTGTAGCCACTTTCTGCTCAGGTGAATGAGATCATACATTTGAGACCTGGGGGGTTTTCCAAGCTGGAAAGTCCAGTTATGCACACGCTGAGCCCGGACAGCCTGGGTGACACCCAGCCTTGCCAATATTTCAGCTTTTAGCATCACATAGTCTTTTGCTTGGTTAGGCTCTAGGTCATAGTAAGCTTTCTGCGATTCACCAGTTAACAGAGGAGCCACCAGTCCAGCCCACTGCTCCTCAGGCCACTTTTCTCTTTCAGCGGTCCTTTCAAATGTGGTCAAAAATACCTCTGGATCATCCTCTCCAGTCATTTTTGTCAATAAACGACTCACCCCAAAGGACGCGGTATTAGTGGGACGGCTTTCCTCACTGGTCTGCGGACGTTGCTGCATTACTGCTTCCATCTGTTGTTGTAGTCTCTGCTCTTGCTTCTGCAACAGGTCTATGAAGCGGGCCTCAGATTGCTGCTGGGCTCGTTGCTGAGCCTCCAGACTCTGTTGCAAAGTTGCGTTTGTCTGCTGCTGGGCTGCAAGGCTCTGTTGATGAGCTTGCTGCTGGGCTGCGAAGTTCTGTTGTTGAGCTGCAAGGCTCTGTTGATGAGCTGCAAGGCTCTTTTGCAAACCTGCATTTGTCTGCTGTTGATTGGCATTTGCTAGAGCCAGCTGCTTCAGTATCTCCTCCATGCTGGCTTAAAAAAAAACTGCCACTGGTTCTCCACCAACTGTGAGGGGGTTAGCTCGGCAGCGGGTGTGTGTGACCCCCGGGATGGGCTCCCCACACAAAACAGGCCCAGCAAACGGAGGTTGTGGTTTTCAAAATCAAAAAGGTGCGGTTTATTTTCTATTTACAGTGACAAAACACAGCAAAGCAAAAGAAACATAAACAAAATAAATCCTGGTCAAGTTGACCTCTGACTAAACATACAGGTTTCCTAACTAACAACTGGGATCAGCCTAGTGCTGTCCTAGTCCCTAAGTCCCTGGTTTTAAATGTCCAAGCAAATAGCCACACAGGCTTTGTCTCACCGCACAGGGGTTCACTCTCCCTAGACAGTCCACACAGGTCTGGTTCCAGGCATGAGCTAACATCTAATGAAGCTGGGAGTTCTTATAGAGGCCTAAATGAGCTGACAAGCTTCAGCTGGTCTCATCAACTCCCTGTCTGCACGACGCCCCACACTCTCCCTAGACATATGAGTCATCCATGAGCCCACTAGCCTTAGCTGGGCTTATACAACTCTCCACCTAGTTGTATAAGTCGGCGTAAAGCCTGAATCTGGGCGAAATATATCTACCCCCCTGGATGCAACCAGGTGACTTTACCTTCCTGCTGTCACAATATATATATATATAACTCTCATTTTTAATCCTATTCCCACCATTCAGTTTCCTTGCTGTTTTTTTTTTTCTTCCAATATACAGTATAAATTTTAGATGAACCTTTTCACCCAGAAATTCTTTGTCATATTTATTAACTTTGTATTGTGTGTGTGTGGTGTTTTTTTTTTTTTTTTTTTTTTTTAAATGTTTACTTCCCCCTGAATTTTTATTCATCATCTTCTGTTTTATGTTATATTTATTCCACTTGCATTGTGTCTGCTTAAATGTTTTTTCCCTTAGCATTGCTGACCTTTTTTTCAAATCCCTGTTTTGGCCCCGCCCCCTGTCAGCCTATAAAATGTCCCATCTTGTTTTTCCACTTCTCTCTGGACCTCAACCCTTTTTGGACCTGGTATGCATTGATCTTTTTCCGGTTGTCAAATTTCAACTCCCGACAGGCGGTATGGGGTGTTTCATGAGGTGCATTGTTTCCCTTCTCTTTTTGCTCTGATTGTTTTTGGATGTTCTTGAAGCTTTCTGTAGGTAGCGGGCGCTCGGCTGACTCCTTCACCGGGGCCCTCTGAAGTTTTCCGTTGGCTGGTACTGAGTGCCTCTGTTCTTCCTTGGGCTGGTACACACTCTTTCTGGGTGACCAATTCCTCCACAATTGAAGCAGATAATCTCTTTCCTTATTTTTGGGGATGCTGGAATAGGGACATTCCGGTCCGATTCCTACCGGATCTCTTCCTTCTCCTTGGCTCCTGAGTTCTTGGCCAAAATAACGGTCAACAAGTCCAGTACTTGGGCCATTTGAGACTTCAAGGTTTCCACTTCTGAGTCACGTTCGGTAACTATTGTCATTCTGACTCCCACTGAAACCCCCTCTTGATCCTTCATCAAGGCCTCTTCGTCCCTTATGATCCACACATGGTCTGTGTAATTCAGAGCCATGACTCCGTCAGAGGTCTTCAGGTGAAGCCAAACTGGGTCCGACCGTAAGGCTCCCCTTAGGATCTGCTTCATCCTGGTAGCATCTATAACCTGTGGCTGCATTCCTTTTCTCAGTACAATCTGGCACAGCATTCTATTCAGTCTCCGGACATACTCGGACAACTTCTCCCTCGGCTGTTGAAAGGTGTGTTCAAATTGATACACCAGCTCTGACACCTTCTCCAGCTGGCCAAATTCCTCCTGCAACATAGACAGATAATCCATTGCTGTACACACAGTATTGCTGCACCTAAGATTTTTCACAGCCTCAGCAGCAGGACCCTTCAAGCTCTCACTGATTCGCTGCTTCTTCTGCGCTTCTGGGACTTCCCAGCCTTCTATTGCCTGCTCAATCCATGTATCGAAATCTTCCTCCCCGGGTGGCACAGGTTGTGTTCCTGAAAACACCCGGAGTTTCCGGTACCCGGCTTCCACATGCACCGTGTTGTTTTTGTGGCACTTAACAACAAAGTCTCCCAACGCAGTCAGCAGTTCCGGCCCTATGGCGGTCAGGGGTGACTTTGGGGCTTTCGTTTCTGCCTCCCATTTTGTGGAAAAGTGACGGAGATAACTGCGGGGAGGTCCGGGGAGACTCTTTCTTCACAGCCCCAGTATGCACTAAGCGATACGTTCTGTCATCTATGTCTCTTACACTCTGCCCTTTGAACTCTTCTGGGACTCCTCTTGTCCATTCTATTAGTGCATATGCCCCCGAGGTATTTGTCTTTACATCCACCGCCCATGCTTTCCAGTTTGGGGATATTGACATTATCAGCTGCTTTACCTCTTCTTTTTCCTGGATCCCTCCTGGGAGTTCAATAGCTACCGCCCGGAGTGGATTCACAGCCTCCTCTGTGCACCATTGTGTCACTGCCTGCGAGTCCATGCTGGTATTTCAGACCGCCTTGATTGCAGCGTACAATATACAAGGATCCCGGAACCGAGCTCCCACGTATAGCGATACCCTCAGTTTAAGAGGGCTGCTTGTTTGTTTTGGGCCTTGTAATGCACCGCTATCAACCCCTGGCAATCGGCTCTAACCTCTCAAGGCACAGTTAGGAAAGGGGGGGAGAAAGATGGCACAACTGCAATATATCTATACTGTTATATGGTACAACCCCCTTTCCGTGTCCCAGCACAGTAATTGACACTGACCACCAAATTACTTAACTATACGTTTTTTTTACTATTGGTAAAAGTATAAAAGGTAATTTGCATACAATATCTCATGCAGATCCCTGCAATATAGGTGCACGCATTAAAAGAGTATAACATTCAATAATGCAGTAACAATAAAATATCCCCGCTGCAGCTATCCTCCCTCGTGAGCAAAAATGGCGCCCAGCAATGTCCTATACTACCCAGTCAGGCCTGACTATAACTTGGGGTATAGTTTGTAGAAGAATCTTCGCTAGCAACTCTCGGTGGTGCACATAAGGAAACAAACTGTAATCCAGTAGGGGTAGCAAATAATCGCTAATAGTGATGAGCCGAACACCCCCGGGTTCGGTTCGCACCAGAACCCGCGAACGGACCGAAAGTTCGAACGAACATTAGAACCCTATTAAATACAATGGATGCGAACGTTCGAATTCTAAAGTGCTAATTATAACAACTATTATGCATGTTATTGTCCTAAAAAGGGTTTGGGAACCCGGGTTCTGCACCAGGGGACATGTATCAATGCAAAAATAAGTTTTAAAAACGGTCGTTTTCCGGGAGCAGTCATTTTAATGATGCATAAAGTGAAAAAAAAAAAGTCAAATATTCCTTTAAATATCGTACCTGGGGGGTGTCTAAAGTATGCCTGTGAAGTGCCACGTGTTTCCCGTGTTTAGAACTGTCCCTGCACAAAATGACACTTCTAAAGGAAAAAAAAGCCATTTAAAACTGCTTGCGGCTTTAATGTAATGTCTGGTCCCGGTAATATGGATGAAAATCTTTAAGAAAAATGGCATAGCTACCCCATGACCCCCCCCCTACCCCAGCCCATTACCAGCCCCTTTGGGTCTTGTATGGATATTAAGGGGAACCCCGCACATAAAATAAAAAAGGCCCTATATACTCTGAACAGCCGTATACAGGCGGTGCATACAAGACAGGGACTGTAGGTTTGTTCTTATGTAGAATCTGTTTGTAATTTTGAACAGGTACATTGTTGAAGTGTAGCTCCAGACCAAAAATCTATTTTTAAACTTTTTGGAAAACATAGGTAAGGGTTATCACCCCTGTAACATTTGTTTTGCTGTCTGTGCCCCTGTTCAGAACATTTCACCTCACTTTCCGTCCTAATGACAACTGTTTTTGAAATGTGGTGTTTTTCTTGAAACAAGGATTGCTGATAAAGCATCAGTACAGAGGAGACACCTTTCTCCCATATTTATTCTTACAGGAGAGAATTTTCCTTCCTAGTGGTAGATTTCCTCTCACTTCCTGTTGTCTTCTTGCGTTTGCAAGTAGGAGTCGTTTGTAAGTTGGATGTTTGAAAGTAGGGACCTGCCGTATATACTCTGCAGAAATAGGCCCCTTAGTTGTTGGTGTTGGCACAACACTGTAAGCACTCACAGTTACTCTTGGTTGGTGCTGGAACGCCCTGCTGTCAACTATTATATCAGGAATTTTAATTACATATAATTGTTGAACAGTGGTAGTAAAAATTGGGCCTTTGATGGTGGTGCTGGTGCCACAACACTGTAAGCCCTGACAGTTACTCTTGGTGGGTGCAGCAATGGGCCCTGCTGTGAATTATTAGATCAAGAATTGTAATTACATGCCCCTGTTGAACAGGGGCTGAAAAATTGGGCCTTAGGCACTGGTGGCACAACACTGCAACCCTTCACAGATACTGTACTTGGAGCACAGCAATGAGCCCTGTTGCAAAGTATTGCTTCAAAAATTGTAATGACACGCCCCTGTTAAACAGGGGCTGAAAAATTGGGCCTTAGGCACTGGTGGCACAACACTGCAACTCCTCACAGATACTGTACTTGGAGCACAGCAATGAGCCCTGTTGCAAAGTATTGCTTCAAAAATTGTAATTACACGCCCCTGTTAAACAGGGGCTGAAAAATTGGGCGTTAGGCACTGGTGGCGGCACCCATAAACAAAAATGATCTTCCAAGCTATCATCATCAATCGTATCATTGAGGACTCGGAGGAGGAGGATAGCCAGTCAACATAACAGCACAGGCACTCAGCATCAGCATCAGTCTTGAAGGGATGTGACATTTTAAAATCAATTAGTCTGTTATATCAGCATCAGGTGTGTGGTAGCTGGTGGTGATCCAAGACTGGTTCATCTTGATGAAAGTCAGTCGATCAACCGAGTCGGTGGACAGGCGCACCCTGTGATCCGTGACAAATCCTCCAGCAGCACTGAATGTGCGTTCCGAAAGAACGCTGGATGCAGGACAGGCCAGTAGCTCAATTGCATACTGTGCAAGCTCTGGCCAGTGATCCATCCTCAAGACCCAGTAAGCCAGAGGATTTTCGGTGGGGAAGGTGTCCAAGTCTGACCTTGCCCCTAGATATTCCTGCACCATGTTTATCAGACGCTGGCGATGGTTGCTGGAACCGATCATACTTTGGGGCTGCGGACTAAAGAATTGTCTGAACGCATCGGTCAGACGGCCACCTTCCCCACCGCTCCTTCTTTGACTGGCCGAAGCCTCAGCAACTCGTTGTCCAGGACCAGGAGTTTGCAACCTCCCAGTCTCTGGGAACGCGTTGCACAGACCTTTCTGCAAGGCCTCCCGGAGTTGTCTCATCCTCTGCTCCCTCTGCGACGGTAACATAAGGTCCGCAACCTTACCCTTGTACCGTGGATCAAGGAGAGTGGCCAGCCAGTAATGGTCCCTCTCCTTGATCCGAAGAATACGAGGATCCTTCCGCAGACTTTGCAGGATCAGGGAGGCCATGCAGCGTAGGTTTGCTGAGGCATTCGCTCCGGAGTCCTCTGGGTCACTAAGGACGACATGATCCGCAGCCACCTCCTCCCAGCCACGTACAAGTCCACTGGTTTCTTGGGACTGTAAATCATCCCTAAAAGACTGCTGCTGATGATGCTGAGTGCCAGCCTCCACCTCCATGCTGACACAATCCTCCTCCTCCTCCTCCTCCTCCTCCTCCTCCTCCTCCTCTTCCTGTGCGATGGGTGGGACAGAAGGAACACTGTCTGGGTAAAGGGGGCCTTGAGAGGCAAGGAAGTCCTCCTCTTCCTGCCTCTGTTCTGCCTCAAGTGCCCTGTCCATTATTCCACGCAGCGTGTGCTCCAACAGGTGGACAAGAGGTACAGTGTCACTGATGCATGCACTGTCACTGCTCACCATCCTCGTGGCCTCCTCAAATGGTGCCAGGACAGTGCATGCATCCCTGATCATGCCCCACTGGCGTGGAGAAAAAAAACCAAGCTCCCCTGACCCTGTCCTGGTGCCGTAGTCGCACAGGTACTCATTGATGGCCCTCTGCTGCGTGTGCAGCCGCTGCAGCATGGCCAACGTTGAGTTCCACCTGGTGGGCATGTCACATATAAGGCGGTTCTTGGGCAGGTTCAACTCCTTTTGCAGCTCAGCCAGGCGAGCACTGGCATTATAAGATCTGCGGAAATGCACACAGACTTTCCTGGCCTGCCTCAGGACATCCTGTAAGCCCGGGTACCTGCCCAAGAAGCGCTGCACCACCAGGTTAAGGACGTGAGCCACACAGGGCACATGGGTCAGTTGTCCCTGTCGGAGGGCGGAGAGGAGGTTGGTGCCATTGTCGCAAACCACCATTCCTGGCTTAAGCTGGCGTGGCGTCAACCACCTCTCGGCCTGGCCCTGCAGAGCAGACAGGACCTCTGCCCCAGTGTGGCTTCTGTCCCCCAAACACACCAGCGCAAGCACGGCATGGCATCTTTTTGCCTGCGTACTTGCGTAGCCCCGTGAACGGCTACGGAGCACCGCTGGTTCATAGGACAAACCACAGGAAGAGGCCATGGAGGAAGAAGAAGAGGAGGGGGTGGAGGAGAGAGGTGTGTCACAACCAGTAGTAGCATTTTGGAGGCGTGGCGGTGGGACAACCTCCAACACTACTGCACCTTGTCCTGAATCCTTCCCAGCTGCCAAAAGAGTGACCCAATGGGCCGTGAAAGAAAGGTAACGTCCCTGTCCATGCCTGCTGGACCATGAGTCAGCGGTAATATGCACCTTACCGCTGACCGCCCTGTCCAGCGAGGCCAAGACATTGCCTTCCACATGCCGGTAGAGAGCCGGAATAGCCTTCCGTGAGAAAAAGTGGCGTTTGGGAACCTGCCACTGAGGAACCGCACATTGCACAAACTCACGGAAGGGGGCCGAGTCTACCAACTGAAAAGGCAGCAGTTGAAGCGCTAGCAATTTAGCCAAGCTAGCATTCAACCGCTGGGCATGTGGATGGCTGGGAGTGAACTTCTTTCGACGGTCCAGCAGCTGGGGCAGGGAAATTTGCCTGCTAGAATCGGACGTCGGTGTACTGCTAGCAGAGTGGGCGCAAGTACTTGGCTGTGACACACCTAATTCTACACCTTCATTCCTCTCAGTGCATGTTTCAGAGAGGACTGAAGTTATAGTGGGGTTGGAGATCCCAGCTGATGCGGTGCAAGGAGAGGTCCGCTTTGTTCTTTGGTGTGGGTCTTTGAGGTAGGCTTGCCAACGAGCTGCATGGCAGGTCAACATATGTCTGGTCAGGCATGTGGTACCCAAGCGGCTGATGTTTTGGCCACGCGATATACGCTTGAGACATATGTTGCAAACAGCAGCTGTGCGATCTGATGCACTAGCCTCAAAAAAGGCCCACACCAAAGAACTTTTTGAATGACGGGCAGAGGCAGCGCCCTGCACAGGCGGAGCTCTGCGGTGTGATTCCGTCGGTGTACTGCCCTTACGCTGGCCACCAAAGGGCATCCTGCCTCGTTGGAGATGTGCCTCCTCCTCATCCTCCTCCTCCTCCTCTCTCCTATTAGGCACCCACGTGGAGTCATTGACCTCATCATCCCCTCCCTCCTCATCACTGGAGCCAATCTGGCAGTATGCTGCAGCTGCTGGAACATGACTGCCAGATTGGTGTCCTTCTTGAGCATCCCCTCTGTCTGCTCTCACGCTACTGCCTTCCTCTAGCTGGGTTTCATCATCAGACCCTTCGAAACGCTGGGCATCCTCCTGGAGCATGTACCCAACACTGTGCTGAAACAGTTCGGGGGACTCCTCAGGAGGAGGACATGGTGGGTCTAGGGAAGGAGTGACTGATGATTTGTCTGACATTGATACCAGGGAAGACGACGCTTTGGCAGCTGCTTTTCCAGTACCCTGAGCCTGGGTGAGAGAGGATGAGGAGGAGGAGGAGGGCTTGGTCATCCACTCTACCAAGTCTTCGGCATGATGTGGCTCAACATGTCCAGCTGCCGAAAAGAAGGACAAGCGTGTCCCATGGCCATGTGCTGATGACAATGCACCGCGTCCACGACCAGCACTGTTGCCCCCAGACACAGAGCCTGCTTGCCCTCTTTTATTGCCTCCTGACTGTCTGCCTCTCCTTGTTTGCCTTCCAGACATTCTAATAGATGGCCTGCAGGGAGATGGGAAAAAAGCAATAAGGGCTACCTTCAGGTGTCCTTCTCTGTCCCTTGAAACAAGGACTTTCACAGTGAAAGAAACTGACACTGTCCCTACCTAGAGTTTTCTGTCCCTAGAATAAATGTTTTTTTTAATCACAATATAGCACAAGGACAATTCACTCAATGTCTCTCCAGGTCCCTGGAAACAAGGACTTGCAGAGTGAAAGAAACTGACACTGTCCCTACCTACAGTTTTCTGTCCCTAGAATAAATGTTTTTTTTAAGCACAATATAGCACAAGGAAAATTAACTCACTGTCCTTACAGGTCCCTGGAAACAAGGACTTGCAGAGTGAAAAAAAAAAACACTCTCCCTACCTACAGTTTTCTGTCCCTAGAAAAAATGTTTTTTTTAAGCACAATATAGCACAAGGAAAATTAACTCACTGTCCTTACAGGTCCCTGGAAACAAGGACTTGCAGAGTGAAAAAAAAAAAACACTCTCCCTACCTACAGTTTTCTGTCCCTAGAAAAAATGTTTTTTTTAAGCACAATATAGCACAAGGAAAATTAACTCACTGTCCTTACAGGTCCCTGGAAACAAGGACTTGCAGAGTGAAAGAAAAAAAACAGTCTCCCTACCTACAGTTTTCTGTCCCTAGAAAAAATGTTTTTTTTAATCACAATATAGCACAAGAAAAATTAACTCACTGTCCTTACAGGTCCCTGGAAACAAGGACTTGCAGAGTGAAAGAAACTGACACTGTCCCTACCTAGAGTTTTCTGTCCCTAGAATAAATGTTTTTTTTAATCACAATATAGCACAAGGAAAATTAACTCACTGTCCTTACAGGTCCCTGGAAACAAGGACTTGCAGAGTGAAAGAAACTGACACTGTCCCTACCTAGAGTTTTCTGTCCCTAGAATAAATGTGTTTTTTAAGCACAATATAGCACAAGGACAATTAACTCACTGTCCTTACAGGTCCCTGGAAACAAGGACTTGCAGAGTGAAAGAAACTGACACTGTCCCTACCTAGAGTTTTCTGTCCCTAGAATAAATGTTTTTTTTAAGCACAATATAGCACAAGGAAAATTAACTCACTGTCCTTACAGGTCCCTGGAAACAAGGACTTGCAGAGTGAAAGAAAAAAAACACTCTCCCTACCTACAGTTTTCTGTCCGTAGAAAAAATGTTTTTTTTAATCACAATATAGCACAAGGAAAATTAACTCACTGTCCTTACAGGTCCCTGGAAACAAGGACTTGCAGAGTGAAAGAAACTGACACTGTCCCTACCTAGAGTTTTCTGTCCCTAGAATAAATGTTTTTTTTAAGCACAATATAGCACAAGGACAATTAACTCACTGTCCTTACAGGTCCCTGGAAACAAGGACTTGCAGAGTGAAAGAAAAAAAACACTCTCCCTACCTACAGTTTTCTGTCCCTAGAAAAAATGTTTTTTTTAAGCACAATATAGCACAAGGAAAATTAACTCACTGTCCTTACAGGTCCCTGGAAACAAGGACTTGCAGAGTGAAAGAAAAAAAACACTCTCCCTACCTACAGTTTTCTGTCCCTAGAAAAAATGTTTTTTTTAATCACAATATAGCACAAGAAAAATTAACTCACTGTCCTTACAGGTCCCTGGAAACAAGGACTTGCAGAGTGAAAGAAACTGACACTGTCCCTACCTAGAGTTTTCTGTCCCTAGAATAAATGTTTTTTTTAATCACAATATAGCACAAGGAAAATTAACTCACTGTCCTTACAGGTCCCTGGAAACAAGGACTTGCAGAGTGAAAGAAACTGACACTGTCCCTACCTAGAGTTTTCTGTCCCTAGAATAAATGTTTTTTTTAAGCACAATATAGCACAAGGACAATTAACTCACTGTCCTTACAGGTCCCTGGAAACAAGGACTTGCAGAGTGAAAGAAACTGACACTGTCCCTACCTAGAGTTTTCTGTCCCTAGAATAAATGTTTTTTTTAAGCACAATATAGCACAAGGAAAATTAACTCACTGTCCTTACAGGTCCCTGGAAACAAGGACTTGCAGAGTGAAAGAAACTGACACTGTCCCTACCTAGAGTTTTCTGTCCCTAGAATAAATGTTTTTTTTAAGCACAATATAGCACAAGGACAATTAACTCACTGTCCTTACAGGTCCCTGGAAACAAGGACTTGCAGAGTGAAAAAAAAAAAACACTCTCCCTACCTAGAGTTTTCTGTCCCTAGAAAAAATGTTTTTTTTAAGCACAATATAGCACAAGGACAATTAACTCACTGTCCTTACAGGTCCCTGGAAACAAGGACTTGCAGAGTGAAAGAAAAAAAACACTCTCCCTACCTACAGTTTTCTGTCCCTAGAAAAAATGTTTTTTTTAATCACAATATAGCACAAGGAAAATTAACTCACTGTCCTTACAGGTCCCTGGAAACAAGGACTTGCAGAGTGAAAGAAAAAAAACACTCTCCCTACCTACAGTTTTCTGTCCCTAGAAAAAATGTTTTTTTTAATCACAATATAGCACAAGGAAAATTAACTCACTGTCCTTACAGGTCCCTGGAAACAAGGACTTGCAGAGTGAAAGAAACTGACACTGTCCCTACCTAGAGTTTTCTGTCCCTAGAATAAATGTTTTTTTTAAGCACAATATAGCACAAGGACAATTAACTCACTGTCCTTACAGGTCCCTGGAAACAAGGACTTGCAGAGTGAAAGAAAAAAAACACTCTCCCTACCTACAGTTTTCTGTCCCTAGAAAAAATGTTTTTTTTAAGCACAATATAGCACAAGGAAAATTAACTCACTGTCCTTACAGGTCCCTGGAAACAAGGACTTGCAGAGTGAAAGAAAAAAAACACTCTCCCTACCTACAGTTTTCTGTCCCTAGAAAAAATGTTTTTTTTAATCACAATATAGCACAAGGAAAATTAACTCACTGTCCTTACAGGTCCCTGGAAACAAGGACTTGCAGAGTGAAAGAAACTGACACTGTCCCTACCTAGAGTTTTCTGTCCCTAGAATAAATGTTTTTTTTAATCACAATATAGCACAAGGAAAATTAACTCACTGTCCTTACAGGTCCCTGGAAACAAGGACTTGCAGAGTGAAAGAAACTGACACTGTCCCTACCTAGAGTTTTCTGTCCCTAGAATAAATGTTTTTTTTAAGCACAATATAGCACAAGGACAATTAACTCACTGTCCTTACAGGTCCCTGGAAACAAGGACTTGCAGAGTGAAAGAAAAAAAACACTCTCCCTACCTACAGTTTTCTGTCCCTAGAAAAAATGTTTTTTTTAATCACAATATAGCACAAGGAAAATTAACTCACTGTCCTTACAGGTCCCTGGAAACAAGGACTTGCAGAGTGAAAGAAACTGACACTGTCCCTACCTAGAGTTTTCTGTCCCTAGAAAAAATGTTTTTTTTAATCACAATATAGCACAAGGACAATTAACTCACTGTCCTTACAGGTCCCTGGAAACAAGGACTTGCAGAGTGAAAGAAACTGACACTGTCCCTACCTAGAGTTTTCTGTCCCTAGAATAAATGTTTTTTTTAAGCACAATATAGCACAAGGACAATTAACTCACTGTCCTTACAGGTCCCTGGAAACAAGGACTTGCAGAGTGAAAGAAACTGACACTGTCCCTACCTAGAGTTTTCTGTCCCTAGAATAAATGTTTTTTTTAAGCACACTATAGCAGAAGCACAAAACACACTGACACTCTCCCTACCTATCCTTCTCTTTCCCTAAACTAAAGGAATCCAGGTTAAGCAAGAAAGAAATAACAGTCACTGTCCCTGCCTATGCTACTCTATCCCTGCTCCGGAACACACTACACTAGGCCGCCGTGCTGGCGGCCTTTTATAGTGTGGGGCGTGTACTAAACACCCTCAGCAATAATTGGCCACAGGCATCCTGCCTGTGGCCAATCATTGCTCTCCTCGCTGCCGGCGCTGTGATTGGCCAAGCATGCGGGGTCACAGTGCATGCTTGGCCAATCACAGCGCCTGGATGACACTGCGATGGCGTAGTGCATTGTGGGCCGTTCGCGTCACTCGAATTTGGCGCGAACGGCCCAAATCGTTCGATCTTCGTCGAACGATCGAACAGCCAATGTTCGAGTCGAACGTATGTTCGACTCGAACACGAAGCTCATCCCTAATCGCTAACTTGGTAAAGCTGGAGAGACTGATAAACTCAGTTCAGCAGACAGTCTCTCCAAAGTATAACTGCGGTCAGTGATGGGCTTAGGCAAAGTTAATAGGCAACAAAGTTACTTAGATGTGGTTCTGAGCTGGCGCTCTCTCACCCAGACCGGACTGAATCCTGTCTGGTACCTCCGCTAAGGTGAGTTGCTTCACCGTGCCCACGATACACCGGGTCTTTGGTCCTCCAGAAGATGGTGGCACCTCAGGTGTATCGGATGCTCCGCAGGCTCCTCGGTGGAACAGAAGGCTCTCTGGAACAAAGTGCGAGGCCCAGGCTTTAGGCCTTGCACGCGCAGCAGGTGATTGCAGGGATCCTCTTGCAGGGAGGGCGGCGTTCCACGAGAAAAAGCGAGGCCCCTCCTCCCCCTTTTAAAGTCCACCCCAGCAGTCCTTGCGCGGGGAAATGCACCCTGGGTGCCTCAAAGCGTGCTGGGAACTGTAGTTTTGTGGGTGAAAACGATACCCCGCTACACATTGTTTATCTTTTGACTTGTCCTTGCAAAAAGCAATATATAGGATGCACGATTAGGACCTTTTCCATTCGTGTCAATGAACATATTGCTAATATCAAAAAGGGCAAAACCAATCATAGTGTCCCACGTCACAATTTACAACACCACGATCGTGACCCTAGAGGGACACAATTTTTGGTAATAGATCAGTTTGTCCCTCATTGGAGAGGAGAATCCCGTGTATGCAGGGTTTCTCGTCTTGAAACCTATTGGATTTTTGAGTTGCGTACCTACTCGCCGTTCGGTATGAACGTCGAGTGGGGCGTTAATTCTTTCATCAATACAGCTTAAATTATCCTTTATAATATTTGGGAGGTTTAAGTCCTTTTTAATTTTCCCCACTTGCTTTTATCCTGTTTTAATTTTAGATCTGGGCTGTGACGGGACGGGAGATACTGTATGTCTCTACACATGCCTAGATCAATTTACATCATCTTCTATTCTTATTGGTCATTTGAGATGCTTTTTATTTCTATACCTCTAGGTGGCACTGTGGACCTCATCCATGCTCTTTTCATTTATTGCACATTGTTATGATGCGGGTCTTCAATATATTTTAGATGTGCATGTTTTCGAATGATTAGACAAATTTTAGATATATTTGTTTTTTATATTTGATATCCCAGCGCCAGCAGTATACCATCCTAGTGCTGGATCACTACTTCTTCTAGCACTGGCGGAAGTTTCTATACCGCTGGGCGAAAGTGGTTATCGTTGTACAATAGGAGAGTGGGATGTTACCTCCCCACGCCATCCATGTGTGGGATAGGACGCCACTCCTATCATGTGATCGCTGGGTGAGTAACGTCGCCCGCGCTGTTCTTCTCGTGTCTGCTGACACGATGAGCGTGGCGCGATCCTGGTAACACGATCGATGTGTGAGTGACATTGCTCCAGTCATGTGATCACCGCACCTGCGCACCAGTGGTTGGTACCCTGATAGGGCTGCCGCAGTGATGCAGGGCGCATGTCAGAGTGCGGGCATACTTTGAATTTGTACCTAATGAGATTACCTCCCACTTCACCTCACATACTATTGGACGCTTGGGGCACGCTTCACTGTTGACCCATGAACCCTCTTTTACTGTGATGGTGAGTGGATAAGAGGTGTCACATGACGCTTTGGCGGGCTTTTTGAGAATTTGTTTGCCATGTGTTAGTATTAGTCTCTTCCTGGTTCGATCTATGAGTCATATCTGAACCCGGAAGGACTTAAAATCTCTATAAATGATTGGCTTGATAGCTGAGAATTTTAACCTTGGTCTATCATGTGACCAGCTCCTGGCCAATCTTGAGTTTTATCAATGAAATTTCTTGTGATTGGCCGGCCACTGATTATGGCCTTGTATGTTTAGTGTGTGTATATATATATATATATATATATATATATATATTTGTGCAATATGGGGGAATAGGTTGATACCCTAGTGGAACGAAACGCGTCAGGCCAGGTACACCGCTCCCCATATTGCTTTTATGAATTATTGAACTGTGATCACTTTTTTAACTTGCATGTTGGTTTTTATTATTAAAACCTTCTTTTGTTGACCTGCACCATCGAAGCCCCTATTTTTTCTTTTCTTTGCATGCTCTGTGGAGGAAAAGTTTTTTTGAGTGCCTCCAGCTGGTCCCCGTTACCCTACTAAGGGTTGTTGCTTGCCTGAACCGAGCTGTTTTCAGATGTTTGGTGGATCTCCACGATTTCTCTACCTACTCTATGGTTGAGATACCTTCATTGGAGTCATCTTCGGCTGAGGAATATCGGGCTCATCGACCTTACCTCGGGTTGACGTCTTCTGGACACCAAGGAAGTGCATTCCACTTCTTCTTGGATCCTCGCTGACAGTCCCGTTGAACACCCGGTTGGATACCCTAAGCTTGATTGATCTGTTGTCGTACGACAGTCGGGTCCAACAGTTCCGATAAAGCACATTCATAATTACATCTCTCATCTGAAGATTCCCATTGGGATGGTTCATTCAACCTCATGACAATTTCACTATGTTATTTACCCACGATGGACAATTTATCACGTTGAATTTTTACATGTACTGTTTGTTTTAATGTACATTATTATTTTATTGTTATACCCTGTTGAGTATACATTATTTGGTGTTTTTTCACATTCCACTTATACGTAGCGCTACACATTCACCCACACTCCTTTTTGAATTGTTTCCCATTCTTGTGCAGCTGCTTCACCTCCCTCCCCCCCCCCTCTTTTCTTAGGGTTTTGGGGTAGCACAATATTTTCACATTCACAAACATAAGTTCAACTCGAACATCAGGTGTTCGCCCGTTCGTCGAAAAATAAACATTATGGGGCGTTTGGGGCAAATTCGAGAGCCACGGCGTTCCTTATAGATGCACTGCAGAGCATTGCTGTATGATAAAAAGCCAAAGCATGCAGAGAAACTGCATGATTTGGCCAATCCCGGCGCCCTCTGCTAAGAGAGCCATAATTGGCCAAAGGCAGGGTGCCTTTGGCCAATTATGGCTCAGGGGGACTAAGTCCACGTCCCACACTATATAAGGCTGCCTACACGGCGGCCCTGTTGTGTAGTGTTGTTGGTGTGGATGGAGAGATAGTGTGATTTAGATTGAGCAGGCAGGTTATTCAGCTGCAGTGTATTTGATATATACACTCAGCATCTAGTGCATTCCTGGTGTACTTTTTTCTAATATATTTCAGGCAGTGTATTAATATATATGTAGCGCCCTGCTCCCAATGACTTGGCGCTATGTTAAATTTAGTGGGTGTTTGAGCCTATAGTTGGGCTCAGATTTAAGAGATTATGCTAAATAAGCCTCTGTTCCGGCTATGGCTGTGTTGGAAGACTTCCCACTCTTTGCCTGTAGGTGGCGTTACCACCCCAGGCCAATGTAGAAGACCGACAGGCCAAAGTGCATTGGGTATCTTTCCCCGGGAACAGTTCAGTGGGAGTGGTGTACCCGCTGAGCATGCTGGGGAAGGGTACTTAAGGGGCAGACACCATTGTTCTGGGTCCTTTTTTCCCCTCGTGGAACTCCTGGCACGAGGAGTGTGATGTGTGATTTTGGTCTTGGGGTTAGGGATGAGCTTCGTGTTTGAGTCAAACCCATGTTTGACTCGAATATCGTCTGTTCGCCGAAGTGCGAACATTATGGGCCGTTCGCGCCAAATTTGAGTGGCACGTCACGGCCCATAATTCACTTCGGCATCACAGTGCATTGCTGGCTGATGATTGGCCAAGCATGCACTATGACCCGCATGCTTTGTCCAATCACAGCGCGCAAAAAACGGAGAGCCATAATTGGCCAAAGCCAGGGTGGCTTTGGCCAATTATGCCTCAGGGGATTTAGTACACGCCCCACACTATATAAGGCAGACCGGAAGTCGGCCTTGTGTAGTGTGTTGGTTAAAATACAGACGGAGAGAGAGGAGAGAGAGACAGTGTATTTTGATTTGAGTTAGAGCAGGCAGGCGAATCAGTTAGCTGCAGTTACAGTGTGTAGAGGATATATATATGCATCCTAGGTGTTGTGTGTGTGTGTGTGTGTGTGTATTAGTGATGAGCCGAACACCCCCGGGTTCGGTTCGCACCAGAACCCGCGAACGGACCGAAAGTTCGCACGAACTTTAGAACCCTATTAAATACAATGGATGCGAACGTTCGAAATCTAAAGTGCTATTTATAGCGACTAATATGCATGTTATTGTCCTAAAAAGGGTTTGGGAACCCGGGTTCTGCACCAGGGGACATGTATCAATCCAAAAAAAAGTTTTAAAAACGGCCGTTTTTCGGGAGCAGTCATTTTAATGATGCATAAAGTGAAAAAAAAAAGTCAAATATTCCTTTAAATATCGTACCTGGGGGGTGTCTAAAGTATGCCTGTGAAGTGCCACGTGTTTCCCGTGTTTAGAACTGTCCCTGCACAAAATTACATTTCTAAAGGGGGAAAAAAAGCCATTTAAAACTGCTTGCGGCTTTAATGTAATGTCTGGTCCCGGTAATATGGATGAAAATCTTTAAGAAAAATGGCATAGCTACCCCATCACAGCCCCCCCCCCCTCCCCCCAGTCCATTACCAGCCCCTTTGGGTCTTGTATGGATATTAAGGGGAACCCCGCACACAAAATAAAAAAGGCCCTATATACTCTGAACAGCCGTATGCAGGCGGTGCATACAAGACAGGGACTGTAGGTTTGTTCTTATGTAGAATCTGTTTGTAATTTTGAACAGGTACATTGTTTAAGTGTAGCTCCAGCCAAAAAATCTATTTTTAAGCTTTTTGGAAAACATAGGGAAGGGTTTTCACCCCTGTAACATTTGTTTTGCTGTCTGTGCAGTGTGCACCTGTTCAGAACAGTTCACCTCACTTTCCGTCCTAATGACAAATGTTTTTTGAAAATTTGGGGTTTTTATTGAAACAAGAATTGGTGATAAAGCATCAGTGGAGAGGAGACACTTTTTTTTCCCCATATTAACTCTTACAGGAAAAAATTACCGTACCTTCCTAGGGGTAGATTTAATCTCACTTCCTGTTGCATCCTTCCGTTTGCAAGGAGTCGTCGTTTGTAAGTTGGATGTTTGAAAGTAGGGGCCTGCCGTATATACTCTGCTGAAATTTGCCCCTTACATGTTGGTGTTGCCACAACACTGTGAGCCCTCACAGTTACTCTTGGTGGGCGCATGAATGGGCCCTGCTGTGAATTATTAGATCAAGAATTGTAATTGCATGCCCCTGTTAAACAGGGGCTGAAAAATTGGGCCTTTGGTGGTGGTGGTGGTGGTGTTGACACAACACTGTAAGGCCTCACAGTTACTCTTGGTGGGCGCAGGAATGGGCCCTGCTGTTAATTATTAGATCAAGAATTGTAATTACATGCCCCTGTTAAACAGGGGCAGAAAAATTGGGCCTTAGGCATTGGTGCCACAACACTGCAACCCCTCACAGATACTGTACTTGGAGCACAGCAATGAGCCCTGTTGCAAAGTATTGCATCAAAAATTGTAATTACACGCCCCTGTTAAACAGGGGCTGAAAGATTGGGCCTTAGCCACTGGTGCTGGTGCCACGACACTGCAACCACTCCCAGATACTCTAGTTGGAGTGCAGGAATGAGCCCTGCTGCAAAGCATTGCATAAAAAATTGTAATAACACACCCCTGTTAAACAGGGGCTGAAAAATTGGGCCTTAGCCACTGGTGGCGGCACCCAGAAACAAAAATGTTCTTCCAAGCTATCATCATCAATCGGATCATTGAGGAGGATAGTCAGTCAACATAACAGGACAGTCTCTCAGCATCAGCATCAGTCTTGAAGGGATGTGACATTTGAAAATAAATTAATCTGTTATATCAGCTTCAGGTGTTTGGTAGCTGGTGGTGATCCAAGACTGGTTCATCTTTATGAAGGTCAGTCGATCAACCGAGTCGGTGGACAGGCGCACCCTGTGATCCGTGACAAATCCTCCAGCAGCACTGAATGTGCGTTCTGAAAGAACGCTGGATGCAGGACAGGCCAGTAGCTCAATTGCATACTGTGCAAGCTCTGGCCAGTGATCCATCCTCAAGACCCAGTAAGCCAGAGGATTTTCGGTGGGGAAGGTGTCCAAGTCTGACCTTGCCCCTAGGTATTCCTGCACCATGTATATCGGACGCTGGCGATGGTTGCTGGAACCGATCATACCTTGGGGCTGCGGACTAAAGAATTGTCTGAACGCATCGGTCCTTCCCCACCGCTCCTTCTTTGACTGACCGAAGCCTCAGCAACTCGTTGTCCAGGACCAGGAGTTTGTAACCTCCCAGTCTCTGGGAACGCGTTGCACAGACCTTTCTGCAAGGCCTCCCGGAGTTGTCTCATCCTCTGCTCCCTCTGCGATGGTAATATAAGGTCCGCAACCTTACCCTTGTACCGTGGATCAAGGAGAGTGGCCAGCCAGTAATGGTTCCTCTCCTTGATCCAAAGAATATGAGGATCCTTCCGCAGACTTTGCAGGATCAGGGAGGCCATGCAGTGTAGGTTAGCAGAGGCATTCGGTCCGGAGTCCTCTGGGTCACTAAGGATGACATGATCCGCAGCCACCTCCTCCAGCCACGTACAAGTCCACTGGTTTCTTGGGACTGTAAATCATCCCTAAAAGACTGATGCTGATGATGCTGAGTGCCAGGCTCCACCTCCATGCTGACACAATCCTCCTCCTCCTCCGGTGGGACAGAAGGAACACTGTCTGGGTAAAGGGGGCCTTGAGAGGCAAGGAAGTCCTCCTCTTCCTGCCTCTGTTCTGCCTCAAGTGCCCTGTCCATTATTCCACGCAGCGTATGTTCCAACAGGTGGACAAGAGGTACAGTGTCACTGATGCATGCACTGTCACTGCTCACCATCCTCGTGGCCTCCTCAAATGGTGCCAGGACAGTGCATGCATCCCTGATCATGCGCCACTGGCGTGGTGAAAAAAAACAGAGCTCCCCTGACCCTGTCCTGGTGCCGTAGTCGCACAGGTACTCATTGATGGCCCTCTGCTGCATGTGCAGCCGCTGCAGCATGGCCAGCATTGAGTTCCACCTGGTGGGCATGTCACATATAAGGCGGTTCTTGGGCAGGTTCAACTCCTTTTGCAGCTCAGCCAGGCGAGCACTGGCATTATAAGATCTGCGGAAATGCACACAGACTTTCCTGGCCTGCCTCAGGACATCCTGTAAGCCCGGGTACCTGCCCAAGAACCGCTGCACCACCAGGTTAAGGACGTGAGCCACACAGGGCACATGGGTCAGTTGTCCCTGTCGGAGAGCGGAGAGGAGGTTGGTGCCATTGTCGCAAACTACCATTCCTGGCTTAAGCTGGCGTGGTGTCAACCACCTCTCGGCCTGCCCCTGCAGAGCTGACAGAACCTCTGCCCCAGTGTGGCTCCTTTCCCCAAACACACCAGCACAAGCACGGCATGGCATCTTTTTGCCTGCGTAATTGCGTAGCCCCTTGAACGCCTACGGAGCACCGCTGGTTCCGAGGACAAAGCACAGGAAGAGGCCACGGAGGAAGAAGAAGAGGAGGGGGTGGAGGACAGAGGTGTGTCACAACCAGTAGTAGCATTTTGGAGGCGTGGCGGTGGAACAACCTCCAACACTACTGCACCTTGTCCTGCATCCTTCCCAGCTGGCAAAAGAGTGACCCAATGGGCCGTGAAAGAAAGGTAACGTCCCTGTCCATGCCTGCTGGACCATGAGTCAGCGGTAATATGCACCTTACCTCTGATCGCCCTGTCCAGCGAGGCCAAGACATTGCCTTCCACATGCCGGTAGAGAGCCGGAATCGCCTTCCGTGAGAAAAAGTGGCATTTGGGAACCTGCCACTGAGGAACCGCACATTGCACAAACTCACGGAAGGGGGCCGAGTCTACCAACTGAAAAGGCAGCAGTTGAAGCGCTAGCAATTTAGCCAAGCTAGCATTCAACCGCTGGGCATGTGGATGGCTGGGAGTGAACTTCTTTCGACGGTCCAGCAGCTGGGGCAGGGAAATTTGCCTGCTAGAATTGGACGTCGGTGTACTGCTAGCAGAGTGCCCGCAAGTATTTGGCTGTGACACACCTAATTCTACACCTTCATTCCTCTCAGAGCAGGTTTCAGAGAGGACTGAAGGTATAGTGGGGCTGGAGATCCCAGCTGATGCGGTGCAAGAAGAGGTCCGCTTTGTTCTTTGGTGTGTGTCTTTAAGGTAGGCTTGCCAACGAGCTGCATGGCAGGTCAACATATGTCTGGTCAAGCATGTGGTGCTCAAGCGGGTGATGTTTTGGCCACGCGATATACGCTTGAGACATATGTTGCAAACAGCAGCTGTGTGATCTGATGCACTCGACTCAAAAAAAGCCCACACCAAAGAACTTTTTGAATAACGGGCAGAGGCAGCGCCCTGCACAGGCAGAGCTCTGCGGTGTGATTCCGTCGGTGTGCTGCCCTTACGCTGGTCCCCCGAGGGCATCCTGCCTCGTTGGAGATGTGCCTCCTCCTCCTCCTCCTCCTCCTCTCTCCTATTAGGCACCCACGTGGAGTCAGTGACCTCCTCATCCCCTCCCTCCTCATCACTGGAGCCAATCTGGCAGTATGCTGCAGCTGCTGGAACATGACTGCCAGATTGGTGTCCTTCTTGAGCATCCCCTCTCTCTGCTCCCACGCTACTGCCTTCCTCTAGCTGGGTATCATCATCAGACCCTTCGAAACGCTGGGCATCCTCCTGGAGCATGTACCCAACACTGTGCTCAAACAGTTCGGGGGACTCCTCAGGAGGACATGGTTGGTCTAGGGAAGGAGTGACTGATGATGACATTGATACCAGGGAAGAGGACGCTTTGGCAGCTGCTTTGCCAGTACCCTGAGCCTAGGTGAGAGAGGATGAGGAGGATGAGGAGGGCTTGGTCATCCACTCTACCAAGTCTTCGGCATGATGCGGCTCAACACGTCCAGCTGCCCAAAAGGACAAGCGTGTCCCATGGCCACGTGCTGATGACGATGCACCGCGTCCACGACCAGCACTGTTGTCTCTAGACACAGAGCCTGCTTGCCCTCTTTTATTGGCTCCTGACTGTCTGCCTCTCCTTGTTTGCCTTCCAGACATTCTAATGGCCTGCAGGGAAATGGGAAAACCAGCAATACAGGCTAAGTTCAGGTGTAATATGGTCAGGAGGCACACTCCGCCCGCTGTAAGTGCCGCAAAATCCTGTTGGTGTAACACACCAGGAAAAAGCAGCAATACAGGCTAAGTTCAGGTGTATAATGTGCAGGAGGCTTAGCAACAATGACACTGTCCCCTGCCTATCCTTCTCTCTCCCTGCACACAAGGTTTATCAAAGTATATGACACTGTCCCCTGCCTATCCTTCTCTCTCCCTGCACACAAGGTTTAGCAAAGAATATGACACTGACACTGTCCCCTGCCTATCCTTCTCTCTCCCTGCACACAAGGTTTATCAAAGTATATGACACTGACACTCTCCCTGCCTATCCTTCTCTCTCTCCCTACACACAATGTTTAGCAAAGAATATGACACTGACACTCTCCCTGCCTATCCTTCTCTGTCCCTACACACAAGGTTTAGCAAAGAATGGATTTGACACTGTCCCTGCCTATCCTTCACTTTCCCTGCTCCGGAACACACTACACGAGGCCGCCGCGCTGGCGGCCTTTTATAGTGTGGGGCGTGTACTAAACCCCCTCAGCTATAATTGGCCACAGGCATCCTGCCTGTGGCCAATCATTGCTCTCCTCGCTGCTGGCGCTGTGATTGGCCAAGCATGCAGGGTCACAGTGCATGCTTGGCCAATCACAGCGCCGGGATTACACTGCGATGGCGTAGTGTATTGTGGGCCGTTCGCGTCACTCGAATTTGGCGCGAACGGCCCAAATCGTTCGTTGTTCGCCAAACGCGCGAACAGCCGATGTTCGAGTCGAACCTATGTTCGACTCGAACACCGAGCTCATCCCTAGTGTATATATATTTATACACTGTATTCAGTTTAGCTAGATCCGTTCCTGTTATTCTCTATACTGTGACAGGCAGGCAGGTGATTGTGCTAGCTGCAGTGTTTCACTTAGTGTACTGTGTGCTTTGCATAGGGTTCACCTAAAGTTTACCTGAATACAATTAGTGGTGTTCTCAGAATAAAACCACAGGCAGGGAGCTGCATTCATTTCATGTAGTGTATCATAAAAATTTTTAATATACTGCGCTGTCTATGTGTAGATCTAATTCCACATAATAAAACGTGAATGTAATCTAAAAATCCCTACAAATGCTGCAACTTAAAAGTGAGACACACACAGTAAACAATAATAAAAATGATAAAGCTGCGCAACGTTTGAATTAAACACCAAACTTGCATAAACATAAGGTGTGACCAAAAATAACTCCTATACAAAAATGTTTCAACCACCAATGATGGTGAATTGAATAAAATAACAAATCCCAACCAATAAAAAATCACAACCAATAAAACTGATTGATAACTAATCGAAAATGCTGAAAAATGCTGAAAAAAAAGGGAGAAGAAGAAAGTTCAGTCCTGTGGATAATTATTGCAATCAATAGAGTATAAAGATCGTGTAAGCAAAGGACAGCAAACAGGGGTCTTCTCACTGGTGACTTCAAACTCTAAAAACACCCTTGGAATAGTGCCTGGTATTCGATAGACAGAGATTCCACCACCACTAGTAATCGCTGCCGCTTACCAGAGCAAAGGATCTGTGCACAGATCAATATCAACAGATGGCCAATTCCCTGCTAGGGTCTCTTTAATGATTACTTCCCCTCCTCTGGATTCCACGCCACTTCTCTCCAAATGCCACCATAGATCAGGATGTAAAAGGAAACAAAGCCACCATAGCGTAAATCCGATATAACTTATTTAATGAATAAAAGAGTGCACTTACATGTAAATCACAAATATAAGGCGTGTGGTAAAATTAAGCCGGCCGGCTGTACAAGCCCTCTCGCTCCGGGACTTGTTTTGGATGTCGGTGACGTCAGCACGTCGCTCCTCCCTACGTCGTTTCGTCACAACTGACATCGTCCTGGGGCACGGGCGACGTGCTGACCCACCGCATTATATATGCATGAATACAATAGGAACGCCCAGATCTGATCCTCCAGCGTCCCCGCCTTGTACATCGCCATTCTGGATCAGGGCAAACAATGCCCTTACCTATATTTATCAGGTTCCAAAATTCTGGCTGTGCTAAATAAAAAGGGGAAAGGAGTTGTATCTTATTTAAATACTCCAACTATTTAGGAGAGGAAAATCCAGGATGATATTCCCGTGCATAGCTGGCTGGTGGTGCCACGCACAGCAGAGGAAAATCTTAACCTGGATATCACCTGTATTTAAAAAAGGTTATATTTCACCTACCATGGGACACACTTGTCCTTCTTTTCGGCAGCTGGCCATGTTGAGCCGCAACATGACCAAGCCATCCTCCTCATCCTCTCTCACCCAGGCTCAGGGTACTTTGTCTGGCAAAACAGCTGCCAAAGCGGTCTCTTCCCTCGGCTCAATGGCATCAGTCACTCCTTCCCTAGCCCCACCATGTCCTCCTGAGGAGTCCCCCTAACTGTTTGACCACAGTGTTGGGTACATGCTCCAGGAGGATGCCCAGCGTTTTAAAGGCTCCGATGATGGAACCCAGCTAGAGGAAGGCAGTAACGTGAGCCCAGAGAGAGGGGGTAGAAACGTGAGCCCAGAGAGACGGGGTGCCCAACAACGACAGCTATCTGGCAGTTCCCTCAGCTTCATCATACTGCCAGATTTGCTCCATTGATGAGGGAGGGGATGATGAGGTCACTGACTCCACATGGGTTCCTGATAGGAGAGAGGAGGAGGAAGAGGCACATCTCCAACGAGGCAGGATGCCATCCAGGGGCCAGCTTAAGGGCAGCACACCGACTGCATCACACCGCAGAGCTCCTTATGTGCAGGGCGCTGCTGTCTCTGTGTGTTATTCCAAAAGTTCTTTGGTGTGGGCCTTTTTTCAGACATGTGCAGCAGATCGCACCATTGCCATTTGCAACATATGTCTGAATCTAAGCTTGGGCACCATGTGCTTGACCAGACATATGTCGACCTGCCATGCAGTTCGTTGGCAAGCATACCTAAAAGACCCACACCAAAGAACAAAGCGGACCTCTCCTTGCTCCTCATCAGCTGGGATCTCCAACCACACTATACCTTCAGTCCTCTCTGAAACCTGCTCTGAGAGGAATGAAGGTGTAGAATTAGGTCTGTCACAGCCAAGTACTTGGTGGCAATCTGCTATCGGTACACCAACGTCATTGTACCAGGCAAATTTTCCTGCCCCAGCTGCTGCACCGCCTAAAGAAGTTCGCTCCCAGCCAACCACATGCCCAGCGGTTGAATGCTAGCTTGGCTAAGTTGCTAGCACTTCAACTGCTGCCTTTTCAGGTGGTAAACTCTGCCCCCTTCTGTGAGTTTGTGGAATGTGCGGTTCCTCAGTGGCAGGTTCCCAAACGCCACTTTTTCTCACGGAAGGCGATTCTGGCTCTCTACCGGCATGTGGAAGGCAATGTCTTGGCCTCGCTGGACAGGGCAGTCAGAGGTAAGGTGCATATTACTGCTAACTCATGGTCCAGCAGGCATGGACAGGGAAAATAATATAGAAAGAAAAAAACGCGCTAGTTGTTATTAAATAAATTTGGACTCTCCAAAGCAGCAATAATAGTGGGATAAACACCAAAGAGATAAAGGGAAAAAAATTGCGCTAATGAGTCCAAGGTGATAAAGAGAAAATTTCAAAGTCCAAAAAATCCAATTAAGGGATGCTGGAGTAGACAAATGCCAAAGAAACACATCGATCCTGTATAAACTTGTGTGAATATATGCTTACCAGACAATAAGCCAAGCAGACAGATGGCTATAACCCAGCCCAGGCCTTTGGTTAGCACACCAGTGCTAGATTCTCCAGAGATGGTAGACTGCAGCAATGGAATAGTTACTCCACAATATGAGCAGGTATATGAATCCAAAAGTTTTTATGTGTAGAAAGCAAAAAATAAAAAAACATAGCGTGATCCTGCCACACAAAATTATCCTAAAAAGGATAAATGCTATGGAGTGTGGGAAACATGACAACACCAAGGGGCTGATTTACGAAACGTTTGCGCCATGAGTATTGGCGCATCTGCGTGTGCAATGGCTGTTTTGGTATTTAGAAAACATTAGCGCCTGTAGCGCAGCCCTATTTCCCATTTACTATAGTGTTGTCGGCGGACGGGAGGAGGCGCTCAGTGCGCCACTAGGGACTTGCCCAGCGCGGGAATTTCAATGGTTTAAATGCGCCGATACACTGCGCCGGCAAAATCTTAGTAAATGTCAAGTCACCTAACTCAATTTGCATAAGTTGAACAGGCGCAGCTCTGAACATCCCAGTGCGCCGGCAAAATGACATTTCTAAAGGAAAAAAAAGGCATTTAAAAGCAGCCGCGGCTGTAATGAATTGTCGGCTCCCGGCAATATAGAGAAAAGTCATAGAAAGTCATTGCTAACCAAAAAAAAAAAGCGTGGGGGTCCCCCAAATTCCATAACCAGGTCCTTCAGGTCTGGAATGGATATTAAGGGGAACCCCGCTGCAAATTTAAAAAAAAAATGACGTGGGGTTCCCCCTAAATATCCATACCAGGCCCTTCAGATCTGGCATGGATTTTAAGGGGCACTCCACCCCAAATAAAATAAAAAATGGCGTGGAGTCCCCCCAAAAATCCATACCAGACCCTTATCCGAGCACATAACCTGGCCGGCCGCAGGGGAAGAGGGGGGGACGAGAGCGGCCCCCCCCACCCTCCTGAACTGTACCAGGCCACATGCCCTCAACATGGGGAGGATGTCCCCATGTTGATGGGGACAAGGGCCTCATCCCCACAACCCTTGCCCGGTGGTTGTGGGGGTCTGCGGGCAGGGGGCTTATCGGAATCTGGAAGACCCCGTTAACAAAGGGGACCCCCAGATCCCAGCCCCCCCTATGTAAATTGGTAAGGGGCACATTGTACCCCTACCATTTCACGAAGAAAGTGTAAAAAATGACAAGAGCCGGTTTTAGACAATTCCTTTATTAATGTCTTCTCTTTTCTTCCTCCTTCTTCCTTCTTCTTTTCTCCATTCGGGTTTCTTCCTCTTCATCTTTATCTTCAGCTTCCTTCTTCTTTCGGTCTTCTCGTCCGCATCTTGCTCCAGCGTCTTCCCTTCTTCTTTCTTCTCCGGCCGCTCCGTTTGAATTGGAGGTTCCCGCTGTGCGACGCCTCAGTTCCCCACTTGGTCCGCTGCCCCCCAGTGGCTCCGCCCCCTCTGACACCACGGGGAAAGTCCCCGTGAAATGCATGTGCGTCAGAGGGGGGCGGGGTCACCGGGTGTAAGCGGACCCGATGGGGAACTGAAGAACTGAAGCGTCGCACAGCGGGAACCTCCAATTCAAATGAAGCGGCCGGAGAAGAAAGAAGGGAAGACGCCGGAGCAAGATGCGGACGAGAAGACTGAAAGAAGAAGGAAGAAGGAAGATAAAGATGAAGATGAGGATAACGATAAAGAGGAAGATGAAGATGGAGGAAGAAACCCGAATGGAGAAAAGAAGAATATGGAAGAAGATAGAAGATGGAAGAAAGGAGAAGACATTAATAAAGGAATTGTCAAAAACCGGCTCTTGTCATTTTTTACATTTTTGACACTTTTTTTGTGAAATGGTAGGGGTACATTTGTACCCCATTACCATTTCACACAGGGGGGGCGGGATCTGGGGATCCCCTTTGTTAAAGGGGTCTTCCAGATTCCGATAAGCCCCCCGCCCGCAGACCCCCCACAACCACCGGGCAAGGGTTGTGGGGATGAGGCCCTTGTCCCCATCAACATGGGGACATCCTCCCCATGTTGAGGGCATGTGGCCTGGTACGGTTCAGGAGGGAGGGGGGGGGCGCTCTCGTCCCCCCATCTTCCCCTGCGGCCGGCCAGGTTATGTGCTCGGAAAAGGGTCTGGTGTGGATTTTTGAGGGGACTCCACGCCATTTTTTTTCTAAATTTGGGGTGGAGTTCCCCTTAAAATCCATGCCAGATCTGAAGGGCCTGGTATGGATATTTGGGGGGAACCCCACGTCATTTTTTTAAAAATTTGCAGCGGGGTTCCCCTTAATATCCATTCCAGACCTGAAGGGCCTTGTTATGGAATTTGGGGGAACCCCCACGCTTTTTTTTTGTGTAATCAAAGACTTTCAATGACTTTTATCTGTATTGACGGGAACCAGCAATTCATTACAGCGGCAAGGACTTTTAAATGACTATTATTTTACTTTAGAAATGTCATTTTGCTCTCCAACTGTTATAAACATGGAAAACATGTGCTACTTTACAGGCATACTATAGACACCCCCCGGTATGATATTTAGGGCCAGTTCACATCGGATGCAGTGCAGTGCGTTTTTTTGATGCCTGAAAAACGCAAATAAAGTTGATCACATTAATGCCAATGGCATAGTTCACACCACTGCAGTCCGTTCCAGTGCGTTTCAGAAAGCGAAAAAAAAATTGGTCATGCTGCATTTTTTAGGTACAGAACTGTACTGGACCGCAGTAAAACACATCAAAAACGCAACGGAACGTACCAAAAATGCACTGGAATGCACCGGAACGCACCTAAATGCACCCAGACGCACTGCAACACACTTGTCCTAAGTGAAAAGAGGAGGAAAAAAACACTGGACTGCATCAAAAACGCCTCAAAAATGCACTGGAATGTGTCAAAAACGCGCATGCAGAAAAGCACCTGGAACGCACCCAGACTGCATTTCTATGGTGTGAACTAGGGCCAGTTCACACCATAGAAACGCAATCCGGATGCGTTCCAGGTGCTTTTCTGCATGCACGTTTTTCATGCGTTCCAGTGCATTTTTGGTACGTTTTTGATGCAGTCCAGTGCTTTTTTTTTCACCCCTCTTTTCTATTAACCATAGATAAGGACAAGTGTGTTCCAGTGCGTTTTTGGTGCATTTAGGTGTGTTCCTGTGCGTTTATGATGCGGTCCAGTGCAGGTAAAATGCAGCATGTTCTATTTTTTTTGGTGGAACTGGAACAAACACTGCCATTTAGAGCCATATAACCAACTTTCCATGCATTTTGGATGCATAAAAAACAAAATGCACTGCATGTGGTGTGAAATGGACCTTAAGCAATTTGGCATATTTAAAGGCACTTCTCCTTGTTTTGTTTTTGGTGTTTTCCAAATTGGTGACATTGATATATGTCCCTTTAGGGTGGGACCTGGGCCCCCATTTTAAGGCCAATAACTAGAAGATAAGCCAGCCAAATGGGGACTAGCAAAATTAACAAGTCACTTTCCAAAGACTGCAATAGGATTTGTTGGTGGGGGGGAGGGGTGATTGTCCCATCTCTAATTTTGTAGCATGCTGGATGATGTGCTTAATTTTGGACGGGGGGAGGGGGGGGTTATTTTTTGCTAGCTGCATTGGTGTTCTGCACATGCCCAGCCAGTTAGTTTTTTTTTTTTGGGTGCTTTTTGTGTGTGAACAGCACCTGGGTATTTCTGGGCATGCTCAGAGAGTGTTTTGATGGGTTAGTAATTTAACAGGTGTAGCCACTTTGAATTTCAGTCTCTACATTGAGTGAACTTGCATTTTGGGTGTTTCATGGACTGTGCATGTGTTTTCAATTGCCTCATTAGCACACAAACATATGTTGTATAAAGCTCACAGAGCATTCGGTCACTTGCCCTGAGAAGAGGCAAGTGTGTGTGGGGTAAAATGTACATGTTGGTGTCCTTATTGAGTTTGTAACACATGTATTTTATTTTTTATGTCTTTGCAAAACAAGTGATTGGTTAACTTTTGTTGATTGTATTTTATGGTGTGGGGGAGATATGTTCCCCTGAAATAATTCTGATGTTGTTAATGTGTGTTGTTTGTTCACTTTGATTTAATTGTCTGTGCTGCATATTTTTGGCCAAAAATTGCTCAAGATGTTGAGTCTGTAACTGTTTCAAATTGACCATGTTTTTTATTTTGCCTTCCCTTTTTGTTTTGTTGAACAATAAAATTTGATGCAAAGTTTTGATGTTTGTTTTGTGTTTTCTTTGCAACAAATGTGACAGCTGATTGGCATGTCAAAACAAAACAGGTGTAATTTGTCTACCCTGGTGCCTTCATGGTAGTATATGTATGGATTGTATTGTGTGCTGCCATGGAGCGTCACCAGGAAATGAAAAGTACAAAGCGGTAAGTATTCAATTTTCCTTTTTTACTGCAGTGGTTCTCAGCCTCAGTCCTCAAGTACCCCCAACAGGACATGTTTTGTGAATTTATCTTATCGAGAATTGCTGTCCAAAAATCAAAACCATTGACTGATTTAAAGCACATGTGCAAGATGAAGGAAAACCTGCAAACATGGCCTGTTGGGGGTACTTGAGAAGCACTGATTTAGAGCACTGCAGTTAAAAATAGCTCAAGGCCATACAATTCTAATTGTGGGCATTTTGAGGGAAACAAAGTAAGTGTTAGAACCCGTGTGTGTGTGTGTGTGTTTTTTTTTTTGTGTCTCCTTTTCTTAACATTGGCTTCACTTCCTGTCACACAGCTAAACAGGAAGTGAAGGTAAAACCCTACCAATGTCTTTTCTTGGGGACACACAGATCAATCTAACTAGTGTCTCCATTAAGCAAATTGCACTCTAGCACTTTGTTGTGTACACCCCAAATCATTGGGTAGTTTGGGGTTTAGTAAAGACAAATCCACTCTGCATTAAAAGTGTAGCTGCTGAAAATCTGAGGGAAAGTACTGGTGATTGGATGTTGCAATCATGTAAAAGCAAAGATGGTGTTTTTTTGGGCTTGCATGTCCCCCTCAGATATACAGCAAGTGCACTTGTAGTGCAAAGTAGATTTTCCTTTAGTAAATAAACCCCACAGTCCAAACTACCTAATAAATTGTGGTGTACCCCGCAATATGCTGGAGTGCAATGTGCATAATGGGGAAAGTATTTAGACTGACCTGTGTGTCCCTAAGGAAAGACATTGTTAGGGATTTTCCCTCACTTCCTGTGTGGCTATGTGACAGGAAGTGAATTATTTGGAAGGATAAAGTGGCCAAATTATTTAGTTTAACTTTTCAAAGACTCATTCCTAAGTTGAATTGTGATGCATGCCAATGGCCCATTTAGACCCTCTTTAATCACTTGAGATCAGCGCTATAACTGATCGACGGCCACAGCATGGTCCTCAATTGCCGGGAGTCCGTCAATAAATGTCCTCCACTTTGCGCGCGCTGTGGTCACCGAGTCACTGAGACTCAGGTGATGACAGATCTGAGTAAGGGGTGGATCCTTGCCCTTTACCATGTGATCAGGTGTCAGCAAATGACAGCTGATCACGTGATGTAAACAAAAGCTGGGTAATGGTTTTTGTTTTCTCCTTGTGCCGACAGCGTGAGCATAAAAAAAAGCAATCACCGGCTTATGTGCAAGGGACATGGGGCCCGAAGAGGAAGAGGCAATTCTGCGTCATCTGTGACAATTAGTAGCCCCTGCCAGTGCCACCTATCAATGCCCACCACTGGTGCCAATCAGTGCCCATCACTGCCAACTATCATTGCCACCTAGCAGTGCCACTTCTCACTGCCCACCAGTGCCAAATAGCAATGCCACCTCTCAGTGCCCACCCTTGCCACCTTATTGGTGCCCATCAGTGCAGTCTCATCAGTGTACATCAATGAAGAAGAAAAATTACTTTTTTTTTTAATATTAACCAGTTTCCTACCGCCCACCGTCAAATGACATCCTTGGCTTTGTGCGGTGACATCTGAATGATGCCTGCAGTTGCAGGCATCATTCTTTTCAGCCGGCGATTCTGTGCACAATAAAAATGATCATAGTGGCAGTTCCGCCGCTTGATCGTTCTTATAGGCGGGGGGAGGGTACGTTCCCCCCCCTCTTGCCGCCATCCGGTGCTTCTCCGGGCTCTCCCGTGCCATCTGGGGCTCGGAGAACGATTTGGAGATGACTGGTGACCAGATGGTCATCAGTCATCTCTATGACCGTCGGAGGCGCGGGCACGACGTTATGACATCACGCCGTGTTCCCGTATGTTAACCAAGCCGTGATCTCGGCTGTCAGCATGAGATTGGTGTTTTTTTTTTTTTTTGTTTTTTTTTTACCAATATCATGCTTTCCAGCCTGGAGGAGAGATGCGGGGTCTTATTGACCCCACATCTCTCCATAAAGAGGACCTGTCACACACATTCCTATTACAAGGGATGTTTACATTCCTTGTAATACGAATAAAAGTGATCCAAAAAAATAAATGAAAAAAGAGTAAGAAATACAAAAAAGTAAAAAAACAAAATAAAAAAAAATAAGCAAAAATAAGAAAAAACACCCATGTCCCCGGTAGCTCGCGCTCAGAAGCGAACACACATGAAAGTCCCGCCCACATATGTAAACGCCGTTCAAACCACACATGTGAGTTATTGCTGCGTGCGTTAGAACGAGTGCAACAATTCTAGCACTAGACCTCCTCTGTAATGCCAAAATGGTAACCTGTAAAAAAATTTAAAGCATCGCCTAGGGAGATTTTTAATTACTGAAGTTTGGTGTCATGCCATGTGTGTGCGCAATTTTAAAGCGTGACGTGTTAGGTATCTATTTACTCAGCATAACAACATCTTTCACATTATACCAACAAATTGGCCGTAACTTTACTGTTTTGTAATATTTTTAGCAAACAAAAGGCGTTTGAAAATTTATTGCGCAAATACCGAGCGAGATAAAAATTAGCAATGACCGCCATCTTATTCCCTAGGGTGTCTGCTCCAAAAACATATATAATGTTTGGTGTTTTGAAGTAATTTTATAGCCATAAATTTATGATTTTTACATGAAGGAGAGAAGTGCCAGAATAGGCCCAGTGCTGAAGTGGGTAAAATATCCTTTTTTTTTTTTTTTTTTTTTTTTTTTAACTCGGTTTTTTGTATTTATCGAAAAAAAAAACCAAAAAAAAAACCCACAAAGGTGATCAAATAGCACCAAAAGCAAGCGCTATTTGTGTGCCAACAAATAAAGCATTTTCATTGGGTTACAGCAGGGATATGCAATTAGCGGACCTCCAGCTGTTGCCAAACTACAAGTCCCATGAAACATAGCGAGACTCTGACAGCAGCAAGCATGACACCCAGAGGCAGAGGCATGATGGGACTTGTAGTTTTGCAACAGCTGGAGGTCCGCTAATTGCATATCCCTGGGTTACAGTGTTGTATGAGCATGCAATTGTCATTAAAAGTGCATCAGCGCTGAAATGTGAAACTTGGTCTGGGCAGTGCGCAAGTGGTTAATATAAGGCTACATGCACACGGACGTTTTTCAAGCGGCTTGTTTGAGCGTTTTTTGCAGCTTAAAAACATCTCTCCATGTTAGCCTATGGCCTCATGGCCACCATGGCGTTTTTGAGCTGTAAATGGCATAGGCGTTTTTAGGCCCCATGTAGACGGGACGCTGGTGCAAAGTGTTCAGAACTAAGGTTGAAAGTGGCATTTAGAAAGGCGCGCTTTGTGGCGTTTGCATGCCGTGTTTTACCACATTTGCGTGTATATGATAAGGAGCTCCAAAAACAGTATTATTTACGATTTTAGCTATTTAGTGAGACCAGAGTGATATCAGCAGCTGAGAGCAGCAGTGTAGTTGTATTTAGCGTGTCACTTGCCACATCACTTGCCACAAGTTGTGGATTGTCCACTTGCCACATCAGCTGCCCCAAGTTGTGGATTGTCCACAATGCAATGGAAGCAATTTCTTTTATATATATATATATATATATATATATATTTATATTTATGGTTTTTCCTCATTTGCCATAAATTTGGAGTTTATCAATGTAAAAAAATAGGTCACCTTTAAAACGCTTCTAAACTAAAATGCGGCTAAACGCTGGTACCGCGTCTGAAACGTGGAAATCTTTGGCGTCTGAAGGCATTTTGAGGGTTTGTGAAAAACGATTTTAAACGCAACTGCAGAATTTTTTTGTATATATAAGAAAAAGGGGGCGCTCAAATACTCTTAACAAACTTAATTAATAAGTGATAACTTATCTAATAAATTATTGTGTGAATAATTCTTAAATATAAACACCAACACAATCCTGTGATGCCTATATACAAAAAGGTGAATTGAAAGTCACCATATATAAATCGATTAGTCCCAATCGTAATAATAGCGTGCTGTCAAGCCCACAACAATCAAAAAAATCTAGAACACTCAATTATAGAAAAGTCTCATAGATTAAGTTAATGAAAAATCAAATGTGTAACGAATCCAATAAGTGAAAAATTATTTCAACAAATAATGTTCATAATATATTGAGGTTAATTTCTTCAGAATAGTGCAAAGAGTTAATCTTTCACCAAATCTTCATGTGAAGCTAGAACACATCTTCAACAAATAATGTTCATGATATATTGTGATTGTTTTCTTCAAAGTAGTGCAAAGAGTTAATCCTTCACCAAATCTTCATATGAAGCTAACACCCGAAGTGCACAAATAGTAGATTGCGCTTACCAAAGGATGTGGACCTCTTTAGTTAAAAAGAAGGTCTTTAACAGCTTGAGCAGGATTGTGCCTGCACACATATGGACAATACTGGTAATAATAAATTATCTGATCAGTGGACTCGAATTAGCCATGAAAAATAATTTCTTTTGGGCAAACAATCATTACTACAACCAAATTGGGGGCGTGGTGATGGGGGCTTGCTATGCCCCCAGCGTGGCGAATGTAGTATTGAATAAATGGGAGCATAAATCAATTTATTCAAATAGGAATCCGTCACTATATTTCTATCGTAGTCCCGGGGAATGATGGGACTGTGACGTGAAACGGGGGCGGGGTCAGCGGTGGCATCATCCGGTGACCACGCCCCATGCCAATAAAAGTGGCACCGCTGCTCGGACAGATCATTGCGGCGGTGGACAGCGACGAGGCAACATCGGTCGAAGAGAAGAGGGAAGAAGGCTGTACCCCATACTCATTCAAATAGGGTGGGGGGCTGGCATCTGGGGGCCCCCTTTTTAAAGGGGGCGCCCTGATTCCGAAAAGCCCCCCTCCCGCATACCCCGACAACCAACGGCCAGGGTTGTCGGGAAGAGGCCCTTGTCCCCATCAACATGGGGGCAGGGTGCTTTGGGGTGGGGGGGCCGCAGGTCGCCCCCCTTCCCCGAAGCACCAAACCCCCCCATGTTGAGGGCACGCGGCCTGGTATGGTTCAGGAGGGAGGGGGGCCGCTCTCTCGTCCCCCCCTTTTCCCTTGCGGCCTGCCAGGTTGTGTGCTCGGATAAGGGTCTGGTTTGGATTTTGGGGGGACCCCACGCCGTTTTTCGGCTTAAGGGGGTTCACCTTAAAATCCAGACCTAAGGGTCTGGTTTGGATTTTGGGGGGGACCCCCACGCCGTTTTTCGGCTTAGGTCTGGTCTGGATTCTAAGGTCAACCCCCTAAGCCAAAAAACGGCGTGGGGGTCCCCCCCAAAATCCAAACCAGACCCTTAGGTCTGGTCTGGATTCTAAGGTCAACCCCCTAAGGGCCTGGTATGCTCCTGGAGGGGAACCCATGCCGGTTTTTTCATTAAAATTTGGCTTGGAGTTCCCCTTCATGATTCATACCAAACATGGGACAGCGAGGCTGCCGAGGACCAGCGCGATGACATCGCGCTGGACACATTCTCGGCCGGCTAGTCACCTCTAGGACACGACTTGAGCGGCTGCTGCACGCTCAGGTCGTGTCCAGGTCGCCTCGCAAAGTCGCGCTGTCCCTGTGTCAGCCGGCACACGAGTCGCCCGCAAGTCGGATCCGACTTCCCGGGCGACCTCTATTCAAATCAATGGGCTCCCATAGGGAACCATTCATTTTCAATAGAGCGCCGCTGACATTTCTATTTACTATAACAGTGCGCCGCTGCTTCCTGTGCCCAGTGAAGGATTTATCAGGCGCACCAATTAAGGTTAGAACCAGCGCAGCGCACTGTTATTAGTAAATCAGCCCCCAAGTGTGTGATAGTTGATAAGAGTGAACCACCACCATATAAGTAATCTCCTTTCCAAACAAAACATATAATCAAGCCTTGACCAGTTTATAAGAATTGTAAGAAATCCACCACAGAGTGCACCACCACCTCACAGGTAATCTTCTTACCAGATTGTACCAGGCTGTGAGCAAAAGCAAATCAACCGCAGACAGATAGATGAATGGACAGATGTAGGTGTCTCCATATAGCTATGGCTGCTATAGTAGATGGATAAATGCTCCCTGCTTCTAGCGATGTAACTCCGTGGGGCCCATAGGATAAATGACCCAAAAGAGAATAGGGACTATCCAAGTGTAGCGGGGTCCTCAAATTGATGGGATACACCTGGGCAATAGTGTAACCCAGGTGTATAATTGTGTTAGGATTCAGACCCCTTTTTGTTTCGTGGAGGATTGGAGGATGTAATATTCTCCTTTGCCTGTGGGTGGCGGAGTACCCACAGGCTTCAGGTAGAATCATCCCCTGCAGTGCTCCCTGTTTGGTCTCTTCCCGGAGATGGTATGGCTGGGGCGGGGAACCCGCCGGGCCGTTGATGGCAGGAGATAAAAGGGGGAGACGCCCTTGCCACGAGGTTCTTGCGGAGAAGGAGGTCCTCGGAGGAGGAGGGTTGCTTAGGCCTGGGTGCGGGAGATCCAGGAGTCTGGTCCAGGTGCCCATGGCCTGGTCCGGAGTCATGTTGGCGTCCATCCCAGGCACCTTTAGCCTGGGGTGAGGTACTATCGAGGAGGCCTGGGGCCCAGTACCTTCGACTGGGTCCCGCTAGGGTGGACTGTCCGAGGGTCCCTGAGCGGAGGGACTCGTATCTGAGGTGAGGAGGCCAGAGAGGTTACCCACTGGAGACCCGGAGCAGCACCAACCCGGTGACAGTGGGCCTCTGGGAACTCTCTTGGGGGGACACATCCCCCTGATAGGGGCCACAGCGCATCGAAGAGGGCTCCATTGCTGTTCATAGGGGTTGATGGAAGAGACCCCATCTTTCCTGTTCTGTAACAGCCGGATTGGCTTAGGCGCCGCTGGTCATAGTACAGTGGCATAGAACTTAAACTTTAGGAAGTGCCTCGATCTGCTCATCCCACCGTTGGAAAGGGACTAGGTCCCAACCAGTCTGCTGCAATAGGAACTGTTATTGTGCTTTGCTTATTGGAGTGACGAATAAACAAGTGTTGGACCTTTCTTCGGTGTGTGAACTCCGGTTACTGGAAACAGATGGAAGGTTGGTGAGCTTGTAAGTACAGACTCGGTACATTCGCAGAACACATTGGCCCGAGGAAACATCAGGAAGTGGCCTTCACCTCCCTATTGTAATGGGGAGGACATGGGCCGTGGCGCATCTCACTCTCACAACTCAGAAACCCCTAGACATGAGTTGGTGTGTAACAGATGAAGAAGTTGGAGAGAGGGTGAGGCCGCTACACAAGGGTTTGTTTTTTCTGTTTGTACTCAGTCTCTGCATGAGATATGAGTAACGAACGTGGAGAATGACATATGAACAAGACCTGGAGTGTGCCAAAGGTCACGTGGTCGGTATGCCTAAAAGGGGCCAAAAAAGAGGACACTAGAGTAAGTACTAACAGATTTTATTGGTAGTAACAAAACATCAATCAGTCAGATGCATGAACGCACAAGCCATCTCAACCTGAGGATCCGGTATGTATCTGGTGAAACAAGTTGAATTCCACCTCCCCAACTTCCTGATGACATGAGCCGGGATCCCCTGGCGTGAAGCCGCAGAGGCCACCCCAATCCTAAATGAGTGACCTGACAGACTAGCCGGGTTCAAACCCAGGTTGGACCACAATGTGCTGCAGTGTTTGGAGAACTGCGACACTGTGAGGGGAGCCAACGGGAAAGGAAGCAAGGGACTGTCCCTGGGTTTGTCGCCGATCAGCGCCATGAGCTGATCCAACACCATCACCGGGCACCACGCACCGCCGGTCTTGAAGTACGAAACATCCGTGCCAGCCCCGAACTGCTGAGTCTTGCAAGCTGACAGATGTAAATTGTAACGGTTCGGATGCCTGACCAGCTGGCCTATCGTGAGTGTCCGGGAACCAAGCCGGAACGGGAAAACTCACCCAGCCTAAGGAACCCAAAGAAAGCCAGGTAAATGGCAGCCTTGAGCACCATGCTGAGAAGCCTCCCAAATGGCAGCGCATCCAGCAAACCAGACATACCCCGGATACCCCACAAAGCATCCTTGATGTCATGGGCAGAGAAAATGGAAAGCCGATTTGGATCCTGCAAGGACAGATGGTGCTGAACCCCGGCAAGATATGTTTTGATGGTGCCATGAGACAACCTGAGTTTGGTATGGCAGTACGCAACAAAAGCCAGCAAGTAACGGACATCAGGGCTGTTGACACACGGGTGCTGCGCCTGGAAAACCTGAAAGGACTTCCAAGCTGAGGTATAAGCCTTCCTGGTGTTGACCGACAACGACGCCCCGACTAAGGCTGCCACCTCCAGCCAATGGGAATTTAATCCAGCATCAGAAGGGAAGCCTGCGGGGATGGTGTGGCACACCCGTCGGCATGCGGGACCTCCCGGTAAAATGACGGAAAGTTAAGCCGGGATAGCGCATCAGCCGCCAAATTGTCCACCCCACTGATGAACTTGCACTGGATATGAAAATTATATTGCAGGGATAACCAAATTAACCTACGAATGAAAGACATGATGACTATAACGACACCCCAAGTATGAAAGGGGTTAACGCCGCTAGGATATTCCCTTTCCAACCACACAACAGCCACCAGGCACTCCAACCAGCCGAATAAGACCCCATACAAATACTTCTCCCTCCACAGACGAGACAACCACTCTGTTGAAGTTCCAAAATGAGGAATGACTTTATTACAAGCACATGGTAACACATTTCTCTTCAAAACCCTTACCTCCCATCCCATGGGGAACAGGGCGGGTTAAACTGTCCAATGACAATGGTCATACAGGTCAAGGTCAGGTGTGTTCAAACTTCTCTTTCAGTAAACAGTCTTAGCAGGAGGGGTGATTTCCCCCCCCTCCTCACAGAAAGACACTTAAACATCCCATAAAAGGCAGCCAGATGGTCTACCAAGCTCCAATCCACATCACCACAGTAGCAGACTTAATTACCATAAGCCACAATAGACAATAGAATGCAATCACACCCCATCCCAGCAAATATTACACAACAGCCAACCCCCAATATACACACAGTATATACAGCATTGAATCTGATTAGCACAGATCATAGTGGGGTTCTCCTTCACCCTGTGCCCAAAGTGACCCCTGTCACACATCTCCCCTTTCGGCAGGAGACTAACACAGGAGGAGACCCCAGACGGGTTGATTCCAAAGTTAGTCCATAGTTCCATTCCTCTAATGCCTGGACAACCCATCAGCATTGCCATTTTGCTTACCGGGTCAGTAGCTGATGGGGAAGTTGTAAGGTCGCAGGGCGAATAATGGAATTCAGTTCTGGAACAGTCACTTGCTTTGCTCTCTCAATGGCTCCCAAAACTTGTTGCTGATGCTCTTGGGAGAGGTAAGGCAAAACCTGGGCGTAAATCCCATTTAACCTTTTGACAATTTCAGCCTGTTTGTGCATTTCAATGTTCAAGCCATGGGACATCTCATAATACATGACGTAGTGTCGTTGCATCTCTGATTTCTCACTGGCCAACTTGTCACATTCCAATTTTAGACTGTGATATTGTGTCTGATCTAAGGTACATGTCGGGGGAAGATAATCTTACCCCGTTCTCAGCCGCAATCAGGCCGGTTCCAGCAGCATGGGTCTGGGCACAGGTAGTTACTGGGTTGGCTTCAGCGGGGCCCATCGGGGTGTAAGCAGAAACGAGGGGGGCCAAATCATTCCCCAGTAGTACATCCGCTGGCAAATCCTTCATCACCCCCACATTCACGTGTCCCGAACCAACCCCCCAATCCAGGTGAACCCGGGCAACGGGTAGCCGGAAGATGGTACCTCCTGCTACTCTTACGGCTACAGTGTCTCCGGTGTGTTGGCTCTCTGGGATGAGGTTCTTCTGTAGTAGTGTCATGGTGGCACCAGTATCATGTAGGCCATTGGCTACCTTTCCATTGACCCAGACAGTCTGCCTGTGTTGCTGCCGGTTGTCCCGGTTAGCTGCTTGTATTGGATCAGCCTTGTGCAGGACGCTCCAATGTTCTTCCTCCTCAACGCAGTGGGCCGCAGGCATGGATGTGTGGCGGTTCCCTCTTGCTGGCTGTCTCCATGACTGGGACTGCCTGGCTGGATTTAACAGACAGTCTGGCTTTTTGTGCCCTAGCTGTTTACACCCGAAACACCTGATGGGTTGTGAGTAGTCCTGGGAGTTGAACCTCGGCTGTTGAGGATAAGTGGCCGCTGGAGGTGGTGCTGTAGGGCGGTATGACTGTGGTTGGTAGGCGATAGCCAGAGGGGGTGCCGCTGATCGATAATCCACCCGAGCTGTTGTCTTGACCACAGGGTTATCCAGTTTGCGGGCATCTGTGTATTCGTCCGCCAAGCGAGCTGCTTCAGGCAAGGTGAAAGGTTTTCGGTCCCGGACCCACTCTCTGACTTCCAGGGACAGTTTGTCAAAGAAGTGCTCCAGCAGGAACACCTGCAGCACCTCTTCCCCGGATTCTGCTTGGCATCCAGAGACCCAGTGGGATGCAGTGCGGTGTAGGCGGCATGCCCACTCGGTATACGAGTCTCCAGTCTGCTTGCTCGCCTCTCGGAACCGCCTCCGGTATGCCTCCGGTGTGACGGCATACCTGGCCAACAGTGCTTCTTTTACCAGTCCATAGTTCATAATATCCTCGTCTGGGATGGCCCTGAATGCTTCACTGGCCCGGCAGGACAGTTTCCCAGACAAAATGGTAACCCATTCCTCTGTGGGCACCCGGTGTAGGGCACATTGCCGTTCAAAATCGGCAAGGTACCCATCAATCTCCCCTTCAGTTTCAATAAAAAAAATTAAAGCAGCAAAATGTATCTTTCTCCTTTCAGTTGGTGCTGCTCTGACTTCTGCTGCTGCTGCAGCACCTCTTTTCTGTAGCCAATTTGCATCCACAGCCGCTATAACTTGGTGTATGATCTCCGCTGTAGGGTTAGGACCATAATGTGTCAGTTTTATGTTAACAGCCCGATCAAAACTTGCCTCTTCGGGTGTCCTGTCTGTTACGCTGGGCCTTTCTGTTATGTTGGGTCTTTCAGCTCCATCCATTTCGACTCGTTCTGCGATTAATGTCCCTCTTTTTACGGTTGTTAGCAGGTCTGCCCCGGTTTTGCAGTAAGTTTTTGAGGGAAGAGAGCTTTAGCCATCCCTACTGTGCTTCCATTGTCCTGTGTCCTCTTGTAGCTGTCCTTTATAGGCTGTGGAATCATCCCACTGCTTGCCAACAATTGTAACGACACCCCAAGTATGAAAGGGGTTAACGCCGCTAGGATATTCCCTTTCCAACCACACGACAGCCAGCCGAATAAGACCCCATACAAATACTTCTCCCTCCACAGACGAGACAACCACTCTGTTGAAGTTCCAAAACGGGGAATGACTTTATTACAAGCACATGGTAACACATTTCTCTTCAAAACCCTTCCCTCCCATCCTTGGGGAACAGGGCGGGTTAAACTGTCCAATGACAATGGTCATACAGGTCAGGTGTGTTCAAACTTCTCTTTCGGTAAACAGTCTTAGCAGGAGGGGTGATTACCCCCCCCTCACAGACACTTAAACATCCCATAATAGGCAGCCAGACGGTCTACCAAGCTCCAATCCACATCACCACAGTAGCAGACTTAATTACCACAAGCCACAATAGACAATAGAATGCAATCACACCCCATCCCAGCAAATATTACACAACAGCCAACACCCAATATACACACAGTATATACAGCATTGAATCTGATTAGCACAGATCATAGTGGGGTTCTCCTTCACCCTGTGCCCAAAGTGACCCCTGTCACAATGACCAAGGACCGTGATCTGCCCTTGGTGATAATCTCCACAGCTGCTTGATTGTCCGTGGAGAAAACCACCGTCTGCCCCGACCACAATCTACCCCAAACCCAAGCCGCAGCCACTATGGGGAAAATCGCAAATAAGGCAGGTGAATCCGTGAACCCTGGGATGGCCAACATGTCTTCCGGCCAAGGCCCTGCCAACCAGTGGGTGCCAAAAATGGCAGCATAGCCCACAGTGGCTGCCGCGTCAGTTCCAACCCGAGGGGAGGAACTGGACTCCACAGGAATGAACATGGTGACCCCATTCCAACACCGGAGGTACTCGTCCCACATACGAAGGTCAGCCAACGCCGCAGCATCCAGCTTGACTCACGAGTCTGAATCCGAAGCTGATGGCAACAACGCTAACAACCTGGAAATGAAGGATCTCCCCTGTGGAATGATCCGCATGGCGAAATTCAACATGCCCAAGAGAGACAACAACTCCACCCTGGTACAGACCTGAGAGACTGAAAAGGCATGTATACACTCTCTGTTTCTGGTGAGTTTGTCCGCCGGAAGCCTGGCAGCATGGTTTCGGTGTCCAGGATAATCCCCCAAAAAGTAAGTGCTGATGTCGGGCCCTCCAACTTCTTGGTTGCCAGAGGCACATTGAGTGCCGAAAAAACCACCAGCAACTTCGGCAAATCAATGGGGACTTGCTGAGGACTCTCAATGAGGAGGAAGTCATCCAGATAATGAATGACCTCATGACAATGCTTAACATGGACGAGAATCCATTCAAGAGCTTGGGCAAAAACATTGAATAACCATGGACTACTCTTGGACCCGAAAGTGAGTCTGGTGGCAAAATAGTACAAATCTCTCCACTTTACCCCATGCCACTGCCAGAGTGACGGCATGATAAGGAGGAGTTTGAAAGCGTTGGCTATGTCTGCTTTGGACAGCCAAGCCCCCCGCCCTACCTTGATAATCTGTTGGATGGCCTGGTCTATGGTTGCCTTGGAAAAAGGACCGATGACGAACCCCTTGTCGAGTTCGGACTGGAGTAGCGTGTCCACCGCCCCCACATCCACTTCACAAGACCTAAGGTTGGGACTCTCGAATGTGACCAACGGCAAGGTGATGAACCCAGTGTGGAAGCCCCGTGTGAAACCTTCTACCAAAAAGGGGCATAACTCAGTGGAAGGGTGAGAGGACAAGCAGTCCTACAAAAACCCAATGTTGATGCGGCCCAGTCAGCTATGCTTGTCTTGCCTAAGTGAACAGGATGATTTAGGATGGGCCCTGAAACAGCCTGAGCAGATGTGCAACAACCGGCACTGACTGTAGTTGCACACACCGTGGTTAAAATTATTGAAAATAGGTGACCTCCCCAGGTACTGGATGGGCCGATCCAATTTGTCCACGGTAGCCTCCTGAGTAGGTGTTGGTAGTGAAGCGGGGAAGGCTCTGGAAGTGACTGGAAGAACCGAAGGTTCCGCGTTGGGGCACCAGTAAGCCGTGTGTGACGATGATTGGCAGGTGGCACAGACCGGTGACCTCAACCCCGCAAAATGACGGCAGAACAGCTCCGTATCTACGCTGCCCCAGGCTACAACTACCTGATGCTGGGCCTACAAGGCGGCGGCTTTGGCGGAGAATGATCGGTGGTAATCATAAAACGCCGTACCCCCAAACTTGTGATCCAACTCCACCACCGCGTAGAGGTAGTGATCCAGCTCCTCTCTCCTATGGGGACTCGCAGAGCAGATGATGTCTCTGAACATGCTGAACGCCAACACGAACTCGGGGATAGAGAGCTTGCGGTTCAACCTGTGGTCCCTGGACTTGATGATGACAGAAACGTCCCCACAGGGATACGACTTATTGTCAGCCACATCATGAGTGGCTATCAATAAGGACGCCAGGTTGACATTCTTCCCATCAAGAATGTCTTTCCGGATGTTCCCTGGAATGAAATGGGCTGGGGTAACGGAAGGGACACTGGTACTGGTACCTGACCGTGAAGGCCCAGGAACCATGGGGGCCTCAGACCCTGCCGCGACCCCAGGAACAGCCAGATCCACCACAGCAGGAATAGGACCGGCCTCCAGAACCTCCACCCTGGCCCTTAAATCCTGAAAAGAGCCCACCAGGGAGCTGAGGGTGGAGTGGATCTGAGTTAGGGATACGGCCATGGCACGTAGGGTGACCTGTTCCGCATCAGAACTTGCCGAGGAGGGAAACAAAAGTCTAAAGTTCTGCTTTGCCAGCTGAAGCCGAGTGAGAGATGCCCCTGCGCCGCAACTCCGCAATCAACCTCGGAACCGTCCAGGACCTCAAGGAAGGCGTGCCGCCCTGCACTGACCCCCTCACTGGAGAAGGGGAAATGGAGGCAAAATCCTCTATGTCCGCTGCCTGAGACATGACCTAAAACAATCAAAACAAATAAAAAACACCATGACAGAACTCACTACAGACCAACAACTAGCATTGACTCCCAACACCCCCAACATCCTCTTTAACCCTAAAACAAAACCTAATCTGACCCAGAACGATCACCCCCTCCCCCTCCCGACTAAGAGGGCCGAGCCACCTGCGGTGGCAGATAAATTAAAAACTAACACTCAGGCCCCCCAGAACCTGAAACGTGACAGGTCTAACGATTAAAAGAAATAAACTGATACCACCGATTTAAAAAGGAAAGATTTAGCCAACGGGTGAGGAGACTTGCCACTGCCCAAGTCAATTAAAAACGAACAACTCAACCCGCCAAGACCTACAATGAAATAGGTAACTCACAGTGGCAAGCAGCCCCTTAAGTAACGAGAAATGTAGAGCACGGTGCCCAGTACCCAGACTTACCTGCACCGGGAATCCTCAATCTAAACGAGAAACCTTGCGTCTGGCGTCTGAAATAATGGATGAACGGGACTGAAAGCGAGTCAGAACCCTGGACAAGAACCAAAGGGGCAACAGATGATGCCCAGCAAACCCCCCTACGAGACCTGAATGTGTGTTAGGCCATGACTGAGTGTGCCACGTGAAGCATGAAGGAATTGAAACGTGAAACCCAAACGGTTGAGGAGACCTGCCACTGACCAAGTCAATTAAAACGAAACATCTCAAACCGTTGACACCCACAAGTGTGGTGGGTGACCCCGCAGTGGAAACTACTACCCCCCCTCTAACCACCCACGAGTCCTAAGACAAACGCATGAGCAACTCGACCTAACCTAACCCTGAGAACCACCCCCCCCCACCTTTTGTGCATCCGTCACCTGCGTGAATCAAAGAGCAAAACTCGTGTGGAACCAGCACCCTAACGTGGATGAACAATGCATGACACTTACTGAAACAACCTGAAAAAAAAAGGAACAGATTTTGACGCAAATGTAAATACTTGCAAACGTCCTGAAAAGGAAAAGAAAACGACAGACACATGCATCAAATAATAGCAGAGAGAAAAGACAATCCTGCTGGAAATGAGAAAGTGACGAGATAACTGCACATGTGGGCTTCCCTCATGCGCCCCAAATGCTGACCTGCACCCCACGTGTGAACACAGTGAGGTGCCACGTGACGCTGCACAAAGTAGAAATTGTAGCGTGTGTGGCCAGCATACAAAACACCCCCCCCATCTGCGAAACACAATGCTACAGCAACAACCCACCCCTGTAGATGCCATGATGCAGCAACCAACACCCCCCCCCCTGCAGAATGACATGCCGCAGCGGTGACATCCCCCCCTAAAAGTGACATGATGCCGCAGTGACAACACCCCCCCTGTAAAATGACATGATGCAGCAAGAACCCCCCCTAAACAAAATGGACTGCAGCACAAACATCACCGCCACCCCCCCACTACGATACCTGTACCGATATACCACGAGGTGAACCAAGGGCCTGACACGATCCGCCTGGCGGAGCCGAGCGAGGAGGCGATTCCTACTGCTGTGAGCCGAGCGGAGGGTGAACGAAGCGCCGAGTCCTTGGAGCCTCGTGGAGCACGAAGCCGGCGCCTGAAGATGACGTCACACTCGGCGTCGTCGCATAAAGAAACAAGAAGGGTCCAGCCGTGGGAGTAAGGAGGAGGAGGGAGGGTTTAAATACCCCCCGACTCCTCCCACAAACTTCCCATTAATCCAGTTCTGAGATGTATATAGCCCCTTCACATAGCACAGCCAGTTGGATGACACCACCTTTAATTTAATAACCTGGATATCATTTAAAACCTTGCAGGAAAATGGCTCTGTTGAGTCTCATCAGGGAAATCCTGACTGTAGTTTTTCCGAAAGATCACTATAAGTCATGATGAAAGATGAAATCAGATGTACAACTGCAATCAGCAGGTGGCCTGGAGCAGACCAAGAAAAAAATGGACAGGGACGTTACCTATCTTTCACAGCGCATTGGGTGACTCTGCTGGCAGCTGGGAAGGATGCAGGACAAGGTGCAGTAGTGTTGGAGGTTGTTCCGCCACCACGCCTCCAAAATGTTACTACTGGTGATTCTGACACACCTCTCTCCTCCACCCCCTCCTCTTCTTCTTCCTCCATAGCCTCTACCTGTGCTTTGTCCTCGAAACCAGCGGTGCTCCGTAGGCTTTCAAGGGGCTACGCAAGTATGCAGGCAAAAAGATGCCATGCGGTGCTTGAGCTGGTGTGCCTGGGGGACAGGAGCCACACTCGGGCAGAGATTCTGTCACCTCTGCAGGGGCAGGCTCAGAGGTGGTTGACGCCACGCCAGCTTAAGCCAGGAAAGGTGGTTTGCAACAATGGAACCAACCTCCTCTCCACTCTCCGACAGGGACAACTGACCCATGTGCCCTGTTTGGCTCACGTCCTTAACTTGGTGGTGCAGCGGTTCTTGGGCAGGTACCCGGGCTTACAGGAAGTCCTGAAGCAGGCCAGGAAACTGCGTGGGCATTTCCGCCGGTCATATAATGCCAGTGCTCGGCTGGCTGACCTGCAAAAGGATTACAACCTGCCCAAGAACCGCCTAATCTTTGACATGTCCACCAGGTGGAACTCTACGTCGGCCATGCTGCAGCGGCTGCACACGCAGCAGAGGGCCATCAATGAGTATCTGTTGCAATATGGCACCAGGACAGGGTCAGGGGAGTTTGGATTTTTTTCCCAACGTCAGTGGGCCATGATCAGGGATGCATGCACTGTCCTGGCACCATTTGAGGAGGCCACGAGGATGGTGAGCAGTGACAGTGCATGCATCAGTGACACTGTCCCTCTTGTCCACCTGTTGGAGCACACGCTGCGTGGAATAATGGACAGGGCACTTGAGGCAGAACAGAGGCAGGAAGAGGAGGACTTCCTTACCTCTCAAGGCCCCCTTTATCCAGACAGTGTTCCTGCTGGCCCGGCTATCACACAGGACGAGGAGGAGGACGAGGAGGAGGACGAGGAGGAGGACGACGAGGAGGACGAGGACGACGACGAGAAGGATTTTGTCAGCATGGAGGTGGAGCCTAGCACTCAGCATAAGCAGCAGTCTTCAAGGGATCAATTACAGTCCCAAGACACCCATGGACTTGTACGTAGCTGGGAGGAGGTGGCTGCGGATCATGTCGTCCTGAGTGACCCAGAGGACTCCGGACCAAATGCCTCAGCAAACCTATGCTGCATGGCCTCCCTGATCCTGCAAAGAATGCAGAAGGATCCTCGTATTCGTGCGATCAAGGAGAGGGATCATTACTGGCTGGCTACCCTCCTTGATCCAAGTTACAAGGGTAAGGTTGCGGACCTTATCTTGCCGTCGCATAGGGAGCAGAGGATAAAGCATCTTCGGGAGGCCTTGCAAAAAGGTCTGTGCAACGCGTTCCCAGAGACTGGGAGGTTACAAATTCCTGGTCCTGGACAACATGTTGCTGAGGCTTCGGTCAGTCATAGAAGGAGCGGTGGAGAAGGTGGCCGTCTGACCAATGCGTTCAGACATTTTTTTTAGTACGCAGCCCCAAGGTATGGTGGGTTCCAGCAACCATCGCCAGTGTCTGGTTTACATGGTGCAGGAATACCTAGGGGCAAGATCAGACTTGGACACCTTTCCCACCAAAAATACTCTGGCTTACTGGGTCTTGAGGATGGATCACTGGCCAGAGCTTGCACAGTATGCAATTGAGCTACTGGCCTGTCCTGCATCCAGCGTTCTTTCGGAACGCACATTCAGTGCTGCTGGAGGCTTTTTAACCGATCACAGGATGCGCCCGTCCACCGACTCGGTCGATCGACTGACCTTCATAAAAAAATGAATCAGTCTTGGATCACCACCAGCTGCCAAGCACCTGATGCTGATGTAACCGAATATTTTTTTTTAAATGTCAGATCCCTTCAAGACTGCCTATGCTGATGCTGAGTGACTATCCTGTTATGCTGGGTGACTATCCTCTTCCTCCTCAATGATAATGCTGATAGCTTGTAAGAAAATTTTTGGTTCTGGGCACCGCCACCAGTGGCTAAGGCCCAATTTTTAAGCCCCTGTTTAACAGAGGCATGTAATTACAATTTTTGATGCAATACTTTGCAGCAGGGCTCATTGCTGCGCTCCAACTACAGTATCTGTGAGGGGTTGCAGTGTTGTGGCACCAGTGCCTAAGGCCCAATTTGTATGCCCCTGTTCAACAGGGGCATGTAATTACAATTCTTGATATAATATTTCACAGCTGGGCCCAATTCTGCGCCCATCAAGAGTAACTGTGAGGACTTACAGTGTTGTGGCACCAGCACCACCACCAAAGGCCCAATGTTTCCTACCACTGTTCAACAATGGCATGTAATTACAATTCTTGATATAATAGTTCACAGCAGGGCGTTCCAGCGCCCACCAAGAGTAACTGTGAGGGCTTGCAATGTTGTGGTAACACCAACACCTAAGGGCCAAATTTCTGCAGAGTATATACGGCAGGCCCCTACTTTCAAACATCAAACTTACAAACGACTCCTACTTGCAAACGGAAGGAGACAACAGGAAGTGAGAGGAAATCTACCCCTAGGAAGGGAAATTCTCTCCTGTAAGAGTTAATATGGGAAAAAGGTGTCTCCTCTCCACTGATGCTTTATCACCAATCCTTGTTTCAATAAAAACCCCAAATTTTCAAAAGACATTTGTCATTGGGACGGAAAGTGAGGTGAAATGTTCTGAACAGGTGCACACTGCACAGACAGCAAAACAAATGTTACAGGGGTGACAACCCTTCCCTATGTTTTCCAAAAAGCTTAAAAATAGATTTTTTGGCTGGAGCTACACTTAAAAAATTTACCTGTTCCAAATTACAAACAAGTTCTACTTAAGAACAAACCTACATTCCCTGTCTTGTTTGCACCGCCTGTATACTGCTGTTCAGAGTATATAGGACCTTTTTTTTTTTATTTGGGTGCAGGGTTGCCCTTAATATCCATACAAGACCCAAAGGGGCTGGTAGTGGGCTGGGGGGAAACATGCAATTTTTCTCAATGATTTTCATCCATATTGCTGGGACTAGACATTACATTAAAGCCGCAAGCAGTTTTAAATTACTTTTTTTCCTTAAATGTCATTTTGTGCAGGGACAGTTCTAAACACGGGAAACACGTGCCACTTCACAGGCATACTTTAGACACCCCCCAGGTACGATACTTAAAGGAATATTTCACTTTTTTTCACTTTAAGCATCATTAAAATCACTGTTCACGAAAAAACTACAGTTTTTAAAACTTATTTTTTGCATTGATACATGTCCTGTGGGACAGGACCCGGGTCCCCAAACCCTTTTTAGGACAATAACTTGCATATTAGCCTTTATAATTAGCACTTTTGATTTCGAACATTCAAGTCCATTGTATTTAATAGGGTTCTAAAGTTCGCGTGAACTTTCGGTCCGTTCGCAGGTTCTGGTGCAAACCGAACCGGGGGGTGTTCGGCTCATCCCTACTCGGGACCATGCTGGTCTGAGGCTGCATCTCTGCCAAGTAGGCCCCGTTATGCTGACTGGGGCCTATACTTTGAAGGTGATCCTGTTCCGTCCGCCCTTCGGGAGGAAGCCACTCAATGGAGGAAACCAGGGAGGACCTATCCTGGAGAAGACCGAGCAGAAGGCTGGTGTCTTGAGGAAGGCCTGGTGATTCTGTTGGAGGATGCACTGTAGATAAAGTTACCTTGCAGTCTGCCGGGTTGGCTTAAAGGCTCTTTAACTGCTTGGCTGGAAGTTCGGGCGCTAAGTCCTGTGGCAGAGGATCCCGGACTATCCAATTTTGTTCATTGTCCGTGCATCATTCCGACTGCTAGGCCAGGTGAGAGGGCCTACAGTATATGGGTGAGCAATACCCACTTGAGGAGGAGTGGTGAATGACTTTGTAGTTGAGAAGTTTATCCCCAGTGATCTGTACTGCGTACCTGAACCTACCCCTTTTTCCTTCACCCATCTACTATTCTTCACAATTTTAATGCAAAAGAAAATAAAACGTAACAGCAGAAGGTTTTACATCTTGTGTGGACATTGGAGTTCTTACAGACTTTCTTCCCCTAGACAACGAATACCGAGGTAACGTGCAAGGCCCAAATATAAACGAGCAGCTCCTACGGGGGTGTGCTTCACTTGGGGGCTCAAGTTCGGGATTTGCCATTACCTCTCGCAACTATAAAAAGGATTTTGCTTTATTGAAAGTCTACAAGAAGGTGTTGGACTGTGCTTTGAACTGAAACCAAAGGGGTAAAGGTACAGATCACTTTGCTAACTGCGTAGGCCCTGGGCGGAGCCAGGAAAGAAAAGCCCGCGAGCTACGCGCAAAAAAAAGAACCTAAAGGGGAGGAGTTCCCGCCAACTGCGTGAGACACGTGAGTGTGTTTGGCGCCAACAACCAGGAGCTGCCAGATCAAGTGAGTGGATCGGAAAGCAGCATGTCGCTATCTTCGTGGGCACCACCCAGGCCAGGGCATAGAATGTTCCCCATGCCTGCCGCTGTGGGTGCTACGCCATCCGGAGCCTTGCTCACAGATACAGGGATCCGATTGAAGCCACGCAGATGCTTCATACTGCACAAGCCAATTATGTAGAGGCCCTGGGCATGCTGTTCCCTGGTTGTGAAGGAATACGGCCTGGAGTTCCCGTACGTGCCAAAAGAGGTAATGCAGGAGATTGAGGTTAAAAGGGAACAATGGTGCAGTGAGGCCATCTGGGACTATTTGAAAGTACCAAAGCCATTCAGAAATTTGGACTATTCGTTCATCATGGCTGATCGGTTCAAAGGGTGCCAGTTATATTGGAGCTATGTGCGGCAATATCCACACCGATCGGGTAGTCATTTGTAGACCAGAAAAGGACGATGTCACATATTTTATTACTACCCTGGACAAGCAAGGAAAACCTCTCACTTTTCCGGACCCCAGGTTTTACCTGTAATACTATACAAGAGGTGTGACTTTGTTTTTTTTTCTCTTGCCCTCATCTATTAAAATTTATTTTCTCGTCAAGAAAGAAAATGTTTGAAATCAGAGGGGTATCTTTACTATGCTAACTGGACTTTGGGAAATTAGACAGTTAGGAATAGGGTTGCTGAGGACGTCAGTATCAAGAGGTCATCTGTTTCAGCCCCTGCTTTAAAGAACTCTTGTGTGCTATTTCTGACACTAGGTGGCGGTGGTCAGTGAAGTAGGGAGAGACTTTTTTTTTTCCTCTTCTACGGTTATCACATAGTCATTGAAAGGTAGGAAGGAAAGTTCCACCTCTAAAAAGAGGTGTAGCTTTGCTTCTGTAGAAGTGCTTTAAGATTGCTACAGTTATTTCACTGTTTGTCTCTGTGTTTTGTTTTCTCTTTCAGGTAACCAGATCTTCTGTCAAGACCTCCAGAGAATGGGGAGGGCTAGATAGTTAGTGATGGGTGGTAATGTGTAAAGTGTAATGTGCTATCATCTAATTGAAAGCTTACGTCATTGTTATATTTTGTCCTTTTCCTTCCTTCCCTTCCCCATCCAAGTTTTTTGGTTCAGGAACCAAAACCTCAGGCTTGAGGTGTTGTTTCTTTTCCAGACACTGGGGACAGTGTCTTATTGCAGCAGGGGGAGTATGTAGCGCCCTGCTCCCAATGACTGGGTGCTATGTTAAATTTAGTGGGTGTCTGAGCCAATAGTTGGGCTCAGATTTAAGTGATTATGCTAAATCGCCTCTGTTTCGGCTATGGCTGTGTTGGAAGACTTCCCACTGTTTGCCTGTAGGTGGCGTTACCACCCCAGGCCAATGCAGAAGACTGACAGGCCAAAGTGCATTGGGTATCTTTCCCCGGGAACAGTTCAGTGGGAGTGGTGTACCCGCTGAGCATGCTGGGGAAGGGTACTTAAGGGGCAGACGCCATTGTTCTGGGTCCTTTTTTACCCTCGTGGCCCTCCTGGCACAAGGAGTGTGATGTGTGCTTTCTTTCTCGGGATCAGGCTGGTCCGAGGCTGCATCTCTGCCAAGTAGGCCCTGTTATGCTGACTGGGGCCTACACTTCGAAGGCGATCCTGTTCTGTCCGTCCCGCAGGAGGAAGCCACTCAATGGAGGAAACCAGGGGAGGACCTATCCTGGAGAAGACCGAGCGGAAGGCTGGTGTCCTGAGGAAGGCCTGGTGATTCTGTTGGAGGATGCACCGTAGCTAAAGTTACCTTGCAGTCTGCCGGGTTGGCTTAAAGGCTTTTTAACTGCTTGGCTGGAAGTTCGGGCTTTAAGTCCTGTGGCAGAGGATCCCGGACTATCCAATTTTGTTCACAACCGGTCTGTGGCAGAGACTGGTCCTGATCATTGTCCGTGCATTATTTCGGCTGCTAGGCCAGGTGAGAGGGGCCTATCCGGGTGAGCAATACCCACTCGAGGAGGAGTGGTGAATGACTTTGTAGTTGAGAAGTTTTTCCCCAGTGATCTGTACTGTGTACCTGAACCTGCCCCTTTATCATTCACCCTTCTACTATTCTTCACAAGTTTTATGCAAAAGAAAATAAAACCTAACAGCAGAAGGTTTTACATCTTGTGTGGACATTGGAGTTCTTACAGACTTTCTTCCCCTAGACAACCAATACCGAGGTAACGTGCAAGGCCCAAATATAAACCAGTAGCTCCTACGGGGGTGTGCTATATATATATATATATATATATATATATATATATATATATATATATACACAGTCTAGTATGTGTGTGTGTGTATATATGTATGTGTGTATATATATATATATATATATATATATATATATATGTATAATATATATACACTCTGCATCCAGTGTAGCCTATATCTGCAGTGCAGTCCTGGTGTAATTTTTCTAATATACTTCAGGAGGTGTATTAATATATACTATACACATAGTCTTGTGTGTGTGTGTGTGTGTATATATATATATATATATATATATATTGTGACAGCAGGAAGGTAAAGTCACCTGGTTGCATCCAGGGGGGTAGATATATTTCGCCCAGATTCAGGCTTTACGCCGACTTATACAACTAGGTGGAGAGTTGTATAAGGCTAGTGGGCTCATGGATGACTCATACCTCTAGGGAGAGGGCTGGGCGTCGTACAGACAGGGAGTTGATGAGGCCAGCTGAAGCTTGTCAGCTCATTTAGGCCTCTATAAGAACTCCCAGCTTCATTAGATGTTAGCTCATGCCTGGACCCAGACCTGTGTGGACTGTCTAGGGAGAGTGAACCCCTGTGCGGTGAGACAAAAGCCTGTGTGGCTATTTGCTTGGACATTTAAAACCAGGGACTTAGGGACTAGGACAGCACTAGGCTGATCCCAGTTGTTAGTTAGGAAACCTGTATGTTTAGTCAGAGGTCAAGTTGACCAGGATTTATTTTGTTTATATGTTTCTTTTGGCTTTGCTGTGTTTTGTCACTGTAAATAGAAAATAAACCGCACCTTTTTTTTTGATTTTGAAAACCACAACCTCCGTTTGCTGGGCCTGTTTTTGTGTGGGGAGCCCATCCCGGGGGTCACACACACCCGCTGCCGAGCTAACCCCCTCACAGTTGGTGGAGAACCAGTGGCAGTTTTTTTTAAGCCAGCATGGAGGAGATACTGAAGCAGCTGGCTCTAGCAAATGCCAATCAACAGCAGACAAATGCAGGTTTGCAAAAGAGCCTTGCAGCTCAACAACAGAACTTCGCAGCCCAGCAGCAAGCTCATCAACAGAGCCTTGCAGCCCAGCAGCAAGCTCACCAACAGAGTCTGGAAGCTCAGCAACAAGCCCAGCAGCAATCTGAGGCCCGCTTCATAGACCTGTTACAGAAGCAAGAGCAGAGACTACAACAAATGGAAGCAGTAATGCAGCAACGTCCGCAGACCAGTGAGGAAAGCCGTCCCACTAATACCGCGTCCTTTGGGGTGAGTCGTTTATTGACAAAAATGACTGGAGAGGATGATCCAGAGGTATTTTTGACCACATTTGAAAGGACTGCTGAAAGAGAAAAGTGGCCTGAGGAGCAGTGGGCTGGACTGGTGGCTCCTCTGTTAACTGGTGAATCGCAGAAGGCTTACTATGACCTAGAGCCTGACCAAGCAAAAGACTATGTGATGCTAAAAGCTGAGATATTGGCAAGGCTGGGTGTCACCCAGGCTGTCCGGGCTCAGCGTGTGCATAACTGGACTTTCCAGCTTGGAAAACCCCCCAGGTCTCAAATGTATGATCTCATTCACCTGAGCAGAAAGTGGCTACAGCCAGAGACTTTGTCCGCACCAAAGATTGTGGAACGTGTTGTAATGGATCGGTTTTTGAGAGCTCTTCCTACTGCCATCCAAAAGTGGGTAAGCCATGGAGACCCAGAGACGGCCGATGGTCTTGTGGATCGTGTGGAGAAATACTTGGCTACAGAGAACCTGACGGCCTCTTCCAGAGACACTCGGACTTTCCACCCTAAGACCAGACCATCCCCAGGGGCGGATAAGAGGATTCCAAGGGGTGAGGGTGGAGAGAGTGAGAGGGTGGGAGCTCTACCCCAAGTTTGGCGAGAACAGCCTGGGAAATCAGCGGCTCAAGAGGCGGCAAGAAGGATCGTTTGCTACCGCTGCCGGCAAGCGGGACATATTGCAGCCAATTGCCCGGTTGTGGAGGAACCCATGCAGTGTGACTTTCTGACGGGCAGACGTCAGTCGCTGTGTGCGACAGTCGCATGCACTGCCATTCGAGGAATTGAGAAACATTTATGCAAAATGTGTGTTAATGGTAGAAATGTTGTGGTATTGCTGGATTCAGGTACCCTTGTGACCCTGATAAAGGCTGAGTTAGTTAAAACAGAGGTCTCTGGGAATAGCAAGGTAGCTGTTATTTGTGTGCATGGGGACACCCGAGAGTATCCAGTGACTACAGTGTGTTTCGAGACCCCCAAAGGTACCCTCTCTCAACCAGTGGGCTTAGTATCTCAGTTACCGTATGACGCCATTGTGGGAAGGGATTTTCCGAAGTTCTGGGAACTGTGGGATGATCCTGAGCCCCCCACTGGTGCCCCTATGTACCAGGAATGTGATAGCCAGAACTCCCCTGAGAGTGGTGAGGACTCTCCGGAATTTCCCTTATCAGTATTGGCAGGGGAGACTCAAGAAACTGGAGAGGAGCCCACCTCCTCAGACGAAAACCTACCGTCTGTGGAGTTTTCTGATCTTGAGGTTCACAGGGAAAACTTTGCCACAGAACAGTTGAAAGACCCCGCCCTAATAAAGGCACGCGAAAACGTAGTGAAAATAGATGGCGAGTTAGTGAACCCAGATAATACCTGCACTTACCCATACTTCAGCGTAGAGAAGGACCTACTGTATCGGGTGGCAAAAAGGGCAGAAGAAACCGTTGAGCAGCTTGTGGTGCCCAAACCTTACAGGAAGTTGGTGTTGGAGTTGGCCCATGGGCACATTCTTGGAGGTCATCTGGGGACAGAGAAAACCCGAGAGAGGGTATTACAGAGATTCTATTGGCCGGGGGTGATGAAGGACATAGAAAATTATTGTTCCTCCTGCCCTGTGTGTCAGAGGTCGGCCCCGATGCCACATTTCCGTAGCCCGCTGGTCCCTCTACCCATCATTGAGGTCCCGTTTGAGAGGATCGCCATGGATTTGGTAGGTCCTATAATCAAGTCCGCTAGGGGGCACCAGTACATATTAGTTATAATGGACTATGCCACCCGTTATCCAGAAGCGATCCCTCTCCGAAATACCTCGGCCAAAACCATAGCCAAAGAGCTATCTCTTGTGTTTAGCCGGGTGGGTATTTGTAAAGAACTGCTTACGGACCAAGGTACACCCTTTATGTCCCGGGTTATGAAGGAGCTGTGTAAATTGTTCAAAGTGACGCAATTACGTACATCTGTGTATCACCCCCAAACCGATGGGCTGGTTGAAAGATTCAACAAAACCCTAAAACAAATGTTGAAGAAAGTGGTGGATAGAGATGGAAAGGATTGGGACTGTCTACTTCCTTATCTGATGTTTGCTATTAGGGAGGTGCCCCAATCCTCTACGGGATTCTCCCCCTTTGAGTTACTGTATGGGAGACACCCAAGAGGGCTGTTGGATATTGCCAAGGAAACTTGGGAAAGTGAGAGTTCTCCCCACAGGAGTGTGATTGAGCATGTCGCCCTGATGCAAGACCGAATTGCACAGGTAATGCCCATCGTGAAGGAACATTTGGCCCAAGCGCAGTTAGCACAGCAGAGAGTGTACAACCGTGGAGCCAAGACCCGTACCTTTTCCCCGGGGGATAGGATACTGGTACTTGTCCCTACGGTTGAAAGTAAATTCCTTGCCAAATGGCAAGGCCCCTACGAGATAATGGAAAAAGTGAGCGAAGTGAATTACAAGGTCAGACAACCAGGAAGGCGAAAGCCCGAACAGATCTATCACGTTAATCTGTTGAAAGCCTGGAGGGATAGAGAGTCCCTAGTCGCAGACACTTGGACACCAGCTCAAACTGGTTGCGTGATTCCTGAGGTTGGAATAGCAGCCACCTTGTCACAACCCCAACAACAGGAGGTTAAGGAGTTTGTGCTTCGCAACAAGGAGGTATTCTCTGAGCTGCCGGGACAAACATTTGGGGTAGAGCATGACATCATTACCCCGCCCGGTGAAAGGGTGAAGTTAAAACCCTATCGGATCCCAGAGGCCCGACGGGAGGCAATACGGGAGGAAGTACAGAAAATGCTGAACTTAGGGGTGATAGAGGAGTCCCAAAGTGATTGGTCTAGTCCCATTGTGTTGGTGCCTAAACCGGATGGGAGCTGGCGATTTTGTAACGATTTTCGTCAGTTGAACAAAGTTACAAAATTTGACACCTACCCCATGCCACGTATAGATGAGTTGATCGACCGGCTGGGAACAGCCCGATACATGACGACTCTTGACCTCACAAAAGGGTATTGGCAAATCCCCCTGGCCAAATTGGCCAAAGAGAAAACCGCATTTGTAACCCCAGACGGGGCGTTCCAATATAAAAGAATGCCGTTCGGGTTACAGAATGCGCCGGCCACATTCCAGCGGAAAATGGACCAGATGCTGAGGCCCCATCGGAAGTATGCTGCGGCTTACCTGGATGACGTAATTGTCCATAGCACAGATTGGGCCTCACATCTGCCAAAAGTGCAAGCAGTCCTGGACTCTGTTCGGGAAGCGGGGTTTACGGCTAACCCCAAGAAGTGTACCATTGGGCAGGAGGAGGCCAAATATCTTGGGTACACCATTGGGAGGGGAGTAATAAAACCCCAACTCAACAAAGTCGAGGCCATCCAGAGTTGGCCACGTCCCAACAGCAAGAAGCAGGTACGAGCCTTTCTGGGAATCGCTGGGTATTATCGGCGATTCATTCCCCACTTTGCTTCTAAGGCTGTGCCCCTAACCAACCTAACGAAGGGGAAAGGGTCGGTCATGATTAAATGGACCCCCGAGGCTGAGGCAGCATTCCAATTCTTGAAACAAGCCTTATGTAGCCAGCCAGTGTTGTACTCACCCGACTTCTCTAAAGACTTTGTCGTACAAAGTGATGCGTCAGATGTGGGGTTAGGAGCAGTATTGTCCCAGGTCTGGAACGGGGAAGAGCACCCAGTCATTTACCTCAGCAGGAAGTTGAAGTCCCATGAGGTAAATTACGCCACCGTTGAAAAGGAGTGTTTAGCGGTGAAGTGGGCTCTAGATTCCCTTCGGTACTACCTGCTAGGTAGGCACTTTGACATGGTTACGGATCACGCTCCGTTAAAGTGGATGGCTCAAAACAAGGAAACAAATAGAAGAGTGAATAGGTGGTTCCTGGCCCTCCAGGAATTCAACTTCACAGTAAAGCATCGCCCTGGCGTTCAAATGGGGAATGTGGATGCTTTGTCTCGAGTACATGAATGCCTGATTGCTGGTGTTCCAACCCCGAGGTTAAAACAAGAGGGGGGGGGTATGTGACAGCAGGAAGGTAAAGTCACCTGGTTGCATCCAGGGGGGTAGATATATTTCGCCCAGATTCAGGCTTTACGCCGACTTATACAACTAGGTGGAGAGTTGTATAAGGCTAGTGGGCTCATGGATGACTCATACCTCTAGGGAGAGGGCTGGGCGTCGTACAGACAGGGAGTTGATGAGGCCAGCTGAAGCTTGTCAGCTCATTTAGGCCTCTATAAGAACTCCCAGCTTCATTAGATGTTAGCTCATGCCTGGACCCAGACCTGTGTGGACTGTCTAGGGAGAGTGAACCCCTGTGCGGTGAGACAAAAGCCTGTGTGGCTATTTGCTTGGACATTTAAAACCAGGGACTTAGGGACTAGGACAGCACTAGGCTGATCCCAGTTGTTAGTTAGGAAACCTGTATGTTTAGTCAGAGGTCAAGTTGACCAGGATTTATTTTGTTTATATGTTTCTTTTGGCTTTGCTGTGTTTTGTCACTGTAAATAGAAAATAAACCGCACCTTTTTTTTTGATTTTGAAAACCACAACCTCCGTTTGCTGGGCCTGTTTTTGTGTGGGGAGCCCATCCCGGGGGTCACACACACCCGCTGCCGAGCTAACCCCCTCACAATATATAATATACTCTGCATCCAGTGTAGCCTATATCTACAGTGCATTCCTGGTGTACTTTTTCTACACTTCTGGTGGTGTACACAGTACACAATACAGTGCACCCGTAGTGCAGTTGCTACTACTTTTCTGGTAGTGTACACAGTACACAATACAGTGCAGCCGTAGTGCATTTGCTACTACACTTCTGGTGGTGTACACAATATAGTGCACCCGTAGTGCAGTTGCTACTACTTTTCTGGTGGTGTACACAGAACACAACACAGTGCAGCCGTAGTGCAGTTGCTACTACACTTCTTGTGGTGTACACAATATAGTGCACCCGTAGTGCAGTTGCTACTACTTTTCTGGTGGTTTACACAGAACACAATACAGTGCAGCTATAGTGCAGTTGCTACTACACTTCTGCTAGTGTACACAATACAGTGCACCCGTAGTGCAGTTGATACTACACTTCTGGTGGTGTACACAATATAGTGCACCCGTAGTGCAGTTGCTACTACTTTTCTGGTGGTGTACACAGAACACAATACAGTGCAGCCGTAGTGCAGTTGCTACTACACTTCTTGTGGTGTACACAATACAGTGCACCCGTAGTTCAGTTGATACTACTTTCCTGGTGATGTACACAGTACACAATACAGTGCAGCCGTAGTGCACTTGCTACTACACATCTGGTGGTGTACATAATACAGTGCACCCATAGTGCAGTTAATACTACTTTTCTGGTGGTGTACACAATACAGTGCACCCGTAGTGCAGTTGCTACTACTTTTCAAAATATACATCATGTACGGAAGGCCACCAAGGAGAGGCAGACGCTCACAGGCCACTTAAAGAGGGAAAGCAGGCTCTGTGTCTACAGTCAACAGTGCTGGTCGTGGACATGGTGTATCCTCTGCACGTGGCCGTGGGGCACGCTTGTCCTATTTTTCTCAAAAACCTGCACTGAGAGGAATGAAGGTATAGCAATAGGTGTCCCAAGTACTTGCGGCCAATCTGCTAGCAGTACACCACCATCTGATTTTTCCCTAACCCAGTTGCTAAACCGTAGAAAGAAATTTGGTCCCAGCCATCCACATGCTCAGCGTCTGAATGCTAGCTTGGCCAAATTGCTAGCACTGCAACTGCTGCCCTTTCAGCTGGTAGACTCTGCCCCCTTTTGTGAATTTGTGGAATGTGCTGTACCTCAGTGGCAGGTTCCAAAACGCCATTTCTTTTCATGGAAGGCCATTCCGGCTCTCTACCGGCATGTGGAAGGCAAAGTTTTGGCCTCATTGGACAGGGCATTCAGCAGTAAGATGCACATTACCGCTGACTCATGGTTAAGCAGGCATGGGCAGGGACGTTACCTTTCTTTCACGGCGCACTGGGTAACTCTTTTGGCAGCTGGGAAGGATGCAGGACAGGGTTCAGTATTGTTGGAGCTTGTTCCACCACCACGCCTCCAAAATGCTAGTGGTGATTCTGCCACAGCTCTCTCCTCCATCCCCTCATCTTCTTCTTCCTCTATGGCCTCTTCCTCTGCAGATTTGTCCTCTGAACCAGTGGTGCTCCGTAGGCATTTAAGGGGCTACGCAAGCACTCAGGCAAAAAGATGCCATGTGGTGCTTGAGTTGGTCTGCTTAGGGGACAGGAGCCACACCGGGGCAGAGATTCTGGCAGCTCTGCAGGGGCAGGCTCAGAGATGGTTGACGCCATGACAGCTTCATCCAGGAATGGTTGTATGCGACAATGGCACCAACCTCCTCTCCGCCCTCCGACAGGGACACTTGACCCATGTTCCATGTCTGGCTCACATCCTGAATTTGGTGGTGCAGCGGTTCTTGAGCAGGTACCCAGGCTTACAGGATCTCCTGAGGCAGGCCAGAAAAGTATGTGGTCATTTCCGCCGGTCATACAATGCCAGTGCTCGGCTGGCTGACATTCAAAGGGAATGCAACCTGCCCGACAACCGCCTCATTTGTGACATGCCCACCAGGTGGAACTCAACATTGCCAATGCTGCAGCGGCTGCACACGCAGCAAAGGGCCATCAATGAGTACCTGCATGAGTATGGCACCAGGACAGGGTCAAGGGAGCTTGGCTTTTTTTCGCCACGCCAGTGGCTACTGATCAAGGATGCATGCACTGTCCTGTCACCATTTAAGGAGGCCACGAGGATGGTGAGCAGTGACAATGCATGCATCAGTGATACTGTCCCTCTTGTCTTCCTGTTGGAGCACACGCTTTGTGGAATAATGGACAGGGCACTTGAGGCAGAACAGCAGGAGGAGGAGGAGGACTTCCTTACCTCTCAAGGTCCCCTTTATCCAGATAGTATTCCTGCGGGCCAGCCAAACACACAGGAAGAAGAGGAGAAGGAGGATTGTGTCAGCATGGACGTGGAGGATAAGACTCAGCAGCAGTCTTCATGGGATCGTTTTCCGTCCCCAGAAACCCAAGGAGTTGTACGTGGCTGGGAGGAGGTAGTTGCGGATCATGTGATCCTTAGTGAAACAGAGGACTCAGAATCGAATGCCTCTGCAAACTTACGCTGCATGGCCTCCCTGATTCTGCAAAGCCTGCGAAAGGACCCTAGGAATCGCGGTATCAAGGAGAGGGATCATTACTGGCTGGCAACCCTTCTTGATCCACGTTAAAAGGGTAAGGTTGCAGAACTCATCCTGCCTTCGCAGAGGGAGCAGAGGATGAAACATCTTCAGGAGGCCTTGAAGAAAGATTTGTGGAATGCATTTCCAGACCCTGGGGGGTTACAATTTCCTGGTGCTGGAAAACTTGTTGCTGAGGCTTTGTTCAGTCAGAGAAAGAGCGGTTGAAAAGGTGGCCGGCTGATCAATTTTTCAGTCCTCAGCACCAAGGTCTGATCGGTTCAAGCAACCATCGTCAGCATCTGCATTACATGGTGAAGGAATATCTAGGGGCAAGAGCAGACCTGGAGAACTTTCCATAGTGACACAAGCCCTGGCAGAGGGTATTTTGAGCAAAACAGAGGCTGCCTTTTTCCATAAACCTTTCTTTCAAGTACCATACCTATACCATTTACCTAAAATCCATAAAGATATTAATAGTCCGCCAGGTCGCCCAATAGTCGCTTCTATGGACAGTATCACTACCAGTTATTTATTATATATAGATTACTTCCTTCAACCATTGGCCCAAGCACTTCCGTCCTTTATTCAAGATGGTACACACTTAATAGAACTATTACGCCCATATACCTAGGAGCCATTATATTTGTGGGTATCGTTAGACGTGTGCTCTGTATACATCACGATACCTCACAAAGTTGGCCTCCAGGTAGTCACCAATTTCCTCAATAATAACTCCACACTCAACAAACTTACTTTATTCTTCTTGCTACTCAGTTTTGCTTGGAGCATAACTATTTTTGTGTGATGGCGAATTCTACTTGCAAAAACAAGGAACAGCCATGGGGGAAATTTTTCCCCGAGCTATGCCAACTTAACAATGGGACTGTGGGAGACCAGGTGTGTTGGGGCTGATTTTTAACTTTTTTTACCAAAAGGGCCTGGTAATGGACTGGGGGGGGGGACCCATGCCGTTCTTCTCAATGATTTCATCAATATTGCCAGGACCCGACAATACATTATAGCTGCTAGCACTTTTAACCACTTCAACCCCGGGCTTTTTTTACCACCTCAATACTGGGCCTATTCTGGTACTTCTCTCCTACATGTACAAATCATCATTCTTTTGCTAGAAAATTACTCAGAACCCCAAAACATTATATATGTTTTTTAGCAGACACCCTAGGGAATATAATGACGGTCATTGCAACTTTTTTTCTTGCACGGTATTTGCGCAATAATTTTTTCAAACGCCTTTCTTTGGGAAAAAAATGGTTTCATGAATTAAAAAATAACAACAGTAAAGTTAGCCCAATTTTTGGGGAAAATATGAAAGATGATGTTACGCCGAGTAAACAGATACCTAACATGTCATGCTTTAAAATTGCGCACACTCATGGAATGGCGCCAAACTTCGGTACTTAAAATCTCCATAGGCGACGCTTTAATTTTTTTTACAGGTTACCAGGTTAGAGTTACAGAGGAGGTCTAGTGCTAGAATTGTTGCACGCGCTCTAACGCACGCGGCGATACCTCACACATGTGGTTTGAACGGCGTTTACATATGTGGGCGGGACTTACATGTGCGTTCGCTTCTGATCGCGAGCTACCGGGCACAGGGGCGTTTTAATTTTTTATTTTTTTTTATTTATTTCTTTATTTTACATTTTTTTTTTTATCACTTTTATTCCTATTACAAGGAATGTAAACATCCCTTGTAATAGGAATGTGTTTGACAGGTCCTCTTTATTGAAAGATGCGGGGTCAATAAGACCCCACATCTCTCCTCCAGGCTGGAAAGCATGAGATCGTGAATTTTTTTTCACTGATCTCATGTTTACTAGCCGCAATGGCGGCTTTGTTTACATCTGAGGACCCGGGCGTGACGTCATCACATCGCGCCCGGGCCTCCGACGGTCATAGAGATGACTGGTGACCATCTGGTGACCAGTCATCTCTATGCTTCCTATTGTGCGCCAGACGATTCATTCTCCGGGCCCCCGATTGCACGGGAGAGCCCGCAGAAGCACCGGATGGCGGCGGGAGGGGGGGATGTCCCCTCCCGCCACCTATAAGCACGATCAAGCGGTGGAACTGCCACTATGATCGTTCTTATGGTGCACAGAATCGCCGGCAGAACAGAAGGATATCTGAATGATGCCTCTACCTGCAGGCATCATTCAGATATTCCCCCTCAAAGCCCAGGACGTCATATGACGTCCACCCAGGATGGGAGATCCCATCTGTGGACGTCATTTGACTATGGCTGGGTAGGGAAGTGGTTAAATGACTTTTTTTCCTTTAGAAATGTCATTTTGCTGCGGGACAAACACGGGAAAAATGTGCCACTTTACAGGCATACTATAGACACCCCCAGGCACGATATTTAAAGGAATATTTAATTTTTATTGTTTCACTTTAAGTATTATTGAAATCACTGCTCCCGAAAAAATGGCAGTTTTTAAAACTTTTTTTTGCATTGATACATGTCCCCTGGGGCAGGACCCGTGTCCCCAGACACATTTTATGGCAATAACTTGCATATTAGCTTTTAAACTTAGCACTTTTGATTTTTCACATTCGTGTCCCATAGACTTTAACGGTGTTCACATGTTCGAATTTACTTTTTGCCATGTTCACATGTTCTGCTGCAAACCGAACCGGGGGGTGTTCGGCTCATCCCTACTGGGGACGTAACATCGCCCCTACAGGCCCTCAAGGTTCGAACGTTCCCTGGATGGGTAGGACAAGACTTCAAAAAGTGACCTGCCTGGCCACAATAAAGGCACAATCTCTCCCTCCTCCTAAAGGTTCTCTCATCTGCAGAGAGACGTGTGAAGCCCAAGTGCATGGGTTCATCTTCACTGACCGACTCGGTACCAGGAGGAATGGGAGGTTAGGGAGGCAAGGATGGAACTGCAAAGCTCGGAGATAACATCAAATACCCTTTTAAAGGAAGCCACAATCTCTGGGTAACTCAGGACAACGGGTTTTTGCGTTTCCCCTAGAGGGTTTGCTCAGGCCAAGGCTCTCTCAGAAAGCAAAGATATCACAAAACCTACTTTGCTTCTGTCCATGGGAAACGCCTGGGCCAGCATCTCAAAGTATATCTCAACCTGATTGAGAAACCCTCTGCATTGAACTGGATCGCCTCCAAATTGCTGGGGAAGCGGAACGGAACCAGACATACCTCTTATAGAGTTAAAACTTGAGGCGGGTGCCTGCACAGAGACTGGAGCAGCAGCAGGTACCGGAGCAGCCACAGTGGGAGATTCCAGGTGAGCTGTGCGATTCAGGAGCGTCTATAACACTAAGGCAAACTGATCCATGCAGTGATCCTGCTCATCCAACCTGGAAAAAATATTACCAACAAGTGGATTGACTGCATTTTCTGAATTCATGGCCTTCGTCTACTGTCAGAAACCATGAATCAGCACGAGACAGAAGTGCAGTTAAATTCACGCTTGTATAATAATAATAATAATAATAATAGTAAAAGGTAAACAGAGCAATGAAGTCAATTCATAGCCAGAGTTCGGTAAGCGGAACAGATAGTCAGACAAGCTAGGATGTCAGGGAGCCAGAGATCAGCGGACTTCAGGACAGGCCAGGAAATCAGGAAACCGGAGAATCAGCGTAGTGGAACAGCAAGCAGGATTAGGAACCAGAAGGGACGTCAGCCAATCAAGTCTTTAACAGGTACACAGGAGAGATTTTCTGGATGTGTTGACCAAGGCGAAGGCAGAGAGGGACTGAACAGCTTAAGTAACCAGCAGGACTGACGAACATCATCAGGTGAGTCACTGTGGAAAAGATTGGAGCTGGCAATTAACCGACAGCTGAGTGGCCTGCTCTGAGAAGGAAGGGCTGAGCCCAGCCCTGAAAACTAGCTGATTGGTGGAACTGGTTGCTAGGGCCGCCCTGCCTGGTGTCTAGCAACCTGTGATGTCACAATAAAAGGCTCAGACTCAGGCCGAGAAGTCCACCCACCTACTCTCCATCTTCGGCCGTGGCGGACTTGTAGCCAGGGACTCACACAGAACATCTTCACAGGAGGATGTAAGGAGCCCAGGATAGGAGCAGATGAGGAGGCAGGATGAGCGCGGAGAACTGCCGGTGGCGGCGAGAGGAGCCGTGGAGGAGGAAGCGGTGGCAGCACCCGAAGCACTCTGAATGCTGAAAGTAGCTCACGGCCACCTGTGCAGTAGTGGCAGAGCGGGTCATAGACCTGGGCTGTTATCTTTTCTGATACATGCAGCTTGTGATGGAGCTGGCAGGAAGGTGAGAGGAGACCCTGACTGTGTGACATGACTTGATATTGACTTTCAGTAGGTAGATATAGTGATCAGGGAACCCTGCTTACGGCTGCAATGTATTGTTGGCTCCCGGCAATATAGACTAAAATCATTGGAAAAAATGGCATGGGTTCCCCCCCAGTCCACGCCAAAAATCCTAAAAATAAATGGCGTGGATGTCCCCCCCCCAAAATCCATACCAGGCCCTTCAGGTCTTGTATAGATATTAAGGGGAACCCCACATCAAAATAAAAAAATGGTGTGGGGGTCCCCCAGGCACTATATACTCTGAACAGCAGTATATATACTATACGGACTGCCCTATATACTCTTCAGAAAAATTGGGCCTTAGGTGTTGGTGGTGCCAGAATACTGTAACCCCTCACCGTTACTCTTGTTGGGCGCAGGAACGGGCCCTTTTGTGAAATATTATGTCAATAATTTTAAATACATGCCCCTGTTAAACAGGGGCAGAAAAATTGGGCCTTGGGTGGTGGTACCACAACACTGTACCCCTCACAGTTACTCATGTTGGGTTTAGGAACTTGCCCTGCTGTGAAATATTATATCATATATTGGGCCTTGGGTGGTGGTGGAGGTGGTGGTGCCCTAAACCAAAAATATTTTTGGAATCTAGCATCAAGATTGAGGAAAAATAGGATAGTCAGCATAGGCAGTCTTCAAGGGATCCCAGATCCATAGCAAATTCAATCAGTTACATCAGCATCAGGTGCTTGATAGTTGTTGATCCAAGACTGATTCATTTTTATGAATGTGAGCCTATCAACGGAGTCTGTGGACAGGCTCAATCTGTTACGAACCCTCCAGCAGCACTGAATGTGCGTTTAGAAAGCACGCTGGATGCAGGACAGGCCAGTAGCTCGATTGCATATTGAGCAAGTTCTGGCCAGTGGTCCATCCTCAAGACCCAGTAACCAAGTGGATGCTCTGTTGGAAAGGTCTCCAAGTCTGCTCTTGCCCCTAGATATTCCTGTACCATATAATGCAGATGCTAGTGATGATTGCTTGAACCAATCAGACCTTGGTGCTGAGGACTGAAAATTTGTTTAAAGGCAGCGGTCAGCCGGCCACCTTCTCCACCGCCCTTTCCTTGACTGAACGAAGCCCCAGCAACACGTTGTCCAGCACCAGGAAATGGTAGCCTCCCAGGGTCTGGAAATGTGTTACACAAACCTTTCTTCAAGGTTTTCTGAAGATGTTTCATCCTCTGCTCCCTCTGCAAAGGCAGGATGAGTTCTGCAACTTTACCCTTGTAACGTGGATCAAGAAGGATTGCCAGCCAGTAATGATCCCTCTCCTTGATACCACGAATTCTAGGGTCCTTTTGCAGGCTTTGCAGAATCAGGGAGGCCATGCAACGTAAGTTTGCAGATGCATTCGATTCTGAGTCCTCTGGATCACTAAAGATCACATTAGTAACTACCTCCTCCCAGCCACATACAACTCCTTGGGTTTCTGGGGACTGAAAACCATCCCATGAAGACTGCTGCTGAGTCTTATCCTCTACATCCATGCGGAAACAATCCTCCTCTTCCTCTTCTTCCTGTGTGTTTGGCCGGCCCACAGGAATGCTATCTGGATAAAGGGAGCCTTGAGAGGAAAGGAAGTCCTCCTCTTCATCCCGCTGTTCTGCCTCAAATGCCCTGTCCATGATTCTACGAAGCATGTGCTCCAGCAGGAAGACAAGAGGGACAGTGTCACTGATGCATGCATTGTCACTGCTCACCATCCTTGTGGCCTGCTCAAATGGTGACAGGACAGTGCATGCATCCTTGACCAGTAGCGACTGGCTTGGCGAAAAGAAGCCAAGCTCCCCTGACCCTGTCCTGGTGCCATACTCACACAGGTACTCATTGAAGGCCCTCTGCTGTTAGGGATGAGCTCGGTGTTCGAGTCGAACATGCGTTCGACTCGAACATCGGCTGTTCGATCGTTCGACGAAAATCGAACTTTTTGGGCCGTTCGCGCCAAATTCGAGTGACGCGAACGGCCCACAATACACTGCCCCATCGCAGTGCAGTCCCGGCGCTGTGATTGGCCAAGCATGCACTGTGACCCCGCATGCTTGGCCAATCACAGCGCCGGCAGCGAGGAGAGCCATAATTGGCCACAGGCAGGATGCCTGTGGCCAATTATAGCTCAGGGGGGTTTAGTACAGGCCCCACACTATAAAAGGCTGCCAGCGCGGTGGCCTTGTGTAGTGTGTTCCGGTTCAGGGAGAGAGAAGGATAGGCAGGGACAGTGTTAGTAATATTTGTTCATTTACCTTGTGTGTAGGGAGAGAGAAGGATAGGCAGGGACAGCGTCAGTGATATTCTGCTAAACCTTGTGTGCAGGGAGAGAGAAGGATAGGCACGGACAGTGTCAGTGATATTCTGCTAAACCTTGTGTGCAGGGAGAGAGAAGGATAGGCAGGGGACAGTGTCAGTGATATTCTGCTAAACCTTGTGTGCAGGGACAGAGAAGGATAGGCAGGGGACAGTGTCAGTGATATTTTTGCTAAGCCTCCTGCACAGTATACACCGAAGCTAGCCCTTATTGCTGTGTTTTCCTGTTGTGTAACACAGGAAGGCATCTGCAGCAGTTATAGCAGGTGTAGTGTGCTTCCTGCAAAATATACACCTGAAGCTAGCCCTTATTGCTGTGTTTTCCTGTTGTGTAACACAGGCAGGCATCTGCAGCACTTACAGCAGGCGTAGTGTGCTTTCTGCAAAATATACACCTGAAGCTAGGCCTTATTGCTGTTTTTTCCTGTTGTGTAACACAGGCAGGCATCTGCAGCAGTTATAGCAGGCGTAGTGTGCTTCCTGCAAAATATACACCTGAAGCTAGCCCTTATTGCTGTGTTTTCCTGTTGTGTAACACAGGCAGGCATCTGCAGCACTTACAGCAGACGTAGTGTGCCTCCTGCATATTATACACCTGAAGCTACCCCTTATTGCTCGTAGTTTTTTTTTTCTTTTGTGTTACACTAACAGGCATCTGCAGCACTTACAGCAGGCGTAGTGTGCTTCCTGCAAAATATACACCTGAAGCTAGGCCTTATTGCTCTTTTTTCCTGTTGTGTAACACAGGCAGGCATCTGCAGCAGTTATAGCAGGCGTAGTGTGCTTCCTGCAAAATATACACCTGAAGCTAGCCCTTATTGCTGTGTTTTCCTGTTGTGTAACACAGGCAGGCATCTGCAGCACTTACAGCAGGCGTAGTGTGCTTCCTGCAAAATATACACCTGAAGCTAGCCCTTATTGCTGTTTTTTACTGTTGTGTAACACAGACAGGCATCTGCAGCAGTTATAGAAGGCGTAGTGTGCTTCCTGCAAAATATACACCTGAAGCTAGGCCTTATTGCTGTCTTTTTCTGTTGTGTAACACAGGCAGGCATCTGCAGCACTTACAGCAGGCATAGCAGAGTATATACGGCAGGCCCCTACTTTCAAACATCCAACTTACAAACGACTCCTACTTGGAAGGAGACAACAGGAAGTGAGAGGAAATCTACCCCTAGGAAGGGAAATTCTCTCCTGTAAGAGTTAATATGGGAAAAAGGTGTCTCCTCTCTACTGATGCTTTATCACCAATCCTTGTTTCAATAAAAACCCCACTTTTCAAAAACAGTTGTCATTGGGACGGAAAGTGAGGTGAAATGTTCTGAACAGGGGCACACACAGCAAAACAAATGTTACAGGGGTGATAACCCTTCCCTATGTTTTCCAAAAAGCTTAAAAATATATTTTTTGTCTGGAGCTACACTTAAACAATGTACCTGTTCAAAATTAAAAAAAACAGATTCTACTTAAGAACAAATCTACAGTCCCTGTCTTGTTTGCACCACCTGCTTTTCAGAGTATATAGTGTCTTTTTTATTTTGTGTGCGGGGTTCCCCTTAATATCCATACAAGACCCAAAGGGGCTGGTAATGGGCTGGGGTAGGGGGGGGGGGTGATGGGGTAGCTATGCCATTTTTCCTCAAAGATTTTCATCCATATTACCGGGACCAGACATTACATTAAAGCTGCAAGCAGTTTTAAATGGCTTTTTTTCCTTTAGAAATGTCATTTTGTGCAGGGACAGTTCTAAACACGGGAAACACATGCCACTTCACAGGCATACTTTAGACACCCCCCAGGTATGATATTTAAAGGAATATTTGACTTTTTTTTTTTTCACTTTATGCATCCTTAACATGACTGCTCCCGAAAAACGTCCGTTTTTAAAACTTCGTTTTGCATTGATGCATGTTCCCTGGGGCAGAACCTGGGTCCCCAAACCCTTTTTAGGACAATAACATGCATATTCATCGTTATATTTAGCACTTTAGATTTTGAACGTTCGCGTCCATTGTATTTAATAGGGTTCTAACGTTCGCGCAAACTTTCGGTCTGTTCGAAGGTTCTGGTGTGAACCGAACGGGGGGGTGTTCGGCTCATCCCTATCTGCTGTTTGTGCAGCCACTGCAGCATTGCCAATGTTGAGTTCCACCTGGTGGGCATTTCCTAAATGAGGCAGTTGGTGGGATGGTTGCATTGTCTTTGAATGTCAGCCAGCCGAGCACTAGCATTATATAACCGGCAGAAATTACCACAGACCTTTCTGGCCTGCCTCAGGAGATCTTGTAAGCCTTGGTACCTGGTCAAGAACCGCTGCACCTCCAAATTCAGGACATGTGGCAAACATGGAACATGGGTCAAGTGTCCCTGTCGGAGGGCGGAGAGGAGGTTAGTGCCATTGTCGCATACAACCATTTCTGGCTGAAGCTGGCGTGGCGTCAACCACCTCTGAGCCTGCCCCTGCAGAGCTGACAGAAACTCTGCCCACTTTGGCTCCTGTCCCCTAGGCAGTCCAACTCAAGCACCGCATAGCATCTTTTAGCCTGACTGCTTGCGTAGCCCCTTGAACGCTTACGGAGTACTGCTGGTTCAGAGGACAAATTTGCAGAAGAGGCCATAGAGGAAGAAGAAGAGAAGGGGATGGAGGAGAGAGCTGTGGCAGAATCACCACTAGCATTTTGGAGGCGTGGTGGCAGAACAAGCTCCAACAACACTGAACCCTGTCCTACATCCTTCGCAGCTGCCAGCAGAGTTACCCAGTGCGCCGTGAAGGAAAGGTAACATCCTGCTCATGCCTGCTGGACTATGAGTCAGCGGTAATATGCACCTTACTGCTGACCGCCCTGTCCAACAAGGCCAAAACATTGCCCTCCACATGCCGGTAGAGATTCGGAATGGCCTTCCGTAAAAAGAAATGGCGTTTTGGAACCTGTCACTGAGGTACAGCACATTCCACAAATTCACGAAAGGGGGCAGAGTCTACCAGCTGAAAAGGCACCAGTTGCACTGCTAGCAATTTGGCCAAGCTAGCATTCGGACGCTGGGCATGTGGATGGCTGGGACCGAATTTATTTTTACGGTTCAGCAACTGGGGTAGGGAAATTTGCCTGCTAAAATCAATTGGTGGTGTACTGCTAGCACCTATTGCTATACCTTCATTCCTCTCAGTGCAGGTTTTTTAGAGGACTGGAGTTATAGTATGATTGGAGATCCCAGATGAGGAGCAAGGAGAAGTCCACCTTTTTCTATGATGTGGGTCTTTTAAGTGCTGTTGCCAATGGACTGCATGGCAGGTCATCATATGTCTGGTCAAGCATGTGGTTCCCAAGCGGCTGCTGTTCTGGCCATGCTTGATCCACTTCAGACATAGGTTGCAATGGTGCGATCTGCTGCAAACATGTCAAAAAAGGCCCACACAAAGGAACTTTTAAAAGTCAGCAGTGCCCTGCACCTGCGGAGCTCTGTGGTGTGATGCAATAGGGTGGCTGCCCTTAAGCTGCCCCCTAGAGGACATCCTGCCTCTTTGGAATTGTGCCTCCTCCTCCTCACTTTCCTCCTCTCTTCTCTCAGGCACCCAAGTACAGTCAGTGACCTCATCATCCCCTCCCTCCCCATCACTGGAGCAAACGGTAGTATGCTGCAGCTGGGGGAACATGACTGCCATTTTCTTGTCCTTCTGTGGCACATCCTCTCTCTAGGCTCACGTTACTCCCTTCCTCAACCTGTGAACCAACATTGGAGCCTTCATATCGCTGTGCATTTTGTGCATCCTCCAGCAGAATATAACCGACACTATGGTCGACTAATTCTGGAAACTCCTCCGTGCATGATGGTGGGGCGACGGAAGGAGTGACTGTGGACAAGGAGAAGGTGGAATAGGCCACTTTTACAGCTTCATTGGAAGGCAAACTACTCTGAGCCTGGGTGACAGAGAATGAGGACGGCTTTGCAGCAAAAAAGGACAAGCGTGCCCCATGGCCACCTGCAGAGGATGCACCATGTCCACGACCACTACTGTTGACTGTAGACACAGAGGCTGCTTGCCCTTTTGTAAAGCCCTGTACACACGATCGGATTTCCTATGGATTCTAATCCGATGGATTTTTCCATCGGAAATCCGATGAAGCTGACTTCCATCAGTCTTGCCTACACACCATCAGTCAAAAATCCGACCGTCCCAAACGTTGTGGCGTAAAACACTCCGACGAGCCGAGAAAAAGTAAGTTTAATGCTTCTGAGCATGTGTCGGCTTGATTCTGAGCATGCGTGGGTTTTTTCTCCGATGGAGTTCCACACAGACGATCGGATTTTTCTATCGTTTTTTTTCCCATCGGATAAATTTAAAACATGTTCTATTTTTTCACACCGATGGAAAAAAGACCAATGGGGCCCATACACGATCAGTTCGTCCGATGAAAACAGTCCATCGGACTGTTTTCATCGGTAAAACCGATCGTGTGTACACGGCTTAAGAGATTCTATGTCCCTTGCATGTTGGCTTAGATCGTAAATTAAAGGTCTGGACACTTAGTAAAATAAACAATAAAAGGTCCATGGGCTGGTGTGTATTGTAGGAGACCAAGGTCTCATATTTCAAGAGACGTGAGTTGAAACATGTATTTTTTTTCTCTTTCGTCGACTGAGGGATAGAGAAAAATACATTAACAAATTGTGTTTTGAAATTAAACATATTGTATTGCATAAACAATCATTTTAGCTATAATGCCAAATATATAAGTGCATTATATTGAAGTAATTATAGGCATGATTAAGTGAATCATTTAACATATCCATAAGGGTTCCAAATATGGAATCCTATGAAAAGTTTAAAGCCTCATACACACGATCAGATTTTCCGACAATAAATGTGTGATGGCAGGGTTTTGTTGGATAATCCGACTGTTTGTAAGCTCCATCGGGCAATTGTTGTCGGAATTTCCGACAAATGTTTTATAGCATGCTTTCAAATTTTCTGACAACAAATGTGTCTTGTCGGATTATCCGATCATTTGTACACAAGTCCATCGGAATAAAATCCAAAGTACAAACACGCATGTTCCGAACCAATGCTAATAATAGCACAACATTAGCAGGAGTTGCCCAAAGGGCGCCGCTAAAGAGCTGAAAAACCACTTGGTTTTGTGTATGTTGGCTGAAAAAGTTCTGCCGCCTGTATGCAGAACAAGTTCATAGCCAATGCCCTTCGCACACAATTCCACAGATTTGTCCGAGGTAAATCTGATTGTGTGTACGAGGCTTAAGAGTATAGAAATATATTCCTTGTATTTTGAATAACCGGGAGGTTTCTTGTGCCATGACTTCACTATCAAGGTTTTTAGAAAACAAGTTAATTGTGTAGGGTATATTTTCTCAAACACATATTTCAAGAGGAGCCAGAATGTCTAGGAAATCTGACATCATTTAGACAGCTATAGATATTTTATAGTTTTATGTTAGGCCTAAGGTTAAAGGTTACAGAGAACATTGATTTTGATAAGCTAAACTAATTTTCAATATAATTCTTATCCTATACTGCCCCTACTGGAAACTATGTGTAGGACACTACAATTTTCCTATAGGATTATGTGTGTTTTGACGTCTCTTGTGACGGAAAGGCAGTTCCACATCCACATTCTAGAGGAATATAGAGGGTTACACATAGCTGGAGGGGAGGTCTGAAAGAATTGGGAGATGGAAAGAATAAATAATCTCGAAAGGCGAGAGGATGTTGAGATCTTGAGTACGGAATAATGTAGGAAGCAGGATCAAAGAAGTCCTTTGGACATTCAGTTGATACTTCTCAAAACAAAAGTTTCTTAGACCACCGGTAAAGTATTAATTTTCTATTCTATCTATTGATATTTGAATTTTTGGGCATATGCATTACTAAAACCATTTAAACTTTGTAACATATTTGAAATTGTTTTGTTTTGAAGGGGGCGTGGCTTGCGCGCGACGGTGATGGACGCCTAAGCTAACAGCTCTGACAGAGACCGGGGATAACAGCGACATACAGAGCACCCATCAGCGCTTACACAGCCTACAAACCTCCTCTCTATCTAGGGGAGCTTCCACCCGATGCAGTCCCGCAAGCGTAAAGAGGAGAGATACCCCAAGAAACTCACGGACTTCTTCACCATGCCGGCGACAGAGAAGGGGACGTGGCAAGATGGCGCCGGCGGAGCGCGTTTGCAAACCTCTTCATCCTACACTGATCTACCCGACGATCATCCGGATGCCTGGGCTGATGAAATAGCCCCACTCCAGAGCAGCGACTCATCCCAGCACAGTCCAGCTTCTCTGAGCCCTGCGAAAGCGCGGATGAGGATGGATCCGGCCTCGCAGGCCTCAAACACAGAGACGGCCGCTCTCCTCCAGGATCAGGTAGGCCTCAGCCTTCTATCCCGATAGCTCACTTCCCTACCTCAGGCCAACCTGTCCTGGATTCGACCATGAAGGACATGCTGCTCTCCCTGCAGTCCTCCCTCATGATGAGCATATCCACCATGATTAAAAGCTTTTCATCTGAGATGCAGGGGATGGGGAATAGAGTACAGCACATTGAAACTAAAATGGAGGAATGCACATCCACAGTGAATGAGCTTATAGATGTTTGTAAGGAGCAGTCTGAGGACACTTATTGGATTAAAGCCAAGCTCGCAGATCTCGAAGATCGGTCGAGAAGAAATAACGTAAAGATAAGAGGGGTGCCCGAGTCCATTCTCCCCGGAGATCTGCAAAAATTTGCTGGCGACATGATCATGACACTGCTCCCTGAAGTGTCTCCAATAGAACACATCATAGATCGCATACCGTATACCTAAGCCCAAACACCTTGAGGCCTCAATTCCTAGAGATGTTCTCATGAAAATACACTTTTTTCCAACGAAGGAGAAATTACTAGCAAAGGCCAGATCAAACCCAGAATTTCCAGCCCCATTCAATGGGTTACATTTATATGCAGATCTCTCCCAATACACTCTCAGCATGAGAAGACAAATGAAAACCACCACTAAGGCCCTTAACAACCATAAAATATCTTACAAATGGAGACACCCAGCTACGCTAGTGATCACCAACAATGGCACGACTACTGTCATATCTGACCCAAGAGAAGGGCTGCAACTCCTACACACTTGGGGAATTATCCCGGATCTCACCCCAGAAGAAAAGAAAACCCTCAATGAGCATCAGCCACGAGGTACACAACGCCAGGGATATCAGTCCCGCAGAGGGAAATGATTTACCCCACAACAAACATCTGTTTCAGCGACCTATATCCCCGGTCCTCTGCCCTGCTTCTGAATAATTGTTTGGAACTTATCCCCAAGTTTTGTCAGTTTACCTGGTTATTGATACTGACAGTTTGACTAATACAGGAGATCGTTATAAATCTCCTCTACTTGCACTACTCACAACAAGTAGTGTCACCTGCGGCTGTGGTCACAGTGACCTTTGAATAGCAGCAGAAGGTGACCTCCATAGTCTGGGGGGGAATAAGGCGGTTTTGTCCTTATGGTTTACTGTTAATGTTTTAAATTGACTGTTCTCTTTCGCCAGTACAACCACAACACAATTCGCTTCCTACAGGACCATCAATCCCGGAGCGACCACGACTGTGATTAATCCTACTGTTCCACGACGAGGAAAACCTTCTATATCATCTAACAGTGAGTGACACTTATACCATTATACCCCGGACCACCTCACTATGGCCATTAACATACTAACCATTAACGCAAAAGGCTTGAACCACCCGGCCAAAAGAGCTTCCCTATGGAAGACAGCGTTGACTCATAACAGCGACATAGTATGCGTACAAGAAACGCACTTTAACCAAGATGCCACCCCCAGCTGCCAACATAAATCTTATCCGCAAGTGTTTAAAGCCAACTACTCCAAGAAACAAAGGGGAGTACTGATAGCCATCAAGGATACCCTAGCCTTTCAACTACAAGACTGTAAACTGGACCCGGAGGGCCGCTATGTAATTCTTGTGTGCTCCATTGATAACGTCCAATATACAATTGTAAACCTATACGCACCGAACCACGGTCAGATGCGATTTCTTAAACGTCTACTAAAAGAAACACAGGCAATCCAACAAGGACACCTTCTTATCTGCGGTGACTTTAATTTAGCACCTGATTACGTCATGGACACTTCATCTGGTCCCAAACGCTTCATCTCACCTCTATCCTCCTTTCTTGCGGGAAATGACTTACATGACGCTTGGAGGTGTTGTCACGCGACCGAGAGGGATTACACGTTCCTTTCCTCGCGTCACAACACTTACTCACGTATTGACCTCTTTTTAACCGATAAATGGCTACTGCAGAATGTTAGTGATACCAAAATCCACGCCATCACCTGGTCAGATCACGCTCCTGTCAGCATCCAAATTGTAAACAAGAATTCCTCTCCCAAAGCTTTCTTATGGAGAGTCAATAATTACACTCTACAAAACGCAGAAAATATAGCGTTTCTCTCTCAAAAATTGACGGAATTTTTCCTTCACAATAAAGGCTCAGTGTCTGACCCGGCGGTACTGTGGAACGCACACAAATCCTATATGAGAGGATTTTTAATACAATTGGGAGCCAAAATGAAAAGGAGGAGGATGCAGAGATTGGAAGAATTAACTGCCCAGATAGTAGCAGTAGACACACAAAACAAATCAAACCCAACCTTAGATCTCCAAGCCCAAATATTTAAGCTACGCCACGAACTCAGGTCGTTGCTACTAGAAAGCTATGAACTAAACCTTAGGAAGTTGAAAGCCAAATCCTTTGTCACCAGCAATAAAGCAGGGAAGGTCATGTCACAGCGCATCAAAGGACACAGGACAAAAACAAGAATAGACCATCTATTTCACCCCACCACTAAGGTTAAACACATTAACCCCCAAGAAATTGCGGATGCTTTTAGCTCCTACTATAGTAGCCTATATAATTTAAAAGACGATGATAGCACCCATCAACCCACCCAAACTGAAATTCAGTCCTTCCTCAATCATATTAAGCTGCCGGCATTAACCCTTGAAGCACTAGCACAACTCAACTTACCATTCACTGAACTTGAAGTAAGAGAAGCTATAGGCAAATTGCCAAACTCCAAATCCCCTGGTCCAGATGGATTAACAGGAGAATATCTTAAAGAATTTAATACAATTTTAGCCCCATATCTCTGCGAGTTATTCAACCACGCTGCATCCTCCTCCTCATTCCCGACTGAAATGCTATCAGCACTTATTATAACATTACCCAAACCAGGCAAGGAACCTAATACCCCCCAAAATTTTCACCCTATCTCACTACTGAACATTGACCTCAAGGTGTATGCCAAGGTAATAGCGAACAGAATCATTGACATCTTACCTTCCCTAGTTCACAAAGATCAAACAGGATTTACCAGAGGTCGCCAAACGTCGGACGCCACTAGACGCCTGATTGATATCATACACCACACATCCTCGACCGGAACGCCTTCTCTGCTTCTATCGTTGGACGCAGAGAAGGCGTTCGATAGAGTAAATTGGACGTATCTTTCACTGGTTTTACAAAAATTTGGATTTGGAGGTCATATCCTCCAGGCCATACTTGCACTATACTCCAACCCATCAGCAAAAGTTTACACCTCAAACCTCCTGTCCACCTTCTTTCACATAACAAACGGCACAAGACAGGGATGCCCCCTGTCTCCTCTAATTTTCAATCTTATGATGGAACCATTAGCGGAACATGTACGGACCAACGTCAATATTTCGGGAGTCACTATACGTAACCAAACCCACAAAATTAGCCTCTTCGCGGACGACGTGATATTAATGCTGACCGATCCATCACGCTCCCTTCCTGAAATTCAAAAGATCCTCACGTGGTTCGGTAAAATATCCTTCTACAAAGCCAATGCTACTAAATATCATATCCTTGACCTGGGTATAGATCCAGTAACCCGTAATCTTCTGCAACAACAGTTCCCATACGCATGGGCAGACACCAGTATACCTTATCTAGGTATTAACCCCACTAGATCGACAAAGTCCCTCTTTGCTCAAAACTACATTCCCTTGAGAACCAAAATCCAAACTGATCTCCACAATATAGAACACCTAGAACTCTCCTGGTGGGGCAGACTAGCTATGTTTAAGATGATCCAACTCCCTCAAATTTTATACCTCTTCCGAAACCTTACAATCCCCATTCCTAGCAGCTACTTTAGATCTCTACAAACAATCTTAGCTAGATTTGTTTGGCAGGGGAAGAGGTCCAGATGCTCACACGCTAAATTGATAAAACATAGATTGGCCGGAGGAGTAGGCTATATAGATTTCCGAGATTACTTTCTCGCCTCGGTCTTAACCCAATTGCGAGAATGGTTCCTCCCAGAACCATCAACCTCTTGGGGTGAGATAGAAGCGACCTACAGCGCATTTGGTCCGACGAATCTGTGGCTGTTTGGAGCCCACTTAGGACAAAGAATCCCGGCACATCTACCCCCGTCGATGATTGTCTCCATTCGAACTTGGCTTATTCTGCTTGCACATAAACAAACGTCGGAACAAACAGTGACAATGGATATTCCATTGGAAGTCCTAAAACACACGATAGATCAACTATCCATAAAACTATGGAGGGTGAAGGGTATTAAGCACCTGCAGAATCTTTACTCCAAGGGCTTTTTGAAACCCTTTTCACAACTACAAGCAGAATTCAACCTGCCTCAAACAAGCTTCTATCAATACACGCAAATCAAACACAGTCTCCAATCACTCCCCACACACCAGCATACCATCCAATCCCAAGCGGGTTTTTCCTCTCCGCGAGCAATCCGCGGAGGAAGGGAATAACTATGTTCTACAATCTCTTCCAACAGAAACAAACATTTGTTAAATCCCCCTCCCACTTCCAATGGGAGGGGGATTTACAACAGGCATTTACACCACTCCAATGGCAAAGGGCCTGCAAAATCACCCAGAAAGCGTCCAATTGCTCCTCCTTGTGGGAGAATTCGGTCAAAATATCACTCAGATGGTACTATACACCCGCAATTTTATCAAAGTTTGACACACACCAACCCAATACATGTTGGAGGCAATGTGGCTCTCGAAGTGATCTGTTTCACATACTGTGGAGCTGCCCCAAACTCCGAGAATACTGGGACGATGTATTCATGATCGTCACACAAATAGCGCAATCACAGATTTCACCAAACCCAGCGTTAGCACTCCTGTCCCTGGGGATAGACCAAATCCTACCGAATCTCCAACACTCGATTGCAAACTTCCTACTGGCTGCTAGACTACTAATTACAAGAAGATGGAAAGACATTACCCCTCCTACACTTACAGAAGTTATTGACTTAACTAACTTATACTACACTTACGAAAAACTGTTAGCTTCCTCACAAGGACATCTCCATACCGCTCTTGATCTTTGGTCTCCGTGGACATCCTGGTTCTCTAACACCTAAAAAGTTCTAACGTCCTTGAGTATTTGAGATGATGCGTAATCTATGTGGGGAGGTTGATACCACCATTGGGTGCAGTGTGTTCCCTTCAAGGGGCACCTGTGGAGGTACCGGCTTCTGAGCTACCTTCCGACAGCCTCACCATTTATAGATGGTGGCCAAATACTTACTCAAGGACGGAACCAATAGTATTCATTTAGGTTTGGTGGTTCCTGTACTCACGTTACGTGTTATAATTTTCATATCCTAATGGTATTGAAATGTGATGTGATAAATGTCGGCGAAAGTACTCCAATTAGTTAATACTAAGAATGTATTCCCACCAGATGGCTAAAGCGTCCCTAAACACGCATAGCATGGTGGTCTTCCTGTGCCCATTCACTAGATTTCATTACTGTATTGTTTACCTGCTTCACTACTGTTGACTTCATGTTGTAAATATAAAGAAAATTAATAAAAAGAATTGACATAAAAGAAATTGTTTTGTTTCTAACTGCAGTACGAAACAATTCTTTTTCCAAATATAGAGAAATATACATGGCTGTATATCTCAACAAAAACTCAACGGTTTTGTTATGATATATGTTAAACATAAAATTAATTTGAGAATTAATTTTACCGTCAATAAGTCTTGATTAAATTATCAAGCTCTGTGCACAGTATAACATTTTGTCCGTGCATTTTTAAAGTGTAAGTTTTTTAAGGTCTGTTTGTTTTGAGAAGAGTCCCAAGTGTTAAAATCAACACCTAGCCTGTTGTCATGGAAATGTTATGAAGATGTATTTAATATGTATTGTCATAGTGTCACCCAGTGTTAGTTCTCCCGCAACCCGCTCTAAAGAGTTGACTGGGGCAGACTGATGCTGGTTGAATCCCGTCTGGTAGTGGAAAACGTCTTAAGGTTGGAGAGAGATGTTTGCAGAGTGGGCATATGTCCACCGACGAAGGGCCCCTGTGCATTAGCGCAGACGATCGTGTAGGGGGATATGTTCGCTCTGCAAGGACATTATTGGTTATAGGCGGATTTGCGCTCTTGTCTCTGCTATGTCTGATCAGCATGGTCAGGATTCGTAGCGCACACCTGCAGATAGCCTCCTTTCCACAAGCAATAATAGTATAATCCGGATATGCGTTGTTCTCTGGAATAGCGCAAAATAAGGATTCCTATCAGCGGTAAAACAGGAGCCTTGGGTGGTTATGACCAGAGATGGCGTCCATGTTTGTTTAACTTCTATTCACCCTGTCTCTGCTCAGACATACCCATCAGAATCCTTTAATTGTTTTGTATTGTATTGTACATCCTGTTGGAAGGATGTCTTTATATGGTCAGATCCTTATATGGCCATTTCCTGTGTGAAGGTCACATGCTGTGACATCACTTCCTGTTGGTAACTTCTTTTGTGATGGTGACATCACTTCCTGTTGGTTTTTTAATAAAAGAGCGATACAGACTGCTCCCAGGCAGAGAAATGCTGAGGAGCTGAGAACATAGCAGTGCGGTGATGTCTGGTTATTTGGATGAATGGGGAATCGAATGATTGGTGAGCAGGGATGAGCCGAACACCCCCCTGTTTGGTTCGCACCAGAACCTGCGAACAGACAAAATGTTCGTGTAAACTTTAGAACCCTATTAAATACAATGGACTCGAACGTTCGAAATCTAAAGTGTTAATTATAAAGGCTAATATGCAAGTTATTGTCCTAAAAAGTGTTTGGGGACCGGGGTCCTGCCCCAGGGGACATGTATCAATGCAAAAAGAAGTTTTAAAAACGTCCGTTTTTTCGGGAGCAGTGATTTTAATAATGCTTAAAATGAAAAAATAAAAGTGAAATATTCCTTTAAATTTCGTACCTGGGGGGTGTGTATGATATGCATGTAAAGTGGCGCATGTTTCCCGTGCTTAGAACTGTCCCTGCAAAAAATGTCATTTTTGAAAGAAAAAAATGCATTTAAAACTGACTCGCGGCTATTAATGAATTGTCGGCTCCCGGCAATACATACAAAAGTCATTGATAAAAAAAAAAAAAAAAGCGTGGGGGTTCCCCAGAATTCAATTACCAGGCCCTTCAGGTCTGGAATGGATATTAAGGGGAACCCCGCCACAAATTAAAAAAAAATTGACGTGGGGTTCCCCCAAATATCCATTCCAGGCCCTTCAGATCTGGCATGGATTTTAAGGGGAACTCCACCCCAAATTTAAAAAAAAAATGACGTGGAGTCCCCCTAAAAATCCATACCAGACCCCTTATCCGAGCACGCAACCTGGCCGGCCGCAGGGGAAAAGGGGGGACGAGAGAGCGCCCCCCCCTCCCTCCTGAACCGTACCAGGCCACATGCCCTCAACATGGGGAGGATGTCCCCATGTTGATGGGGACAAGGGCCTCATCCCCACAACCCTTGCCCGGTGGTTGTGGGGGTCTGCGGGCGGGGGGCTTATCGGAATCTGGAAGACCCCTTTAACAAAGGGGACCCCCAGATCCCGGCCCCCCCTATGTGAATTGATAAGGGGTACATTGTACCCCTACCATTTCACGAAGAAAGCGTAAAAAAATGTTTAAAAAAAACACACAAACACCTTGAAAAAGTCCTTTATTTAAAAAAAAAAACAAAAAACATTCCAGCGGTGAAATCCAGTGTCCCGCGGCGATCCCGATGTCCAGCGCTGTCCTTCATTGGTTGTGCCTGAGCGGACCTGATGGGGAACTCCCTCTCAGTATTTTAAATGTATAGACCCGCCCCTTCTAAAGTTCCCCATCAGGTCCGCTCAGCGGACGAGATGCGGAACATGAGAAGGGGCGGGTCTATACATGTATTACCAAAGTGAGAGCAGTGCCCCATCAGGTCCGCCCCCTCGGTATGTCGGACCCGCCTACGTCATTGGCTTGAGCGGGGAACTTCCTTCACTATGTAAATTTAAATTACACAGTGAAGGAAGTTCCCCGCTCAAGCCAATGACGTAGGCGGGTCCGACATACCGAGGGGGCGGACCTGATGGGGAACTGCTCTCACTTTGGTAATACATGTATAGACCCGCCCCTTCTCATGTTCCGCATCTGGTCCGCTGAGCGGACCTGATGGGGAACTTTAGAAGGGGCGGGTCTATACATTTAAAATACTGAGAGGGAGTTCCCCATCAGGTCCGCTCAGGCACAACCAATGAAGGACAGCGCTGGACATCGGGATCGCCGCGGGACACTGGATTTCACCGCTGGAATGTTTTTTTTTTTTTAAATAAAGAACTTTTTCAAGGTGTTTGTGTGTTTTTTAAACATTTTTTTACGCTTTCTTCGTGAAATGGTAGGGGTACAATGTACCCCTTACCAATTCACATAGGGGGGGGCGGGATCTGGGGGTCCCCTTTGTTAAAGGGGTCTTCCAGATTCCGATAAGCCCCCTGCCCGCAGACCCCCACAACCACCGGGCAAGGGTTGTGGGGATGAGGCCCTTGTCCCCATCAACATGGGGACATCCTCCCCATGTTGAGGGCATGTGGCCTGGTACGGTTCAGGAGGGAGGGGGGGCCGCTCTCTCGTCCCCCCCTTTTCCCCTGCGGCCGGCCAGGTTGCGTGCTCGGATAAGGGGTCTGGTATGGATTTTTAGGGGGACTCCACGCCATTTTTTTAAAAAATTTGGGGTGGAGTTCCCCTTAAAATCCATGCCAGATCTGAAGGGCCTGGAATGGATATTTGGGGGAACCCCACGTCAATTTTTTTTTAAATTTGCGGCGGGGTTCCCCTTAATATCCATTCCAGACCTGAAGGGCCTGGTAATTGAATTCTGGGGAACCCCCACGCTTTTTTTTTTTTTTATCAATGACTTTTGTATGTATTGCCGGGAGCCGACAATTCATTAATAGCCGCGAGCCAGTTTTAAAAGACTTTTTTTCTTTCAAAAATGTCATTTTTTGCAGGGACAGTTCTAAGCACGGGAAACATGCGCCACTTTACATGCATATCATACACACCCCCCAGGTACGAAATTTAAAGGAATATTTCACTTTTATTTTTTCATTTTAAGCATTATTAAAATCACTGCTCCCGAAAAAACGGCCGTTTTTAAAACTTCTTTTTGCATTGATACATGCCCCCTGGGGCAGGACCCCGGTCCCCAAACACTTTTTAGGACAATAACTTGCATATAAGCCTTTATAATTAGCACTTTAGATTTCTCCCATAGATTTTTCAAATTTGCCGCGAACACCCCAATTTGTTCGCTGTTCGGCAAACGGGCGAACAGGCAATGTTCGAGTCGAACATGAGTTCGACTCGAACTCGAAGCTCATCCCTATTGGTGAGATGCATTATATCATTAAGACGAAATGTGTTATTATTAGAGACACGAGATTTGGCTGTGTGCTCTGCGTACAGCCTTATTTCGCTAACAGAATGGTGGGCCAGGACCGAGTGAATAGGGCCTCCTTTATCATCGGGACGAGATGAGGGAGTGAATGGATCTACGTTCTGATGTGTGGGGAGGCTCTGCTTTGCAAAAGAACAAATTTTTAGTCTTTTTGAAATAATGCTGGAAGTTTGATCGTGGATGTGTGTGTGTGGAGATTAGTGATGAGCCGAACACCCCTGGGTTCGGTTCGCACCAGAACCCGCGAACGGACCGAAAGTTCGCACGAACATTAGAACCCTATTAAATACAATGGATGCGAACGTTCGGATTCTAAAGTGCTAATTATAACGACTATTATCCATGTTATTGTCCGAAACAGAGTTTGGGAACCCGGCTTCTGCACCAGGGGACATGTATCAATGCAAAAAGAAGTTTTAAAAACTGACGTTTTCCGGGAGCAGTCATTTTAATGATGCATAAAGTGAAAAAAAAAAAGTCAAATATTCCTTTAAATATTGTACCTGGGGGTGTCTAAAGTATGCCTGTGAAGTGCCACGTGTTTCCCGTGTTTAGAACTGTCCCTGCACAAAATAACATTTCTAAAGGGAAAAAAGCCATTTAAAACTGCTTGCGGCTTTAATGCAATGTCTGGTCCCGGTAATATGGATGAAAATCTTTAGGAAAAATGGCATAGCTACCCTATCAACCCCCCCCTACCCCAGCCCATTACCAGCCCCTTTGGGTCTTGTATGGATATTAAGGGGAACCCCGCACACAAAATAAAAAAGGACCTATATACTCTGAACAGCCGTATACAGGCGGTGCATACAAGACAGGGACTGTAGGTTTGTTCTTATGTAGAATCTGTTTGCAATTTTGAACAGCTGCATTGTTTAAGTGGAGCTCCATGCCAAATTCCTTTTTTTTAGCTTTTTGTAAAACATAGGGAACGGTTATCACCCCTGTCACATTTTTTTTGCTGTCTGTGCCCCTGTTCAGAACATTTCACCTCACTTTGCGTCCCAATGACAACTGTTTTTGAAATGTGGTGTTTTTATTGAAACAAGGATTGGTGATAAAGCATCAGTAGAGAGGAGACAACTTTCTCCCATATTAATTCTTACAGGAGAGAATTTTCCTTCCAAGGGGTAGATTTCCTCTCACTTCCTGTTGTCTTCTTCCGTTTGCAAGTAGTAGTAGTTTGTAAGTTGGATGTTTGAAAGTAGGGACCTTCCGTATATACTCTGCAGAAATTGGCCCCTTAGGTGTTGGTGTTGGCACAACACTGAAAGCACTCACAGTTATTCTTGGTGGGTGCTGGAACGCCCTGCTGTCAACTATAATATCAGGAATTGTAATAACATATAATTGTTGATCAGTGGTAGTAAAAATTGGGCCTTTGATGGTGGTGCTGGTGCCACAACACTGTAAGGCCTGACAGTTACTCTTGGTGGGCGCAGCAATGGTCCCTGCTGTGAATTATTAGATCAATAATTATAATTGCATGCCCCTGTTGAACAGGGGCTGAAAAGTTGGGCCTGTGGTGGTGGTGGTGGTGGTGATGGTGGTGCTGGTGCCACAACACTGTAAGGCCTGACAGTTACTCTTGGTGGGCGCAGCAATGGGCCCTGCTGTGAATTATTAGATCAATAATTATAATTGCATGCCCCTGTTGAACAGGGGCTTAAAAATTGGGCCTTTGGTGGTGGTGGTGGTGGTGATGGTGGTGCTGGTGCCACAACACTGTAAGGCCTGACAGTTACTCTTGGTGGGCGCAGCAATGCTCCCTGCTGTGAATTATTCGATCAATAATTATAATTGCATGCCCCTGTTGAACAGGGGCTGAAAAATTGGGCCTTTGGTGGTGGTGGTGGTGGTGATGGTGGTGCTGGTGCCACAACACTGTAAGGCCTGACAGTTACTCTTGGTGGGCGCAGCAATGGGCCCTGCTGTGAATTATTAGATCAATAATTATAATTGCATGCCCCTGTTGAACAGGGGCTTAAAAATTGGGCCTTTGGTGGTGGTGGTGGTGGTGATGCTGGTGCCACAACACTGTAAGGCCTGACAGTTACTCTTGGTGGGCGCAGCAATGGGCCCTGCTGTGAATTATTAGATCAATAATTATAATTGCATGCCCCTGTTGAACAGGGGCTTAAAAATTGGGCCTTTGGTGGTGGTGGTGGTGGTGATGGTGGTGCTGGTGCCACAACACTGTAAGGCCTGACAGTTACTCTTGGTGGGCGCAGCAATGGGCCCTGCTGTGAATTATTGGATCAATAATTATAATTGCATGCCCCTGTTGAACAGGGGCTGAAAAATTGGGCCTTAGGCACTGGTGGCACAACACTGCAACCCCTCACAGATACTGTACTTGGAGCACAGCAATGAGGCCTGTTGCAAAGTATTGCATCAAAAATTTTAATTACACGCCCCTGTTAAACAGGGGCTGAAAAATTGGGCCTTAGCCACTGGTGGCGTCACCCATAAACCAAAATGATCTTCCAAGCTATCATCGTTAATCGTATCATTGAGGAGGAGGAGGAGGATAGCCAGTCAACATAACAGCACAGGCACTCAGCATCAGCATCAGTCTTGAAGGGATGTGACATTTTAAAATCAATTAGTCTGTTATATCAGCATCTGGTGTGTGGTAGCTGGTGGTGATCCAAGACTGGTTCATCTTGATGAAAGTCAGTCGATCAACCGAGTCGGTGGACAGGCGCACCCTGTGATCCGTGACAAATCCTCCAGCAGCACTGAATGTGCGTTCTGAAAGAACGCTGGATGCAGGACAGGCCAGTAGCTCAATTGCATACTGTGCAAGCTCTGGCCAGTGATCCATCCTCAAGACCCAGTAAGCCAGAGGATTTTCGGTGGGGAAGGTGTCCAAGTCTGACCTTGCCCCTAGGTATTCCTGCACCATGTATATCAGACGCTGGCGATGGTTGCTGGAACCGATCATACTTTGGGGCTGCGGACTAAAGAATTGTCTGAACGCATCGGTCAGACGGCCACCTTCCCCACCGCTCCTTCTTTGACTGCCCGAAGCCTCAGCAACTCGTTGTCCAGGACCAGGAGTTTGTAACCTCCCAGTCTCTGGGAACGCGTTGCACAGACCTTTCTGCAAGGCCTCCCGGAGTTGTCTCATCCTCTGCTCCCTCTGCGATGGTACGATAAGGTCCGCAACCTTACCCTTGTACCGTGGATCAAGGAGAGTGGCCAGCCAGTAATGGTCCCTCTCCTTGATCCGAAGAATACGAGGATCCTTCCGCAGACTTTGCAGGATCAGGGAGGCCATGCAGCGTAGGTTAGCTGAGGCATTCAGTCCGGAGTCCTCTGGGTCACTAAGGACGACATGATCCGCAGCCACCTCCTCCCAGCCACGTACATGTCCACTGGTTTCTTGGGACTGTAAATCATCCCTAAAAGACTGCTGCTGATAATGCTGAGTGCCAGCCTCCACCTCCATGCTGACACAATCCTCCTCCTCCTCCTCCTCTTCCTGTGCGATGGGTGGGACAGAAGGAACACTGTCTGGGTAAAGGGGGCCTTAAGAGGCAAGGAAGTCCTCCTCTTCCTGCCTCTGTTCTGCCTCAAGTGCCCTGTCCATTATTCCACGCAGCGTGTGCTCCAACAGGTGGACAAGAGGTACAGTGTCACTGATGCATGCACTGTCACTGCTCACCATCCTCGTGGCCTCCTCAAATGGTGCCAGGACAGTGCATGCATCCCTGATCATGCCCCACTAGCGTGGTGAAAAAAACCTGAGCTCCCCTGACCCTGTCCTGGTGCCGTAGTCGCACAGGTACTCATTGATGGCCCTCTGCTGCGTGTGCAGCCGCTGCAGCATGGCCAACGTTGAGTTCCACCTGGTGGGCATGTCACATATAAGGCGGTTCTTGGGCAGGTTCAACTCCTTTTGAAGCTCAGCCAGGCAAGCACTGGCATTATAAGATCTGTGGAAATGCACACAGACTTTCCTGGCCTGCCTCAGGACATCCTGTAAGCCCGGGTACCTGCCCAAGAACCGCTGCACCACCAGGTTAAGGACGTGAGCCATACAGGGCACATGGGTCAGTTGTCCCTGTCGGAGGGCGGAGAGGAGGTTGGTGCCATTGTCGCAAACCACCATTCCTGGCTTAAGCTGGCGTGGAGTCAACCACCTCTCGGCCTGCCCCTGCAGAGCAGACAGGACCTCTGCCCCAGTGTGGCTCCTGTCCCCCAAACACACCAGCGCAAGCACGGCATGGCATCTTTTTGCCTGCGTACTTGCGTAGCCCCTTGAACGCCTACGGAGCACCGCTGGTTCCGAGGACAAACCACAGGAAGAGGCCATGGAGGAAGAAGAAGAGGAGGGGGTGGAGGAGAGAGGTGTGTCACAACCAGTAGTAGCATTTTGGAGGCGTGGCGGTGGAACAACCTCCAACACTACTGCACCTTGTCCTGCATCCTTCCCAGCTGCCAAAAGAGTGACCCAATGGGCCGTGAAAGAAAGGTAACGTCCCTGTCCATGCCTGCTGGACCATGAGTCAGCGGTAATATGCACCTTACCGCTGACCGCCCTGTCCAGCGAGGCCAAGACATTGCCTTCCACATGCCTGTAGAGAGCCGGAATCGCCTTCCGTGCGAAAAAGTGGCGTTTGGGAACCTGCCACTGAGGAACCGCACATTGCACAAACTCACGGAAGGGGGCCGAGTCTACCAACTGAAAAGGCAGCAGTTGAAGCGCTAGCAATTTAGCCAAGCTAGCATTCAACCGCTGGGCATGTGGATGGCTGGGAGTGAGCTTCTTTCGACGGTCCAGCAGCTGGGGCAGGGAAATTTGCCTGCTAGAATCGGACGTTGGTGTACTGCTAGCAGAGTGCCCGCAAGTACTTGCCTGTGACACACCTAATTCTACACCTTCATTCCTCTCAGAGCAGGTTTCAGAGAGGAGTGAAGGTATAGTGGGGTTGGAGATCCCAGCTGATGCGGTGCAAGAAGAGGTCAGCTTTGTTCTTTGGTGTGGGTCTTTAAGGTAGGCTTGCCAACGAGCTGCATGGCAGGTCAACATATGTCTGATCAAGCATGTGGTGCCCAAGCGGCTGATGTTTTGGCCACGCGATATACGCTTGAGACATATGTTGCAAACAGCAGCTGTGCGATCTGATGCACTCGCCTCAAAAAAGGCCCACACCAAAGAACTTTTTGAATGACGGGCAGAGGCAGCGCCCTGCACAGGCGGAGCTCTGCGGTGTGATTCCGTCGGTGTGCTGCCCATACGCTGGCCACTCAAGGGCATCCTGCCTCGTTGGAGATGTGCCTCCTCCTCATCCTCCTCCTCCTCCTCTCTCCTATTAGGCACCCACGTGGAGTCAGTGACCTCATCATCCCCTCCCTCCTCATCACTGGAGCCAATCTGGCAGTATGCTGCAGCTGCTGGAGCATGACTGCCAGATTGGTGTCCTTCTTGAGCATCCCCTCTCTCTGCTCTCATGCTGCTGCCTTCCTCTAGCTGGGTATCATCATCAGATCCTTCCAAACGCTGGGCATCCTCCTGGAGCATGTACCCAACACTGTGCTCAAACAGTTCGGGGGACTCCTCAGGAGGAGGACATGGTGGGTCTAGGGAAGGATTGACTAATGAAGATAATGATACCAGAGAAGAGGACGCTTTGGCAGCTGCTTTGCCAGTACCCTGAGCCTGGGTGAGAGAGGATGAGGAGGATGAGGTGGGCTTGGTCATCCACTCTACCAAGTCTTCGGCATGATGTGGCTCAACATGTCCAGCTGCCGAAAACAAGGACAAGCGTGTCCCATGGCCATGTGCTGATGACAATGCACCGCGTACACGACCAGCACTGTTGCCCCCAGACACAGAGCCTGCTTGCCCTCTTTTTTTGCCTCCTGACTGTCTGCCTCTCCTTGGTTGCCTTCCAGACATTTTAATGGATGGCCTGCAGGGAGATGGGAAAAAGAGCAATAAGGGCTACCTTCAGGTGTATACTGTGCAGGAGGCTTAGCAACAATGACACTGACACTGTCCCCTGCCTATCCTTCTCTGTCCCTAAACACAAGGATTGAAAATATGGTTCAGCAAAATAGTTTTAGAACAGAATAGCACACTGACACTTTCCCTCACTGTCCTACTCTGTCCCTCCCTACAAACAAGATTTAGCACAGAATAGCACACTGATAATTTCTATGAGCGTCCTTCTCTGTCCCTAAACTCAAGGATTGAAAATATGGAACAGCAAAATTGGTTTAGAACAGAATAGCACACTGTCAGTTTCACTCACTGTACCTCTCTGTCCCTCAACTCAAGGATTGAAAATATGGTTCAGCAAAATAGTTTTAGAACAGAATAGCACACTGACACTTTCCCTCACTGTCCTACTCTGTCCCTCCCTACAAACAAGATTTAGCACAGAATAGCACACTGATAATTTCTATGAGTGTCCTTCTCTGTCCCTAAACTCAAGGATTGAAAATATGGAACAGCAAAATTGGTTTAGAACAGAATAGCACACTGTCAGTTTCACTCACTGTACCTCTCTGTCCCTCAACTCAAGGATTGAAAATATGGTTCAGCAAAATAGTTTTAGAACACAATAGCACACTGACACTTTCCCTCACTGACCTACTCTGTCCCTCCCTACAAACAAGATTTAGCACAGAATAGCACACTGATAATTTCTACGAGTGTCCTTCTCTGTCCCTAAACTCAAGGATTGAAAATATGGAACAGCAAAATTGGTTTTGAACAGAATAGCACACTGTCAGTTTCACTCACTGTACCTCTCTGTCCCTCAACTCAAGGATTGAAAATATGGTTCAGCAAAATAGTTTTAGAACAGAATAGCACACTGACACTTTCCCTCACTGTCCTACTCTGTCCCTCCCTACAAACAAGATTTAGCACAGAATAGCACACTGATAATTTCTACGAGTGTCCTTCTCTGTCCCTAAACTCAAGGATTGAAAATATGGAACAGCAAAATTGGTTTAGAACAGAATAGCACACTGTCAGTTTCACTCACTGTACCTCTCTGTCCCTCAACTCAAGGATTGAAAATATGGTTCAGCAAAATAGTTTTAGAACAGAATAGCACACTGACACTTTCCCTCACTGTCCTACTCTGTCCCTCCCTACAAACAAGATTTAGCACAGAATAGCACACTGATAATTTCTACGAGTGTCCTTCTCTGTCCCTAAACTCAAGGATTGAAAATATGGAACAGCAAAATTGGTTTAGAACAGAATAGCACACTGTCAGTTTCACTCACTGTACCTCTCTGTCCCTCAACTCAAGGATTGAAAATATGGTTCAGCAAAATAGTTTTAGAACAGAATAGCACACTGACACTTTCTCTCACTGTCCTACTCTGTCCCTCCCTACAAACAAGATTTAGCACAGAATAGCACACTGATAATTTCTACGAGTGTCCTTCTCTGTCCCTAAACTCAAGGATTGAAAATATGGAACAGCAAAATTGGTTTAGAACAGAATAGCACACTGTCAGTTTCACTCACTGTACCTCTCTGTCCCTCAACTCAAGGATTGAAAATATGGTTCAGCAAAATAGTTTTAGAACAGAATAGCACACTGACACTTTCTCTCACTGTCCTACTCTGTCCCTCCCTACAAATAAGATTTAGCACAGAATAGCACACTGATAATTTCTACGAGTGTCCTTCTCTGTCCCTAAACTCAAGGATTGAAAATATGGAACAGCAAAATTGGTTTAGAACAGAATAGCACACTGTCAGTTTCACTCACTGTACCTCTCTGTCCCTCAACTCAAGGATTGAAAATATGGTTCAGCAAAATAGTTTTAGAACAGAATAGCACACTGACACTTTCTCTCACTGTCCTACTCTGTACCTCCCTACAAACAAGATTTAGCACAGAATAGCACACTGATAATTTCTACGAGTGTCCTTCTCTGTCCCTAAACTCAAGGATTGAAAATATGGTTCAGCAAGATTGGTTTAGAACAGAATAGCACACTGACACTTTCCCTCACTGTACCTCTCTGTCCCTACAAACAAGGATTAGCACAGAATAGCACACTGACACTTTCCCTCACTGTACCTCTCTGTCCCTACAAACAAGGATTAGCACAGAGATGGAACACACTGACACTTTCCCTCACTGTCCCTCTCTGTCCCTACAAACAAGGATTAGCACAGAATAGCACACTGACACTTTCCCTCACTGTACCTCTCTGTCCCTACAAACAAGGATTAGCACAGAGATGGAACACACTGACACTTTCCCTCATTGTCCCTCTCTGTCCCTACAAACAAGGATTAGCACAGAATAGCACACTGACACTTTCCCTCACTGTACCTCTCTGTCCCTACAAACAAGGATTATCACAGAATAGCACACTGTCACTGACACTCTCCCTACCTATCCTTATTTGTCCCTAAACACAAGGAATCCAGGATTAGTAAAGGAAAAATAATGACACTGTCCCTGCCTATGCTTCTCTTTCCCTGCTCCGGAACACACTACACAAGGCCGCCGCGCTGGCGGCCTTTTATAGTGTGGGGCGTGTACTAAACCCCCTCAGCAATAATTGGCCACAGGCATCCTGCCTGTGGCCAATCATTGCTCTCCTCGCTGCCGGCGCTGTGATTGGCCAAGCATGCGGGGTCACAGTGCATGCTTGGCCAATCACAGCGCCTGGATGACACTGCGATGGCGTAGTGCATTGTGGGCCGTTCGCGTCACTCGAATTTGGCGCGAACGGCCCAAATCGTTCGATCTTCGTCGAACGATCGAACAGCCGATGTTCGACTCGAACACGAAGCTCATCCCTAATGGAGATGTGTGTGGATTGTGGGTGTGCATGTGTGTATGGATATGTGTGTGGATGTGTGTGTGTGGAGATGTGTGATGCATATGGAAACTGTATATTGTGTATGATTTGTAGGTATAGATGTGGGATTATTTAGTGCAGCCTGCACTGAGCAGCTTGTAAGTAAATGATTGTTTGTGTGCCATGAGGTTTAACAGGGGAAGGGCAGCCAGGATGGCTGGCCCATTGCTTACAATAGAAAATGTTTTATGTTGAAAGGGCTACGCCCTGTGGGAGGGGAGCTCTGATGTTCTGAGCAAACATATGTAGCGGGTATTTAAATTTGGGGGGGAGCATCTGGGTTATTTAACCCAGATGTATTAATTGTTAGGGAATCTGAGAATCCCTTTTGTGGTTCTTGGAAGACTCTGGTGGTGCAAGGTTCCCTGTGACCTGCAGGTGGCGTTGTCGCCCTGGGTCTGAGATGAACTTGCACCGCAAGACTGTTCCTTTTTGTTCTTTCCTGGCGCCGGTGCGGCGGGGCGGGGAACCCGCTGTGACGCAAAGTGAGAGGAGATAAAAGGGTCGGACGCCCTGACCTCGGGGTTCAGAGTTGGAGGACGCGGCCGCACCTAGGCACCTTCGGCCTGGGTGCTGGCGTTCCGGAGATCCGGGCCCAGGTGCCCTTGACCTGGCCAGAGCAAGGGATGGAGTCCATCCCAGGCACCTTAAGCCTGGGGTAAGGTACTACGGCCAAGGCCTGGAGCCCAGGACTTCGACTGGGTTCCGCGAGAGTGGAGGAGTCCGAGGGGCCCTAAAGTGTTGGGACCCGTATCTGAGGCGAGGAGGCCGTGGAGTGTAACCCTTCCAAATAGCCCGGTACAGCATTAATCCGGTGACGGCGGGGCCTCTGGTAACTCCCTTGGAGGGATGTCTTCCCCCTGACAGGGGCTGCAACGTAGCAAAGGTAACTCCAGTTCCTGTTCACTAGAGTCGCTGGAAGAGACTCTGCAACTAAAAAGTCCATTTAACAGCCACTGTGCTTAGCAACCGTTGGTGAAACCTCAACAGATTAGTTTCTTTGAGGATTGTGCCTTGACCTACTCCCCACCAATACTGGACTGTTCTATGGGTCTCAAACTGTCTGCTCGCAAAGGACTATTTGTTTGCCGTTATGGAATAAATACGTGTTGGACCTTTTTCACTGTGTGGTACTCCAATTACTGGGAGAAAAGGGGGGTTATCAGCAGAACAGACTTGGCTCTGAGTGTATACACAGCCCAAATGTAATTTTATGCTGGCCTTCATCTCTACATGCTGTAATCTAGAGGACATGGGCCGTGGCGCACCTCGCTCTCCCCTCCAAGGTACCCCTAGACCAGAGCCAGAGTAACCGATAAAGAAGAGAGAGAGGGTGAGGCCGCTACACGTGGGGGCTCATAAGTCCAGGATGTGTGTTTCGTGTATGGAGCTGGGAACGTCTGTGTTTGGACTTTGCTGCCCGGCGGAGTTTCGAGTAGGTTGGCCATGTTGGCAGGCGCGCCACGAGGCACACCATAGCTGCGCAGTTCATGGGCAGGGAGAAGGGAAAGCCCGTGAACAAGTGCAGACTGTGGGAGGAGTCTGGCCATGTGGAAGTAGTCACGTGGGGATTCTGGCGCGTGTTGGTCAGTGCGCAATGGAGCAGCAGACCGTCGGGATGACCTCAAGTACCCCGTGGATTCCGGTTCCTTACCTCACGAAGATGACTTCCTTTGCTGCTTCCATAACGGATACAGGAATAAGACTCAGGCCCTGAGGACGTTTGGCTCTGTATGTATGCAGAGACATAGAGGCCCTCGGTGTGATCTGTCCCGGCTGCTCGGGACTGGTGGTCAGCTTGAAGCCATTCGGGCGATGTGTGGCCTGCAAGGAGTTTCTTTTTGAGGTGGAACCATTCACAGAAAGGCCCCGGGCCTTTCACCTCAACTGCCTCACGGGTACCGCCACTCCGGAAGGGGAGATCCAGGCCTTTGCGGAGATTTCTGTGCGTGCTGACCAGGGCAAAGAGAGTGCCCAAACAGAGACTGAGATTAAAAAATCAGAGGATGCTGCTTCGGTCACCACAAGCTCCCTGCTCCCACCTCCGAAGAGGAAAGTCGGCCTTGTACAGGCATCCTATGGTCGTGGAAGAGCTTCGCCCCGCCACTTGCCTGGCCTGGATGGATCCGGAGAGAAGAGCCCTGGACATCCCTGTTCTACGGAAGGCCCAGGTGAGCCAGGGGTTGGGACTGTGAGTGTGGTTGGAGGTGTCGGGAGTCCATTGTCAGTGGAGCCCGTAAGGGAGGGTGATTCTACATCTACTGGGAATTACCTGCCCACGGAAATGTATGACACCTCCGACCTAGAGTCGCTGTCAGATGCCGGTGATGATGGCGAGGTTAAAGGTCTTTCACTGCAAGGGTTGGGACAAGATGCCATTACCCGTGCTCCGCGCGCCAAGGGATTTGCCCATGTCTACAGGGGATAGTACACCCTGGGTGGAGGTCCCGGAGGCCGGGGAGGAATCTGGTCTCTTGCCTACCCTTCCATCCTGTGAATCTGGATTCAAAATAGTACAGCGCTTAAAAATCAATTTTAAAATAATGGCTACTGGACGTAGCTCAAATAAGTGATGAACTGAAACACAGTGAATATGAAAATCAATACATAGAGTTCATGAACAGTCCATTCCAATGGGTGATCTCTGATATGAATTATCCTCCATGGGAATTGAGGAACATACCCCTATAAGTGAATGTGGAATGAATACAAAAATGATACGTGAAAAATAGTCCAAAACAACATGTGTGTGTTGGGAGGGATGTCTATTCCTAGAACACACCGCTCAGCATGGAAAGATCAAAGGACCCAAATGTTGATGGTGGAAACACAAAAGAAGAGAAGAGAGCACAGTTGATAAAGTCGGGTACTCTTACCGGAAACGGTGGACCCACCTGTCGTATGACAGTGGGTCAATCGAGCTTAATGGTCGCCGTGACCGGACAATGGAACTGAGAATCCTGGATGCCTGGGACCGATTCCAGCAGGGTGATGAATGATCAGCTCACACGATGGTGATCCCTCTAATCGTTTGCAGGCTCCAAAACGTTCCAAAATTAGACGCAGGGGTGGGAGAAAAAAGAAAACTCCAGATGGTGCAGGTCAATATAACCAATCAAGGTTTATTGAATAAATTTTGTCTTTACAGACATAGAAACAAATAAAAGTGATCACAAAATAGTAAAAATATAAAAGCAATGTGGGGTACAGCGATAACTGGCCCTACGCGTTTCGACTCCCAAAGTCATCAACAGGGGCATAGTGCTGTACCCCCCACATTGCCGACTTTAAATAAGGTCTGACAGATATCTGACCCACCCTGAAGGGGCGGAGTCAAAACAGGAAATAGCAAAATATCCCACAGTGTCAGACTATCACCCATATAAATCATACCTTGACCTGCAAATCTACATGTCAAACTACAAATAATATACAGACAATGCATGGTATTAATACTATTATTAATAAAAACCCCAAAATAGCACATATTTATACAGATGATTTTCAAATATTCCCGCCAAAAATACGAACCAATCCGATTGCACAAACTGATGACAGCATCTGTGTGAAGCACCTGGAACTCTGAGTCCTAATGTCCACAGTTAGCCCCACCGCCAGAAGAGGGCGTCCAATTGCCCTGTGGCATCACATAACTGGCACACGGGAACATCTAAATGCAGCAACATCACTCAGATGTTGCCGCAATATGTATTGGGGACACTGGAGTAGCGTGGCGCCGCGGCGCACCATACCTATGGAGGTACGCAGCGTGTAGTTCATGTGAACGTCACACGCGCGCGCCCGAGGACGGCGTCATGACGTCACGACGCCTTTACGTCGCGTCATCACGACGCCGCAGTCAGAAGATGTGAGACAGCAACGTCTCATTACAAGGAAACACCGCATCTCCATGGTGACAGCCGAAGCCATGGAGTGGGCGCCATCTAGTGGACACAATTAATATGACTGGATACAGAAATAAAATCTGCTGATGGGCATGTATCTAAAAGCCCAAAACAACACCATACAGCAGAGTCTACCAACTGTTCTCAATCCTTCCTTGCAAACAAATAATAATAGCTGGAAAAATATAAAAAAAAGAGAGAGGGACCCATTCCTTTATCCCACAACCAAACAGGTAATGAAAATGCAAATAGCACATGAGAATATATATAATCGGCCGACACATCCTGTCACAACATGAACGCAGAATGCCCCATACACGCGTATGATTACACATGTACATGAGCATTCCACGGACAAAAGCCAGCTAATGACACTTTGAGTGGGAAAAAGGAAATGGAATCCATATGGAGCAAAACAACCGCACCATGTCACCTGAAAAGGTGCACACGGACGATGGATTGCAACATAAATAATCATAAACCATCCGTGCTGACTAACATGGACACATGAGCTCAGGGTACTCACGCCCGGTTAATGAAACAATTGATGTCCCATTCAACGTTCATACCGTGGGGTGAGTAACACCTGAGCTCATGTATCCAGTAAGTCTCTAATCTCGAGACACCCCGCAGAGAGGAGTCCCCCCTCCAGTGGGGGAAAAACCTATCTATCACCTGAAATAGGGTGCCTCTAGGATCCTTCGCATGGTGTTCTAAATAATGTCGTGAAACAGTATGTTTATCACAACCTTTGCGAATTTTAGCTATGTGTTCATTAACACGAATAGAAAAATTCCTAATCGTGCGCCCTACATATTGGAGTTTGCATGGGCATGTGATTAGGTACACGACGAACCTAGTAACACAGGTGGTGAGCTGCTTCATAGTGTAACTGCGTCCCGTGACACTAGAGCTGAATGTTACCGTTCTACGTCCACCCAATGCATTAACCATGCAAACATTGCATTTCCTACAAGGGTAATAGCCATTAGCCTCTGGAAAGAAAGAAATCTTTTTTGGAGGATCTATTGTATTGGGAGCTATTTCACCCTGGATAGAACGGGCACCTCTAAAGATCACCCCTGCACGTTCAGGGAGAGAGGGTCCAAGGATTCTATCACTTAATAACACTTTCCAATGTCTATTCAAAATCTTTTTTATTTCAAGATGTTGAGTAGAGTAGGAAGTAAAAAAGGAACATTTGAATCTATCCTCTCTCGCATTTCTCTGTTTGTTAATAAGGAGGGAGGACCTCTCAACATCCAATGCAGAAGAGATGTCTTTATCCAACCCACTGGATGGGTAACCCCTGTCCAGAAATCTTTCTTTTAAAACATTGGATTGGGCCAAGAAATCATCATCGTGGGTGCAGTTCCTCCTAAGACGGAGAAACTGTCCCTGAGGTACTGATTTCAACCATTGATCGTGATGACAACTGTCTACAGGGATATAGCAATTTCTATCTGTTGACTTGAAATACGTTTTAAATTCAAGATGGTTATTGACAGACATGATTTCCAAGTCTAAGAAATGTATAGACGTGGAACTGGCCTCATATGTTAATACGATTCCCCGATCGTTGTCATAAAGGACCGCCATGAAAGTATCTAGAGATTCTCTTGTGCCCCTCCATAGGAGGAGGATGTCGTCTATATACCTAGCCCACAGGACTAATTAAGGTTTGTTAAGGGCATAGACGACATCCTCCTCCCACTGGGCCATAAAGAGTTTTGCAAGACTGGGGGCATATTTTGCCCCCATTGCTACACCCTTTATTTGGGAGAAGAATGTTCCCTGGAACCAAAAGTAATTATGCCATGTGGCAAAATCCAATAGCTCCATGATGAAATTCCTCTGTATCAAGGACAGTGAGGAGCCTCTAGTAAGAAACAACTCCACTGCCTCGAGACCCAAACGATGTGGAATACAGGTGTACAATGCAGACACATCTGCAGTGACTAGAATCAGATCTCCCTGATGATGCACCTTCTCCAGCAAATTGATGGTGTCCTTGGTATCCCTCAAATAAGAGGGCATCAATTTCACCAACGGCTGGAGAAAGTGATCAATATATTTCCCAATTCGTGACGTAACCGAGTCGATCCCACTTACAATGGGACGCCCAGGGGGATCGACTGGGTTTTTGTGCAACTTGGGAAGATAATAGATGACAGGAATGCGAGGTGCCAAAGGGACCAAGTATTCCTGTTCTTTCTTGTTAAGGACATTCAAAGAGAAACCTTCATTGATAATATCTACCAGAGCTTTCTTATATTTCAAAGTGGGGTCCCCAGGTAAGAGACTATAGGTAGCTCTGTCCTCTAAGAGTCTATGCATCTCTTTAACATAGTTGATCTTATCAAGAACCACTATCCCCCCACCTTAGTTGGCCGGACGGATAATGAGATCTTTGTTCTGGCATAAAGTTTTTAAACCTGCCACAATGGTTGGATCCTGATGAACTCTCTTGGCAGGTAGCCTGTCTAAATCCTTCAATACAAGGGTACGGAACACATTAATGGATGGAGCTGAGTTAACTGGAGGATTGAACAAGGAGGGATTTGATAGCCCTGAATGTACACCAGTAGGAAAACCACCGGAATTGGTTACAGAAGCAGATCCCAAAGGAACTGTAGAAGTCCCATCGTTTTTTTGGGCATCAACCGATGGGACTGCTAAAAAGTGCCTCTGGATGTTTAACTTTCTTATGTACTTCTGGACATCTATGAAAGTGGAAAATGTATTTAATTTCCGTGGTGGGACAAATTTCAAATCTTTGTCTAAAACAGATTTCTCTTGGGGGGTGAGAGCAACCAAACTTAAATTAAAAATACCTGCACCTAATTGACCCTTGGTCTTTTTGCGCTGGATGCGCCGCCCCCCTCTAGAGCCTCGTTTCTTCTTGGGCTCTTGGGGGTATGGAAGGTGGGTTTGTGAAAACCCTGATGAGGAAATGGACCAAACTGATTATGATTATAATTATAAGTAGGTCTCGATTGTGATTCATCGCCCCACCCAGAGTGTGAGTACGAATCATAATAGGGATCGTAAGATCCTTCACCCTGTAATGGAGCATAGCGGTTCTGGGTGGGTACTGGTGTACCCTGCATATAATTCCCATTTGACCCAGACCCGCCATCTCTCCAAGGGAGAGAAGTCCTCCCTGATGAATCACCAGAGTACATATGACCTCTATCCCCTTGTCCATAGCCTCTACCTCGTTGGGGATGTCCTCTTCCTCGAGGTACGGAGTGCTGTCTACCCGGGCCGGGCTCATTATGAGTTACAGCCCGAGTATGTTTCACACTCCTGGGTGTACGATTGGCACCCTTGTTATTTTGAGGTCCACGTGAACTGGACACAGAGGGAGGTTCATAAATCAAAGTTCTATCTGTAATGATATCAACAGGTTCAGACAGATCCATATTTGGGTTATTCTCTAGGGTATTAGCCTGGTTGGCTAGTTTTTTCTGCCAACCAAAGACCAAATTACCCTTGTAATCCCCAGTATCTCTGTTATACTTCTTTTGTTTCTTACTCCTCTAGTCTTTTTCCTCTTTTTCAAGAAGAGTTTTTAAACTAGTGGAGAGAGAAGCATATTCAGGAGTTCCACTGGAGGGAGAGAGTTTATCTCTAATATCCCTAATTTCTTGATCCAAAATGGAAAGCCTGGCCTGCTTTCTCTCAACCAAAAAGCCGATGAGTTTCAAGCCAGCCTCATTAAAATAGGTTGCCCAAAGGGCTAAATCTGACTCTCCTTGTTGTGGAGAAACATCCCACCTAAGGCCTCTAGGGACCATTTTCTCTTTGATATATTGCTCAAGAAACGCAATGTCCCATTGAAGATGTAATTCAGAGATCATTACGTTCTTGAGCCTAGCAAAGAGTCCACTGACTTCTGTGTCGATGCTGTGGATGGTAAAAACTCCATGTGTGTTAAAGGACCTTGAGGTCCGATATTCAAAAACATCCATATGAACACAGATGAAAGGGCAAGCAGCAGTAAATTTACTGCTGCTTGCCCTTTCATCTGTGTTCATATGGATGTTTCTCCACAACAAGGAGAGTCAGATTTAGCCCTTTGGGCAACCTATTTTAATGAGGCTGGCTTGAAACTCATCGGCTTTTTGGTTGAGAGAAAGCAGGCCAGGCTTTCCATTTTGGATCAAGAAATTAGGGATATTAGAGATAAACTCTCTCCCTCCAGTGGAACTCCTGAATATGCTTCTCTCTCCACTAGTTTAAAAACTATTCTTGAAAAAGAGGAAAAAGACCAGAGGAGTAAGAAACAAAAGAAGTATAACAGAGATACTGGGGATTACAAGGGTAATTTGGTCTTTGGTTGGCAGAAAAAACTAGCCAACCAGGCTAATACCCTAGAGAATAACCCAAATATGGATCTGTCTGAACCTGTTGATATCATTACAGATAGAACTTTGATTTATGAACCTCCCTCTGTGTCCAGTTCACGTGGACCTCAAAATAACAAGGGTGCCAATCGTACACCCAGGAGTGTGAAACATACTCGGGCTGTAACTCATAATGAGCCCGGCCCGGGTAGACAGCACTCCGTACCTCGAGGAAGAGGACATCCCCAACGAGGTAGAGGCTATGGACAAGGGGATAGAGGTCATATGTACTCTGGTGATTCATCAGGGAGGACTTCTCTCCCTTGGAGAGATGGCGGGTCTGGGTCAAATGGGAATTATATGCAGGGTACACCAGTACCCACCCAGAACCGCTATGCTCCATTACAGGGTGAAGGATCTTACGATCCCTATTATGATTCGTACTCACACTCTGGGTGGGGCGATGAATCACAATCGAGACCTACTTATAATTATAATCATAATCAGTTTGGTCCATTTCCTCTTCAGGGTTTTCACAAACCCAAACCTCCATACCCCCAAGAGCCCAAGAAGAAACGAGGCTCTAGAGGGGGGCGGCGCATCCAGCGCAAAAAGACCAAGGGTCAATTAGGTGCAGGTAGTTTTAATTTAAGTTTGGTTGCTCTCACCCCCCAAGAGCAATCTGTTTTAGACAAAGGTTTGAAATTTGTCCCACCACGGAAATTAAATACATTTTCCACTTTCATAGATGTCCAGAAGTACATAAGAAAGTTAAACATCCAGAGGCACTTTTTAGCAGTCCCATCGGTTGATGCCCAAAAAAACGATGGGACTTCTACAGGTCCTTTGGGATCTGCTTCTGTAACCAATTCCGGTGGTTTTCCTACTGGTGTACATTCAGGGCTATCAAATCCCTCCTTGTTCAATCCTCCAGTTAACTCAGCTCCATCCATTAATGTGTTCCGTACCCTTGTATTGAAGGATTTAGACGGGCTACCTGCCAAGAGAGTTCATCAGGATCCAACCATTGTGGCAGGTTTAAAAACTTTATGCCAGAACAAAGATCTCATTATCCGTCCGGCCGACAAAGGCGGGGGGATAGTGGTTCTTGATAAGATCAACTATGTTAAAGAGATGCATAGACTCTTAGAGGACAGAGCTACCTATAGTCTCTTACCTGGGGACCCCACTTTGAAATATAAGAAAGCTCTGGTAGATATTATCAATGAAGGTTTCTCTTTGAATGTCCTTAACAAGAAAGAACAGGAATACTTGGTCCCTTTGGCACCTCGCATTCCTGTCATCTATTATCTTTCCAAGGTGCACAAAAACCCAGTCGAACCCCCTGGGCGTCCCATTGTAAGTGGGATCGACTCGGTTACGTCACGAATTGGGAAATATATTGATCACTTTCTCCAGCCGTTGGTGAAATTGATGCCCTCTTATTTGAGGGATACCAAGGACACCATCAATTTGCTGGAGAAGGTGCATCATCAGGGAGATCTGATTCTAGTCACTGCAGATGTGTCTGCATTGTACACCTGTATTCCACATCGTTTGGGTCTCGAGGCAGTGGAGTTGTTTCTTACTAGAGGCTCCTCACTGTCCTTGATACAGAGGAATTTCATCATGGAGCTATTGGATTTTGCCACACGGCATAATTACTTTTGTTTCCAGGGAACATTCTTCTCCCAAATCAAGGGTGTAGCAATGGGGGCCAAATATGCCCCCAGTCTTGCAAATCTCTTTATGGCCCAGTGGGAAGAGGATGTCGTCTATGCCCTTAACAGACCTGAATTAGTCCTGTGGGCTAGGTATATAGACGACATCCTCCTCCTATGGAGGGGCACGAGAGAATCTCTAGATACTTTCATGGCGGTCCTTAATGACTACGATCGGGGAATCGTATTAACATATGAGGCCAGTTCCTCGTCTATACATTTCTTAGACTTGGAAATCATGTCTGTCAATAACCATCTTGAATTTAAAACGTATTTCAAGTCAACAGATAGAAATGGCTATATCCCTGTAGACAGTTGTCATCACGATCAATGGTTGAAATCAGTACCTCGGGGACAGTTTCTCCGTCTTAGGAGGAACTGCACCCACGATGATGATTTCTTGGCCCAATCCAATGTTTTAAAAGAAAGATTTCTGGACAGGGGTTACCCATCCAGTGGGTTGGATAAAGACATCTCTTCTGCATTGGATGTTGAGAGGTCCTCCCTCCTTATTAACAAACAGAGAAATGCGAGAGAGGATAGATTCAATTGGTCCTTTTTTACTTCCTACTTTACTAAACATCTAGAAATAAAAAAGATTTTGAATAGACATTGGAAAGTGTTATTAAGTGATAGAATCCTTGGACCCTCTCTCCCTGAAAGTGCAGGGGTGATCTTTAGAGGTGCCCATTCTATCCAGGGTGAAATAGCTCCCAATACAATAGATCCTCCGAAAAAGATTTCTTTCTTTCCAGAGGCTAATGGCTATTACCCTTGTAGGAAATGCAATGTTTGCATGGTTAATGCATTGGGTGGACGTAGAACGGTAACATTCAGCTCTAGTGTCACGGGACGCAGTTACACTATGAAGCAGTTCACCACCTGTGTTACTAGGTTCGTCGTGTACCTAATCACATGCCCATGCAAACTCCAATACGTAGGGCGCACGATTAGGAATTTTTCTATTCGTGTTAATGAACACATAGCTAAAATTCGCAAAGGTTGTGATAAACATACTGTTTCACGACATTATTTAGAACACCATGCGAAGGATCCTAGAGGCACCCTATTTCAGGTGATAGATAGGTTTTTCCCCCACTGGAGGGGGGACTCCTCTCTGCGGGGTGTCTCGAGATTAGAGACTTACTGGATACATGAGCTCAGGTGTTACTCACCCCACGGTATGAACGTTGAATGGGACATCAATTGTTTCATTAACCGGGCGTGAGTACCCTGAGCTCATGTGTCCATGTTAGTCAGCACGGATGGTTTATGATTATTTATGTTGCAATCCATCGTCCGTGTGCACCTTTTCAGGTGACATGGTGCGGTTGTTTTGCTCCATATGGATTCCATTTCCTTTTTCCCATTCAAAGTGTCATTAGCTGGCTTTTGTCCGTGGAATGCTCATGTACATGTGTAATCATACGCTGTATGGGGCATTCTGCGTTCATGTTGTGACAGGATGTGTCGGCCGATTATATATATTCTCATGTGCTATTTGCATTTTCATTACCTGTTTGGTTGTGGGATAAAGGAATGGGTCCCTCTCTCTTTTTTTAATATTTTTCCAGCTATTATTATTTGTTTGCAAGGAAGGATTGAGAACAGTTGGTAGACTCTGCTGTATGGTGTTGTTTTGGGCTTTTAGATACATGCCCATCAGCAGATTTTATTTCTGTATCCAGTCATATTAATTGTGTCCACTAGATGGCGCCCACTCCATGGCTTCGGATGTCACCATGGAGATGCGGCGTTTCCTTGTAATGAGACGTTGCTGTCTCACATCTTCTGACTGCGGCGTCGTGATGACGCGAGGTAAAGGCGTCGTGACGTCATGACGCCATCCTCGGGCGCGCGCGTGTGACGTTCACATGAACTACACGCTGCGTACGTCCATATGTATGGTGCGCCGCGGCGCCACGCTACTCCGGTGTCCCCAATACATATTGCGGCAACATCTGAGTGATGTTGCTGCATTTAGATGTTCCCATGTGCCAGTTATGTGATGCCACTGGGCAATTGGACGCCCTTTTCTGGCGGTGGGGCTAACTGTGGACATTAGGACTCAGAGTTCCAGGTGCTTCACACAGATGCTGTCATCAGTTTGTGCAATCGGATTGGTTCGTATTTTTGGAGGGAATATTTGAAAATCATCTGTATAAATCTGTGCTATTTTGGGTTTTTTATTAATAATAGTATTAATACCATGCATTGTCTCTATATTATTTGTAGTTTGACATGTAGATTTGCAGGTCAAGGTATGATTTATATGGGTGATAGTCTGACACTGTGGGATATTTTGCTATTTCCTGTTTTGACTCCGCCCCTTCAGGGTGGGTCAGATATCTGTCAGACCTTATTTAAAGTCGGCAATGTGGGGGGTACAGCACTATGCCCCTGTTGATGACTTTGGGAGTCGAAACGCGTAGGGCCTGTTATCGCTGTACCCCACATTGCTTTTATATTTTTACTATTTTGTGATCACTTTTATTTGTTTCTATGTCTGTAAAGACAAAATTTATTCAATAAACCTTGATTGGTTATATTGACCTGCACCATCTGGAGTTTTCTTTTTTCTCCCACCCCTGCGTCTAATTTTGGAACGTTTTGGAGCCTGCAAACGATTAGAGGGATCACCATCGTGTGAGCTGATCATTCATCACCCTGTTGGAATCGGTCCCAGGCATCCAGGATTCTCAGTTCCATTGTCTGGTCACGGCGATCATTAAGCTCGATTGACCCACTGTCATACGACAGGTGGGTCCACCGTTTCCGGTAAGAGTACCCGACTTTATCAACTGTGCTCTCTTCTCTTCTTTTGTGTTTCCACCATCAACATTTGGGTCCTTTGATCTTTCCATGCTGAGCGGTGTGTTCTAGGAATAGACATCCCTCCCAACACACACATGTTGTTTTGGACTATTTTTCACGTATCATTTTTGTATTCATTCCACATTCACTTATAGGGGTATGTTCCTCAATTCCCATGGAGGATAATTCATATCAGAGATCACCCATTGGAATGGACTGTTCATGAACTCTATGTATTGATTTTCATATTCACTGTGTTTCAGTTCATCACTTATTTGAGCTACGTCCAGTAGCCATTATTTTAAAATTGATTTTTAAGCGCTGTACTATTTTGAATCCATTTTGTTCTTTGCTTTGTTTGTTTGAGTATTAGCAGCTTTTATTATTATTTTTGGTCTAGCGCGGTTTTTTCACTTATATATACATCCTGTGAATCGCCTACTGTTTCATCCATTCCGGTGACGGGAACGCATCGTTCATTACTGCGGGCTCCTAAGTCCAAGCCATCGGAGGTAGTTAAAGTACCTCGGCATCCGGAGTCCATTGTCCAGCCTGGAGAAGGAGACCGTGCCACCATGCCACCTCTGGCCCGGCTACAGCGGCTCTTCTGTCAGAGAGTTGCCCGTGAGTATGGGTGGGAGTACCCATATCTACCCCGGGACTTGCTTTTTGAAGTGGAGGTCCTGCGGCAGCGATGGTATGATGAGTTTGTCTGGGAAAAGCTCAAAGTGCTCCATGCTCGTCGATACCTTTCATGCTCATCCCCTGTGTCCAAGAAGTTCAAGGTCTGTAAAGCAGAGTGGATGTCGGGCCGGCACATCCATGCGGACAGGTGCTTATTTGTCGCAAAGACGGAGAGAACATTGAGTATAATGTGGAAACTTTCGATAAGCACCTGAAGCCCCTGTTCCTGCCACACCAAAAGTTCTACCTTTAGGAGGAAAAGACTGCTGTGTGCTCTATTGTTGCTCATTGCTGAACTTGCCGGAACACAAGGACTGTACCCTAGTTTTTTTTTTGGATTTGGGCGTTTTACTCTTTTGGAGAAATGGGAGCTGTTACTGTTTGTTCTTCCTCTTTCTCCCTGCACTGCAAAGAAGATAATGACTTTGGGGTGTAGTTAGTGTAGACACAGAGAAGAGAAAAGAAAGTTGTCTGGAGGATTTGGCCAAGTGTCATTACCGTGGCACTGTCACCAGGTGGCAGTGCTGCGCAACGACTGTTTTTTTTTTTTTTTACACTTGCATAACCATACTCATTGGAGCGAATGGGCCTTTTCAAGGACAGGCCCGTTCATTCCAAGAAAACACACATTGTGTTAGGATGTTGTTTTTTTTCCTTCTGCAGGAGATTTATCTGTTAAGGCTGCTGAGTATGGGTGGTCCTTAGATAGTCAGAGGGAGGATTGTGCATGTGTAAATGTCAGAAGTGTTTTATTGAAAATTGTATAGTTCTACTGTTTTATGTTTTCCCTTTCCCATTCTAGGTCTTGGCACAATTCAGGGCTAATTTGTATGGGTAAGTCTCTGGGCGAAGCTTATGCACCACCTTTGTGGGGTGTGAGTTTGGACCAGACACTGGGGACCAGTGTCAAATTACAGGGGGGAGAGTGTAGCTGGTATTTAAATTTGGGGGGGAGCATCTGGGTTATTTAATCCAGATGTATTAATTGTTAGGAAATCTGAGAATCCCGTTTGTGGTTCTTGGAGGACTCTGGTGGTGCAAGGTTCCCTGTGGCCTGCAGGTGGCATTGTCGCCCTGGGTTGGAGTTGAACTTGCACCGCAAGACTGTTCCTTTTTGTCCTTTCCTGGCGCCAGTGCGGCGGGGTGGGGAACCCGCTGTGACGCAAAGGGAGAGGAGATAAAAGGGGCGGACGCCCTGACCTTCGGGGTTCAGAGTTGGAGGACGCGGCCGCACCCAGGCACCTTCGGCCTGGGTGCTGGCGTTCCGGAGATCTGGGCCCAGGTGCCCTTGACCTGGCCGGAGCAAGGGATGGAGTCCATCCCAGGCATCTTAAGCCTGGGGTGAGGTACTACGGCCAAGGCCTGGAGCCCAGGACTTCAACTGGGTTCCGCGAGGGTGGAGGAGTCCGAGGGGCCCTAAGGTGTTGGGACCCGTATCTGAGGCGAGGAGGCCGTGGAGTGTAACCCTTCCGAATAGCCCGGTACAGCATTAATCCGGTGACAGCGGGGCCTCTGGTAACTCCCTTGGAGGGTTGTCTTCCCCCTGACAGGGGCTGCAACGTAGTGAAGGTAACTCCAGTTCCTGTTCACTAGAGTCGCTGGAAGAGACTCTGCAACTAAAAAGTCCATTTAACAGCCACTGTGCTTAGCAACCGTTGGTGAAACCTCAATGGTTTAGTTTCTTTGAGGATTGTGCCTTGACCTACTCCCCACCAATACTGGACTGTTCTATGGGTCTCAAACTGTCTGCTCGCAAAGGACAATTTATTTGCCGTTATGGAATAAATACGTGTTGGACCTTTTTCAGTGGGTGGTACTCCAATTACTGGGAGCAAAGGGGGGTTATCAGCAGAACAGACTTGGCTCTGAGCGTATACACAGCCCGAATGTAATTTTGTGCTGGCCTTCACCTCTACATGCTGTAATCTAGAGGACATGGGCCATGGCGCACCTCGCTCTCCCCTCCAAGGTACCCCTAGACCAGAGCCAGAGTAACCGATAAAGAAGAGAGAGAGGGTGAGGCCGCTACACATACAAGCAACATTATACTGTGTGTGTGTGTGTGTGTGTGTGTGTGTGGTGACTATTTCAGTGTAAGTATATGAACTTTAGGTGGGGACAAGAGTGTTGTTGTTTTAATGTTGTGCTATGTTGTGTTTCATGTAACTAACATTTTTGAATGTGCTGTTTAGTTGGCCAAGGGTCCGAGTTGAAGTAGCCTAAAGTGTGTGTCTATAGTTAAGTGTGCATTACAGGGATGAGCCGAACACCCCCCTGTTCGGTTCGCACCAGAACCTGCGAATAGACAAAATGTTCGTGTGAACTTTAGAACCCTATTAAATACAATGGACTCGAACGTTCGAAATCTACCCCCATGTTGAGGGCATGTGGCCTGGTACAGTTCAGGAGGGAGGGGGGGCCGCTCTCTCATCTTCCCCTGCGGCCGGCCAGTTTATGTGCTCGGATAAGGGTCTGGTATGGATTTTTGGGGGGACTCCACGCCATTTTTTTTTACATTTGGGGTGGAGTTCCCCTTAAAATCCATGCCAGATCTCAAGGGCCTGGTATGGATATTTGGGGGAACCCCACGCCATTTTTTTTAAATTTGCGGCGGGGTTCCCCTTAATATCCATTCCAGACCTGAAGGGCCTGGTAATTGAATTTGGGGGAACCCCCACGCTTTTTTTTTTTTTTTTTTTATCAATGACTTTTGTATGTATTGCCGGGAGCCGACAATTCATTAATAGCCGCGAGTGAGTTTTAAATGACTTTTTTTCCTTCACAAATGACACTTTGTGCAGGGACAGTTCTAAGCACGGGAAACATGCGCCACTTTACATGCATATCATACACACCCCCCAGGTACGAAATTTAAAGGAATATTTCACTTTTATTGTTTCACTTTAAGCATTATTAAAATCACTGCTCCCGAAAAAACGGGCGTTTTTAAAAAAAAAATTTGCATTGATACATGTCCCCTGGGGCAGGACCCGGGTCCCCAAACACTTTTTAGGACAATAACTTGCATATTAGGCTTTATAATTAGCACTTTAGATTTCTCCCATAGACTTTTCGAATTTGCCGCGAACACCCCAATTTGTTCGCTGTTCGGCGAACAGGCGAACAGGCAATGTTCGAGTCGAACATGAGTTCGACTCGAACTCGAAGCTCATCCCTAGTGCATTATCAAATGTGTAGTCTGTCTTTGTGGAGAAAATTTTGGTTTTCTAGTGAAGAAATATCGGTTTTGACGTGAAAAAATGCATTTGGTGGCCATCTGGTTGTTGTCTGCCATGTGGCTACTGTCGTTGGCCATCTTGCTGTGGTCCAGATTTCATCTACCATTTTGTTGTGGCCTGGCTTTTGTCTGCTATTTCCTTTGGTTGATTGTTATCATGCGTTGGCTATCTTGCGGGTGGAATTTCTCAGCCTTTGGGGCAGATTTCGACGTTTGGTGCGAGTTGAGTAGTGCGGTCTTTTCTGTGCTGGAATCTGGTGGACACCATTTTTGTTTTCCTTTGTGTGTGGGAAACTATGTGGTCTTGTATTTCTGTTTTTTTTAAGTGACTGTAAGCTATTGTAGGTTAGCTGTGTGTGTGTATTTTTTTATCAACTTTGCAGTGTAAGGCCTCGTACACACGACCGAGTTTCTCGGCAAGAACCAGCAAGAAACTTGCTGGCAGAGATGTCTTGCCGAGAAATTCGTTTGTGTGTATGGTTTCTCGTCAAGAAAACCGTCAAGTAATCTCGACTAGAAAATAGAGAACCTGCTCTCTATTTTCTCGTCGAGATTCTCGTCGGCATGTTTCTCGACGAGAAAAGTGAGTGTGTGTACACTTACCTGTCCTCCGGGAAGCCCGCGCATGTTCGAAATTAATTTGACGCATGCGCGGTAGCTTCCTAGGCATAGGTAGGGTATACCAAGATGGCGGCGACGGCATCGAATGTGACAAGCGCATGCTCGTCGTAGTCGATGACGTCACCGCGTACGCTCCATTCAAAGAACCGCGGGTTCTTTGAATCGAGCGTCTGTACACTCGGCCGGGACAAGTTTCTTGTCCAAGAATCTTGTCGAAAAAAATGACATGTTTTTTTCAACGAGAATCTCGGCCGTGTGTACGAGGCTACAGAGAGGCGATTTTTGTAATGAATTTCGTTTTTTACACTGAATTTCAATAGATTGTAAGACTAACTTTAACTGAGTTTTTGAACACAGCGGTGTGTGTTATTTTTATTTTTAAATATTTGGGAGTTTCCCAGAGGGCAATTAATTGTTTTTGAAGCTTGTATTGTATAGCCTGCAAAGGAGGAGAGGGGGTTTGGTTGACCTCACTGAGCCATCTTTTTGCAGGAGTTTCAGTTGTGTGGTATTTCGGTCTCAAAACTTGTGGTTTGACTTCCCTGGGGATATGTGAGTCAAGGGGGGTTTATTCCATCCTTTCCTTGACAAAGGTTTTTTTTTTTAAACTGAGTTTCATGTAGCCATGAATTTGCTCCCCCTCGCTCTTCCTGTACATTGATATGTAAATAAACCAGTTTGGGGTTTTTTAAGAGCTGAGCATGCAACAGGAATTTCTTTACAGCATTTTATGCAAACACAGGAAGTTGGTGGGAGGAGCTTGGGGTCTTCTGAAAGGTGAGCAATGAGATTTGCGCTTGGATTTTTGAAGTTTTGGGTAGAGAGTAGTACGTGAGGCATCCAAGTTATTGTTGTAACATCTAGATACAGAGAAGCCACATTGTTCTGTAGAGAATGTGGGCGTAAGTGTTCTGTGTAGTTTAGTCTGGCGACGCAGTGTATGGGCGTACAGCGGAAAGCGCTTGTGTGTACATAAACTGTGAGGGGTAGAGACCTAATTCGGGGAGTGATAACGCCTCGGTTAGGGTTTGGGGGACTGGACCAGATATAGTGGTTGTAGTCCGTCGATCCACCGTAAAAGAAGGCACCGGGCGGTGCTCTCCTAAATGGGTGCAATAGTTTCACTGGATGCAGGGGTAAGACGATAAGCCGTTTTGAATCGCCATGGGCAATGGCAGTCCGTGCAAGGGAGGGAATGCCAGGCTTTCCACAGTCAGACAGTTACACAGCCTAGTTTTGGGGCAAAGGCCATTAGACCCCTTTAAAGATTGACATAGGTGGTCCAAGGATACTATTTTGGGTGTCCCTCTGGAGTGGATATAGTTCAGCTGCGGCTTCAGAAATCTGTAATGATGAGTGTGTTGATGGATGTGTAATACACGCTTTTGTGATTCTCAGAGGAGGAACTGTGGTTCAAATTCTCATGCTTGTTTGTTTGAACTTTGTATGGCTGGTCCATGCCAGGTTTTCGAGCTGCTCTCATGTTTTTCCCATTGTATTTTTTTCTATTGCTGAAAGAGTGAAGGTAGAATTCTGGCTGTTTTTAATTTTTTTTAATTTTTGGTTTTGGAAACTATAAATTATCTCCCCCACATTTGTATCTGAATGTTTGTATGTAGTAACGTGAATATGTTCGAACTTACCGCAGCGATCCTCCGACGCGTTGCGGCTGTTGTATTTTTGTAGGAACGGGAAAAGTAAGGGTTGCAGAGGGTTTTGTTTGAATCGGTTTTAAAAAATGTCATTGACAATTTACCAATGTACAGGAATGTCATTATTGTTTGCCATTCTTTGCAGGTTAAATATGAGGGATAGAGTAATAATTTTTTCTTATAAAGTATTTTTTCAGGTCCAAGGAGTTTCTGAAAGTGTATGTACATAGAGAGCAGGTGTAGGTAGACATCTACACACATGGATAAATACACGAGTCTAATTCCGCGTACACATGTACATTTTTATTGTCATTTTAAAAAACAAAGTTTTTCTCTACGTGATTTTTCTTGTTTCCTCTCAAGCCTGTCTTGCATACACACGTTCATGAAAAAAAACGCTCGAGCAAAGCGCAGTGACGTACAACACGTACGACGGCACTATAAAGGGGAAGTTCCGTTCGAATGGCGCCACCCTTCATGTTAGTAAAGTTTGTTGAGCGGCAATTCGCGCTTTTCAGCCTCGTGCTTTTCAGTCCATTACAGCGTGACGAATGTGCTATCTCCATTACGAATGCTAGTTTTACCAGAACGAGCGCTCCCGTCTCATACTTGATTCTGAGCATGCACGTTTTTTTCCCCTCGTAAAAGCATACACACTAACATTTTTCACGACGTTAAAAAGAACGACGTGAAAAACGACGTGAAAAAATAGAGCAAGTTCTCAGTTTTTTTAGGCCATTTTTCACGTCGTTAAAAATGCTCTGGAGCCTACACACGATAGTTTTTAATGCCCAATTAAAAAAATTGAATTTTTAACGTCGTGAAAAACGGTCGTGTGTATGCGGCATAAGGAGGTAAAAGTATCATAAGCTATTTCATTGTTTTCTTTTTTTCTGCACCACGCATTTCTTCCTTCAGTCTGTAACGAGGAAGAAAATAGGAGATAAATGACAGTTTTTCAAACTAATAACACCTTTCTAATTCTAACCAAAGTTTGTGCCAAGACTGTCTTTCTTTGATGGAATTTGAATCAGCAAGCAAGCAGTCTGGTGAAGTAGGTTCCCATCCCAGATGCCAAGAACCTTTTTGTCAATGGTTCCAGGTATTACACCCCAGATGGTAATCCACGCACAGGTTATGCAGTGACCACAGTCCCGATGTTATTGTCATATGAGGTTTGTTTGGAGGTCAACCAAAACCAGAGTTGTACTTTCCTCATTAGCTGTCACTTACATTTTCAGCTGATGGGGTAGGTGCAATCACTGTAACATGAACTTCAAAAGGTAAACCACAGGGTTCACGAGTCCCTCCTGAACCCTGACACAATAAACAGTTTACATTCTTTCTAACCAGGTGACTGGGTCATTGTAAAGAAGCTTGAGGGACGATACCACGCCAGCCACTGCAGCCACTCAACCACAAAGAATTGAGTAGTATTTTTGTTTATTTATATTTTTTTGTTTAGTAAATTTTAGCAAGGGTAACGATGAAAAGCACCCCAACTACAGCGGAACATGCTATTTATGATGTTATTATTGGTATGAGGAGTTTTGACAAACTAGTGAAGACTCCAAACAGACACTTGAAACCTCAATGGAATTTAATAATACATTTTTAGAGGGTGTAGCGGCCTCACTCTCTGCTCTAACTTTATCAATTATACGGCTGTTGTCTAGGGATTTTGAGGAAGGAAAACTAAAGGGTGGGACTTTGAATGACGCATACTGTAAACTTAAAAGAGCTAATCACGGTGAACATAGTTTATTACTGCAAGAGAGGCATACATACACATGTAAAATAGTAACATTTTATAATAATAGGTCACGATATAAGAGGCTAGACAGTGCATGGTAATACATAAATGTCTCCACATATATACATAATGACAGACCTTAGGCATGTAGACCAAAATTGCATAGGTAACATATAAATAAAATAACTATGTTGGATAGGTTCGGGATGATAAAATACAGATAATGGGATTAGAATTGTGACGTGGCACCATCATATCGAAGCTCTACGCGTTTTGTGGTTTAAACCACTCGTCAGGAGCAGATGCATAGTAAAGGGGTATCTATAGTAAGATAAAAAATGCCACAATGATATAATAGTATAGAGAAGGTATAGACTTATAAAACAGAAGAAAAAGGGGGGAACATACAAGGTCCCAAGCACTCTCACCTATCTATATTGTAAGAGTATAATTGTAGAATGATATCGAAGGTAGCGGGCAAATGTATAGAAAACATCCTACCCGGGAGCTGAGACGGTAGTGCCCATAGCACGGCAGTGGCACCAGCAGCCAGTTATAGGGGTAAAAAACATATGGGCAGTTGTCAACTGAGTTAGAGATAATGGGTAGTGTCGTTCAATTAGTAAACGTGTTCCCGGTGGTATCTGTGAAATGAAAAAATTAATAAAATCATATACTAATAGACCAGTTGGTAAACTGGAAAGGGATAAAGGTAATGAGGGTGAGGGTATCACGTAACTAGATAAACAAGTGAAGGTAACCATGGGAAATGTGCAAAGAAAACCGAAGGAGTGTTGTAGGTAACAAGGTAAAAGCTAAGTACCTGCTAGGGTATGTAAGGGAGATAGTCCAAAGTGCAAACGTGTCAGCCGGGTAGAACAAACTAAAGTGATGGCGCTGGGCTAGGAAGATGTATATATAGCAGCCGTGAATGAAGGGCAGCCGTCCACGTCATGCAGCGTCATGGAGGGGTGGAGCTAGCTGCCTGAGCAACGTATCGTGCTCGGCGTTTAGCGCCAAAACCTCCCTCGTGGTAGACGCGAGATGAACAAACATGTCGACGGCGCGGCGTCAAAAAATGACGTCAGCCGATTGGCATGTGGGCGTGGTGTCGACGCGCAACGTACGCCTAGCCCGTCCCCTCACAGAGGGAGGGGGAGGCGACGGAGTGCGTCGCAGCTCCCAGGGATGATGAGGCAAAAGCCTAACCCCACTGCAGGACCTGGTACCTATAGTTAAAGGGAAACCATATGGGCAGATGGTGGGTCACAATTATTGGTAGAAATGGTAGCTTCCATCTTTCGGGGATGGAAGGGAAGGGAAACAAACAACACATAACAACAACAAAAACATTTTTGCAAATCACATATTCACATTAACATTTTTCCCCACCCATCCTGACTAAGACCCGCCCCATTCTCAGCGGTCTTGATGGGACGCTCTCCTGCAGAGGGGAAAAGAAACGTTAAACACACATATCCCTGACACATATGTTCGTGTGAGAACGAAAAAACCTCTCCGCAGAGAAATCCTTTCCTTCTATAAGTGTGTGTGTGAACAGTGAATATCGGTGTGCAACACTGCCACCTGGTGACAGCGTCGCGGTAACTGCACTTGTTGAAGACTTTTCCCCAACTTCTTCTGTGGCTCTAACTACCCCAAAGTCCATGATCACTTTGCGGGACGGAAGAATAAAGAACAAACAACGGTAACAGTCCTTCAATTCCTCCAAAGAGCACAAACACCCGTTAAACTCGGGTACAGTCACTGGGTTTTAGGAAAAAACAACACCGGAAAGTTCAGCTGCAGTAGAATAAAGCAGGTGTCCCCCATCAGAGTTCCCCCACAGCAGGTGTCCCCCATCAGAGCCCCCCCACAGCAGGTGTCCCCCATCAGAGCCCCCCAGCAGGTGTCCCCATCAGAGCCCCCCAGCAGGTGTCCCCATCAGAGCCCCCCAGCAGGTGTCTCCCATCAGAGCCCCCCCAGCAGGTGTCCCCCATCAGAGCCCCCCCAGCAGGTGTCCCCCATCAGAGCCCCCCAGCAGCAGGTGTCCCCCATCAGAGCCCCCCAGCAGCAGGTGTCCCCCATCAGAGTTCCCCCACAGCAGGTATCCCCCATCAGAGCCCCCCACAGCAGGTGTCCCCCATCAGACCACCACCACAGCAAGTGTCCCCCATCAGAGCCCCCCAGCAGCAGGTGTCCCCCATCAGAGTTCCCCCACAGCAGGTATCCCCCATCAGAGCCCCCCACAGCAGGTGTCCCCCATCAGACCACCACCACAGCAAGTGTCCCCCATCAGAGCCCCCCACAGCAAGTGTCCCCCATCAGAGCCCCCCCACAGCAGGTGTCCCCCATCGATCAGTACCTGTCCAATAGATCACTGTAGCTCGGGCGCACTGGGAGCAGAAGCACATTACAGGGGCCGCATACATGGCATCTTTGGTTACTAGGAGGGTGGCACTCAGAGAGCATTTCTGGGAGTGCACGAGATGATTGGCAGCAGCTCTGGCCAACCCAGAAGCCTCTCATCACACCGCATATGGGAGAAAAGCCGACATACGCAGAGGGGGCGGGCCAGACAGGAGACTGCTCCACGCGCACTGGACAGAATAATTAGTGGAGCCTAGTACCGGAACGTGTTCCGGTACTAGGCTCTGCTGCGGTACCCAGCCCGGATTCCGGGGACAGCAGGAGGTATGCGCTCTTGTCAGTTGCCAGCGGAGAGAGCAAGCGGGATGGAGAACTACAGCACCCGCTACATGCACCTAACCTCTAGACACAGACAAGGAGGAGGGAGGGGAGCACTCTGGAGCTTCGGCGCCCCCACCTCTGCGGCACCTGGGTGCGGAGCACCCCGTGCACCCTGCCTAGGATCGGCCCTGAAGGTAACTCCCCCAATGCAAGAGGTTAATGTGTGCTGGTGAAACTCGTCCCAGCATCTTATGTCGCGACCGATCGCGAGGATCTGATAGCGCAAGAGAAATTAAGCATGGCAGGGACAGCTAGAAGGGAATTGTTCAGCAACCCCGACCAGGTCTGGGCATGGTTTCCTGCATGTACAAGGTGGGGGGGCTTGAGTTTATGATACGATTGAACAATTCTCATCTATTGTGGATGGGATGTTCATTTAAACTATTGAAGCCTGAGCTATAGCTAGTGAAGGTTGGAATCCTTTTAAGGGTCTGGGAATCTTTGGGGATTTAATTTTTATTTTACAGCGGATCATAATTGAAGGAAGGAAGTAGGGGTATATATACTCATGTAATTTTGTTTCTATTCCTTCTATATGTCGTGATGAGGTGCTCCTGTTGCCTGGTTGGACGCGTGACCAGAGCCCGAGCAGATGACCACATCTTCCTTGATGAGACGCCCCGAAGCCCAACCCACATACAAGACACAGAGGATCTCAGACCGACCGGCAATTACTACAGCTCACCATGTCATCTCTCCTGAAGAACAGAGTCTACATGTCAAGCCGTGCTTTCCTTTTTATGGACTCATATGGACTGTAAGGACTGATTCATTTCCAGGTGTAAGAAGACGATCGAGATTCATTGAGGGACACGTGGGTGTATATGACAAAAAAGTGTTGTGGAAATTTTATGAAGATGTATTTAATATGTATTGTCATAGTGTCACTCAGTGTTAGTTCTCCCGCAACCCGCTCTAAAGAGCCGACTGGGGCAGACTGACGCTGGTTGAATCCCGTCTGGTAGTGGATAACGTCTTCAGGTTGGAGAGAAATATTTGCAGAGTAGGCATATGTCCACAGACGAAGGGCCCCTGTGCATTAGCGCAGACGATCGTGTAGGGGGGATATGTTTGCTCTGCAAGGACAATATTGGTTATAGGCAGATGTGCGCTCTTGTCTCTGCTATGTCTGATCAGCATGGTCAGGATTCGTAGCGCACACCTGCAGATAGCCTCCCTTCCACAAGCAATAATAGTATAATCCGGATATGCGTTGTTCTCTGGAATAGCGCAGAATAAGGATTCCTATCAGCGGTAAAACAGGAGCCTTGGGTTGTTATGACCAGAGATGGCGTCCATGTTTGTTTAACTTCCATTCACCCTGTCTCTGCTCAGACACACCCATCAGAATCCTTTAATTGTATGGTTTTGTTTTATATGGTCAGATATGGCCATTTCCTGTGTGAAGGTCACATGCTGTGACATCACTTCCTGTTGGTAACTTCTTTTGTGATGGTGATATCACTTCCTGTTGGTATTTTAATAAAAGAGCGAGACAGACTTCTCCCTGGCAGAGAGATGCTAAGGAGCTGAGAACATAGCAGTGTGGTGATGTCTGGTTATTTGGATGAATGGGGAATCGAATGATTGGTGATATGCATTAAATCATTAAGACGAAATGTGTTATTATTAGAGACACAAGATTTGGCTGTGTACAGCCTTATTTCGCTAACACTGTTTACAGAAGTCTGTAGAGCCACAGAAAGCTATTTACTAAGTGTTATGAAGTATAAGTTTACTAAGTGTCGAACAATGACATGTTGACAAAGAGCTTGTGGTAAAATGTATCATCTGTATTTCCAATATATATTAAATTTTTGAAAGTATATATTTTTTTTGTATTATCACTACAGATACTGTGTAAACCGCCTGCACTGTATTAGAAACTGTACAACGGCTGCACTGTATTGTATACTGTGTACACCACCAAAAGTGTAGTAGAAACTGTACACACTATATTAGATACTGTGTACACCACCTGAAGTGTATTGGAAACTATACATCACCGAATGCACTGTATATATATGCTACACTGTGTTGTGGAAATTTTATGAAGATGTATTTAATATGTATTGTCAGTGTCGCCCAGTGTTAGTACTCCCGTAGCCCGCTCTAAAGAGCTGACTGGGGCAGACTGATGCTGGTTGAGTCCAGTCTGGTAGTGGAAAACTTCCTGGGGTTGGAGAGAGGTGTTTACAGAGTTGGGATATGTACGCCAGCGAAAGGGCCCCTGTGCATTAGCACAGACTTCATCTGGGGGAGGGGGGATATGTTTTCTCTGCAAGGACATTATCGGTTATAGGCGGATGTACGCTCATGTCTCTGCTGTGTCTGATCAGCACAGGTCGAGATTCGTATTGTACACCTGCAGATAGCCTCCCATCCACAAGGAACGGTAGTATAATCCGGGTATGCGTTGTTCTCTGGAACAACGCACAATAAGGATTCCTATCAGCGGTAATACGGGAGCTTTTGGGTTGTTATGATCAGAGACGGAGTCCATGTTTGTTCAGCCATGTGGCTTCATTTGTTCCAGGAAAGGCAATACACCTTGTCTCTGCTCAGACACACCCATAGGACTCCTTTAGCCATTATTCATTGGTTGTTTGTATTAACTCATCCTGTTGGAAAGATTTCCTGTTTGTCATTTCCTGTGATGTCATTTTGTATTGTGGTGATCACTTCCTGTTTGTCATAGCTTTTGTGATGTTGGAATAAAAAGGCCAAGCAGACTGGTCTCTGGGCAGTGATGCTGATGGAGCTAAGACGTAAGCTGTGGTGATGTCTGTTTACTTGGGGATATATGGGAAATAAAGCTATAGGTAAGATGCATTATATCATTAGACGAAATGTATGCTTATTAGCACAGGAGATATGGTGTGCGCATAGCGTACAGCCAAATTTCCCAACTGAATGCAGAGTATATATATATATATATATATATATATATATATATATATATATATGGTGTTTGCTTTAAGGCCCAGAGAATACTATACCCAGGATGCATTTCCCCTCGCAAGGACTGCAGGGGCGGGGTATTTAACCAGGGGGTGGGCTGGAGCACGGTCTGCTGTTCCAGACAGGGCCTGAAGCCTAGGCCCTGTACTAACAAAGAGCCTTCCGTTTCCACCGAGGAGCCTGAGGGACGTCTCATCCTGCCATCCGTCTGCTGCTGCCAGGAGGACCGAAGACCCGGGTGTCGTGGAATCTGTGTACCGAGACACAGCAATGGAGGATACGGACGAGGACTGGTCCGGTTGGGTGAGAGAGCACCTGCTCAGACAATAAAACAGAATCTCTAGACCCAGTAACTGTTTTTCGGAACTAACGTTAGTGTTTGCAGTTGCACGCCGGAAGGGCAGTGCATTGGATAGCACTAGTAGACTAATTCTGTATTCACCAACTTTATTCTTGTGGATTACAAATTGTTCCAGAAGTGCACCACCGTTTGCTAGCGAAGATCTTTCTCTGCAGAACTTTCACATAGTACAGTCAGGCCTGACTTAGCAGTGTAGACATTTGCTGGGCGCCATTTTGCCCATGAGGGAGAAGAGCTGCAGGGGGTCCATTATTTTCTTGTCACAGGATTGCATATCTGACTGTTTGCCAAAATACTCTTTCATTGCAGGGCTCTGCATATGTTTATGTATACTGTTTTACCTGTTTAACCATTATTCTCAGTAAAGTACCAGAGTTAAGTATACCAGTCGCTTGTGTCATTTACTGTGCAGAAGAAACGGTTAGTGATAGCTATACCATACTGTTGTGTGTTTTTACTGTGGGATTGTGCTGCCAAAAGTCACAGGTTGCACAATCCTATCATCCCCTACTAACTGTGCCAAGGGAGGTTAGAGCAAATTGCTGGGGGTTGACAGTGAGTGTTACAGGGCCCAAAACAAATCATACCAGCGGCCCTCTTAGCTGGGGGTATCGCTACACGTGGGGGCTCTGAGTCCGGGATTACCTGTACACTGCAATCAAGCCCGCCAGAAGTACCGGCATGGACCCATTAACGGTGAACCAGTGGTGCTTATCTGTCAATGCCTCCCTGGACATGACTGCAGTGATTGAACTCCCCGGAGAGGATTGGTCGAGGAGTGACATAGAACAGCTCATAGAGCTCTTGTCCCCGGACCATAAAGGATGGTTAATTGACCTCAGGTCAGAGGAAGAGAATTCCCGCACCTTCGCACTGGTAGAGTGGAGGAATGAAATGCCGGAAGAATTCAAAGGTCAGAGTGTGCAGTCCCTGGGTAAGAAGACGTACCATTTGGCACACGCAAAGGCTATAAAGAAGGAACCTCCGCAGTCACTCACAATTCCCAAAAGTCCCAAAGACATGATAGCTTCAGGGACATCTTTAACCACTATAGGTCCTGAACTTTTAAATGCTTTAGGAGACCTTGTCACAAAGTGCCAGAAGAGTAATACGGTACATGTAGAAGCTGGGTACCGGAAGCTCAGGATCTTTTCAGGGAAACAACCTGTACCACTCGGGGAAGAGGATTTCTACACTTGGATGGAGCAGGCAATGCAAGCTGTGGAAGGATGGGAAATACCGGAGGCCCAAAAGATGCAGCGCAAAGGAGAAAGTTTAAAGGGGGCTGTTGCTGAAGCCGTGAAGAACCTCAGGTTCAGCAATGCTGCTTGTACTGCCTATGACTATTTAATTATGTTACAGGAAGAGTTCGGCCAATTGGAGAAAGTGGTCGATTTAGTCTACCAGTTTGAGCACACCCTTCAACTTCCAGGAGAGACTGTCAGAATATGTTCGCAGACTAAACAAGATGCTGTGTCAAATTGTCCTTAAGAAGGGGATGCTGCCACAAGCCATAGATGCCGCCAGGATGAAGCAGATTTTAAGGGGAGCACTGCGTTCTGATCCAGTCTGGCTCCATCTGAAAACCACTAGTGGGGTCATGTCCTTGAATTACCCGGACCTTGTGCGAGTAATAAGGGATGAAGAGGATCTGCTGAAAGACCAACAGGTGACCGAGAAGCCCACTACTCCCCCCTCAGTTGGGGTCAGATCCGCAATGGCCACTGAACGGGACTCGGAAGTGGAGGTCTTAAAGTCACAGATGACCCAAGAACTGGAGATGCTGACCTCTTTAATGGCCAAGAACTCAGGAGTTGGAGAAAAAGAAGTCAGGAAAGAGATGTTCCAGTGCGTTTCAACACCAGTCTCCCCGCGGGATAGAGGGGAAGCTATTTGCTTCAACTGTGGAGGAATTGGCCATTTTGGGCGAGTGTGCCCCAGTCCAAGGAAGACCCGAGGCAACTACCGCCAGCCGGCGGATAACTCCAGAGGGACCCGGTGAAGGAGTCAACCGGGTGCCCATCATCTCCAGCAAGCTCCATTATAATAAGAAAGCAAGAATAACCAAGAAGTGAGGGGAATAATTCCCCATCAAAAGCACATAATACCCCTCCTTTTGGAGGAAAAAAAAACAAAAGTCACGAGAAATCAATGCATACCAGGCCCAACAGGGATTAAGATTTTTTATTTTTTTTGCTGGACTGTACTTTTTGGCTTACCTTTTGCTTACTCCCTCCCCCCCTCTTGCCTTCTTACTCTCCAAAGTTGGTGTAGAGAGAGGGGAAAGCATTGTACCATGTATGAATTTGGATTAAATCTGGATTAAAGTCACTCCCATTATTATGTCTAAAAAGCATGAAGGATCCTTAGTTACACACTCCGCAAAGAGTCAGGCAACAGCGTCTGCAATAGCAGCAGCAGCAAAATTTGAGCGCTTTTCCCGAACTTCACTGTCCCCAGCAAAGCGGATCCAACAGCAGCCAGCACAAGCAGGATCCCCAATGGATAGGAAAAGCCAGGGCAAGGGTCAGGTGTAGGCAAATTTAGTAAACCAAGCGGCAAAACCTAGCGTAAAAACTGGGAGTGCCGAAGGGGCAGGGAGAGGAAAAATCAATACGGTAATTTCTACAACAGCTCCCGCTAAGCCAGCCGAGGCGAGTATGGAGAGTGGACATTCAGGAAGGGAGGCAGAGACTACATTAAGGGACCTTTTTGAATGCCATAAATGCATGCAAGGACTCAATAACTGCCTTTGACATCCAACTGAAAGGAATAAAGGAGGAAATACACTCAATGGGGAATAAATTAAGTAGGACAGTGGAAAGAACTACTATCCTAGAGGAGAGACTAAGTACAATGGAGGATGTCTTATTTCCACTCAAACAGGAAGTTATGGGGTTTAAGAAACAAATGGACATGCAGGGGGATAAGATCGACGAATTGGAAAACAGAAATAGAAGAAGTAACATCAGAGTGATAGGCATGCCAAAACAGAGCGAGGGAAGTGACCCTATAGCATTCTTGGAGGGATGGTTCAAGGAGACCTTTGGGGCTACTTCTTTTACACCATTTTTGGGGATTGAGCGCGCCCATCGGGTCCCCTTTAAACCTCGTCAGGCAAGCGGATACCCTAGACCAATACTCGTAAAAATGTTCAATTTTAGCGATAAAGCGACCCTGCTTCGGAAGGCCAGAGAAAAGGGGGATATCAAATATAAGGGGGTTAAAATCTCACTTTATCAGGATTTCTCGCCAGACCTACAGAGGCGCAGAGCGGCTTTTATTCCAATTAAGCGTACCCTCCAGCAATATAAAATTGTCTATGCCTTGCTTTACCCTGCCTGTCTGCGAGTGACACACATTTTTTTGATTCCCCGACAAGCGTGGAGAAGTGGTTGGAGGACAATAAAAAAGACCTATAGCGCTTATGGCAGCATGAGACAAATGACAAGTGAAAAATGGAGGAAAGGATTTTTGCATTTATGAACCCCTAAATATATATATATATTTTTTTTTCTTCTTCTTCACATCTAAAAAACACTGTGATAAACAGAAAAGCACCTTAATTGAAATAATTGGTTTATAATATATGGGGAAGATTTGGGGAAGATTTGATTTGACAAACATAACACAAGGTGGAGAGAAAATAGAGAGAAACTTAAAAATACTTTAAATAGCACTTCAAAAACACGAGGGAAAGAGACACGGTGTGATCACTAAGGAGGGGGGAGGTGGACATCTATAAGGGTATAGATGTATGCTGAGTGGGTGAGGAGAGGGGATGTGTGTAGAGTGGAGGTCACTGGTACAGCCCCTAGGGTAGGCCCAGCTGGGCAAAGGGGGAGAGGGTGGGGGAGGAAGGAGAGAGGGAGGGAAGTAAAGGGGGGTAGGGGGGGGAGAGGTGGGATAGGGGAGGGGGAAGGAATAGGGGGAAGCAGGATAAGGGAGGGGAGGGGAGACACATTACAATCAAAAATCAGGAGATACGATTTTGAAAATGATTCACAACTACAAACACATGGACATATATGTTTTTCAAATACACTAGATGGTATAAAAACACTATTTGTAAGCTTTTGGGTAACACTGCCAACATTAGGTTAATTTTATATAGGTATATATATTCTGGGTTTGATGGTAATTTATTTAGAGGAGTATTTTTTTTATTTGCACAAGTACTACCTCGTTTTTCTCAATGGCCAACGTAAATAAAATGGGCATATTACTTATGACATGGAATGTTAGGGGGTTGGGGGATAAGGTCAAGAGAGATGCAATGTTTAAATACTTCGGTAGATTGCAACCGCAGATAATTTGTCTCCAGGAAACACACATGCGACCTGAATCTGTCCACCTGTTGCGTTCACGAAAATACCAGACGCAATATCATTCCATGTACTCCTCTTACTCCAGGGGAGTCAGTATTCTGGTGTCTGTTAATGTCCCCTTTGAATGCATTCAGCAACAGGTGGACAGAGAGGGCAGATACGTCTTTTTGCTGTGTAAGCTTAACAGGTAATGCAGCGTACACACGATCATTATTCACGGCGGTAAAAAAAACACCGTGAATAATGTCATTAAAAACGAGGGAACGGCTTGTTCCCCACACACGGTCGTTTTTCACGTTGTTTTTTCTCTTGTTGAGAAAAACGACCGTCTGTGGGCTCCGCGGCAGTGTTTCCCTATGGGAAACACTGCCACGGAAAACATGTCGAAAAAAACGACGAGAAAAATTAGAACATGTTCTATTTTTTCTCGTCGTTTTTAATGCCGTTTTTCTTGTCGAAAAAAACGACAGCCCACAGACTATCGTTTTTCTCATCGAATGGGAAAAATGACGTTTTTCTCGTCGAGAAAAACGGCCGTGTGTACGCGGCTTTACTATGTATTGTTGTTGCGATTTATATTCCTCCGCCATTTTCGGAGGCACCTCTTAGAAAGTTGTCGCAACTTATGGCATTATTCCCAGAGGTCCCGGTGCTAGCGTTGGGGGATTATAATAATACCCTAGATCCAGGACTGGATAGAATGCAACTGGTTTCTAGAGGGGCAAGGTCCACAGTCGGTAGGACAGCCTTTGCCTCCTTGCTCTCTGAATTGGGACTACACGATGTCTGGCGGGAGAGACATGATGGGGAGAGATGCTATTCGCGCCATTCCGCTTCACATGGTGGACTCTCCCGGATCGACATGGGTCTAGGAAACAAGGTTTTAATGCAGAGGGTAAGGGACTCCGCTTATGAGCCAAGATTATTGTCAGATCACTCTCCATTTTGGGTACAGCTAGATATTACTGCTACATCGGACCGCCCATTGTGGAAAGTGAACCCTTTTTGGCTGACCCTGTTCCCGTCCCCAGATGAGACCGTGGGGGCATTGCAGGAATTCTTATATTTTAACAGGGGATCGGCTAGTGCAGAGGTTGTATGGGACTCACTGAAAGCTTTCTTGAGGGGACGTCTCATTAGAGAAATTACAGGTATTAAAAAAGGCTCTAGGAAATGGGAGAACAAAGTACGAGATGAAATGAAAGCTAGAGAACAGGCACTGGTAGCAGACCCCTCCCAAGCTAATCATGACTCCTGGAATGAGGCGCAATCTTTATACAACTCTGTTTTGTTAACAGCAGCAGAGAAGAGGAGATATTTCCATCAGCAGAGTTATTTTGAGGAAGGGGAAAAAACGGGTCATCTTCTTGCCTTGGTGGCTAGGGAACAGCGGGACTCTTCTGGCATTCAGGCTATAAGAGTGGGGTCTGGGGAAACACACACTCTTGGCTCTGAAATCTTAGATGACTTCCATCAGTTTTATAGGGATTTATATTCCTCTAAAACTAATTATACGGAGTCAGAACTGGCCCGGTTTTTGCAAACTTGCCCGTTCCCCCAACTGTCAGAGGTAGATAGGGAGATGTTAAACCTCCCTATTACATTGACAGAATTGAAAGATTCCCTAGATGAAGCCCCGCACCATAAGTCCCCAGGCTCGGATGGATTACCGGCGGAGGTGTACTCCCAGCATAGAGAGATTCTTCTTCCACCCTTACTGGAGGCCATATCAGAGGCAGCGGAGACAGGTAGCCTGCCAGAAAGTATGCAAGAAGCTATAATAATAGTACTCCCCAAGCCAGGCAAAGACAAGCTCCAGCTAGACTCTTATCGCCCTATCTCTTTATTGAATACGGATGTCAAGCTTTTGGCTAGAGTTCTGGCTACGAGACTATCCAAGGTGATTGATAAGCTGATCCATAGAGATCAATCTGGATTTATACCAACACGTTCAACGGCAGATAATATACGACGGCTGTACTTAAATTTACAGGTGCCGGTGGATAACCCGGGGGGTAGGGCCATTCTGTCGCTGGATGCTGCTAAAGCATTCGATAGTGTGGAGTGGCCCTACCTCCTGGAAATCCTGACAAGATTTGGATTGGGGAAGAAATTCATAACATGGGTGAAGGTGCTTTACTCCAAACCGAGAGCCAGACTCCGTATCAATAACAATCTTTCTTCCTCATTTGAGGTACATAGAGGTACATGGCAGGGGTGTCCATTATCCCGACTGCTGTTTGCTTTGGCGGTCGAACCCCTGGCTATCTTGATTCGTACTGCGTCGGAGGTAGTCGGATTTCGTAGGGGTCAAAGGGAGGAAAAAATCTCCTTATATGCGGATGATGCACTTATTTATCTGGGGGATACGGCCGCATCGTTGCAAACAGTGATGGGTATAATAGGAGATTTCGGAGGTTTTTCAGGTTTCACTATAAACTGGTCTAAATCAACAATAATGCCCATAGATCCGTTGACAGAACCACTACCAGCTGGTGCGGAGCAGATCGCCATAACCAAGAACTTTAAATATTTGGGGGTAGTGGTATCCCCGGATCCAGCGGAATATCTTCAGCTGAATCTGGGCCCACTACTGGAAAGACAGAGAGGGAAATGCAATAGCTGGTGCAAGCTCCCTCTGTCAGTGGTGGGACGGGCAAATTTAATAAAAATGGTATGGGCCCCACAGTTATTATATGTTTTTCACAACTTCCCTATGTGGATCCCAAATAAATGGTTCAAACGAATAGATACCCTGATGCGGGATTTGATATGGAAAAAAAAGATAGCCAGGATAAGCTTAACCACCCTGCAATATAGTAAGGACAGGGGGGGATTGGCAGTACCCCACCCCAAAATATATTTTTTGGCCTCACAGCTCCAGCAGTTGGCGGGATGGGGCAGGGAAGAAAAAGAGGATCCTACAAGTATCCTGGTGACTACGGTGGCTCCTACACTAAAGGCAGCATCTCATTTGGAGATGGACTTGCCTAGTATACCACACTCTGCACCTACGGGTATTCTCCTTAAAAAGGTCTGGGGGGAGATCCGGAAGGCTTTGAGGTTAAGGGGCCCACTGCCCTTTACCCCGATATGGCAAAACCCTAGATACCCAGAGTTACAGGACCTAGAGGGATTTATCTCCTGGAAAGAGAGAGGGATTTGTTTTTTTCCGCAACTGTACGAGGGAGAAGTGTTAAAAACATACGAACAGATGTGCCAGGAATTCCAGTTAGCCCCAAGGGGCTTTTATCAATATCTTCAGCTTCGGCATGCTCCGCAGGCACAGCAAATGACACAATCCTTAGTAATATCATCGTCACGTCTGCTGATGGAGGTCCTCCAGGCGGATACACGGAGAGGACTAATATCAAAAACATATGCGGAATTACTATCCTCAATACAGGACTATGCCTCCCTTAGATGTCGTAGTAAATGGGCAGAAGGCATCGGAGATATAGATGGGGACCAGTGGGATATGGCGTTGGACTCTATTCCCGGCGGTATCTGTATCAGCGTCCCACAAATTATCACAGTTATTTATTCTGCATAGGGCCTATAGAACACCAGTACAGCTTTACAAGTGGGGAGGAAGGGACTCCCCCTTGTGCCCAAAGTGCAAAGTACAGCAAGGGGACTTTATACATCTAATTTGGAGGTGCCCAAAACTCCACAGATACTGGGAGGAGGTTTCCCAGAACATCACAAGAGTGGCCTAGGTACCTATACCCTTGGACCCTTTGGTGTACCTGCTTGGGGCGATTGAAGCTGAAAAGTTCCCACAAGGAAGGTACTATATGATAATAAGACTGATGTACCTGGCTAGAAAGCTAATAGCGCGATACTGGATGGCAGAGACGGTTCCCACAGGGAAGCAGTGGATTGCGTATGTCAATTCCTTGCTTTTCAGAGAACGGCTCGCCTACAGACGTAGAAAGGCAGTGGATAAATTCAATCTTATATGGCAACCATGGCTGGAGGATCCTAGCCTTGTGTCATTACAACTGGTAAAGGATAGGCTCCTGATGTAGAAACCTATGGGGCGGTTGGGGGGGGGGGGAATTATAAGTTAAATGCACTAATGACAATGCATTAGATTTGGGAGAGCTTGCGAACAGGAGAAAAGACCCAGGTTGTTAAGATTCAAAGGGTTGGGCGGGGGTTGGGGGGGAGTAAAAGGGAAACATTTAAATGTCACTGTTGTACTGTAAATTGATTAGGTTTTTTTTTTGTATGGACAGGAATTTTAATATACTTTTGTTTATATATCAATGTATAAGACTAAAGTCACAAATCACATGTATTGATTGAGCAAATGAAAAATAAAAGGATTTAAAAAAAAAAAAGATCCAGGGAATGATGGGGAAAAAAAAAAAAAGAACAAACCCATGAGTCCGAGGAAAGAAGCCTCCCCGAAGAAGTTCCCAGCCAAGTTAGTGGGGCCCTCCCCAGTAGTCCCCATTCAAGTAGAGGGAGTCTACACGAAGGCCATTCTGGACAATGGGGCTCAAGTAACCCTCCTGTATAGGGATTTTTATCAAAAACACCTGAGACATTTGCCCTTACAAAAGTTGAAAGACTTGGAAATATGGGGAATTGGCACCCAGAGCTTTCCTTATGATGGTTACCTTCCGATCAGATCGGCTTTCAACCCCTCGGTGGCAGGAGAGGCAGAGGTCTTTGACACATTGGCAGTGGTCTGCCCCCGCCCACCAGGGGCCAACAATAGTTCACTGATAATAGGAACCAACACTGACCTGGTCAGGAGGCTACTGGCCCCTCTAGTGCAAGAGCAGGACGTCTCGACAGCCAGAATCCACCCATGTTGCAGTTGGCTTATCAGCGATTGATGTTGGAGAAGAAGGCCCCGGAAGAGGGGGTGGGGAAAGTTTGGAGACTGGAGAGGAGAGAGAGAGTGCTGCAGCCTGGTGAAGTGGTCTGCTTGAGAGCCACTGTGAAGCTCACCTGGGAACAACCTGGCCCCTTTGTAGTCCTGGAACCAGACCCCCTGAATGCATACTAAAGCCTGGAAGTTATCCCAGAAGTAGTCCCGCTGAGAGTACTGAAGAAAGCAAATGGCAGGGTGCCAGTGAGCGTCAGGAACACCACTGACTCACCCGTGAAGATTCCAGCCCGGATGCTGTTGGGCCCAGTGAACCCCGCTACCCCAGTTGCCTTGTCCGACCTGGAGAAGGAGGAAGAAGAGGAACCCACCTTGGAGACCTCGGCCCTACACCCGGCGTGGAAGGAGAGGGCCAGGGCCCAGTTGGCGAAGTGGCGGAATATCTTCTCCAAGGATGAGTTCGATGTGGGATGTGCGAGAAGTGCCACTAACAAGATTCGCCTACAGGAAGACAAACCCTTTCGAGAGAGAGTCCGGCGAGTTCCCCTGGCTGATCTGGAAGATCTGCGTGAGCAACTTGCAGAGCTCAAGAGGACGGGTGTTATCCGGGAATCCAGGAGCCCATATGCCTCTCCAATTGTAGTAGTCAGGAAAAAGAATGGGTCATTGAGACTCTGTATAGACTACAGGACTCTCAACAGGAGGACAATACCTGATCAATATACCACCCCAAGAATAGAGGATGCCCTACAGAGTCTATCTGGAGCCAAATGGTTCAGTGTAATGGACCTGAAGAGTGGGTACTATCAAATCCCAATGCACCCAGAAGATAGAGAGAAGACTGCCTTCATCACCCCAGTGGGGTTCTATGAGTTCAACCGAATGCCTCAAGGTCTGTCGGGAGCTCCTGCCACTTTCCAGCGGTTGATGGAGAAGACGGTGGGAGACATGAACCTCATTGAAGTCTTAGTATACCTGGATGACATCATCGTCTTTGGGAAGACTCTGGAGGAGCATGAGGAGAGGTTAGAGAAGGTCTTGAAGAGACTCAGTGATGAGGGGCTCAAGCTTTCCAGGGAGAAGTGTCAGTTCTATCAGTTTTCAGTCCATTACCTGGGACACATAAATTGGAGGCAGTTACCTCCCTCCTGGCCCCGGCCCACCACAGTGACTGAGCTTAGGTAATTTTTGGGGTTCTGCTCCTACTATCGCAGATTTGTGGAGGGGTTTGCAAAAATTGCCAAGCCTCTGAATGAGCTGTTGAAGACAGATGAAGAAGAGGATGACTCAGGTCCCAGGAAACCAGGAGAGTCAGTGGAAGACCAGTGGACTGGGAAGTGTGAAGAGGCTTTCATTAAGCTGAAAGAGAGTTTGACCACTGCCCCTGTTTTGGCCTATGCGGACACCCAAAAGCCCCAAATATTACACGTGGATGCCAGTCATGACGGTTTGGGAGGCGTACTGTATCAAGAGTATGAAGAGCAGCTAAGACCCGTTGCCTATGTGAGTAGGAGTTTAACCCCAGCTCAAAAGAATTACCCCACCCACAAGTTGGAGTTTCTGGCCCTAAAGTGGGCAGTGGTAGACAAACTGAAGGACTACTTATATGGAGCTGACTTTGTGGTTAAGATAGACCATAACCCACTCACTTACATTTTAACCACCGTAAAACTAGATGCCACCGGACACCGTTGGTTGGCAGCCCTCTCATTGTTCAATTTCAGGCTGAAGTACAGGTCTGGGACTGGAAACCGAGATGCTGATAACTTGTCCCGAAGATCTCATGCTCCCACTTGCATGGCAGAAGACTGGACCCAGGTAACCCCAGAGGGGGTACGGGCTTTGTGTCAGGGGCAGAGCTCCAGACTAGTGGAGGATGCAGGGCAGAAGAAATTGGAGTCTCAGCTGTTGGAGTGCCTCAATACTATTGTGATGTCACTCAGGTTGGTGAAGAGGACTTGCCCAAATTATCCAGCTGGAAGACCCATTGGGGAAATTGGCTTTGGAAGCCCTGAAAGATCAGGATCCGGACAGACTCTTACATGATCCCTCAAAGGAGGCCCGCTTACTGCGCAAGGAATGGGACAGGTTGCAGGTGCATCAAGGGGTTTCCACTTCCACTGTGGCCAAGATACTTGTAGAGAAGTACTTTGTACACTACGGATTACCTCAATGCCTTCGTTCGGATCAAGGGAGGGACTTTGAAAGGTGACTAATCTGGAAACTACTGGATTCCCTAGGGATAAAGAAGACCCACACAACCCCCTATCACCCACAAGGAGATGCCCAACCGGAAGGTTTAACAGAACTTTGATGAATATGCTGGGAACCCTGAGCAGTGAGGAAAAGCAGCATTGGAGCAAGCATATAGCTGCCATAGTGCATGCCTATAATAGCACAACTAGTGATGTCACCGGGTACTCCCCTTACAGATTAATGTTTGGCAGAGAAGCAAGACTACCTGTAGATCTGGCCTTTGGTACCTCAATAGACCACACATCGGCTGCTTCCCACAAGGGATATGTGGACCGGCTATGACACACAAGCCATGTCTGACCAGAGAGGGGCCCGGAATTTTGACCTCAGAGTTCGGATCCATGACTTGCAACCAGGAGACAGAGTGTTGTTGCGTAATCTTGGTGTTCCAGGGAAGCATAAGCTTGCTGACAGATGGAAATCACAGCCATATGTGATCTGTAAAAAATTGCCTGGCCTGCCAGTGTACCAGCTGAAGCCTGAAGGCCAAGTGGAACCTCTGAAAACCTGGCACAGGAACCACTTATTGCCTCGCTCCGAAGCAGTCCGGATACCTTCTACTCCGGATTCTTCTGAATCACCTTCAACCTCCAATACTCCCAGGCCCAACACCAGATCTCAGACCACTCAGTCAGGAGAGATGAATGCCTCAAACCAGAGTGAAGATGAGGAATTGGAACTGAGCTGGCTGTGGCCCACTCCGACAACTGAACCCATGGTCATGGATCCTGCACCCTGTGAAGTTACCATTGAAGGCACCTTGAATGCTGAAGCTACTGAGTTCATTCCATCATGTACTCTAACTGAGGAGTGGGAAGATGCCCTGGAGTCAATCACAGCCGAAGATCCAAGAGATTCTTTGTACCTCTCTGCACCAGAATTTGATGCCCCTGAAGCAGCAGGACCCATTACACCTGACCAAGTGGAAGGAAGAATGGAAGAGCCCAGTGTACCCGATGCCTCAATTCCCAGGGAATAAAGAGTGAAGAGAGCTATTCGCCCTCCCCGAAAACTAACCTACACTCAGATGGGAGAATGTTCTGAGGATACAGTTGTAACTGCAAAAAGGACAATAGAGAAACCTGGCCCCTCCACTGTGCATTTAGTGGAGGGCAACCCCAGCTCACTCTCTGGCACAGTTAGGCAGGTCGCTTCCACCAATGTGACCTGTAGACAAGACAATCTCCCTGTCAGACTTATACGTACCAGACTGGTGAGCCCAATGGAGCAGAGGAAGGTCTCCCTTACGTATCCGACTCACGGCCCCTGATAGTATGAACAGGAGGCACGGGAGTGCGGAGTGGTATGAGAGCCTGGCGGGTAGTTGCAGGGGATGCGGTTCTGGATCCAGGTGCAGAGGAGTAGGTGTCCGGCCGGACAGGCAACAGAAAACAGGAGCACAGGCAGAGGATGCTGAGCAGGAGCAGAGCGTGATGGTCGGGTCACAGGCAGGATCGGCAACAGGCAGGCAGCGAAGTACAGAGGAACAGGCAGGTTCAAGGTCAAGACTAGCCGAGGTCAGGTGCGGGCAGGAGACAAGGGTAATCCGATGGGCAGGCCGGGTAATCAGGAGACAAGTGTTCAGACAGGTATCAGGAGCAAAAGGTCACAGGTAACAGCAGATCAGACAGCACCGGTCTGAAGTATTCCAGGGGTTTAAATGGACTGTTTGGCGCACATCTGCGCACGCAATGGCGCGCATCGGCGCACGCGCGCGCGCACATGCACCAGCGCGCGCGCACATGCACCAGCGCGCACAGGAGTATGCACAACACGTCCAGCAAGGTGAGTTCTCTGACACTCCCTTACCAAGTTTGGTGGGAGGTTCCCTTGCCCAGTTCCTTGGTAACTATACACTGTGTTACTTGTAGGTAGTACTTTTTCTTTATCTTTGCGGACCAAAGATTTTAAGTGGGGGGAGTGTGTAGCGGGTGTTTGCTTTAAGGCCCAGAGACTACCATACCCAGGATGCATTTCCCTGCGCAAGGACTGCTAGAGCGGGGTATTTAACCAGGGGGCAGGCTGGAGCACGGTCTCTTTGGACGTCGCCCGCCCAGCAAGTGGAACTCTCTGCTGAGTCTGCTGTTCCAGACAGGGCCTGAAGCCTAGGCCCTGTATTACCAAAGAGCCTTCCGTTTCCACCGTGTAGCCTGAGGGACATCTCATCCTGCAATCCATCTGCTGCTGCCAGGAGGCCCCGAAGACCCGGGTGTCGTGGAATCTGTGTACCGAGACAGAGCAACGGAGGATACGGACGTGGACTGGTCCGGTTGGGTGAGAAAGCACCTGCTCAGACAATAATACAGAATCTCTAGACCCAGTAACTGTTGTTCGGAACTAACGTTAGTGTTTGCAGTTGCACGCCGGAGGGGCAGTGCATTGGATAGTGCTAGTAGACTGATTCTGTGCTCATCAACTTATCAAAACCCCTTTTATTCTTGTGGATTACAAATTGTTCCAGAAGTGCACCACCGTTTGCTAGCGAAGATCTTTCTCTGCAGAACTTTCACATAGTACAGTCAGGCCTGACTTAGCAGTGTAGACATTTGCTGGGCGCCATTTTGCCCACGAGGGAGAAGAGCTGCAGGGGGTCCGTTATTTTCTTGTCACAGGATTGCATATCTGACTGTTTGCTAAAATACTCTTTCATTGCAGGGCTCTGCATATGTTTATGTATACTGTTTTACCTGTTTAACCATTATTCTCAGTAAGTATACCAGTCACTTGTGTCATTTACTGTGCAGAAGAAAAGGTTAATGATAGCTATACCATACTGCTGTGTGTTTTTACTGTGGGATTGTGCTGCCAAAAGTCACAGGTTACACAATCCTATCATCCCCTACTAACTGTGCCAAGGGAGGTTAGAGCAAATTGCTTGGGGTTGACAGTGAGTGTTACAGGGCCCGAAACAAATCATACCAGCGGCCCTCTTAGCTGGGGGTATCGCTACATATATATATATATATATACTAGACTGTATATACAGTATATATATTAATACACCACCTGACGTGTATTAGAAACTGTGCACACTGTATTAGATATCGTGTACACTGCCTGCACTGTATTAGAAATCATACAATGGCTGCACTGTGTTGTGTACACCACCAGAAGTGTAGTAGAAACTGTACACACTGTGTTAGATACTGTGTACACTGCCTGAGGTGTATTAGAAACCGTACACCACCGAATGCACTGTAGATATAGGCTACACAGAATGCAGAGTGTGTATATATATATATATATATATATATATATATACATACATAATCTCAAATACACTGCCACTAACTGAATAACCTGGCTGCGTAATCTAACTCAAGCTATATCTCTATCCACGCCGACAACACTACACACTGCTGCTATGGAAGCAGCCTTATATAGTGTGGGTGTGGATTTAATCCCCCCGTGCCGTGATTGGCCAAAGGCACACTGCCTTTGGCCAATTATGACTCTCTCAGCAGATCACGCTGCAGGTCAGGTGCATGCTTTGGCCAATTATCATACAGCAATGCACTGCGATCTCACAGTGCATTATGGAGCATTCCGCGGCACTCAAATTTCCCACAAACGCAAAATATGTTCGGTTCCCTCTCACCCCTCCACACCCCACTATCACCCTCCTCTCTCATCCCTCCACCCCCTCACCCTCCTTTCACACCCCTCTCATCTCACCACCCCCTTCTCTCTCACCCCCCTTCTCTCTCACCCCCCATCCCCCTCTCTCTCACCCCCTCATCCTACCCTCTCTCTCTCTCTCACCCTCATCCTCCCCTCTCTCTCACCCCCTCATCCTCCCCTCTCTCTCACCCCTCTATACTTCCCTCTCTCACCCCTCCATACTCCCCTCTCTCTCACCCCTCCACCCCCTTTCTCTCACCCCTCTATCCCTCCACCCTATCACCCCTCCATCCTCCCACCCTCTCACCCCTCCATCTTCCTATTCTTTCACCCCTCCATCCTCCCACCCTCTCACCCCTCCATCTTCCTATTCTTTCACCCCTCCATCCTCCCACCTTTCTCATCCTCCCTTCTCTCTCTCATTTTCCCTCCTCCCCTCTCTCTCTCACCCCACCCCCCTCTCATTCCTCCATCCCCCCTAGAGATATTTAAATGCCCCTCTATAGAGCTGAGCTGAAATATGTAGGTGGGGCTTTGTGCAGCTTTGGCTTGAGTATGGACGCAGGGGGGCCCCATGATCTAATTTTGCCCAAAGGCCCCTATGAGTTGTCAGTCAACCCTGACTTTGTGTCTCCAGTCTCCATCTTGTGAGTTCTGCCTCCTTTTTCGGCCTGGTGGCATTCTTCAGTGCTGGCTGGCTCAGATACACGGCTGCCTGCAGCACAGTGCCCCACTTCTCCTCCTCCCGCTCGAAGCCCGACTGCCTGGGGGCCCCGGCCCGGACCAGCGGACCACCATCGGCACTCACCAGTCCAGATTTGAAGGTGAGGAGAGGAAATTGAATCTGATTAGAGTTCGAGAAGGTGATACAAGTTGGGGCACTGGGGGACAGACAGCAATACATGAAGCTGACAAGTGGGGGTTGGGGGGACAGCCTCTGGCCATAGCATGTCCGCAGCCTCTGGCAAGAACATGTCCACAGCCTATCATGTTCGCAGCTTCTGTCCACCTCCTGTATCATGTCCGCAGCCTCTGGCCATAACATGTCCACAGCCTCTAAACATCTCTTGTATCATGTCCGCAATCTCTGACCATATCTTGTCTTTTATCATGTCTGCAGTCTCTGAGGGGGAGTCTGGAGAGGAGTCAAGAGTGGAAGCGTCGTTGGGATAGGGGTCACGGGTGGAGTCAGACATGTGTGGACTGTGGAGAGGAGGCTATAGTATAAAGCAAGGGATTGGCAGAGAGGGGTAGCAGATGCTGAGCTGTTTGTAAGGTGGATGAGCCTGGCAGCAGCGTTCATGATAGACTGAAGGGGGAACAACCTATTTAGAGGTAAGCCAATGAGGAGGGAGTTGCAGTAGTCGAGGCAAGAGATGACTAGGGAGTGGATTAGAAATATTGTGGTTAGGAAGGGGCGTATCTTGGAGATGTTGCAGAGGTTGAGGTGGCAAGCTTTGGACAGCGATTGAATGTGAAAGGATAGTTCAGAGTCCAGGATTACACCTAGGACCTTGGTGTGGGGGACGGGTTCATAGTTGAGCTGTTGATTTTGACAGGGGAAATCAGGGGAAGAGGCACATGGGGGGGGAGAAAATATCATGAGCTCGGTTTTCAATAGGTTGAGATTGAGGAAGTAATATGACATCAAGGCTGATATTGTAATGGATGTGTCTAAGGTGTTGTAACAAAATGCCTATTTTCAAAGTGTAATATATATGTTATCACTGTTTGCTAAAATTGCTTAGCTTATTGAGCCTTAACTTTAGATCATAAGATGGATGCTGGCTGCTCTCCTACCCCTTCCTTATTGCGAAACTGAACTGCGAAGAGTTAACAAGATATTGTGCCGCCTTCAATATGACTGTCACAAAGACATCAAAGGACCATTACCATATATAGTTATACAGCTTGCTACCCAACTCTTACCCCCCTATATGGACAAAAGTCTCCCCTAAAAGCTTATGGGTGTCACTCACCTAATCAACATAATTGTCATAATATTATGTTTTGCATATGTCTCGCCCTATCTGAATAAGCGTACTATATAAGTTGTAAAAAGAGGAACAATAAACACAAGAAAGAATGTTCACTCTGTGCTCGTGTGTGTCAGTGTGACATTTCTTTATGTGTGCACACTTTACATTTAATTTGGACAGGGACAGATATAATAGTTCGGATGGTTCTGATCCGATCCAAAACAATATGTCTGTTAGTAAGTTGGTGATGTGTGAGGAGACAGATGGAATGAGCTAGGGGGTGGAGAGATAGATTTGGATGTCATCAGCATAGGCAGCAGAGAGGTCCAGCAGAAGTAGTACAGAATAGTGTCTGCTGGTTTTAGCTGTTATTAGGTCATTTGTGAGTTTAAGGAGAGCAGTTTCCGTGGAGTGTTGAGGGCAAAATCCAGACTGAAGGGGATAGAGAGTCAGATGGTCGCTCAGTCGGTTGTAGATTAGGGATGAGCCGAACACCCCCGGGTTTTGTTCGCACCAGAACGTTAGAACCCTATTAAATACAATGGATGCGAACGTTCGAAATCTAAAGTGCTAATTATAACGACTAATATGCATGTTATTGTCCTAAAAAGGGTTTGGGAACCCGGGTTCTGCCCCAGGGGACATGTATCAATGCAAAAAGAAGTTTTAAAAACGGCCGTTTTTCGGGAGCAGTCATTTTAATGATGCATAAAGTGAAAAAAAAAATAGTCAAATATTCCTTTAAATATCGTACCTGGGGGGTGTCTAAAGTATGCCTGTGAAGTGGCACGTGTTTCCCGTGTTTAGAACTGTCCCTGCACAAAATGAAATTTCTAAAGGAAAAAAAGCCATTTAAAACTGCTTGTGGCTTTAATGTAATGTCTGGTCCCGGTAATATGGATGAAAATCTTTGAGAAAAATGGCATAGCTACCCCATCACCCCACCCCCCTACCCCAGCCCATTACCAGCCCCTTTGGGTCTTGTATGGATATTAAGGGGAACCCCGCACACAAAATAAAAAAGGCCCTATATACTCTGAACAGCAGTATACAGGCGGTGCAAACAAGACAGGGACTGTAGGTTTGTTCTTAAGTAGAATCTGTTTGTAATTTTGAACAGGTACATTGTTTAAGTGTAGCTCCAGCCCAAAAATATATTTTTAAGCTTTTTGGAAAACATAGGGAAAGGTTATCACCCCTGTAACATTTGTTTTGCTGTCTGTGCCCCTGTTCAGAACATTTCATCTCACTTTCCGTCCCAATGACAACTGTTTTTGAAAAGTGGGTTTTTTGTTGAAACAAGGATTGGTGATAAAGCATCAGTAGAGAGGAGACACCTTTTTCCCATATTAACTCTTACAGGAGAGAATTTCCCTTCCTAGGGGTAGATTTCCTCTCACTTCCTGTTGTCTCCTTCCGTTTGCAAGTAGGAGTCGTTTGTAAGTTGGATGTTTGAAAGTAGGGGCCTGCCATATATACTCTGCTGAAATCTGCCCCTTACATGTTGGTGTTGCTACAACACTGTAAGCCCTCACAGTTACTCTTGGTGGGCGCTGGAACGCCCTGTTGTGAACTATTATATCAGGAATTATATTTACATGCCATTGTTGAACAGTGGTAGGAAAAATTGGGCCTTTGGTGGTGGTGCTGGTTCCACAACACTGTAAGCCCTCACAGTTACTCTTGGTGGGCGCATGAATGGGTCCTGCTGTGAATTATTAGATCAAGAATTGTAATTGCATGCCCCTGTTGAACAGGGGCTGAAAAATTGGGCCTTTGGTGGTGGTGGTGGTGTTGCCACAACATTTTAAGCCCTAACAGTTACTCTTGGTGAGCGCAGGAATGGGCCCTGCTGTGAATTATTAGATCAATAATTGTAATTACATGCCCCTGCAGATTAAATAATAATAATACTGCGCCAACTCTAAATACTAAATGAAGCGGCCAAACATAAAATCAGACAGGATATATAGAACGTATAAAAAATATATAATGTGGCGCTGTGAGAGAAGTAGTAAAAAACCCTACTTCATGTATAGCACAATGGTGCACATAAAAATATGGTGTCAAACAAAACGTTTGTACACAATAGGTGTACACAAATGAATGTGATAAAAATGTAAGTGAATACTAACAGTGAAATAATTGGTATGGGGTATAGGTGCACAACAAAAAACCAGCAATTAAACTGGAATATTGATCATACCCATAATAAACAAAAATAAAAATGAAAATATAATGTAGGTGGAGACAAACTCATATAAGGCGTCACAGATGAAAAGAAGTTCATAGGTCAAAATCCAACAAGGAGCTGCATCGTTTGAAAATAGGTTTGAAGGGTGCACTCTGACAGGGCGGTCCCTGCACAGTGTGCGGGAACCGCCCAGTCATCCGCCGGCTCAGCGGGGATCAACGGAGCGATCCCCTCTGAGCAAGCGGAGCTTCACGGGGCGGATCATTACTGATCCGTCCTGTGTGAAAGAGCCCTTAGTGTAACACAAAAGAAAAAAAACTACGAGCAATAAAGGCTAGCTTCAGGTGTATATTTTGCAGGAATCACACTACGCCTGCTTTAAGTGCTGCAGATGCCTGCCTGTGTTACACAACAGGAAATCACAGCACTAAGGGCTAGCTTCGGTTGTATACTGTGCAGGAGGCTTAGCAAAAATATCACTGACACTGTCTCTAACTATCCTTCTCTCTCCCTGCACACAAGGTTTAGCAGAATATCACTGACACTGTCCCTACCTATCCTCCTCTCTCCCTACACACAAAATCACTGACACTGTCCCTACCTATCCTTCTCTCTCCCTATACACAATATCACTGACACTGTCCATACCTATCTTTCTCTCTCCCTACACACAATTTCTCTAACACTGTCCCTGCCTATGTCTTTCCCTGCACGCCAACACACTACACAAGGCCGCCGCGCTGGCGGCCTTTTATAGTGTGAGGTGTGTACTAAACCCCCCTGAGCTATAATTGGCCACAGGCATCCTGCCTGTGGCCAATTATGGCTCTCCTCGCTGCCGGCACTGTGATTGGCCAAGCATGCGGGGTCACAGTGCATGCTTGGCCAATCACAGCGCCGGGATTTTGGGCCGTTCGCGTCACTCGAATTTGGCGCGAACGACGCAAAACGTTCGATCTTCGTCGAACGATCTAACACACGATGTTCGACTCGAACGTATGTTCGACTCGAACGCGGAGCTCATCCCTATTGTAGATCAGTCTTTAAAGGTGTTTGGAGGAGAAGGGGAGTAAGGAACATTGGGTGTAGATTGTAACATTGGTGGGATCCAGTGTGGGCTTTTTAAGGATAGGAGCGACTAGCTCATGTTTTAGATCAGGGATCCTCAAACTACGGCCCTCCAACTGTTGCGGAACTACAAATCCCATGAGGCATTGTAAAACTCTGACATTCACAGACATGACTAGGCATGATGGCAATTGTAGTTCCCGAACACCTGGAGGGCCGTAGTTTGAAGACCCCTGCTTTAGATAGTTGGGGAAGATGCCAGAAAAGAAGAAGAGGTTGAAAATGTGAGTTAAAAGAGCCCTCTTGCTGAGCTTTTATTTGCACAGTGTATTAATAAGGACCCATATGTAACTATGTAATTGATTTAAATAGTTTTGAGTTTTAGATATATATATCTTTTATATATATATATATATATATATATATATATATATATATATTTTTTTTTTAAATTCTTTATTTTAAGCAATTTTTCAAACAAACACACACACATAAGGAAAACTATTTCATAAGTATCGAACGATATTACTTTGACAAAAATCACATCTTAAACAGGCACACATGGCCATTATATCATATTCCTTATTTCAAAATATCAATAATAGCAAGCTTCTAATTCAGTATCATCGTGACTGTACTTATTTAAGATGAAACAAAAAAAAAAAAAGAGCGAGAGAGAGAGAGAGAGAGAGAGAGAGGAAAAAAAAAAAACACGAGGGAAAACAAAAAGGAAAGGAAAAAAGAAAAAGATAGGGGTAAAGCCTGGAACCCTACTCCCCTCCATTAGTGCAGAGCCATATTCCCTAGAGCAAATATAGAGGTACCAGTGTCTCTTCAAGGAGAACCCCTGAGACGAGAGTATGGAACAGTAAGGTAACGGCAGGCCCAAAATTAAACCAGCAGCTCCTACGGGGGTATCGCTACATTGATAAAATGGTATAAATACATATATGTACACAAAAAGGGTGAATGATATAAATATATATATATAAATATTGAACCTGATTAATTGTAGATATTTCCTATTAAGATATTTCCTATTAACAGGCAAAGCTGCTGTAAAAACAAAGGAAGATACACATACACATTAATAATCACATAGTACTCAATAAATTTTGAATGTATAAAGGTATATATGGGCCAGTAAATAGGTAATGAGCCAGACTTGACAAAGCACCCCATGGAAACTTGATGTGTTTCGTGGCTATATGCCATTCATCAGGAGCTGGGTACAGAGATAAACTGGAAATACAAATGGGTATGTAGTATTAGTTAATATATTCTACCCCTAAGGGGAGAAAAGACCTCATGGGGAGAAAGGGGTCTATACTCACAGGTCAGCTAAAGCACTGTGCTTGGCTAGCATCGAGGAAGATGGAACCCCAAACTGATTGTCTGTTCCGGAGCTGAGGCAAGGAACCCCACCCCGGCCGAAAAAATATCCACATAGCATGATCGCCACAACACATTCCACATGTGTGTGGATGATTACGAATATAGTGTTCAGAAAAAAATGTACAAAATATGTGAAGAAATATGTAAAAAAAGTGAAAAAATGTGAAAAGTGAAAAAAATATGACCAATGATTGGGATGAAAAAGTGTTGTGTGTGTGTGTGTGTGTATGTAGCGCCCTTCACCTCTCCCCCTACCTGCCCTTTTGTATGTGTTTTCGGCTCCTCGCAGGGAGGGGAGAGGCACACAGCACCAAAAGCCCATACCCTCCTGAGTAAGAAGGTTGAGCCGTGTTACTTTTCGGGCCTGCCTGTGGCCGGAGTTGAATCCTCCCGAGGATGATTCTCACCTCTACCTTAGATAGATGCAAGTCCTTATGTTTCCCCAGGAATATAACTGTCCACACCAACTGAAAGTCCAACTTCTATATTTATTTCACACGGATAATAAATATGCCTCTTTAAAAGCAGACAGGTTGGGACAAGACACAGGACAGCTTAGGTGGGAGGAGGTTCAGGCACAAACTTGAATCATGTTCTTTAACTGTTTAGATTTCACAAACAGCTTTGGCGCACGATCTCTGCCACAGACCGTGAGGTTGGTCTCTGCCACAGACCTGGTGAATAGAAAGTCACTGCCACTGACTTGGAGAACAGGTCACTGCCACTGACCTGGTAAATAGGGCCTTGCCCTATGAAGTCACTGCCACTGACTTGGAGCGAGTAGGGTCACTGCCACTGACCTGGTGAACTTCCTTCTCAAAGTATTGGCCCATGTCAAGGAGAAAACCATCCCTCCGGAGAGTTACCAGAGACCCTCACTGTCACCACGACTCTGCGCTGGGTCTTCGGAAAGGGTTACCTCCCTGGCCTCCTCATCTCAGATACGGGTCCCCTCGCAAGGCGGCACCCTGGGAGCTCTCGATCCCTAGCGGACCCTAGCCGAAGGTTGCTGGGCCCTAGGCCTTCAAAATACTACCTCACCCCAGACTGAAGGTGTCTGGGATGGAACAGGAACCAGGCCTCCGGGCCTAGGGCACCCGGAGATAACCACCCACACACCCAGGCAGAAGGTGCCTGGGTGTGGACGAAGACGACGACGCCTATGGAAGATGGCCGCCCCTTTTTATACCCACTCCCGACAGGCACAGCAGGTTCCCCGCCCCGCCGTACTGCTGCCAAAAGGGGACAAGAAAAGGCGCAACCCTGTATTGCAGTTCAACCCAGACCCAGGGCGACAGCGCCACCTGTAGGTCCCAGGGAACTACACACCAATACCAACTCCCATGGTACACAAATGGTCCATTTAACTCTAACAATAGTGTGTCTGAGCCCAACTACCACTGAGACACTCCCCTAAATTGTACACCCCGCTACATGTATATACAGTATATATATATATATATATATATATATATATATATATATATATAGTATAAATAGGTATGTTGCATGTGTCAAAAAAGGGGCTTGAAAAAGAATGATTGCATAGCTTACGTGTGTGTATCCAATGAATGTGTGCTACCTCCCTGGTGTAAAACACATGGTGAAATGGTAAGGCAATCAAGCTCACCTGCTTATGTAATCCAGGTGTGGGGCGGGTCCCCAGCCAACGCATAAATCTAATAAAAACATTGCGCACTGATGTCAAGAAGGAGGTCGTAAAGACTATTGGCAAAGTCTGAAAAAGATAAAGTAATCTCGGCATAATATTTATTTTAAGAATAGCGTTCCTGCCCATCCATGTATGCCATCTGTCCAAGTCAGAAGCAAGGGCACGGAGCAATGGCAGAAAGTTTACTGAAAATATTTTTGCCACAGAGGAAGTCAGTTTGACCCCTAGATATTCCAAAAATCACAAAACAATTCTCCTGCGCTTGAGTGCTAGGTCTAGGGATGTGTGGTGTAGTCAACCTTTTTTTGTATGAAATGTCAATGGCCTTGCAGCCCTCTTGCGAACAATGGGTGTCCTTGGAACTGTAACATATCAGAAAGAAAGGAGGGCGCACCGACCTTGTGCATTACCAAAAATACATTTTATTAAAGGGTAAAAACAGTAATGGTTATACTCACATACAAACGTGGTATTCAAGAATATCAAGGCAACATCAATAGTGAACGGTTTCTCTTAGGTCTATAGTTAGAACTGGAGATGTTGGAGGACCAGACGGTATTGCAGGGTGGCTAACGCGTTTCGAGGGAGGACCCTCTTCCTCAAAGCAAAGCGATGAATGACTGGCCTCTTATAACTGTCTGAATGTATACACACATAAACACCTATATACACACCCACAAGATGGCAGATCCTTCCACACCCATCCACATAGACATCACTTCCCCTGTGGACAAAAGGGGAGGAAGGTGTGAAGGTGTGTGCCACTGTCAGGCATCTCAGGCCCACCGTTCCCATATTGACAGTTCATGTGTAAAGGTATAGAATTGTAGCCTCACAATACATGTAAAGATCAAACCGTATAAATATAGCTTTACAATATGTTGTGTATCGAACAATCGCAACGGTAGATCTAACCTTTTTCTGTCGGAATATTGGTATCCTCTGATGTATCCCTCCAACACTGATCTGTGGTATATAACATGCTCTGTGTCACCCAGGCTCTGAAAAGATGGGCCTAGCAGCATTTCTGACACACTAACATGTGTGGAACGCATGCCACATCACTGTAAACTGGTGTTGTGCCGAGAAATGACCCCCGTCGAATAATGCCCCCCCTGTACTGCGCAGGCGCAGCGCTTGCGCTGTACGGAGCACTACAAAGCCGTCAAAAGTCTCCGAACATGAACAGCTGTACACGGCACCTGCGCAAAGAAGACAACATTCTGCCACACACTCGCGCACGCTCCCGATGTTCTTGCAACTCTGCAAGGGGCGGGTGTATTATTGATTTAACTCTGCAAGGAGTCTGTTCCATTTAAAGAAGAGGCCGTATTGTATCATGATGGGTAGAGCTGATACGATGGAGGTAGATCAATAATACATCCGCCCCTTTGAGAAATCCACCCCCATCATATCAGCTCTGCCCATCATGTTACAATACGGCCTCTTCTGTAGGCATCCACCCCTTGCAGAGTTCAAACAATAATACACCCGCCCCTTGCAGAGTTGCACGAGCACCGGGAGCGTGCTCAAGCATGTGGCAGAATGACGTCTTCTTTACGCAGGCGCCGTGTACAACTGTTCATGTTCGGAGACTTTCAGCAGGTCCATAGTGCACCGTACTGCGCAAGCGCTGCTCCTGCACAGTACGGGGGGCATTATTCGACAAGGGGGTCATTTCTCGCCATTTGCGTTCCACCCGCCACTTCGAGTTACTTACTGTTACTGCCACGTCACTTCCGGTCATCACTGCATCACGTCCGGTTCAGTGGCTTTGGGAGGATTTAAGTGTTTTATGCTGACGCTGGTGTGCGTGGGAGACACTGCTCCCTCATGCGACCCGGAGGTGCGGGAGGATCAATGGTCCACCCGCTACCGCCTATGCCTGCAGCGTCACTTCCGGTATCTAGTGACAGGGAGGTTGTTTATATGTCTGCCAGGGTCATATGGCCAATATGCCAATAGATCCAATGGTCATGCCCCCTTATTCTAGCCCTTGCTAGACAGGCAATAATTCCAATCCATGCCATTAAAACAAGCCCCACAAGATCTGTTAGAGCTTCACAGATGATAGGTGATGGTTTAACATCAAATAATATACAATAAAAGCAAAGTGATGGTGTCCATTGTGGTCTTTTTAACACACCCAATGGGCTCACATGGCTGTGTACAAAAAAATGTCACAGCCACATAAATGTCCAGGATGTGTGCGCAACCAGATGCATAAACGCACCCACCTGTGCACCAGGGGGGAAAACTATGTGGGATACAGAGTGACCATAGGTACATGCACATACACAAACATGCACATATATACACATATGTGTGTATACATGTGTCAACTATGTGTGGGAAAGAGAAGCTCCTCGCCCACAAGCGCATATGTGTTAAATGATGATCTGTCTTGGTAGTATAGCCAGACATCTTTGAATAATAACTTTAAGATCACAATTTGGACCTGTATAAAAAAAACTGTTAGAAGCATTTAAAATCATTTAAAATGTTCAAATAGTTTAATATGTTAGACAAGAAGTGTTTTCTGCAACCAATTAGGATGGGATTACTAAACCCCATTTTCCTGGGTAGTGCCCAAACTATCGCTTTCATTCATTGTATTCATGCAACCAAGAGCAGGTGCATTCTTTTTTGCATTAGAAGTGTTGAGAATCTATCAAGATACATGATCCATAGTACTTAGGCGCCTGGAAGTGCATGTCCCTCTGCGTAAATGCAGAGGTGCTCCAGGCCTAGCATATAGATGTAACCCACGTGACCCATATAGATGCATACTGAACAGAAGGGACAGGGGGAGGGGGAAGCCAAAGTTTGAACTGATGGGGGAGAAACTATTTTACAGGTCAGTGTAGTGAAAATGAGAAAGGTACTGGAGGCTAGACCACATTGTGCAATTCAATCCCTTTGTTGAGACCTTTGGGGGCGAGAGATCTCAAAGCAAAGATCCAGAAGGCCTCTGTCAGGAAAGACGTTTTTACAATCATCCCAGCAATCTGGGTTTCAGAATACCTGTGAGCGGAAGATCTGTTAGGCGCACGCGCATGCGCGATAGCGGCGCACGGGTGTGCGATAGCGGCTCATGGGCGCACCTAATGACGGCACTTGGCGCCAAGACAGCCTATTTAAAGAGAGCTGTCACTTTGCTTCCTTGCTGTCCGGTCTACAGCGTTTCCTGAGACCCCTGCTACCTGAACTACTGATTTGTGTTACTCTGATACCTGATCCGCCTCTCCTTGACTTCTCCTGTTTGCTGCCTGCCTTCGACCCCGGCTTGTCCTGACTTCGTTCCTGCCTGCTCCTTCTACCTGTTTGCTGCCCGCCTGATAAACTGACCCGGCCTGGACTTCCACTATTCTTGGATCCTGCTTTTCACCTATCAACCTGCTTGTGTCTGACCCAGCCTGCCCTCACCAAACCTGCCTCCTGATTCACAAGTGTTCTGCTGTGGACTACTGCACACCTTCCATCAGCTACCTCCTGCTGTGGACTGCTGCTTACCCTCCAGCTGCCACAACTATCATATGCTCCAGTTTCCTGCCAGGCACTTGTGTCCCTTTGCCCTCTTGAGCCCCTGTCTGCTCTACCAGGGGTTCTTGAGCCAGAGGTTTACGAGAGGCCACTCCCTGCACGTTGGGCTCCCTCACCAGGTACGTGACATTACCAGACAGCCATGTCCGAGCCCACGCAGGGGGCCTCTCCCATGGAGGAATTGTGCCGTCATCTAGATGGACTTACTACGGCAGTCAGGAACTTACAGGAAGGCTATACCCGTCTGGAGGAGCGTGTCCAGACCCTGTCCACCACGGCTCCTGCCGCATCAGGAACTTCACCTGCACCCTTGGTTGTCATTTTGCCACCTGAACCTCGGGTTCCTCCTCCCGAGAGGTTTTCTGGAGATCGCAGCAAATATAGAGCTTTTCGCAACGCCTGTGAGCTCTTCTTCGTTCTACAGCCCAGGACTTTTTCTCTTGAAACTACCACGATGGGCTTTGTCATCGCCCTACTATCAGGCGAACCACAGTCATGAGCCCATCGCCTCTTGGAACATAAGGACATCTGCCTCAATCTCCTGAGCACCTTCTTTGAAGCCATGGATCTCCTTTACGAGGATCCACAACAAACAGCCACCGCAGAAGCAGCATTATGGTCCCTGCAACAGGGTCGTAGGGCCATGGAGGACTATGTGTCCGAATTCAGGCATTGGAGTTCGGACACGAACTGGAACGATACTGCCCTGCACCACCAGTTCCGTATGGGCCTCTCCGAGCCCCTTAAAGATGAACTTGCTCGGGTTGGCATCCCGGCAACATTGGATGCCCTACTTCTTCAATCTACCTTAATTGATAGACGGCTAAGGGAACGAAGAGCTGAACGTACCGCTGGCCCTTCTTGTCCTATATGGATGCTACCCCGTGTGTTCAACCCTCCTTACTCCGCTCCTCTGGCTCCTACTCACCCCTCTACCGATACCTCGGAACCGATGCAACTTGGCCTGCTTCGTCCCTCGCTCACCCCCGAGGAGCGCCAACATCGACGACTCAACAATCTTTGCCTCTACTGCGGGGAACCAGGACACTATGTGAGGACCTGTCCTGCAAAGACCCGTAAGTGTTCTTCTATTTCTTCTACCTACTCATCTACTCCGTTTGACAACGCAACTCATCTGGCTGTCTCTGTCTCCCTACAGCTTCCAGGAAAGAGTATACAAACTACCGCCATAATTGACTCCGGAGCATGCAGCGGTTTTATGGACGCTTCCTTTGCCAGCAGATTCCAAGTCCCCCTGCAACCCAGAGCTAAGGGACTTTCTGTGCATCTGGCCGATGGATCGGCTATTAAATCTGGGCCAGTCACACAGGAAACCGTCCCTCTAAATGCAACCATATCCGGTAATCACCGGGAGTTACTTTGCCTGGACATCATTGAGTCCCCCCTGTTTCCCATCATACTGGGTATGCCCTGGATGAGGGCACACAATCCACAAATTGACTGGGTCACGAGCAAGATCAGCTTCCTTTCCCCTTACTGCCGTCAGCACTGTGTGCCAGAAGTCGCTGACGTCCCCTCTTCACTGCTTTGCTTGGACACTGACGCTGAAACCCGCCAGTTCATTCCCGAAGTATACCACCATTTCCTGAATGTGTTCAGCAAAAAGGGTGCAGAAACACTTCCCCCACACCGATCCTATGATTGTCCAATTGAGCTCCTCCCCGGGGCAGAGGTGCCATTTGGAAGGATCTTCCCCCTGACCGAACTGGAACTAGGGACCCTCAAGACCTATATCGACGACAACCTGGAGAAGGGGTTCATCCGCCCTTCTACCTCTCCAGCCGGGGCAGGGAATCTTTTTCGTCGAAAAAAAGGACCATTCTCTACGCCCCTGCGTAGACTACCGTGAGCTCAATAAAATTACAATTAAAAAACGGTACCCTCTTCCTTTGGTGCCTGAATTATTCCAGAGACTCAGAACTGCAGCTATATTCACCAAATTGGATCTTCGTGGGGCCTACAACCTGGTCCGGATTCGAAGTGGGGACGAATGGAAGACTGCCTTCCGTACGCGATTCGGGCATTTTGAATATCTTGTAATGCCCTTCGGTCTTTGCAACGCCCCTGCCACATTCCAACACTTTGTGAATGACATTTTCAGAGATTACTTAGACTTGTTTGTTATAATTTAACTGGATGATATCCTGATTTTCTCCTCTTCCTTGTCTATTCATCGAGAGCATGTCAAGAGAGTATTAACCCGACTCCGTCAGCATGGTCTCTATGCAAAACCTGAGAAATGCGAATTTGAACAACAAAGCATTCAGTTTCTGGGATTAATTATCTCCATAGAAGGTGTCAAGATGGACCCACAAAAAGTCTCCGCCATCTTGGATTGGCCAATCCCTACAGACAAAAAGGGGATCCAACGCTTTGTAGGATTTGCAAATTTTTATCGCAAGTTTATCCGAGGATTTTCTTCCATCATCTCACCAGCTTGACGAAACAAGGCATACGATTCCATTGGACCCCGGAAGCCCAGACGGCCTTCTCCACCCTAAATGATCAGTTTGTCTCTGCAGCAGTCCTGAAACACCCAGACCCAGCTCTGCCTTACATTTTGGAGGTAGATGCCTCTGAGATCGCAGTGGGGGCAGTACTCTCTCAGAGACAGGGTCCCAAGTCTCAGTTGCATCCAGTCGCTTTCTTTTCTCGGAAATTGTCCGAAGCTGAGAGGAACTATGATGTGGGGGACAGAGAGCTACTCGCAATTAAGGCCGAATTGGAAGAGTGGTGCTACTTGCTAGAGGGGGCAGCACATCCTATTTTGATCTATACGGACCACAAAAATCTGGAGTACCTGAAAGTAGCCAAGAGACTGAAACCACGTCAAGCCAGATGGGCACTTTTTTTTACCAGATTTTCATTCCACATAACCTACAGGCCCGGGTCAAAAAATACTAAGCCAGATGCGCTTTCCCGGATGTTTAGCGGAGCCGAAGCGCTCTCACCTCCAGACACTATCCTGACTCCCGTAAATTTCCTCTTGCTACAAGGAGACTTACTTTCCCAGATTAAGCAGGCTTCTACCAACTGAGTCCTACCCACCGGATGTTACCCTACAGCTGAAAGACGACCTGCTATGGTTCAAGGACAAGATCTTTGTACCTCGGCAATTACGGATTAACGTTCTCAAGTCTTGTCACGTTCTCAAGTCTGGCCACTTTGGGGTGCACAAGACATCCGAACTTCTCCAGCGCACGTTTTGGTGGCCTCAACTGTCAAAGGATTGTAAAAACTATGTGAAATCATGCACTACGTGCATCCAAAACAAAGGCAGCAAGACCAGAGTTGGGGTCTGTTGAGACCATTACCCATTCCGGAAAGACCTTGGAGAATGATTTCCATGGACTTTATTGTGGAACTACCACCGTCAGAAAATTGCACTACCATTTTTGTGGTAGTGGACAGACTTTCCAAAATGGCCCACTTTCTGCCCATGAGATGTACACCTTCTGCCCCCGAGACTGCAAAACTGTTCATCAAGGAAATAGTAAGGCTGCACGGCATTCCTGTAAACATTGTATCTGACCGGGGGGTGCAGTTTACATCCAGATTCTGGAGGGCACTCTGCGAATCTTTAAAAATTTACCTTTCTTTCTCTTCAGCGTATCATCCCCAGACCAATGGTCAGACGGAACGAACAAATCAGACCCTGGAGCAATATTTACGCTGTTTCTCTGGCTTCTCCCAAGATGACCAGGTACCATTACTACCCCTCGCCGAGTTCGCCTACAACAACTCCATCCACTCGGCTACCAAGCAGTCACCGTTTTTTGCGACCTATGTCTTCCACCCTCTGTTCCTTTCCAATAACATTCCGGAGTGTGCGGTTCCAGCCGCCCAAGAAACCCTGAACTTCCTCAGTACCAACAGTAAGTTACTTCAGGAAACAATGGCAAGGACTCAGGAGCGTAATAAGGAGGCGTTCGACAAAAAGAGGATGGGGGAACTTAACCTAATACCCGGAGATCAAGTCTGGCTGTCCACAGTGAATCTAAAATTGGCATGCCCTTCTAAGAAACTGGACCCTAAGTTTGTGGGACCCTTCCCTGTGACAAGGAAAATTAATGACGTGGCATATGAGCTGAAACTACCGGAATCTTTTCGGATACATCCAATATTCCATGTGTCTCTACTCAAGCCTGCAGTTCCAGATCCCTTTCCTAATCGAGGTACCGGTCCCCCTGAGCCCGTGCTCATCAATGGTGAGGAGGAGTTTGAAATCGAGTCCATCCTGGATTGCAGGAAAAGACGCAACCAAATCCAATACCTGGTTAAATGGAAGGGTTATGGCCCTGAGGAAAACTCCTGGGAACCGGAAACCAACATCCATGCCAAAAGATTGATCATGGCCTTCAAAAGATCTCACCCAGATAGGCTGGCCCAGTTGGGCATCCGGAGACTGCCCATTGGAGGGGGGCAATGTCAGGAAAGATGTTTTTACAATCATCCCAGCAATCTGGGTTTCAGAATACCTGTGCGCAGAAGATCTGTTCGGCGCACGCGCATGTGCGATAGCGGCGCGCGGGTGCGCGATAGCGGCGCATGGGCGCACCTAATGACGGCACTTGGCGCCAAGACAGCCTATTTAAAGAGAGCTGTCACTTTGCTTCCTTGCTGTCCGGTCTACAGCGTTTCCTGAGACCCCTGCTACCTGAACTACTGATTTGTGTTACTCTGATACCTGATCCGGCTCTCCTTGACTTCTCCTGTTTGCTGCCTGCCTTCGACCCCGGCTTGTCCTGACTTCGCTCCTGCCTGCTCCTTCTACCTGTTTGCTGCCCGCCTGATAAACTGACCCGGCCTGGACTTCCACTATTCTTGGATCCTGCTTTTCACCTATCAGCCTGCTTGTGTCTGACCCTGCCTGCTCTCACCAAACCTGCCCTCACCAAACCTGCCTCCTGATTCACAAGTGTTCTGCTGTGGACTACTGCACGCCTTCCATCAGCTATCTCCTGCTGCGGACTGCTGCTTACCCTCCAGCTGCCACAACTATCATCTGCTCCAGTTTCCTGCCAGGCACTTGTGTCCCTTTGCCCTCTTGAGCCCCTGTCTGCTCTACCAGGGGTTCTCGAGCCAGAGGTTTACGAGAGACCACCCCCTGCACGTTGGGCTCCCTCACCAGGTACGTGACAGCCTCTCTGGTGCACAGTTTTTTATGTTTTTTACCTCTATCCAGAAGACTCTCAAGCCCTCTGTACTGCTATTGTGGACATTTGTGAAGTGTCGTAGGACTGAGTAGTTTTCCTACTCAGTTGTGATACTACTCCTATGTTCCCCTATCCTTGTCCTCAGGGGACGTGATGTACAACCAACGTAGATGAGTCCACAGGGGCAGAGAAGACCATATATGACATTGGAAGTGCCGCAGTTTATAAATTGCTTAATATAATGGCTTTTTCCATCCACTCCAGTTATTTCCTTCTTCCTATGGCACATATGCACACAATTGCCACAGTTGCTAATCCCACATCTATAGCTTAGGCCTTTTGTTCTGGGTCTTTTCACTCTACTTGGAGCAATCATGCTTCTAAGGTCTTTCGGTCCCCTGAAAATCAAATTTGAGTGTGATGTTAGACTATTCCTCAAGACCAGGTCTTGTTTTAGTATTTTCCAATTCTTCCTGAAGATTTTTTGTATTGTGGGAGCTTTGTTGTTATACCTAGTACAGAATCTCACTTGTGTGCATTCGGTGTTGTCATCATATATTACAGCATTCTCTACTTCTTGTGAAGTCTTATTATAAAGCTGCAAATATTTACGGAAGGCTTCTTTGATGTGTATGTCACTATAGCCCTTTTGCTTGAACTTGTTCCTCAGGACTAGTCCTCATAGTCTTTCCTGAAGGTGCACATGCGCCTAAGCCTACAAAACTGACAAAAGGGGACATTCTTAATCCATTTGGGATGTTGATGCCTGCCGGCGTGGAGGTATGAGTTCCCAGCACTTGGTTTAAAGTGTGTTCTTGAGTATATACCTCCTTTGATATCTGCCCGTAGTTCCAAATCCGAGAAGACTAGAGACATCTCCTCTCAGATGGGTGAAGGAAATTCCAAAAGGATTGCTGGAGCAATGGGTCGGAAAGCCTTCCAACTCCTCATTCGTGCCATTCCAAATAATGAGGATGTCATCTATGTAGCAGGCATAGAGGACTAGATTGCCCCATATGTGTTATTCGCCCAGATTTATTGGATCTCCCAATAACCCATTAAGAGATTAGCATAACTGGGGGCAAACCTTTCCCCTATAGCCATTCCCTTGACTTGCCTGTAGTAGTTACTAGGGATGCGCCAGCGGTTTGAGTCAAACGTAAGTTCGACTTGAACATTGGGTGTTCCTTTGTTCTAAAACGAACCGAACATATGGGCGTTCACAAAAAATTTGAGCGCTGCAGAACACTCCATAATGCACTCCGAGATGAGGATTGGCCAAACCATGCACCTAACCTGCATGCTTTGGCCAATCACAGCGCGCTCTGTTGAGAGAGCCATAATTGGCCAAAGGCCTTTGGCCAATCGGGGCTCGGGGGGACTTAGTCCATGCCCCACACTATATAAGGCTTACAGAGCAGCCGTGTGTAGTGTTGTTGGCGTGGACAGAGAGATAACTTGATATATGTGTATTTGATATATATATATATTGTGAGGGGGTTAGCTCGGCAGCGGGTGTGTGTGACCCCCGGGATGGGCTCCCCACACAAAAACAGGCCCAGCAAACGGAGGTTGTGGTTTTCAAAATCAAAAAGGTGCGGTTTATTTTCTATTTACAGTGACAAAACACAGCAAAGCAAAAGAAACATAAATAAAATAAATCCTGGTCAACTTGACCTCTGAGTAAACATACAGGTTTCCTAACTAACAACTGGGATCAGCCTAGTGCTGTCCTAGTCCCTAAGTCCCTGGTTTTAAATGTCCAAGCAAATAGCCACACAGGCTTTGTCTCACCGCACAGGGGTTCACTCTCCCTAGACAGTCCACACAGGTCTGGTTCCAGGCATGAGCTAACACCTAATGAATCTGGGAGTTCTTATAGAGGCCTAAATGAGCTGACAAGCTTCAGCTGGTCTCATCAACTCCCTGTCTGCACGACGCCCCACACTCTCCCTAGAGGTATGAGTCATCCATGAGCCCACTAGCCTCAGCTGGGCTTATACAACTCTCCACCTAGTTGTATAAGTCGGCGTAAAGCCTGAATCTGGGCGAAATATATCTACCCCCCTGGATGCAACCAGGTGACTTTACCTTCCTGCTGTCACATACCCCCCCCCTTGTTTTAACCTCGGGGTTGGAACACCAGCAATCAGGCATTCACGTACTCGAGACAAAGCATCCACATTCCCCATTTGAACGCCAGGGCGATGCTTTACTGTGAAGTTGAATTCCTGGAGGGCCAGGAACCACCTATTCACTCTTCTATTTGTTTCCTTGTTTTGAGCCATCCACTTTAACGGAGCGTGATCCGTAACCATGTCAAAGTGCCTACCTAGCAGGTAGTACCGAAGGGAATCTAGAGCCCACTTCACCGCTAAACACTCCTTTTCAATGGTGGCGTAATTTACCTCATGGGACTTCAACTTCTTGCTGAGGTAAATGACTGGGTGCTCTTCCCCGTTCCAGACCTGGGACAATACTGCTCCTAACCCCACATCTGACGCATCACTTTGTACGACAAAGTCTTTAGAGAAGTCGGGTGAGTACAACACTGGCTGGCTACATAAGGCTTGTTTCAAGAATTGGAATGCTGCCTCAGCCTCGGGGGTCCATTTAATCATGACCGACCCTTTCCCCTTCGTCAGGTTGGTTAGGGGCACAGCCTTAGAAGCAAAGTGGGGAATGAATCGCCGATAATACCCAGCGATTCCCAGAAAGGCTCGTACCTGCTTCTTGCTGTTGGGACGTGGCCAACTCTGGATGGCCTCGACTTTGTTGAGTTGGGGTTTTATTACTCCCCTCCCAATGGTGTACCCAAGATATTTGGCCTCCTCCTGCCCAATGGTACACTTCTTGGGGTTAGCCGTAAACCCCGCTTCCCGAACAGAGTCCAAGACTGCTTGCACTTTTGGCAGATGTGAGGCCCAATCTGTGCTATGGACAATTACGTCATCCAGGTAAGCCGCAGCATACTTCCGATGGGGCCTCAGCATCTGGTCCATTTTCCGCTGGAATGTGGCCGGCGCATTCTGTAACCCGAACGGCATTCTTTTATATTGGAACGCCCCGTCTGGGGTTACAAATGCGGTTTTCTCTTTGGCCGACTTGGCCAGGGGGATTTGCCAATACCCTTTTGTGAGGTCAAGAGTCGTCATGTATCGGGCTGTTCCCAGCCGGTCGATCAACTCATCTATACGTGGCATGGGGTAGGTGTCAAATTTTGTAACTTTGTTCAACTGACGAAAATCGTTACAAAATCGCCAGCTCCCATCCGGTTTAGGCACCAACACAATGGGACTAGACCAATCACTTTGGGACTCCTCTATCACCCCTAAGTTCAGCATTTTCTGTACTTCCTCCCGTATTGCCTCCCGTCGGGCCTCTGGGATCCGATAGGGTTTTAACTTCACCCTTTCACCGGGCGGGGTAATGATGTCATGCTCTACCCCAGATGTTTGTCCCGGCAGCTCAGAGAATACCTCCTTGTTGCGAAGCACAAACTCCTTAACCTCCTGTTGTTGGGGTTGTGACAAGGTGGCTGCTATTCCAACCTCAGGAATCACGCAACCAGTTTGAGCTGGTGACCAAGTGTCTGCGACTAGGGACTCTCTATCCCTCCAGGCTTTCAACAGATTAACATGATAGATCTGTTCGGGCTTTCGCCTTCCTGGTTGTCTGACCTTGTAATTCACTTCGCTCACTTTTTCCATTATCTCATAGGGGCCTTGCCATTTGGCAAGGAATTTACTTTCAACCGTAGGGACAAGTACCAGTATCCTATCCCCCGGGGAAAAGGTACGGGTCTTGGCTCCACGGTTGTACACTCTCTGCTGTGCTAACTGCGCTTGGGCCAAATGTTCCTTCACGATGGGCATTACCTGTGCAATTCGGTCTTGCATCAGGGCGACATGCTCAATCACACTCCTGTGGGGAGAACTCTCACTTTCCCAAGTTTCCTTGGCAATATCCAACAGCCCTCTTGGGTGTCTCCCATACAGTAACTCAAAGGGGGAGAATCCCGTAGAGGATTGGGGCACCTCCCTAATAGCAAACATCAAATAAGGAAGTAGACAGTCCCAATCCTTTCCATCTCTATCCACCACTTTCTTCAACATTTGTTTTAGGGTTTTGTTGAATCTTTCAACCAGCCCATCGGTTTGGGGGTGATACACAGATGTACGCAATTGCGTCACTTTGAACAATTTACACAGCTCTTTCATAACCCGGGACATAAAGGGTGTACCTTGGTCCGTAAGCAGTTCTTTACAAATACCCACCCGGCTAAAAACAAGAGATAGCTCTTTGGCTATGGTTTTGGCCGAGGTATTTCTGAGAGGGATCGCTTCTGGATAACGGGTGGCATAGTCCATTATAACCAATATGTACTGGTGCCCCCTAGCGGACTTGATTATAGGACCTACCAAATCCATTGCGATTCTCTCAAACGGGACCTCAATGATGGGTAGAGGGACCAGCGGGCTACGGAAATGTGGCATCGGGGCCGACCTCTGACACACAGGGCAGGAGGAACAATAATTTTCTATGTCCTTCATCACCCCAGGCCAATAGAATCTCTGTAATACCCTCTCTCGGGTTTTCTCTGTCCCCAGATGACCTCCAAGAATGTGCCCATGGGCCAACTCCAACACCAACTTCCTGTAAGGTTTGGGCACCACAAGCTGCTCAACAGTTTCTTCTGCCCTTTTTGCCACCCGATACAGTAGGTCCTTCTCTACGCTGAAGTATGGGTAAGTGCAGGTATTATCTGGGTTCACTAACTCGCCATCTATTTCCACTACGTTTTCCCGTGCCTTTATTAGGGCGGGGTCTTTTAACTGTTCTGTGGCAAAATTTTCCCTGTGAACCTCCAGATCAGAAAACTCCACAGACGGTAGGTTTTCGTCTGAGGAGGTGGGCTCCTCTCCAGTTTCTTGAGTCTCCCCTGCCAATACTGACAAGGGAAATTCTGGAGAGTCCTCACCACTCTCAGAGGAGTTCTGGCTATCACATTCCTGGTACATAGGGGCACCAGTGGGGGGCTCAGGATCATCCCACAGTTCCCAGAACTTCGGAAAATCCCTTCCCACAATGGCATCATGCGGTAATTGAGATACTAACCCCACTGGATGAGAGAGGGTACCTTTGGGGGTCTCGAAACACACTGTAGTCACTGGATACTCTCGGGTGTCCCCATGCACACAAATAACAGCTACCTTGCTATTCCCAGAGACCTCTGTTTTAACTAATTCAGCCTTTATCAGGGTCACAAGGCTACCTGAATCCAGCAATACCACAACATTTCTACCATTAACACACATTTTGCATAAATGTTTCTCAGTTCCTCGAATGGCAGTGCATGCGACTGTCGCACACAGCGACTGACGTCTGCCCGTCAGAAAGTCACACTGCATGGGTTCCTCCACAACCGGGCAATTGGCTGCAATATGTCCCGCTTGCCGGCAGCGGTAGCAAACGATCCTTCTTGCCGCCTCTTGAGCCGCTGATTTCCCAGGCTGTTCTCGCCAAACTTGGGGTAGAGCTCCCACCCTCTCACTCTCTCCACCCTCACCCCTTGGAATCCTCTTATCCGCCCCTGGGGATGGTCTGGTCTTAGGGTGGAAAGTCCGAGTGTCTCTGGAAGAGGCCGTCAGGTTCTCTGTAGCCAAGTATTTCTCCACATGATCCACAAGACCATCGGCCGTCTCTGGGTCTCCATGGCTTACCCACTTTTGGATGGCAGTAGGAAGAGCTCTCAAAAACCGATCCATTACAACACGTTCCACAATCTTTGGTGCGGACAAAGTCTCTGGCTGTAGCCACTTTCTGCTCAGGTGAATGAGATCATACATTTGAGACCTGGGGGGTTTTCCAAGCTGGAAAGTCCAGTTATGCACACGCTGAGCCCGGACAGCCTGGGTGACACCCAGCCTTGCCAAAATTTCAGCTTTTAGCATCACATAGTCTTTTGCTTGGTTAGGCTCTAGGTCATAGTAAGCTTTCTGCGATTCACCAGTTAACAGAGGAGCCACCAGTCCAGCCCACTGCTCCTCAGGCCACTTTTCTCTTTCAGCGGTCCTTTCAAATGTGGTCAAAAATACCTCTGGATCATCCTCTCCAGTCATTTTTGTCAATAAACGACTCACCCCAAAGGACGCGGTATTAGTGGGACGGCTTTCCTCACTGGTCTGCGGACGTTGCTGCATTACTGCTTCCATTTGTTGTAGTCTCTGCTCTTGCTTCTGTAACAGGTCTATGAAGCGGGCCTCAGATTGCTGCTGGGCTTGTTGCTGAGCTGCAAGGCTCTGTTGATGAGCTTGCTGCTGGGCTGCAAGGCTCCTTTGCAAACCTGCATTTGTCTGCTGTTGATTGGCATTTGCTAGAGCCAGCTGTTTCAGTATCTCCTCCATGCTGGCTTAAAAAAAACTGCCACTGGTTCTCCACCAACTGTGAGGGGGTTAGCTCGGCAGCGGGTGTGTGTGACCCCCGGGATGGGCTCCCCACACAAAAACAGGCCCAGCAAACGGAGGTTGTGGTTTTCAAAATCAAAAAGGTGCGGTTTATTTTCTATTTACAGTGACAAAACACAGCAAAGCAAAAGAAACATAAATAAAATAAATCCTGGTCAACTTGACCTCTGAGTAAACATACAGGTTTCCTAACTAACAACTGGGATCAGCCTAGTGCTGTCCTAGTCCCTAAGTCCCTGGTTTTAAATGTCCAAGCAAATAGCCACACAGGCTTTGTCTCACCGCACAGGGGTTCACTCTCCCTAGACAGTCCACACAGGTCTGGTTCCAGGCATGAGCTAACACCTAATGAATCTGGGAGTTCTTATAGAGGCCTAAATGAGCTGACAAGCTTCAGCTGGTCTCATCAACTCCCTGTCTGCACGACGCCCCACACTCTCCCTAGAGGTATGAGTCATCCATGAGCCCACTAGCCTCAGCTGGGCTTATACAACTCTCCACCTAGTTGTATAAGTCGGCGTAAAGCCTGAATCTGGGCGAAATATATCTACCCCCCCTGGATGCAACCAGGTGACTTTACCTTCCTGCTGTCACAATATATATATATATATATATATATATATATATATATATAAATAATATTGTGGTAGTGTGGTACCCCACCAGTGGATGAATACAGGATTCTCAACCAGGCAGGTTGAGGGGCTCCAGGGTATTTGCTTGTTTTGGAGGAAACTGGCTTTTCAGTTTCCTCATTATTTACTAAAGTCCACTTTGGGACCTGGAGCCTGGGGATTTCTTAGAGATCCGGGTGGGATGAAATCCCCAGTCCTGGATCTGGGTTTTGAGACTCACCGGCACACTGATTGTTCAGGTGTGTGTGGGCCTGATAGTAGAGTCAGGACCAGCATTCTGGGCTCCACCCTCCCGACGAGTGCAGGTGTGCACTGGGGAAGCCATAGAGTTCTTGTGTGCACTGGAGAAGCCAGAGAGTGGTTGTCTTCACACTGGAAGCCAGAGACCCAGGTCTGAGGGTCAGAGCAGTGGACCCAAGTCTGAGGCTCAGAGCAGTGAGGGGCTGCTATCTAAATGGATGGTGTTGCCAATGGAATAGTCTGTAGGAGACAGACAAGAGCCTGAAGTGGAAGGCCTGAGCAGCACTGCTGTATGTATAAGCCAGGAGGCTGAATGTCATGTTCTTGATGAAGAGGAGTGTTGAAACCCCTGCAAGGGAAACCTTTGATTTTGTTTGAACTTCTTTTAATAAAAATGGGCAAATAAAGCCCTAAAAAAGAAGACCTAGCGAGTGGCGGTGTCCTTCAAGCTCTACCTTTGATGCTAGTCCTTCACAATATATATATATTTATTTATTTATGGTCGTGGCCCTATGATCGAGAGGGATCTAAATGACATAAACACGCGACAAGACTTACAACATAAATAGACCTGGAGTGTGCCTTGATGGTCTGGTCGGTATGCCAAGAAAAGGGGGCATACAGGAGATAGATAATGGGTGGTTTGTGGGGAAGGATGTGTTTTGAGAAGTGCCCTGAAAAAGGGAAGGGCATCGCGCACTGGAACCGATGGTGAGTGTGGGCGAATGCTCTGTTTAAATAGCCTCCGGGCTCCTCCCATAAACTCAGGCTACCATCTTGGCCTTCTAATTTATGGTCGTGGCCCTATGATCGATAGGGATGTAAATGACATAAACACGCGACAAGACTTACAAAAAATAGGACTGGAGTGTGCCTTGATGGTCTGGTTGGTATGCCAAGAAAAGGGGGCAAAAGACTCAGATAGGGAAATAGCTTTTATTGATTTCTTGTATTTATTGAGCCACCTTGGTAAAGGCTTGTGCCATTTCTTCCTGGGGGTTTGGGATATAGGTAGCAAAGCAAGCGGACTTCCATCGGCCTAGTTTCTTGATCACGTGGTCTGGTACTCTGTGTTGGGAGGCAGCTGAGGCTGCTCCAATGCCGAAGGAATATCCAGAAAACTGACTGGGGTTGAAGCCTAGGTTGTTTAGGAGGATCATGACGTGTTTGATCAATTGGCTCCCGCTGAGGGGGCTGGTTAGAAAGGGTAGTAAAGGGCTGTTCTCTGATTGGTTGGGAAGCCGGGACAGCAGTCGATCAAGGACTGTCACTGGGCACTAGGCATTGTTGGTCTAAAATAGGATGATGTCAACCCCTGGGCCAGTTTGTTGCATTTTACTGACTGTGAGATGAAGGGTGTAGTGGTTCGGAACGCGAGTCAGGTGGTGTTGAAGCAGTGTCTGACTGCTGGAGCCGCTGACGGTGAATTCGCCCGATCGTAGGAAACCATAGAAGGCCAAGTAGATGGCCGCTTGGATGACTAGGCTGGGCAGAGCCCCAAAGGGGAACGATTAAGGATCTCGGACATGTCCCTGAAGATGGCACTCGTGATAGGTAGGCGTTTGCCACTGGCCACTGGTCGGAGTTTCTGAATACCTCGTAGGAGTAACTTAACGGCGTGGGTGGATAATACTGATGGTTTACTGGGGTCTTGTAAAGATAGGAGGTGCTGGACGCTGGCTAGGTATAGCTTGATAGTGTTGTAAGTGAGGGCTAGCTGGGTAGGGCAGTATGATACGAAGACTAGGACGTGTCTAACGTTGCCTATCACTGCTCCTGGGCAAGAGGCCAAAAATTTGCAGTACATATTCCAAGCCGTGCTATAGGCTTTCAGTGTGTTGTGTGTCAAGGACTGGTTGATGAATTGGGTTGCATTGGTGAAGTGCGTTTTTAATCCATCGTTAGCAACGACAAGGGTGGGACAGGGGTAGTCAATGGGTCGGCTCCAGGCTCCTGCTGAAAAAACAAGGTGAGGTTGAAACGGGACAGCGCGTTAGCAGTGGTATTGAGTTTGCCCGGAATATGTCTACAGAAAAAATTAAAGTGGTGGTGGAGAGGCAGCTGCACGAGCCTGCGCAGGAAGGACATGATGTGGAGTGATTTGGATCTGCCCTTGTTAATTATGTCGACCTTGGCCTGATTGTCCATGGTAAAAAGCACTGTCTGTTTTGTCCACGTGTGGCCCCAGAGCTGGGCAGCTGCGACCATGGGATAAAGCTCAAAGAGAGATGAGGACTGGGTAAAGCCCGGGATTAGGAGAATTTCTGGGGGCCAAGGTTCGGCAAACCAGTGGCGGCCAAATATGGCCGCGATGCCGGTGGAGGCTGCGGCGTCGGTGACCACCTGTGAAGACTCGTCTGATATTGCTGGGATGAACATTGAGATGCCACTCCAGCTGGTGAGGAATTCGTCCCACATGGCCAAGTCTGCTACTGCTGCTTGATCTAGTTTGAGAACTCGGTCTGGGTCTTGTACTGGCGTGAGAAAGACTAAGAGCTGTGATATGAAGGACCGTCCTTGAGGGATAATCCTCATCGCAAAATTCATCATCCCTAGTAAGGACTGTAACTGCCTCCTGGTACATCCTTGCGAAGTCACGGATAGTAGCCCTGATGCAAGTTTAATTGTGAAGAGGCAGGCTAGCTTGCATAACTTGTGTGTCTAGAGTGATACCTAAAAAGGTAATGGAATGTGCCGGTCCTTTTACTATGTGCTCGGCTATGGGCACATTGAGGTTGTTGAAAACTATATTAAACTTGTCTAGATCTGCGGGGGATGTACCTGGTTGCTCGATGAGCAGGAAATCATCAAGGTAGTGGATGACGGAGTGACAGTAGGCCTGGTGAGACAGGATCCATGTAAGGAGCCTGAGCAAAAACGTTGAACAGCCATGGGCTACTTTTGGAGCCGAAGGTCAATTTGGTGGCAAAGTAGTAGGCCTCCCTCCACTTAATGCCATGCCAGTGCCAGAGGGATGGTTCAATAGGGAGGAGCTTGAACGCATCAGATATATCTGCTTTGGATAGCCAGGCTCCGGGACCTATTCCAATGATGGTTTGGATGTCCAAGTCAACTGAGGCATACTTGAGGGAAAACTGCTCGGAGGGCATTAGGGAGTCCAGGCTGGGGATGTGGGAGCAAGTCGTACACAAGTCGTACACAAAGCGGATTTTATTAGTGAATTTGCCCTTGACAAGCCCAATAGGGCTGACTCTCTAGACTGGAAAAGGAGACTGTGAGAAGGGGCCGTTAATAAAGCCTTTATCCACTTCTGACTGCAGTAAGGAGTCAATTGCTTGTGTGTCGATGGTTGCTGACTGAAGGTTCCTGCACTCGTGTGTAGTAAGGGGTAAAGTGATGAGAACAATGTGGAAGCCTTCTGTGAAGCCGTGCACCAGATATATGGCCAGTGAGGGAGTGGGGTGAGTAGAGAGGTAGAAGCCTAGCCAGCTGACATCTATTCGGCTTAGTCAGGACTTTCCCTCCTGTTTGAGTTGACAGGTAGTCTTTGGGTGAGCTTTATGGCATGCTGTGCAAACGTGGAGTAGCCTGCACTGGCTGTGGAAGAAACCGGCGTGATTAAAATTGTTGCAGATGGGGGCCCCTCCTAGAGAAAAGATAGGCCGTCCTAGTCTATCCACTTGTCGTGGCTGACCAGGGCCTGTGAGGCTTTGGCTAGTGCTGGAGGAGGAGGGAGGGTAGGGGGGGCGCCTAGTGGAGGTTTCAGAGCACCAATTCGCCATGTGGTTAGCGGACTGGCAAAGGGTGCACATTGGTGAGCGGAGGCCTGTGAAATGACGGCAGAACAGCTCCGTATCAGAAACGCTCCAGTCCATATATAGATAGGTTGCGGGGGGAGAGAAGAAGAGGAGGGAAATTAACCACTTAAGCCCCAGACCAATACGCAGCATAAAGACCAGAGGTGTTTTTACAATTTGGCACTGCACTGCTTTAACTGGAAATTGCACGGACATGCAATGTTGTACCCAAACGAAATTTGCGTCCTTTTCATTCCACAAATAGAGCTTTCTTTTAATGGTATTTGATTGCCTCTGTGATTTTTATTTTTTGTGATATAAACAGAAAAAGACCGAAAATTTTGAAAAAAAATTATATTTTCTACTTTTGTTATAAGAAAAATCGAATAAACTCAATTTTAGTCATACGTTTAGGCCAAAATGTATTCAGCCACATGTCTTTAGTAAAAAAAAATGTCAATAAGCGTATATTTATTGGGTTGCGCAAAAGTTATAGCGTCTACAAACTAGGATACATTTTCTGGAATTTACACAGCTTTTAATTTATGACTGCCTATCTCATTTCTTGAGGTGCTAAAATGGCAGGGCAGTACAAAACCCCCCCAAATGACCCCATTTTGGAAAGTAGACAACCCCAAGGAAATTGCTGAGAGGCATGTTGAGCCCATTGAATATTTTTTTTTTTTTTTGTCCCAAGTGATTGAATAATGACAAAAAAAATAAAAAATTACAAAAAGTTGTCACTAAATGATATATTGCTCAAACATGCCATGGTTATATGTGGAATTGCACCCCAAAATACATTTTGCTGCTTCTCCTGAGTACGGGGATACCACATGTGTGGGACTTTTTGGGAGCCTAGCTGCGTACGGGGCCCCAAAAACCAAGCACCGCCTTCAGGATTTCTAAGGGCGCAAATTTTTGATTTCACTCCTCACTACCTATCACAGTTTCGAAGGCCATAAAATGCCAAAATAGCACAAACCCCCCCCCCCAAATGACCCCATTTTGGAAAGTAGACACCCCCAAGCTATTTGCTGAGAGGCATGGTGAGTATTTTACAGCTCGCATTTGTTTTTGAAAATTAAGAAAAACATTTTTTTTTATTTTTTTTTTATTTTCAAAACTTTGTGACAAAAAGCGAGATCTGCAAAATACTCACCATACCTCTCAGCAAATAGCTTGGGGTGTCTACTTTCCAAAATGGGGTCATTTGGGGGGGGGGGGGTTTGTGCCATCTGGGCATTCCATGGTCTCCAAAACTGTGATAGGCAGTGAGGAGTGAAATAAAAAATTGACACCCTTAGAAATCCTGAAGGCGGTGCTTAGTTTTTGGGGTCCCGTACGTGTCTAGGCTCCCAAAAAGTGTCACACATGTGGTATACCCGTACTCAGGAGAAGCAACATAATGTATTTTGCGGTGTAATTCCACATATGCCCATGGCATGTTTGAGCAATATATAATTTAGTGACAACTTTGTGCAAAAAGAAAAATTGTCTTTTTCCCGCAACTTGTGTCAACATCTAAAATATTCCATGGACTCGACATGCCTCTCAGCAAATAGCTTGGGGTGTCTACTTTCCAAAATGGGGTCATTTTGGGGGGGGGGTTAAACTGTCCTGGCATTTTATGCACAACATTAGGAAGCTTATGACACACATCACCCACTCTTCTAACCACTTGAAGAAAAAGCCCTTTCTGACATTTTTTGTTTACATGAAAACATTTTTTTTTTACTTGAAAATTACATTGAACCCCCAAATATTATATATTTTTTTAAAGCAAAGGCCCTACAGATTAAAATGGTGGGTGTTGCATTTTTTTCCCCACACAGTATTTGTGCAGCGATTTTTCAAACGCATTTTTTTGGGAAAAAACACACTTTTTAAAATTTTAATGCACTAAAACACACTATATTGTCCAAATGTTTGATGAAATAAAAAAAGATGATCTTAGGCCAAGTACATGGATACCAAACACGACATGCTTTAAAATTTCGCACAAACGCGCAGTGGCGACAAACTACATACATTTTTAAAAGCATTTAAAAGCCTTTACAGGTTACCACATTAGATTTACAGAGGAGGTCTACTGCTAAAATTACTGCACTCGATCTGACCTTTGCGGTGATACCTCACATACATGGTGCAATTGCTGTTTACATATGACACCAGACCGACGCTTGCGTTCGCCTTTGCGCAAAAGTAGGGCGGGACAGGGGTGCTTTTTTTTTTTTTTTTTTTTATTATTTATTTTGCTATTTTTTTTTTAAACTGTTCCTTCCATTTTATTTTATTTTTTATAATTTTTATTTTTTATTTTTTATCTCAGGGAATGTAAATATCCCCTATGATAGCAATAGGCAGTGACAGGTACTCTTTTTTTGAAAAAACTGGGGTCTATTAGACCCTAGATCTTTCCTCTGCCCTCAAAGCATCTGACCACACCAAGATCGGTGTGATAAAATGCTTTCCCAATTTCCCAATGGCGCTTTTTATATCCGGGGGGGGACATTCCCTCCCACTGCTTGTAAAAGCAGTCCAGAGGCTAATTAGCTGCTAGGATTGCTTTTACATGAAATCCGGCCGCAGGCTGAAAAGAATGATACCAAGATGATACCTAAACCCGGAGGCATCATTCTGGTATAACCATTCAAAATCCAGCAACATACCAGTACATTGCTGGTCCTTGTTGGACATGTATTGTAATCTTTTTTTTCATGCAGCCTGTTGGCTGAACGAAAAAAAGAGATTGATCGGTGGGTATGCCCACCATTAGAATACCTCCCTTCATTCACCCACTTCTAATGATGGGCATACATGCACCATTTATATATGCCGAAGCATGGGGGCATCCTCCCGCAAAAGTTATGCCGCGTACACATGTCTGACTTTTCCATGGGCAAGCCTCCGTCGGAATTTTGACCGTATGTACGCGGCATTAGGAGCAAAATCGCTCCTCCACCCCTGCTGCCCCCATGCTTCGACATATATGCTCTTTTTTTTAACTGTGGTGGTCAAATCACCTCCTACAGCACTGGAGTCGCAGGGATCAGGCCTGTCTCTGCAAACGCTGGAGTTATGTGTGTTGTGTTTTGTAAGTGACAGTGATGAATCGATACTGCACTTGGGTGTCCTGGGCTGGACGGAGGGGCAAAACACAGGTGCTAGCAGGTATCTGGGCTGATCCCGCTATCACTGTGTTTTTGGGAACTCTAAACTACTGGGGACGCTAGTATAGATCTGATCAGATCAGATATTGATCTGTTCAGATACTAAGGGAGGTGTATGCTTTGCGCGTGGGTGTTAGCGTTACTGACACTAACCTGACGCTGCCTGGGGTGACGCAGACCCTCTCTGACGCTAAAACCTAATTTATATCACCCGCCGGGCGATCGGGGGGTTAAACCCTTATTGGGTTATATACGGCGGGTGCCCTGACACTATAAAAAGCAAACTATCTAACCAGCGTCACCCGTAACACTTATACGGTGATCACTGGTGAAAGGGTTAACTAGGGGCAATCAGGGGGTTAAAACCTTTATTAGGTAATATATGGGGGTACCCGATGCCCTAAAAACCTGGCGGCGAACCTAAAAAAATAACTGGCTACCTAGCAGCACCAGCGGCACTAATACAGCGATCAGAAAAGCGATCGCTTAGTGACACTGGTGATAGGGGGTGAAAGGGTTACCTGGGGGGCGATCAAGGGGTTAAACCTTTATTAGGTAATATATGGGGGTACCTGACGCTATAAAAACCTGGCGGCTAACCTAAAAAAATAACTGGCTACCTAGCAGCAGCAGCGACACTAATACAGCGATCAGAAAAACGATTGCTTAGTGACACTGGTGAAAGGGGGTGAAAGGGTTACCTGGGGGGTGATCAAGGGGTTAAACCTTTGTTAGGTAATATATGGGGGTACCTGATGCTATAAAAACCTGGCAGCGAACCTAAAAAAAATAACTGGCTACCTAGCAGCACCAGCGACACTAATACAGCGATCAGAAAAACGATCGCTTAGTGACACTGGTGATAGGGGGTGAAAGGGTTACCTGGCAGGCGATCAAGGGGTTAAACCTTTATTAGGTAATATATGGGGTACCTGGCGGCGAACCTAAAAAAAAACTGGCTACCTAGCAGCACCAGCGACACTAATACAGCGATCAGAAAAACGATCGCTTAGTGACACTGGTGATAGGAGGTGAAAGGGTTACCTGGGGGGCGATCAAGGGGTTAAACCTTTATTAGGTAATATATGGGGGTACCTGACGCTATAAAAACCTGGCGGCGAACCTAAAAAAATAACTGGCTACCTAGCAGCAGCAGCGACACTAATACAGCGATCAGAAAAACGATCGCTTAGTGACACTGGTGATAGGGGGTGAAAGGGTTACCTGGGGGGCGATCAAGGGGTTAAACCTTTATTAGGTAATATATGGGGTTCCTGACGCTATAAAAACCTGGCGGCGAACCTAAAAAAATAACTGGCTACCTAGCAGCACCACCGATACTAATACAGCGATCAGAAAAACGATCGCTTAGTGACACTGGTGATAGGGGGTGAAAGGGTTACCTGGCAGGCGATCAAGGGGTTAAACCTTTATTAGATAAGATATGGGGGTACCTGGGGCTATAAAAACCTGGCAGCGAATCGAAAAAAATAACTGGCTACCTAGCGGCACCACTGACACTAATACAGCGATCAGAAAACGATGGCTTAGTGACACTGGTGATAGGGACTAAAAGGGTTACCTGGGGGGCGATCAAGGGGTTAAACATTTATTAGGGGGGGTTAGGGGGCTACCCTGGACCTAAAGGGACCTAACACTAACTGCCCTGACACTTTTACCATCACAAATGTCACTGATTGCAGTGATCAGTAAATAAATGATCACTGCAATCAGTGACACTGTGAATGGGGGCGGGGGGGTGATCTGGGGGGTGATCTGGGGGTGACTGGGGGGTGGATTGTGTACCTATGTGTGCTGGTGTCAGTGTACTGTTTGTGCACTAACCTTATGTCTTCTCTCCTCGGCGGCTCTGGACGAATAGAGCGCCGCATGGAGAGATGACATAATTTCCTCTGCCTGTGTTTACATTACACAGGCAGAGGAAGCATTTTATTCGCCGGGAGCGATCGCGAGGGGGTGGCCAGAAACCAATGGCCGCCCCTCATCACAGATTGCTCCCGAATTGATACCGACCGCCGCATGTACCGGAGGGGGGTCCGATCGGACCCCCCACCCATACGAAGGCAGTCACGTACAGATACGTGATTATGCCTGTCCGTGCCATTTTGCCAACGTATATGTACATGGGGCGGTCGTTAAGTGGTTAATAGATGAAATTAAGAGAATCTTATGAGAAATATGAAGGAGGGTTAAGAATGTGAAAAAGGAGAGGAGGATAGACAGAGAACAGTGAGAAGTAAAGCGGGATGGAAGAGAAGAGGTTCGCCTGAATAGATTATTTATATTCCCCTTGATATAAGCTATTAAGCTTAAGAAATAAGGTATGAATATGATGTGAAGACGGATATGGATGGAATGATAATATGGATATATTTGAATCTGGATGTTAATGTAAGATGTAAAAAATTGCCGGGGGGGGGGGTTAGGTCTGAGTTCCTCAGCCCTCTCAGACCAAACCCCCAATTAGGTTTACACTCACTGAAGCCATAGTCGAATGGCTCAGTAAAGGGTGCTTAGGGGCTTAGAGGGAGAGGTGGGTGAGGGGAGGATAGTGGGAGGGGAGTGGGAGGGAGGTTACAGGTTGTTTTTTTTCCTCCTTCAGGAAAAGAGATGGAGGGAGTGAAGATTACCTCCCTGAACGCCAAAGGACTCAATGTCCCAGAGAAAATAAGGATGTTGTTGAATGACCTGAGGCGGGCAGGGACAGACATTGCATATGTGCAGGAGACACATTCACACACTGAATAGGTCCAACACAGTTTTATTCTTTTAGCGAACAAACATACAGCACAGTCAAGTTGGGACCTTTGCAACAGTTCAATGGGAGTAGGCCAAGGCACAATCCTTCCAGATAAAGCTAACCACTGTGGTGTCACCAGTGGCGAATAGTCACTGCCACTGACTATGTAAAATAGAACATGAATTACCTTCGCTAGCTCGGCCCCTGTCAGGGGAAGGATATTCGTCCCAGGGAGGTACCGGAGGCCCCTCTGTCACCAGCAATGCTGCGCCAGACTCTTCAGAGAAGTTCTGCTCACCAGACCTCACCAACTCAGACACGGGCACCCAAGGAGTTAGGGCCCCCTCGGATTCCTCCACCCTCACGGAACTCAGTCGAAGGTACTGAGCCCCAGGTATCCGCCATAGTACCTCACCCCAGGCTAAAGGTGCCTGAGATGGACTCCATCTCCCGCACCGGCCAGGTCAAGGGCACCTGGGCCTGGAACACCGGAATGCCAGCACCTAAGCTGAAGGTGCCTGGGTGCGGCTGCGTCCTACGACTCTGAACCCCCTGGTAAGGGCATCTGCCCCTTTTATCCCCTCTCCCTTTGCGTCACAGCGGGTTCCCCGCCCTGCTGTATCAGCGCCAGGGGAGGACAAAAAGGCACAGTCTTGCGGTGTGAGTTCAACCCCGGCCCCCGGCAACAACGCCACCTGTAGGCCGCAGGGAACCTCACACCACCAGAGTCCTCCAAGAACCATAAAAGGGTCTCAGATTCCCTAGCAATCAGTGCATCTGGGTTACACTACCACCCAGATGCTTCCCCTAAATTCAAATACCTGCTACACACACCAAGATTTTTACTGAAGAAAACTCTTTCTGAGCTAGAAGAATTCACAGAGGGTAAACTGATTCTTGGAGGAGATTTCAATATCTCCCTAGACCCTAGAATTGACACCTCCTCAGGGACAACATCAACATCAGGAAGTATTAGAAGAGGTATATTGCAAAAGATACATGAATTACAATTGGTGGATGTTTGGAGGATTCTACATACAGAAGAAAGGGATTATACTTTCTTCTCTAAGCCCCACCAAGTGTATTCCCAAATAGACAGACATATTTTTGATCCCACATTACCTGTTATCATCTGTTATAGAAACTAGTATTGGAAACATAACCTGGTTGGACCATGCTCCAGTCTCCTTGTGTCTCTCCCTGTCCAACACGGCTCTCCCACAAGAGAGATGCTGGCGATTAGACGAAAGTCTACTTCAGAATCCCGAAGTGAGGGAAGATGTAGCTAAAGAGATGATAGCGTACTTTCAAGTAAATGATACCCCAGGGAGTGATCCGTGTATGGTATGGGAGGCACACAAGACAGTGATTAGAGGGATTTTGATCAAACATGGATCAATTCTGAAGAAGAAACGCGAGAAACAGACCAGGGACTTACTAGAGGAGATCCAAGCATTAGAAATGCAGCATAAAAGACACAATTACCCTCTGCAGGCAGGGAATTAGGTCACCTGAGAAGACAGCTAACTGATATTCTACGTTTCAAAGCTAAAGCCATAACACAACGGGAATAGAAGGCAAATTACGAACTGGGAGACAAATGTAGTAGACTGTTAGCAGGAAAAATTTAAGAAAAAAGCAGATCAACATATATATCAACATATATATCACAAATAAAAGGAAGGGAGGGACAATTAATACAAACACCAAAAGATATTGCCCAGACCAGTGTTTCTCAACTCCGGTCCTCAAGGCGCCCCAACAGGTCATGTTTTCAGGATTTTCCTCAGATGAAACAGCTGTGGTAATTACTAAGGCAGTGAAACTGATCAAATCCCCTATGCAAAATAATGCAAAGCCTGAAAACATGACCTGTTGGGGCGCCTTGAGGACTGGAGTTGAGAAACACTGGCCCAGACGTTCGGAAAAAACTACTCCGCCCTATATAACTTGACACAAGTACCGACTCCATTGTCCACTATAGAAGAATATCTCGTTTCAGCAGGTCTCACTAGGCTGCCCTCTTTAACCCGCCGTAACTTAGAAAAAACGATTTCCGTTGAGGAATTGAATGAAACATTAAAAGTGATTAAATATGTAAAGACCCCGGGCCCAGACGGCTTCAGTATAAGATACTATAAGGAATTATCTGAGATATTGAGTAAGCAAATGACAATGGCCTTTAACACAGTGGGTCTGACTTCTACATTCCCCCCTGATACACTTAGGGCTCATATTACAGTAATCCCAAAAGAAGGGAAGGATCCGGCGGAATGTGGAAGTTGCAGACCCATTTCAATACTTAATGTTGACTTAAAACTTTTTACTAAAATACTGGCTGCCCGACTTCAACCTTGGCTCTCACATATAATCGATTTAGACCAAGTAGGTTTTATTCCTACAAGAGAGGGGAGAGATAATACAACAAAGGTCCTTAATCTGGTTTATCATGACAATGAGAAAAACACACCTTGTGTGTTTTTGAATACCGATGCTGAGAAAGCATTCAATAGAGTTAACTGGCAGTTTCTCTTTGAGGTACTGAAGCAGGTGGGCCTGGGGAGCATATGATTATCTGGATTACAGGTGTCTATACGATCCCACAGGCGGCAGTAAAAGTAAATGGTGTCTTCTCAAAACCTTTCAACATCTCAAATGGTACTTGCCAGGGATGCACCTTTACTCTTCGCTTTGTCATTAGAACCCCTATTGATTAGAATTCGTCAAAATTCAGACATACGGGAGTGAAGGTGGGAGAGGGAACCCACAAGGTCTCGGCATATGCGGACGATTTGCTGTTCTCCATGTCCCATCCACACACCTCCCTTCCTAATCTGGTGGGAGTGATTGAGAAATATGGTACTCCATCCAACCTAAAAATAAATCATACCAAATCTGAGGCCATGAGTGTGGCAATAATGCCTTTACTACGTAACACTATACAATCACATTTTGTCTTTAAATGGGGAATAGTACTCAAGTACTTGAGTACAAATATACCATCAAAGGAAAAATATACTTTTAAGATAAATTTTCCACCAGTATACAATTTAATACGATTACTTCTTGATAAATGGCAACACAGTCTTCATTCATGGTTTGGCCGTATTAACATAATAAAAATGACAATCCTTCCGAAAATTTTGTACTTGCTTCAAGCATTGCCAATTACGATCCCTGCGACTTTCCTGCGCCAAGTACATATTATTTTTATGAAATTTATATGGGCAGGGAAACGACCAAGGATCAAACAAGATCTGTTGACTTTACCCAAGTGCTTTGGTGGGATGGCAGTCCCCGACATAACTAAGTACTACCAAGCAGTGCATTTGTCAAGACTGGTAGACTGGTGTAGACATACCGATTTTAAAAGATGGATTGACATGGAACAGCAATCGAGTCCCGTCCCTCTGTGTAGAGCTCCATGGTGTTATACATTTCTGCCAAATTCTCTTAAGAAATATCCTATAATTGGCACAACTTTACGAATCACAGCAAGGATTTGCCGAACTATGAAATTTTCATCAAGACAGTCACCCCTGTTTCCTATCCTGGGGAACCCAAGCTTTAGCCCAGGAATGGAAGCAGGAGAATTTAAAAACCTTAAAGATAAGGGATTATACCAGGTATCACACTTTCTTAAATCTGAAGCATGGTCAACCATTAAATCATTGATGCAAGTAGGGGGACCATTTGAAACCAACTTTTGGCAAGCCCTTCAAATAAGCCACTTTATGAGATCCTTGGGACCGTCCATAAACTTCCAACGACAATTAACGACTTTCGAGTCATACTGTGATGAGAAAGAACCACTGTCACGGGGGATCTCTAAAATGTACGGATTATTAAACAAACCCTCGGACGATTTTGAGATGCCGTGCTTTAGTAAGTGGGAGAGGGACCTAGATAGGACTTTTACCCTACTTCAATGTAAACAGATCATTTACCTGACCCTAAATTCCTCAGTCTGTACGCGGACTCAGGAATCTAACTATAAACTCTTGATGCAGTGGAATTATACCCCAGTACGACTTCATAAATTTTCAATAGAAAATTCGGACATGTGTTGGAGATGTAGGGAAGAATGCGGGACATTGTTACATATATTTTGGACCTGTAAAAAAAATAAGACAATACTGGGTGGAGATCCAAAGATTTATACAAAAATTTACTGATTTTCAGGTACCTGATGACCCTGCATTCTTTCTCCTCCACTGCTCGTAGATCCCGGTTCAGACTTATAAGAAATCAGTACTGTGCCACATGATAAATGCAGCTAAAGCAGGGATCCCCCTGCACTGGAGAGATACCAGATCTCCATCGATCTTAGAATGGTTTAACAGGGTGAGAGAGATAGAGGCCATGGAAGATTTAGTCCTCACAGCTAAGAACAGGAAAGACCAACACGACCAAACATGGAGGAGCTGGAACTTATTTAGGAATTCGGAAGATGGGAAGAGACTATTGGAAGAGACAGTAGAAGAATGAGGAATACTTAAAGGGAGTCATATATATAGATAGCCGGAAAGGGAGGGGTACCACGTGCAGTGCGAATGATAAATTTTGACTCCTCCATCTCTTCGGGAGGAGAGGGGGTTGTCTGTGTTTTTTTTTCCTGGGGGATGGGTAGGTTAGGTCCTTCACCCTACATCTGTGAGAGAGAGGGAAGGGATAGGAAAGGGGAAAATAGGGGATAAAGGGGGGAAAAAAAAGAAGAAAGAAACGCTCCAATCTGTCTTGACCTGGAACTGGCTGAGCTTGGTGGCCGCCTTGGCCAAAAACGAGCGGTGGTAGTCGTAAGAGGCGTGCCCTTCTTACTTGTGACCTAAATCTGTGACTGAATGGAGGTATAGGTCCAGCTCCTCCCTCCTGTTGGGGACGGCTGAGCAGAGAACGTCCCTAAACATTCCGAAGGCCAAGACGAACTCTGTGACTGTAAGTTTGCGGCTGAGCCAGGGGCCTTTCGACTTGATGACCACCAACACGTCCCCCCAGGCGTATGCTCTTTTGTCGGCCACATCGTGCACCGAAATCAGCAGAGATGCTAAATTTACATCCTTTTCCTCCAGGATGTTCTTCCTGAGGCTGGCAGGGACAAGGTGCACGGGGAGCATGGTAGAAGAGGGCTCTTGCGTACCTGTAGGGGGGGATGCCAACACCGTGACCATGGCTGTGTCATGGAGGGTTGTGGAAGGGAAAACCTCCAGGGCTGCGACTCTGGTCTGTACGTCAGAAACTGTTGCGGACAGTGTGGAGACCATGGAGTGCAGCTGGCAGATGGCCCCAGATATGGAGTGCAAGGACGCCTGACGGTTGGTGGGTGCTGTATTAGCTGTCGGCAGGAAGAGTAGCCTGAAGAGCTCTGCTTTCCTGGTTGTAGCAGGGTAGGGGATGCCCTTGCATTGAAGCTCTGCTATGATCTTGGGTATGTTCCATGTGTGGAGGGTCTGCAGGCTGCCACTATCTGAGCCCGTAGAGGGTGACAGAGGGGCGGGTGTGAGGTCATCACTGCCGGCCTGCGACATGACTCCGACTGTAAAAAAGTAAGGGGGTGCAAGTGTATATGAAGAAATATAGTATTGGATGGAAAGCAAACGAAAGAAGAAGGGAGAAGAGAAAAATATTGGGGTACAGGGACTGGGTTTGGAAGGAGATTCGTGGACTACACACCTGAGTGATGTCCTGGAAGGAAGGTCCTGGCACGGATCGAGACTGGGTCAACCGGGAACCTGCGATGGGGGTGACATAAGAGTAAGATGTATGTTATTTAAGCTGGGAGGCAAGTGACCTAGCCTTGTCATGCGATTGGCTCTGGTGGGATGCAAACTATATATGAAGAATATATGTTTATATTCTTCTTCTCTTTTATTTTTTTTATTTTTTTTACCAACCTGGTGGGATGAAAACCTGAACTCGACTGACCTGAGGAAGAGACAGAAAGGATGATGAGTAGCCGGTATGCTACTGAAGATAATATATGTTTGGGTGTCGTTACGCGCATGCAAGGCTGATAGAGCGCCCCCGTGGCGTGCTTGTGGTTGGTTAGTGGCCCAATGTTTAACGCTAATGGGGACGAGATGAGGTCTGCGAGGTTGCGAGGGTGACTATAAGTGTTTTAGGCTGCTGAGACAATATTGCGTGGTTTGCAAGGGTCTCTATCTGGTCTGCTGAGAGGAGATGCATGGTCGCAAGGGCCTCAGTCTGGATTGCTGAGACGATATTGCGTGATCGCAAGGGTCTCGGAGAGAATGCGGCTGCTGAGACAAAATTGCGTGATTGCAAGGGTCTCGGTGAGTATGGGTATGAAGTTTGTTCTGAGACGATTTTGTATGGTTCCAAGGGTCTCTTCGAGTGTCGGGCTGCTGAGACGGTATTGCATTTGCAAGGGTTTCAAAATGGGCGTCGGGGTGCTAAGCCGGGACTGTGTGGTGGGAAAAAAAAGGGGGGGTTTTCACATGCGTTTTTTTTTTTTTTTTGGTAGCTGAGATGAAATTGCGTGTTTGCAAGGGTCTCAAATAAGACTGGCAGGCTGCTGATATGGTTTGTGTGGGTCTGAATAAATTGGAGTTGGTATGGTGAAAAAGAGAAGACACCTGGCTTGTTTGATGTTTCACCGAAGCCCTAGGTAGGCGGAGTAAAGGGTAAAGCCTTGTACACACGGCCGAGAATCTTGTCGCAAAAAAAACATTGTTTTTCTCGACGGGTTTCTTGTCAAGCTTGACGAGATTCTTGTCAAGCTTTCCTTGCATACACACTGTCAATCCAAAATCTCGTTGTTGTAAAGCGCGGTCATGTACAACACGTACAACGGCAGTATAAAGGGGAAGTTCCATTCTCATGGCGCCACACCTTGGGCTGCTTTTGCTAATCTCGTGTTACTGCTTGTTAGTAAAGGTTTAGTGAGAGACAATTTGCGTGTTTCAGTCTTTGTGCTTTCAGTTCGTTACAGCGTGACGAATGTGCTATCTCCATTACGAACGCTAGTTTTAAAAGAAGGTGCGCTCCCATCTCATACTTGATTCTGACCATGCGCAGTTTTTGAAGACTCGGAAAAGCATACACACGAACGGTTTTCTCGTCCAAATACAGTCTGACGAGAATCACGACAAGAAAAATGAGACTCCCGACGAGAAAAAATAAAGGAGGTCTTCTTTTTTTCTCGTCGGGATTCTGGGCAGTTTTCTTGACGAGAAACCTGAAAGCCTCGTACACGCACGGTTTTCTCGGCAAGAAAGCTCTCCCAACAGTTTGGGAAAACCGGTCGTGTGTACGAGGCTTAAGGACAGCATTCGTTCGACTCGTGGGTACCATAGGAAAAACTAACAAGTGAGCTAAGGGGACAATGGACGATAGTGAGTTGATACGGTGACTGCGACAGTGGGCCAATGCTTCGTGGCGGACTGTGGCAGGAGTGCAATGTATGGGGTAGGTGTGGCGAGGTCCTGTGTGTGATGCAACGTTTGATGTGGAAGTAAGGGGGGGAATGTGTACGTGAGTTGCAAATGCGGGATGCGGACACCTGAGAGAACATTGTAAGGAATCCTAGCTATGACAGTGGCCGTGCGGCTGGGTCCGCGTGGGTCTATAGCGGGTATGAGTGTGGTGTGGCGCTTTGCAAGGCACTCACTGTTTTTGGCAAGTGACGGGGGGTAGGAGAACCGTGTAGGAACGATTTAAAGTTCTGTGGCGGGAAATGAACACAGATTGGGGGATACAGCAAATGGCAACAATAATGGGACAAGATGCAAATACAAGGTGATGACTCCTACCTGCGTCAGAGAGCGGAATTCGATTGGAAAAGCCACGAACGAGCAACAGCACTCAGGAACAACAGAGTCACGAATATGCTGTGATCTGAAGAGTCGGCCTGGTGACGTAGATATCGCGCACTGGAACCGACGGTGAGTGTGGGCGAGTGCTCTGTTTAAATAGCCTCCGGACTCCTCCCATAAACTCAGGCCACCATCTTGGCCTTCTAATATATATATATATATATATATATATATACATATATACACTCTGCATTCAGTGTAGCCTATATCTACAGTGCATTCCGTGGCATACTGTTTCTAATACACTTCAGGCAGTGTATTAATATATATACCGGTGTGTGTGTATATATATATATATATATATATATATATATATATATATATATGTATAAACTCTTCATTCAGTGTAGCCTATATCTACAGTGCATTCCGTGGAGTACAGTTGCTAATAGGGATGAGCTCGGTGTTCGAGTCGAACATACGTTCGACTCGAACATCGGCTGTTCGATCGTTCGACGGAGATCGAACGATTTGGCCCGTTTGCGCCAAATTCGAGTGACGCGAACGGCCCACAATACACTGCGCCATCGCAGTGCAATCCCGGCGCTGTGATTGGTCAAGCATGCACTGTGACCCCGCATGCTTGGCCAATCACAGCGCCGGCAGCTAGGAGATCCATAATTGGCCACAGGTAGGTTGCCTGTGGCCAATTATAGCTCAGGGGGTTTAGCACACGCCCCACACTATAAAAGGCCGCCAGCACGGCGGCCTTGCGTAGTGTGTTCCGGCGCAGGGAAAGAGAAGGATAGGCAGGGACAGTGTCATTGTGCTATTCTTTGTGCTATTCTTGTGTGTAGGGAGAGAGAAGAAGGATAGGCAGGGAGAGTGTCAGTGTCATATTCTTTGCTAAACCTTGTGTGCAGGGAGAGAGAAGAATAGGCAGGGAGAGTGTCAGTGTCATATTCTTTGCTAAACCTTGTGTGCAGGGAGAGAGAAGGATAGGCAGGGGACAGTGTCCGTGTCATATTCTTTGCTAAACCTTGAGTGCAGGGAGAGAGAATGATAGGCAGGGAGAGTGTCAGTGTCATATTCTTTGATAAACCTTGTGTGCAGGGAGAGAGAAGGATAGGCAGGGGACAGTGTCAGTGTCATTGTTGCTAAGCATCCTGCACAGTATACACCTGAAACTAGCCCTTATTGCTGTGTTTTCCTGGTGCGTTACACTAACAGGCATTTGCAGCACTTACAGCGGGCGGAGTGTGCCTCCTGCACATTATACACCTGAAGCTAGCCCGTATTGCTGTGTTTTCCTGGTGTGTTACACTAACAGGCATTTGCAGCACTTACAGCGGGCGGAGTGTGCCTCCTGCACATTATACACCTGAAGCTAGCCCGTATTGCTGTGTTTTCCTGGTGTGTTGCACTAACAGGCATTTGCAGCACTTACAGCAGGCGTAGTGTGATTCCTGCAAAATATACACCTGAAGCTAGCCCGTATTGCTGTGTTTTCCTGGTGTGTTACACTAACAGGTCTTTGCAGCACTTACAGCGGGCGGAGTGTGCCTCCTGCACATTATACACCTGAAGCTAGCCCGCATTGCTGTGTTTTCCTGGTGTGTTACACTAACAGGCATTTGCAGCACTTACAGCAGGCGTAGTGTGATTCCTGCAAAATATACTCCTGAAGCTAGGCCTTAGTGTAACACACTAGGAAAACACAGCAATAAGGCCTAGCTTCAGGAGTATATTTTGCAGGAATCACACTACGCCTGCTGTAAGTGCTGCAAATGCCTGTTAGTGTAACACACTAGGAAAACACAGCAATAACAGGCATTTGCAGCACTTACAGCAGGCGTAGTGTGATTCCTGCAAAATATACTCCTGAAGCTAGGCCTTATTGCTGTGTTTTCCTAGTGTATTACACTAACAGGCATTTGCAGCACTTACAGCAGGCGTAGTGTGATTCCTGCAAAATAAACACCTGAAGCTAGCCCGTATTGCTGTGTTTTCCTGGTGTGTTACACTAACAGGCATTTGCAGCACTTACAGCGGGCGGAGTGTGCCTCCTGCACATTATACACCTGAAGCTATCCCGTATTGCTGTGTTTTCCTGGTGTGTTACACTAACAGGAATTTGCAGCACTTACAGCAGGCGTAGTGTGATTCCTGCAAAATATACTCCTGAAGCTAGGCCTTATTGCTGTGTTTTCCTAGTGTGTCACACTAACAGGCATTTGCAGCACTTACAGCAGGCATAGTGTGATTCCTGCAAAATATACACCAGAAGCTACCCCTTATTGCTGGTTTTCCCATCTCCCTGCAGGCCATTAGAATGTCTGAAAGGCAAACAAGGAGAGGCAGACAGTCAGGAGCCAATAAAAGAGGGCAAGCAGAATCTGTGTCTAGAGACAACAGTGCTGGTCGTGGACGAGGTGCATCGTCATCAGCACGTGGCCATGGGACACGCTTGTCCTTCTTTTCGGCAGCTGGACGTGTTGAGCCGCATCATGCCGAAGACTTGGTAGAGTGGATGACCAAGCCCTCCTCATCCTTCTCTCTCACCCAGGCTCAGGGTACTGGCAAAGCAGCTGCCAAAGCGTCCTCTTCCCTGGTATCAATGTCATCATCAGTCACTCCTTCCCTAGACCCACCATGTCCTCCTGAGGAGTCCCCCGAACTGTTTGAGCACAGTGTTGGGTACATGCTCCAGGAGGATGCCCAGCGTTTTGAAGGGTCTGATGATGATACCCAGCTAGAGGAAGGCAGTAGCGTGCGAGCAGAGAGAGGGGATGCTCAAGAAGGACACCAATCTGGCAGTCATGTTCCAGCAGCTGCAGCATACTGCCAGATTGGCTCCAGTGATGAGGAGGGAGGGGATGATGAGGTCACTGACTCCACGTGGGTGCCTAATAGGAGAGAGGAGGAGGAGGAGGATGAGGAGGAGGCACATCTCCAATGAGGCAGGATGCCCTCGGGGGGCCAGCGTAAGGGCAGCACACCGACTGAATCACACCGCAGAGCCCTGCCTGTGCAGGGTGCTGCCTCTGCCCGTTATTCCAAAAGTTCTTTGGTGTGGGCCTTTTTTGAGTCGAGTGCATCAGATCGCACAGCTGCTGTTTGCAACATATGTCTCAAGCGTTTATCGCGTGGCCAAAACATCAGCCGCTTGGGCACCACATGCTTGACCAGACATATGTTGACCTGCCATGCAGCTCGTTGGCAAGCCTACCTTAAAGACCCACACCAAAGAACAAAGCGGACCTCTCCTTGCACCGCATCAGCTGGGATCTCCAACCCCACTATACCTTCAGTCCTCTCTGAAACCTGCACTGAGAGGAATGAAGGTGAAGAATTAGGTGTGTCACAGCCAAGTATTTGCGGGCACTCTGCTAGCAGTACACCGACGTCCGATTCTAGCAGGCAAATTTCCCTCCCCAGCTGCTGGACCGTCGAAAGAAGTTCACTCCCAGCCATCCACATGCCCAGCGGTTGAATGCTAGCTTGGCTAAATTGCTAGCGCTTCAACTGCTGCCTTTTCAGTTGGTAGACTCGGCCCCCTTCCGTGAGTTTGTGCAATGTGCGGTTCCTCAGTGGCAGGTTCCCAAACGCCACTTTTTCTCACGGAAGGCGATTCCGGCTCTCTACCGGCATGTGGAAGGCAATGTCTTGGCCTCGCTGGACAGGGCGGTCAGCGGTAAGGTGCATATTACCGCTGACTCATGGTCCAGCAGGCATGGACAGGGACGTTACCTTTCTTTCACGGCCCATTGGGTCACTCTTTTGGCAGCTGGGAAGGATGCAGGACAAGGTGCAGTAGTGTTGGAGGTTGTTCCGCCGCCACGCCTCCAAAATGCTACTACTGGTTGTGACACACCTCTCTCTTCCACCCCCTCCTCTTCTTCTTCCTCCATGGCCTCTTCCTGTGCTTTGTCCTCGGAACCAGCGGTGCTCCATAGGCGTTCAAGGGGCTACGCAAGTACGCAGGCAAAAAGATGCCATGCCGTGCTTGCGCTGGTGTGTTTGGGGGACAGGAGCCACACTGGGGCAGAGGTTCTGTCTGCTCTGCAGGGGCAAGCCGAAAGGTGGTTGACGCCACGCCAGCTTAAGGCAGGAATGGTGGTTTGCGACAATGGCACCAACCTCCTCTCCGCCCTCCGACAGGGACAACTGACCCATGTGCCCTGTGTGGCTCACGTCCTTAACCTGGTGGTGCAGCGGTTCTTGGGCAGGTACCCGGGCTTACAGGATGTCCTGAGGCAGGCCAGGAAAGTCTGTGTGCATTTCCGCAGATCTTATAATGCCAGTGCTTGCCTGGCTGAGCTGCAAAAGGAGTTGAACCTGCCCAAGAACCTTATATGTGACATGCCCACCAGGTGGAACTCAACGTTGGTCATGCTGCAGCGGCTGCACACGCAGCAGAGGGCCATCAATGAGTACCTGTGCGACTATGGCACCAGGACAGGGTCAGGGGAGCTCGGGTTTTTTTCACCACGCCAGTGGGGCATGATCAGGGATGCATGCACTGTCCTGGCACCATTTGAGGAGGCCACGAGGATGGTGAGCAGTGACAGTGCATGCATCAGTGACACTGTGCCTCTTGTCCACCTGTTGGAACATACGCTGCGTGGAATAATGGACAGGGCGCTTGAGGCATAACAGAGGCAGGAAGAGGAGGACTTTCTTGCCTCTCAAGGCCCCCTTTACCCAGACAGTGTTCCTTCTGTCCCACCCATCGCACAGGAAGAGGAGGAGGAGGAGGAGGAGGATTGTGGCAGCATGGAGGTGGAGCCTGGCACTCAGCATCATCAGCAGCAGTCTTTTAGGGATGATTTACAGTCCCTAGAAACCCGTGGACTTGTACGTGGCTGGGAGGAGGTGGCTGCGGATCATGTCGTCCTTAGTGACCCAGAGGACTCCGGACCGAATGCCTCAGCTAACCTACGCTGCATGGCCTCCCTGATCCTGCAAAGTCTGCGGAAGGATCCTCGTATTCTTCGCATCAAGGAGAGGGACCATTACTGGCTGGCCACTCTCCTTGATCCACGGTACAAGGGTAAGGTTGTGGACCTTATCTTACCGTCGCAGAGGGAGCAGAGGATGAGACAACTCCGGGAGGCCTTGCAGAAAGGTCTGTGCAACGCGTTCCCAGAGACTGGGAGATTACAAACTCCTGGTCCTGGACAATGAGTTGCTGAGGCTTCGGTCAGTCAAAGAAGGAGCGGTGGGGAAGGTGGCCGTCTGACCGATGCGTTCAGACAATTCTTTAGTCCGCAGCCCCAAGGTATGATCGGTTCCAGCAACCATCGCCAGCGTCTGATATACATGGTGCAGGAATACCTAGGGGCAAGGTCAGACTTGGACACCTTCCCCACCGAAAATCCTCTGGCTTACTGGGTCTTGAGGATGGATCACTGGCCAGAGCTTGCACAGTATGCAATTGAGCTACTGGCCTGTCCTGCATCCAGCGTTCTTTCAGAACGCACATTCAGTGCTGCTGGAGGATTAGTCACGGATCACAGGGTGCGCCTGTCCACCGACTCGGTTGATCGACTGACCTTCATAAAGATCACCACCAGCTACCAAACACCTGAAGCTGATATAACAGACTAATTTATTTTCAAATGTCACATCCCTTCAAGACTGATGCTGATGCTGAGTGACTGTCCTGTCATGTTGACTGACTATCCTCCTCCTCCTCAATGATCTGATTGATGATGATAGCTTGGAAGAACATTTCTGGGTGCCGCCACCAGTGCCTAAGGCCCAATTTTTCAGCCCCTGCTTAACAGGGGCATGTAATTACATTTTTTTATGCAATGCTTTGCAGCAGGGCTCATTCCTGCACTCCAACTACAGTATCTGGGAGAGGTTGCAGTGTCGTGGCACCAGCACCAGTGTCTAAGGCCCAATTTTTCAGCCCCTGTTTAACAGGGGCATGTAATTACAATTTTTGATGCAATGCTTTGCAACAGGGCTCATTGCTGTGCTCCAAGTACAGTATCTGTGAGGGGTTGCAGTGTTGTGGCACCAGTGCCTAAGGCCCAATTTTTCTGCCCCTGTTTAACAGGGGCATGTAATTACAATTCTTGATCTAATAATTCACAGCAGGGCCCATTCCTGCGCCCACCAAGAGTAACTGTGAGGCCTTACAGTGTTGTGTCTACACCACCACCACCACCAAAGGCCCAATTTTTCAGCCCCTGTTCAACAGGGGCATGCAATTACATTTCTTGATCTAATAATTTACAGCAGGGCCCATTCATGCGCCCACCAAGAGTAACTGTGAGGGCTTACAGTGTTGTGTCAACAACACCACCACCACCAAAGGCCCAATTTTTCAGACCCTGTTCAACAGGGGCATGCAATTACAATTCTTGATCTAATAATTCACAGCAGGGCCCATTCATGTGCCCACCAAGAGTAACTGTGAGGGCTTACAGTGTTGTGTCAACACCTAGAACAGTGATGGTGTCAGCGCTGTGTTTAAACAAAGAAAGTGGGAAAGCTGGGAACAGTGTGACTGATAACACACTGGACCTAAATAATATTGTGACCTTGTATAGAATACTTAATAAACTCAAAATACAATCATGTGAATCAACGTGAACGTGTAGCCATATCCAAATAGTCCAATCGTGATCAATCCAAAGGAAAATGTGCTAATAAATACAATATATATATATATATATATATATATATATATATATATATAATTGAAAAGTCCAAATAAATCCAGTTAGACCATGCAGTCCAGAAATATATTAAAAGTGATTCCCATCAACGAAAAAAAGTGAGAAAAAAATATAATAATATAAAACACACATTAGTTCAGTGCTCAAAAACTTGATTCCTCTTCAGTGCTCCACCTCTGTGCCTGTAAGCAGCTTACCTTGTTATTAATTAAGCTTAGCGTAGCCAGGTCACAGGTTAATTCCAAACTGGTGGGCAGTGGCTTAGATGACTTTGGTTGCTGCAATCCTCCCAAGTATTATATACAGTATAAATCAAAGGAGATGGATCATAGTGTAATGCCGCCAGTATTCAGAGATACACACACACGCCAGACAGGTACTCACTTTATATCTAAAGAGTATGGACGCATCTCCACGAGCACTGAACTCGTCGTCCCTCTAGTTGTCTGTAGCTTTGTGTGGATCCCAGTATAGTGGTGTCTCAGATGAGCAGCGTATTCAATGGAATAGAAAATATATGGCAACCATAGCGTGATCCCGTATCATAAGATTTTATTAAAAATAGACAATAAATATGTAACACTCACATGAATTTTAAAAATCGCTGCAGGATATCCTACGAGCGCCTCACTCATCTACCTGCTCGAGTCCTGGTCTGTCAGCAAACCTCCAATCCCTACGCGTATCGTCACGTGACACGTGACGATACGCGTAGGGATTGGAGGTTTGCTGACAGACCAGGACCCGAGCAGGTAGACGAGCGAGGCGCTCGTAGGATATCCTGCAGCGATTTTTAAAATTCATGTGAGTGTTACATATTTATTGTCTATTTTTAATAAAATCTTATGATACGGGATCACGCTATGGTTGCCATATATTTTCTATTCCATTGAATACGCTGCTCATCTGAGACACCACTATACTGGGATCCACACAAAGCTACAGACAACTAGAGGGACGACGAGTTCAGTGCTCGTGGAGATGCGTCCATACTCTTTAGATATAAAGTGAGTACCTGTCTGGCGTGTGTGTGTATCTCTGAATACTGGCGGCATTACACTATGATCCATCTCCTTTGATTTATACTGTATATAATACTTGGGAGGATTGCAGCAACCAAAGTCATCTAAGCCACTGCCCACCAGTTTGGAATTAACCTGTGACCTGGCTACGCTAAGCTTAATTAATAACAAGGTAAGCTGCTTACAGGCACAGAGGTGGAGCACTGAAGAGGAATCAAGTTTTTGAGCACTGAACTAATGTGTGTTTTATATTATTATATTTTTTTCTCACTTTTTTTTCGGTGATGGGAATCACTTTTAATATATTTCTGGACTGCATGGTCTAACTGGATTTATTTGGACTTTTCAATTTTATATATATATATATATATATATATATATATATATATATTGTATTTATTAGCACATTTTCCTTTGGATTGATCACGATTGGACTATTTGGATATGGCTACACTTTCACGTTGATTCACATGATTGTATTTTGAGTTTATTAAGTATTCTATACAAGGTCACAATATTATTTAGGTCCAGTGTGTTATCAGTCACACTGTTCCCAGCTTTCCCACTTTCTTTGTTTAAACACAGCGCTGACACCATCACTGTTCTAGATTTTTCTGAGTTTTCCCGAATTGGATTCACAGGTGTCTGGCAGCAGTGCCCCCCCTCCCCCTTGGTTCTGTCAAGGTTATAGGTTCACTTATTCTTTTCACGTTAGAGCAGCGCGGGAGTTTCCCCAATTTTTTTTGCATACGTTGTGTCAACACCACCACCACCACCACCAAAGGCCCAATTTTTCAGCCCCTGTTCAACAGGGGCATGCAATTACAATTCTTGATCTAATAATTCACAGCAGGGCCCATTCATGCGCCCACCAAGAGTAACTGTGAGGGCTTACAGTGTTGTGGCAACACCAACATGTAAGGGGCAAATTTCAGCAGAGTATATAGGGCAGGCCCCTACTTTCAAACATCCAACTTACAAACGACTCCTACTTGCAAACGGAAGGAGACAACAGGAAGTGAGAGGAAATCTACCCCTAGGAAGGGAAATTCTCTCCAGTAAGAGTTAATATGGGAAAAAGGTGTCTCCTCTCTACTGATGCTTTATCACCAATCCTTGTTTCAATAAAAACCCCACTTTTCAAAAACATTTGTCATTGGGACGGAAAGTGAGGTGAAATGTTCTGAACAGGGGCACAGACAGCAAAACAAATGTTACAGGGGTGATAACCCTTCCCTATGTTTTCCAAAAAGCTTAAAAATAGATCTTTTTGGCTAGAGCTACACTTAAACAATGTACCTGTTCAAAATTACAAACAGATTCTACATAAGAACAAACCTACAGTCCCTGTCTTGTATGCACCGCCTGTATACGGCTGTTCAGAGTATATAGGGCCTTTTTTATTTTGTGTGCGGGGTTCCCCTTAATATCCATACAAGACCCAAAGGGTCTGGTAATGGGCTGGGGTGGGGGGGGGGGGGGGGTGATGGGGTAGCTATGTCATTTTTCTCAAAGATTTTCATCCATATTACCGGGACCAGACATTACATTAAAGCCTATATTCCCCACATTGAAGATGGGTGCAGGTAAAAATTCAACACTTCCCAACTTGCTCAGGTAGAAAATGGATGTACAAACTGCTTACCAGATCAGACGGATCCCCATTACAGGGATCTTTTGAGGCTCAATGTCCTTCACGGATCACTCAGATGGTAGGAACCCAGCAGCACATCCAGCAGGAACTCCAAGGAACACGTCTGCAGAGGCAGGGAAAAACCGAACCACCTTTCTGTTGCTCAGCTTGTCAATTCCCCCTCCAGGCGTGTTAGATTGTATAATGGGATTAAAAGGAAAAAAGACGCTTCATGGTGCAGTATTCTTAAAAGTAAGATACCCTTTATTTACAATCCTGGGTATTATACATGAAAGCGCCAAAATTTTCAAACGAAAAAAAGGATTCTCAGCTGCGGTGTAATCCGATCAGCTGATGCGTGGTGACGTCAGGATCTTACAGCTCCGCCCGACGCTGCGTTTCTCCGTATGAGGCTTTGTCTGGGAGAGGAGGCTGGATACGGACCTCACACACCACAAGTTATATATCCGCAGGTAAGGTTGACACCGGAAATTCCAAAGCAACCTACATCCGGGTATCACGATTCATTCCTCCTACTGAAAAATGCAAACGTGATCCCACAGCAGTCGGATAACTAACCATTGGTGGGACATGCAGTGACATTACACATATCACCCGCACATCCCAGCAACGGAACTACTGAGAACTAAAACAAAACATCTCTCACATTTTAAAAATGCTACTACCCAGTTTTTAATGTACACTGCTACCCTAAAAAAAAGACTTTTACTAGTACCTGCTGCAAAAGTTTCATAAACCCTTTTCCATTTATAAAAATCAATTTATATAAAAAACAATTTATACAAAAAAACAATTTTATAAAAAACAATTCATAAAAATGAACTTTCTTGAAAATATATTTAAAATGCGATTCAATTTCCTCTCCTTACACGACCATTTATTGGTATGCAAAAAAGAAATTAAATCAATAAAACCCATACATATGAACATAAACACAAATTTATGTATACATATATATGTGCACAACCCTCCAATACCCTGTATCTCACCCTTCCAGTGTCAGTAAAACAAACGGGCACATAAAGGATAGATGGGTATTTACATATATATATATATATATATATATATATATATATATAACACAACCTTTTGTGGATATCATTGAATCATTACAATTATTTATCATACATTTTAGAAACATATTAAGCATATCAAACATGTCTTAAAATAATGACCTCTAGTGGTATATGTATAAACTGTTTTTTTTTGGTCAGTTTATACATGGCCAACCTTTTCATGTCAAAATGGGAAGAGGGCATAGTTTTACATAACAGGCGATCAGAGCTTGTTATGTGGAAAAGATTTATCGATGATGTCCTCTTCATATGGGATGGTGACCTTGAATCTGTTAGTGCTTTTTTGGTATGAGATAAGTCTGATAGAAATAATTTTTTTGGACTTAAAGATTTCAGTAAAAGAAGGAAACATTGTCACCTCTACTTACTTTAAACAAACTGACAGGAATGGATACATTTCTTTGGATTCCTGTCACCATCATTCATGGTTGACGGCAGTACCCAATTGTCAGATTTTATGTTTGAAGTGTAATTTCACCAACTTAGAGGATTACTTTAACCGCTTGTCGACTGCCTCAAGCACTTATACGTTGGCTGAAGGGCACGAGCAGGCAAAGCAACGTATATATACTGTGACAGCAGGAAGGTAAAGTCACCTGGTTGCATCCAGGGGGGTAGATATATTTCGCCCAGATTCAGGCTTTACGCCGACTTATACAACTAGGTGGAGAGTTGTATAAGCCCAGCTAAGGCTAGTGGGCTCATGGATGACTCATACCTCTAGGGAGAGGGCTGGGCGTCGTGCAGGCAGGGAGTTGATGAGGCCAGCTGAAGCTTGTCAGCTCATTTAGGCCTCTATAAGAACTCCCAGCTTCATTAGATGTTAGCTCATGCCTGGAACCAGACCTGTGTGGACTGTCTAGGGAGAGTGAACCCCTGTGTGGTGAGAAAAAGCCTGTGTGGCTATTTGCTTGGACATTTAAAACCAGGGACTTAGGGACTAGGACAGCACTAGGCTGATCCCAGTTGTTAGTTAGGAAACCTGTATGTTTAGTCAGAGGTCAAGTTGACCAGGATTTATTTTGTTTATATGTTTCTTTTGGCTTTGCTGTGTTTTGTCACTGTAAATAGAAAATAAACCGCACCTTTTTTTTGATTTTGAAAACCACAACCTCCGTTTGCTGGGCCTGTTTTTGTGTGGGGAGCCCATCCCGGGGGTCACACACACCCGCTGCCGAGCTAACCCCCTCACAGTTGGTGGAGAACCAGTGGCAGTTTTTTTTAAGCCAGCATGGAGGAGATACTGAAGCAGCTGGCTCTAGCAAATGCCAATCAACAGCAGACAAATGCAGGTTTGCAAAAGAGCCTTGCAGCTCAACAACAGAACTTCGCAGCCCAGCAGCAAGCTCATCAACAGAGCCTTGCAGCCCAGCAGCAAGCTCACCAACAGAGTCTGGAAGCTCAGCAACAAGCCCAGCAGCAATCTGAGGCCCGCTTCATAGACCTGTTACAGAAGCAAGAGCAGAGACTACAACAAATGGAAGCAGTAATGCAGCAACGTCCGCAGACCAGTGAGGAAAGCCGTCCCACTAATACCGCGTCCTTTGGGGTGAGTCGTTTATTGACAAAAATGACTGGAGAGGATGATCCAGAGGTATTTTTGACCACATTTGAAAGGACTGCTGAAAGAGAAAAGTGGCCTGAGGAGCAGTGGGCTGGACTGGTGGCTCCTCTGTTAACTGGTGAATCGCAGAAGGCTTACTATGACCTAGAGCCTGACCAAGCAAAAGACTATGTGATGCTAAAAGCTGAGATATTGGCAAGGCTGGGTGTCACCCAGGCTGTCCGGGCTCAGCGTGTGCATAACTGGACTTTCCAGCTTGGAGAACCCCCCAGGTCTCAAATGTATGATCTCATTCACCTGAGCAGAAAGTGGCTACAGCCAGAGACTTTGTCCGCACCAAAAGATTGTGGAAACGTGTTGTAATGGATCGTTTTTTGAGAGCTCTTCCTACTGCCATCCAAAACTGGGTAAGCCATGGAGACCCAGAGACGGCCGATGGTCTTGTGGATCGTGTGGAGAAATACTTGGCTACAGAGAACCTGACGGCCTCTTCCAGAGACACTCGGACTTTCCACCCTAAGACCAGACCATCCCCAGGGGCGGATAAGAGGATTCCAAGGGGTAAGGGTGGAGAGAGTGAGAGGGTGGGAGCTCTACCCCAAGTTTGGCGAGAACAGCCTGGGAAATCAGCGGCTCAAGAGGCGGCAAGAAGGATCGTTTGCTACCGCTGCCGGCAAGCGGGACATATTGCAGCCAATTGCCCGGTTGTGGAGGAACCCATGCAGTGTGACTTTCTGACGGGCAGACGTCAGTCGCTGTGTGCGACAGTCGCATGCACTGCCATTCGAGGAATTGAGAAACATTTATGCAAAATGTGTGTTAATGGTAGAAATGTTGTGGTATTGCTGGATTCAGGTAGCCTTGTGACCCTGATAAAGGCTGAGTTAGTTAAAACAGAGGTCTCTGGGAATAGCAAGGTAGCTGTTATTTGTGTGCATGGGGACACCCGAGAGTATCCAGTGACTACAGTGTGTTTCGAGACCCCCAAAGGTACCCTCTCTCATCCAGTGGGCTTAGTATCTCAGTTACCGTATGACGCCATTGTGGGAAGGGATTTTCCGAAGTTCTGGGAACTGTGGGATGATCCTGAGCCCCCCACTGGTGCCCCTATGTACCAGGAATGTGATAGCCAGAACTCCCCTGAGAGTGGTGAGGACTCTCCGGAATTTCCCTTATCAGTATTGGCAGGGGAGACTCAAGAAACTGGAGAGGAGCCCACCTCCTCAGACGAAAACCTACCGTCTGTGGAGTTTTCTGATCTTGAGGTTCACAGGGAAAACTTTGCCACAGAACAGTTGAAAGACCCCGCCCTAATAAAGGCACGCGAAAACGTAGTGAAAATAGATGGCGAGTTAGTGAACCCAGATAATACCTGCACTTACCCATACTTCAGCGTAGAGAAGGACCTACTGTATCGGGTGGCAAAAAGGGCAGAAAAAAACCGTTGAGCAGCTTGTGGTGCCCAAACCTTACAGGAAGTTGGTGTTGGAGTTGGCCCATGGGCACATTCTTGGAGGTCATCTGGGGACAGAGAAAACCCGAGAGAGGGTATTACAGAGATTCTATTGGCCGGGGGTGATGAAGGACATAGAAAATTATTGTTCCTCCTGCCCTGTGTGTCAGAGGTCGGCCCCGATGCCACATTTCCGTAGCCCGCTGGTCCCTCTACCCATCATTGAGGTCCCGTTTGAGAGGATCGCCATGGATTTGGTAGGTCCTATAATCAAGTCCGCTAGGGGGCACCAGTACATATTAGTTATAATGGACTATGCCACCCGTTATCCAGAAGCGATCCCTCTCCGAAATACCTCGGCCAAAACCATAGCCAAAGAGCTATCTCTTGTGTTTAGCCGGGTGGGTATTTGTAAAGAACTGCTTACGGACCAAGGTACACCCTTTATGTCCCGGGTTATGAAGGAGCTGTGTAAATTGTTCAAAGTGACGCAATTACGTACATCTGTGTATCACCCCCAAACCGATGGGCTGGTTGAAAGGTTCAACAAAACCCTAAAACAAATGTTGAAGAAAGTGGTGGATAGAGATGGAAAGGATTGGGACTGTCTACTTCCTTATCTGATGTTTGCTATTAGGGAGGTGCCCCAATCCTCTACGGGATTCTCCCCCTTTGAGTTACTGTATGGGAGACACCCAAGAGGGCTGTTGGATATTGCCAAGGAAACTTGGGAAAGTGAGAGTTCTCCCCACAGGAGTGTGATTGAGCATGTCGCCCTGATGCAAGACCGAATTGCACAGGTAATGCCCATCGTGAAGGAACATTTGGCCCAAGCGCAGTTAGCACAGCAGAGAGTGTACAACCGTGGAGCCAAGACCCGTACCTTTTCCCCGGGGGATAGGATACTGGTACTTGTCCCTACGGTTGAAAGTAAATTCCTTGCCAAATGGCAAGGCCCCTACGAGATAATGGAAAAAGTGAGTGAAGTGAATTACAAGGTCAGACAACCAGGAAGGCGAAAGCCCGAACAGATCTATCACGTTAATCTGTTGAAAGCCTGGAGGGATAGAGAGTCCCTAGTCGCAGACACTTGGTCACCAGCACAAACTGGTTGCGTGATTCCTGAGGTTGGAATAGCAGCCACCTTGTCACAACCCCAACAACAGGAGGTTAAGGAGTTTGTGCTTCGCAACAAGGAGGTATTCTCTGAGCTGCCGGGACAAACATTTGGGGTAGAGCATGACATCATTACCCCGCCCGGTGAAAGGGTGAAGTTAAAACCCTATCGGATCCCAGAGGCCCGACGGGAGGCAATACGGGAGGAAGTACAGAAAATGCTGAACTTAGGGGTGATAGAGGAGTCCCAAAGTGATTGGTCTAGTCCCATTGTGTTGGTGCCTAAACCGGATGGGAGCTGGCGATTTTGTAACGATTTTCGTCAGTTGAACAAAGTTACAAAATTTGACACCTACCCCATGCCACGTATAGATGAGTTGATCGACCGGCTGGGAACAGCCCGATACATGACGACTCTTGACCTCACAAAAGGGTATTGGCAAATCCCCCTGGCCAAATTGGCCAAAGAGAAAACCGCATTTGTAACCCCAGACGGGGCGTTCCAATATAAAAGAATGCCGTTCGGGTTACAGAATGCGCCGGCCACATTCCAGCGGAAAATGGACCAGATGCTGAGGCCCCATCGGAAGTATGCTGCGGCTTACCTGGATGACGTAATTGTCCATAGCACAGATTGGGCCTCACATCTGCCAAAAGTGCAAGCAGTCCTGGACTCTGTTCGGGAAGCGGGGTTTACGGCTAACCCCAAGAAGTGTACCATTGGGCAGGAGGAGGCCAAATATCTTGGGTACACCATTGGGAGGGGAGTAATAAAACCCCAACTCAACAAAGTCGAGGCCATCCAGAGTTGGCCACGTCCCAACAGCAAGAAGCAGGTACGAGCCTTTCTGGGAATCGCTGGGTATTATCGGCGATTCATTCCCCACTTTGCTTCTAAGGCTGTGCCCCTAACCAACCTAACGAAGGGGAAAGGGTCGGTCATGATTAAATGGACCCCCGAGGCTGAGGCAGCATTCCAATTCTTGAAACAAGCCTTATGTAGCCAGCCAGTGTTGTACTCACCCTACTTCTCTAAAGACTTTGTCGTACAAAGTGATGCGTCAGATGTGGGGTTAGGAGCAGTATTGTCCCAGGTCTGGAACGGGGAAGAGCACCCAGTCATTTACCTCAGCAGGAAGTTGAAGTCCCATGAGGTAAATTACGCCACCGTTGAAAAGGAGTGTTTAGCGGTGAAGTGGGCTCTAGATTCCCTTCGGTACTACCTGCTAGGTAGGCACTTTGACATGGTTACGGATCACGCTCCGTTAAAGTGGATGGCTCAAAACAAGGAAACAAATAGAAGAGTGAATAGGTGGTTCCTGGCCCTCCAGGAATTCAACTTCACAGTAAAGCATCGCCCTGGCGTTCAAATGGGGAATGTGGATGCTTTGTCTCGAGTACATGAATGCCTGATTGCTGGTGTTCCAACCCCGAGGTTAAAACAAGAGGGGGGGGGTATGTGACAGCAGGAAGGTAAAGTCACCTGGTTGCATCCAGGGGGGTAGATATATTTCGCCCAGATTCAGGCTTTACGCCGACTTATACAACTAGGTGGAGAGTTGTATAAGCCCAGCTAAGGCTAGTGGGCTCATGGATGACTCATACCTCTAGGGAGAGGGCTGGGCGTCGTGCAGGCAGGGAGTTGATGAGGCCAGCTGAAGCTTGTCAGCTCATTTAGGCCTCTATAAGAACTCCCAGCTTCATTAGATGTTAGCTCATGCCTGGAACCAGACCTGTGTGGACTGTCTAGGGAGAGTGAACCCCTGTGCGGTGAGAAAAAGCCTGTGTGGCTATTTGCTTGGACATTTAAAACCAGGGACTTAGGGACTAGGACAGCACTAGGCTGATCCCAGTTGTTAGTTAGGAAACCTGTATGTTTAGTCAGAGGTCAAGTTGACCAGGATTTATTTTGTTTATATGTTTCTTTTGGCTTTGCTGTGTTTTGTCACTGTAAATAGAAAATAAACCGCACCTTTTTTTTGATTTTGAAAACCACAACCTCCGTTTGCTGGGCCTGTTTTTGTGTGGGGAGCCCATCCCGGGGGTCACACACACCCGCTGCCGAGCTAACCCCCTCACAATACATATATATACGTTGCTTTGAATCAGCTGCCTAGCGGGCATGTACGTGCCCGCCACGGTCTCCGTGACTGTGCCCATGGGACCCGCGGACTTGATGTCCGCCGGTGTCCCGCGATCGGGTCAGGGAACGGCAGAACGGGGGATGCCTTTGTAAACAAGGCATCTCCCTGTTCTGCCTAGTGACAGGACAATGATCAACTGCTCCCTCTTATTGGGAGCAGTGATCAGTGTCGTGTCAGAGTAAACCCTGCCCCCACACAGTTAGAATCACTCCCTAGGACACACTTAACTCCTTCCCTGCCCCTTCCTTCACTGCCAGTGTCATTTACACAGTAATCAGTGCATTTTTATAGCACTGATCGCTGTATAAATGACAATGATCCCAAAATAGTGTCAAAAGTGTCCGATGTGTCCGACATAATGTCGCAGTCACGATAAAAATCGCAGATCGCCGCCATAACTAGTAAAAAAATAATAATAATAAAAATGTCATGCCTATTTTGTAGACACTATAACTTTTGCGCAAAACAATAAATATACGCTTATTGCGATTTTTTTTACCAAAAATATGTAGAAGAATACGTATCGGCCTAAACTGAGGAAAAAATGTGTTTTGTTTATATACTTTTTGGGGATATTTCTTATAGCAAAATGTAAAAAATATTGTTTTTTTTTCAAAATTGTCGCTCTATTTTTGTTTATAGCGCAAAAAATAAACACCGCAAAGGTGATTAAATACCACCAAACATAATCTCTATTTGTGGGAAAAAAAAGGCATCAATTTTGTTTGGGAGCCAATTGTCAGTTAAAGTGACGCAGTGCGCCAATTGCAAAAAGTGGCCCAGTCCTTTGGCAGCCAAATCCTCCGGGGCTAAAGTGGTTAAGGAGGCATCAGTTTTGAGAACAAGATTTATAGCTAAAGGGTATGACAGCGAGGTTCTAGATTCCCTCATAGTGGAAGTCAGTAGAGAATGTCAGAAGCTATTGGTTGACAAACCGCCCAGAGGGGTAACAGAGGATTTTGGTCTGGCTTTTTTTACAACATACTCTAGCCAACATTGGGCAATCAAGAGATTTATCAAGAGGCATTGGCCGGTTATCAAGAACGATCGAGTTCTCAGTCCCTTATTATTCAACCAACCTTGTGTTATTTTCACTGGTGCTTCTAACTTAAGGAATACAATAGCACCCAATGTGCCTAACCCTTCTACTAGACCCACTTTTTTTGGTGATCCAAAGGGGTATTATTTGTGCGGGAAGTGTCAGGCCTGTAGGATTAACACCCATCGGGAAGGAAAATTACAGAGTTTACTTCAACAGGCACAGGAGATACCTATCCCTTAAAGTCGTTTATTACATGTACGACAAAATGTGTTGTCTACCTTCTTAGGTGCCCTTGTGGCCTAGAATATGTGGGAAGCACCATTCGAATGTTACATATAAGGTAAGGAGAACACATAACTAATGTTCAAAAAGGTTTTGACAAGCACAATGTTTGAAAACATTACGACTTGAAACACAATCGGGATGCTAGTGGTACAACCTTTGTTGCCCTTGAGAAATATGTTCCACATTGGCGTGGGATAAATTGCAGGCAAAATGTATCCAGAGCTGAGACTAACTGTATATACAAATTGGGCTCCCATGTGTCCAATGGTTTGAATGTTGAGTGGGACATCAATTGTTTTACTAATAATAGTTGATGTCCCCCCCGATTCCATACTGGCCATTGCTTGTCCTTTTTCCAATTTTAACTTAATTTAAGTTAAATTTTTGTTTATTTTAGAATATTCATCCTCTTTAAATCATTGTTTTTACATTTTTATTTATTCTATATTCTATCTTTGTTTAATACTAATTTTGATGCATTAAAGAAGCTTACTTCCAAAGATTTTACTATAGTTTTATACCTCAGTTAATGCACATTTGCCTAAAAAAGGTATAAATATATAGATATATATATATATATATATATATCTATATATATATATATATATATATATATATATCGTCAGAGTTTTTTTAAGAATTTTTATGTATTGTTTTAATTTTTGATTACAATGATTCTTAATTTATTTATAATTTTTGTAATCTTTAAATTGTTGATTAATAGGCAAGCAAGCCTGTGTAATCAATTATGTGGGTTTTTTATTTTCCATTTTTTTTCCACAAGATGGCGATGTGTGCCTCAATTGCATAGGATTGTGGTTTCCATCCCTTAGGAATGTTAGACATATTACTCCATCAATGGCTGCAAGGATTACTTATTTCATTTACAATTGGTCAGGGTTGACTATCCAATTAGCTACTTTGGGCCATCCTGTGTGACCAATGACAGTGCTCCTTTATCTTGTCAATAGAATATTTCAAACGCGGGCGCAGGCGTACCCTTAATGACGTCACCTTTTACGAAATGATCATTGGGATGCCATGCTCGCATGTGCGATTGCTTCCATGGATTTGTAAATTACAAGGAACGGTCTTGGCTTGTTTACACTGGAGCTGTGTCCCCAGTTTGATACTTATGTATGCAGCACTGCAGCATTGCCAATAAACCGCCTAAGAGACAATACTACACTATCCTGTGTCTTTTGTCCCTTTAAATATTAACACACCATATTGCTGAGGCTATCTGATGTTCTGGCTGCTGATTACCGTCCGGTGTACATAGAGGCTTCTGATGAGAGACGCTTGGACATCCTTCCAGTGGATCTTTGAATCCAAACAAGCGCTTTGTGATACTCCTGAGTAAGGGTGGTCACTGGCTTTCTGGTAAGCCTTTTATCTTGGTGATAGGTGACACGCTGCCAAGCATATGACCAATGCTTTCCTCTTCTGGCGTGTTCTCCTCCACTGAATACTAGTGGGATCTCCTTCACTGAATACTAGTTTACAATAACTTTTTTCTCTTTTTTTATCAGATTTTTTACATTTGTATATCAGTCACACATGAACTTCTTTTCTTTTTTGTTTACTATGTCATTACTATGTCATTCAATATTGCACATTTTGCACATTTGTTTATTGCACGCTTGCACATTATACAGTAGTATGTTATATATGCTATATTGTATTATGTTAGTTGCATGTAGATTTTATTAATCTCACCATTATTCAATACTGCATATTAGTTATAGTGATATTGCATATTGATCATTGCACATTTGCACTTTATTTTTACATGCTGGTAGGCATTGTGTTATTCATATTTTCAGTTTAATTTAGTGCTGCACTTACTATTTTGCATTATAAATACCACTGCAAAAACAAATTAAAAAAATTCAGTTAACAAGTAATTTCAAGCACCATCAAGCACTTCCCCTTCTCAAGTGCAGTCATTTAAAAAAACTATATTTGTGCTTTTTGCATCAACTTAAAACTGATATTAGAAGTAGATATGAAAGCATTACATATACAAATCCTTCACATACCCGTAAGACGTATGTTGACCCTTTCAGAGGGTACTCTTTTTCTCCAAAATGAAAGGAGATGTCAGGAAGCTGAGAAATTGCATCACAATCTACAGAGTACTGTGAAAGAGAATTATGTAACAACATTAGTAAAACAATGAGGATATAAAGTGTAATGCGAAGCACAGAAGAATCAATGAAGTTGAAACCAAAAAATCCTTCATTAAAAATACTGTCCTTATAAAAAAATTGCTACACAGAAAATTCTTAATTTGATTTGTTTCACAATAGGAAACATTTAAGATGTCACAAAACATGTCAACAGTGTGAACTGGGGATAAGCTGAATGTACTGGAGTTCAGTTTGAGGCAGGTTTGACGAACATTAATATCTTGGATGGCGAATCAGAACCCCATTCAAGTCAAAGGAAGTCAAATGGTAAAAAACAGTAATATACATTTTCTAGGCTAACAGGCAAGGGATTGTCAAATAAATAGCTTGGAGGCTGGACACTGCTCTAGGGAACATAATGAAAGCAAAAACAATGTTAAAAAAACAATTTTCTGATGAGCAGGGTTTTTATTAATATATCAAGTGAGATATTACATAAGCAAAAATCCTTTAAATAACACACCTGGGAAATGCCCTGAATCTGACTATGAAGTGGTGCATCTGTAAAATGTATATAATATATGTCAGTAAACTGACATTTACTGTACAAAGAAAAAAAATGCTGATTAAATTCCTGGCAAAATAATAGCTCCTGGCTGCTTACTTCTGTTTTGAAACACAGTGGCTGGGGATTCTCTTTTTTCTGCATCAAAAACGCATGGATAGTATGGTTTCCAAAGAAATAGTTCACATCAGTTCCAGTTCCAGAAAAAGAAACATTCTGCATTTTTTCTGCACTGGACTGTACTGGAACGCATCAAAAATGCACTGGAATGCACATGTCCTTATTTGAGGTTAAGAAAAAAAAGGGGGGAAAATTGCACTGGACTGCATCAAAGACTCATCAAAAATGCGCATGCAGAAGAGCATCTGCAACGCATATGGACTACATTTCTATGGTGTGACCTGGCCCTTCATCTACAGTATATCAGACCCTTGTCCTAGATGATGGTCTGGTATAGGTGTTAATATATCCCCCCCAACACCAAAAAATAATAAAATAGGAAGGGGTTTGTTAGGAATTTGTTTCATAGTAGAAATTGAAGTATCCTTAGTTCATACAATATTCAAGAAAAGTTATTTATTCTTCAAATAGCAAAGACAAGACTTACATAATGACAGCTGGTAACATATGGTAAGGTGATGGCTTCAGTAGGAGGAAGAGGTATCAGATGTTACATTCTCCATAGTGTAGGGTTCCTTCCCTATCTTCCTATCTAGCCATTAGGGATGAGCTTGGAGTTCGAGTCGAACTCATGTTCGACTCGAACATTGCCTGTTCGCCCAACAGCGAACAAATTGGGGTGTTCGCGGCAAATTCGAAAAATCTATGGGAGAAATCTAAAGTGTTAATTATAAAGGCTAATATGCAAGTTATTGTCCTAAAAAGTGTTTGGGGACCGGGGTCCTGCCCCAGGGGACATGTATCAATGCAAAAAGAAGTTTTAAAAACGGCCGTTTTTTCGGGAGCAGTGATTTTAATAATGCTTAAAATGAAAAAATAAAAGTGAAATATTCCTTTAAATTTCGTACCTGGGGGGTGTGTATGATATGCATGTGAAGTGGCGCATGTTTCCCGTGCTTAGAACTGTCCCTGCAAAAAATGTCATTTTTGAAAGAAAAAAGTCTTTTAAAACTGACTCGCGGCTATTAATGAATTGTCGGCTTCCCCAGAATTCAATTACCAGGCCCTTCAGGTCTGGAATGGATATTAAGGGGAACCCCGCCGCAAATTAAAAAAAAATTGACGTAGGGTTCCCCCAAATATCCATTCCAGGCCCTTCAGATCTGGCATGGATTTTAAGGGGAACTCCACCCCAAATTTAAAAAAAAAATGGCGTGGAGTCCCCCTAAAAATCCATACCAGACCCCTTATCCGAGCACGCAACCTGGCCGGCCGCAGGGGAAAAGGGGGGGGACGAGAGAGCGGCCCCCCCTCCCTCCTGAACCGTACCAAGCCACATACCCTCAACATGGGGAGGATGTCCCCATGTTGATGGGGACAAGGGCCTCATCCCCACAACCCTTGCCCGGTGGTTGTCGGGGTCTGCGAGCGGGGGGCTTATCGGAATCTGGAAGACCCCTTTAACAAAGGGGACCCCCAGATCCCGGCCCCCCCCTATGTGAATTGGTAAGGGGTACGTTGTACCCCTACCATTTCACGAAGAAAGGGTAAAAAAATGTTTAAAAAAAACACACAAACACCTTGAAAAAGTCCTTTATTAAAAAAAAAAAAAAAAACATTTCAGCTGTGAAATCCAGTGTCCCGCGGCGATCCCGATGTCCAGCGCTGTCCTTCATTGGTTGTGCCTGAGCGGACCTGATGGGGAACTCCCTCTCAGTATTTTAAATGTATAGACCCGCCCCTTCTAAAGTTCCCCATTTCAGCTTGCATATCACACTGCGAACTGACAGTTCAAACATGAATCACCCATGCGATCCAACTCTGGTGCGGACCAAAAAAAGGGTCCTGTGCGAGTTTGGTCTGAATGCGATGCAAATTCTTGTTTTGCTTCAAAGTTCTTTATTTAAAATTTTGTTTTTTTTTCTGAAAATTCCCTCTTAAAATTAAGGTGCGTGTTATACGCCAGTGCGTGTTATACGCCGATAAATACGGTAAGTATGCTAATCTCAAAAGACATAGAAGAATAGACATTCTTCATCCTGTCATTAACTCAAAAAGTTAACAAACCCTATGTTTAGAAAATACTAACGTTTTTAAACTAAAACTATAGCAGGTAAATAAGTCACCCAATCTTTACCTTTTTCTAGAATCATCTTACCCTATTTAGACTTTATAATACTATTCATACCTTCTACAATACCTGAGTACTTTTGATGATAAGAAACATAAAAACTTTACTAAATACCTAAAATTGCATACATGTCCTTCATTACCTATCCTATAAAATTTTAAATCATTATCTGATTCCATGGTTTGAAAACCAACCCCAATGGAATATGACATAAGTTCACAACAACTTACCTCAATTAATTTATCAAAATGAAACATTAACTAAAAAACAACATCCTTGTATCCTTCTTTAGCAGGTGAAAAAAACTAATATAATTCAATCTATATAGATTTCCAAATCCATCAATACTTTGTAGTATCAGGTTACTCTTTCCTTTTGGATTGTTCTATAAACAAATAAAGCAATATTCAGAAGTTTGATGACAAAGTGCTCTAAAATGAGTAGTTCAGAATTTCTTTCATTAGCTTAAACAAACAAATAAATAGTAATCAATCAGTCAGTCAGGTACCTGGATATGCAAAAAGAAATATTTTCATTTAAAAATAACTCTATCCATTATTGTTAAAATCAATTATTTTTACAATAAATGTTATCGCCATTATCAGTCTGTACTGATTCTAACTAAGATATAATTTTATAGTCCCCCTCTTTATCCTGTGTAGTGATGAGCCGAACACCCCCGGGTTCGGTTCGCACCAGAACCCGCGAACGGACCGAAAGTTCGAACGAACATTAGAACCCTATTAAATACAATGGATGCGAACGTTCGAATTCTAAAGTGCTAATTATAACAACTATTATGCATGTTATTGTCATAAATAGGGTTTGGGAACCCGGGTTCTGCACCAGGGGACATGTATCAATGCAAAAAGAAGTTTTAAAAACGGTCGTTTTTCGGGAGCAGTCATTTTAATGATGCATAAAGTGAAAAAAAAAAAGTCAAATATTCCTTTAAATATCGTACCTGGGGGGTGTCTAAAGTATGCCTGTGAAGTGCCACGTGTTTCCCGTGTTTAGAACTGTCCCTGCACAAAATGACACTTCTAAAGGAAAAAAAAGCCATTTAAAACTGCTTGCGGCTTTAATGTAATGTCTGGTCCCGGTAATATGGATGAAATTCTTTAAGAAAAATGGCATAGCTACCCCATGACCCCCCCCCCCCCTACCCCAGCCCATTACCAGCCCCTTTGGGTCTTGTATGGATATTAAGGGGAACCCCGCACATAAAATAAAAAAGGCCCTATATACTCTGAACAGCCGTATACAGGCGGTGCATACAAGACAGGGACTGTAGGTTTGTTCTTATGTAGAATCTGTTTGTAATTTTGAACAGGTACATTGTTGAAGTGTAGCTCCAGCCCAAAAATCTATTTTTAAACTTTTTGGGAAACATAGGTAAGGGTTATCACCCCTGTAACATTTGTTTTGCTGTCTGTGCCCCTGTTCAGAACATTTCACCTCACTTTCCGTCCCAATGACAACTGTTTTTGAAATGTGGTGTTTTTCTTGAAACAAGGATTGCTGATAAAGCATCAGTACAGATGAGACCCCTTTCTCCCATATTTATTCTTACAGGAGAGAATTTTCCTTTCTAGGGGTAGATTTCCTCTCACTTCCTGTTGTCTTCTTTCGTTTGCAAGTAGGAGTCGTTTGTAAGTTGGATGTTTGAAAGTAGGGACCTGCCGTATATACTCTGCAGAAATAGGCCCCTTAGTTGTTGGTGTTGGCACAACACTGTAAGCACTCAGTTACTCTTGGTTGGTGCTGGAACGCCCTGCTGTCAACTATTATATCAGGAATTTTAATTACATATAATTGTTGAACAGTGGTAGTAAAAATTGGGGCTTTGATGGTGGTGCTGGTGCCACAACACTGTAAGCCCTGACAGTTACTCTTGGTGGGTGCAGCAATGGGCCCTGCTGTGAATTATTAGATCAAGAATTGTAATTACATGCCCCTTTTGAACAGGGGCTGAAAAATTGGGCCTTTCGTGGTGGTGGTGGTGGTGGCGTTGCCACAAGACTGTAAGCCCTCAGAGTTACTCTTGGTGGGTGCAGCAATGGACCCTGCTGTGAATTATTAGATCAAGAATTGTAATTGCATGCCCCTGTTGAACAGGGGCTGAAAAATTGGGCCTTAGGCACTGGTGGCACAACACTACAACCCCTCACAGATACTGTACTTGGAGCACAGCAATGAGCCCTGTTGCAAAGTATTGCTTCAAAAATTGTAATGACACGCCCCTGTTAAACAGGGGCTGAAAAATTGGGCCTTAGGCACTGGTGCCACAACACTCCAACCCCTCACAGATACTGTACTTGGAGCACAGCAATGAGCCCTATGGCAAATTATTGCTAAAAAAATTGTAATTACACGCCCCTGTAAAACAGGGGCTGAAAAATTGGGCCTTAGCCACTGGTGGCGGCACCCATAAACAAAAATGATCTTCCAAGCTATCATCATCAATCGTATCATTGAGGACTCGGAGGAGGAGGATAGCCAGTCAACATAACAGCACAGGCACTCAGCATCAGCATCAGTCTTGAAGGGATGTGACATGTTAAAATCAATTAGTCTGTTATATCAGCATCAGGTGTGTGGTAGCTGGTGGTGATCCAAGACTGGTTCATCTTGATGAAAGTCAGTCGATCAACCGAGTCGGTGGACAGGCGCACCCTGTGATCCGTGACAAATCCTCCAGCAGCACTGAATGTGCGTTCCGAAAGAACGCTGGATGCAGGACAGGCCAGTAGCTCAATTGCATACTGTGCAAGCTCTGGCCAGTGATCCATCCTCAAGACCCAGTAAGCCAGAGGATTTTCGGTGGGGAAGGTGTCCAAGTCTGACCTTGCCCCTAGATATTCCTGCACCATGTTTATCAGACGCTGGCGATGGTTGCTGGAACCGATCATACTTTGGGGCTGCGGACTAAAGAATTGTCTGAACGCATCGGTCAGACGGCCACCTTCCCCACCGCTCCTTCTTTGACTGGCCGAAGCCTCAGCAACTCGTTGTCCAGGACCAGGAGTTTGTAACCTCCCAGTCTCTGGGAACGCGTTGCACAGACCTTTCTGCAAGGCCTCCCGGAGTTGTCTCATCCTCTGCTCCCTCTGCGACGGTAACATAAGGTCCGCAACCTTACCCTTGTACCGTGGATCAAGGAGAGTGGCCAGCCAGTAATGGTCCCTCTCCTTGATCCGAAGAATACGAGGATCCTTCCGCAGACTTTGCAGGATCAGGGAGGCCATGCAGCGTAGGTTTGCTGAGGCATTCGCTCCGGAGTCCTCTGGGTCACTAAGGACGACATGATCCGCAGCCACCTCCTCCCAGCCACGTACAAGTCCACTGGTTTCTTGGGACTGTAAATCATCCCTAAAAGACTGCTCCTGATGATGCTGAGTGCCAGCCTCCACCTCCATGCTGACACAATCCTCCTCCTCCTCCTCCTCCTCCTCCTCCTCCTCCTCCTCTTCCTGTGCGATGGGTGGGACAGAAGGAACACTGTCTGGGTAAAGGGGGCCTTGAGAGGCAAGGAAGTCCTCCTCTTCCTGCCTCTGTTCTGCCTCAAGTGCCCTGTCCATTATTCCACGCAGCGTGTGCTCCAACAGGTGGACAAGAGGTACAGTGTCACTGATGCATGCACTGTCACTGCTCACCATCCTCGTGGCCTCCTCAAATGGTGCCAGGACAGTGCATGCATCCCTGATCATGCCCCACTGGCGTGGAGAAAAAAAACCAAGCTCCCCTGACCCTGTCCTGGTGCCGTAGTCGCACAGGTACTCATTGATGGCCCTCTGCTGCGTGTGCAGCCGCTGCAGCATGGCCAACGTTGAGTTCCACCTGGTGGGCATGTCACATATAAGGCGGTTCTTGGGCAGGTTCAACTCCTTTTGCAGCTCAGCCAGGCGAGCACTGGCATTATAAGATCTGCGGAAATGCACACAGACTTTCCTGGCCTGCCTCAGGACATCCTGTAAGCCCGGGTACCTGCCCAAGAACCGCTGCACCACCAGGTTAAGGACGTGAGCCACACAGGGCACATGGGTCAGTTGTCCCTGTCGGAGGGCGGAGAGGAGGTTGGTGCCATTGTCGCAAACCACCATTCCTGGCTTAAGCTGGCGTGGCGTCAACCACCTCTCGGCCTGGCCCTGCAGAGCAGACAGGACCTCTGCCCCAGTGTGGCTTCTGTCCCCCAAACACACCAGCGCAAGCACGGCATGGCATCTTTTTGCCTGCGTACTTGCGTAGCCCCGTGAACGGCTACGGAGCACCGCTGGTTCATAGGACAAACCACAGGAAGAGGCCATGGAGGAAGAAGAAGAGGAGGGGGTGGAGGAGAGAGGTGTGTCACAACCAGTAGTAGCATTTTGGAGGCGTGGCGGTGGGACAACCTCCAACACTACTGCACCTTGTCCTGCATCCTTCCCAGCTGCCAAAAGAGTGACCCAATGGGCCGTGAAAGAAAGGTAACGTCCCTGTCCATGCCTGCTGGACCATGAGTCAGCGGTAATATGCACCTTACCGCTGACCGCCCTGTCCAGCGAGGCCAAGACATTGCCTTCCACATGCCGGTAGAGAGCCGGAATAGCCTTCCGTGAGAAAAAGTGGCGTTTGGGAACCTGCCACTGAGGAACCGCACATTGCACAAACTCACGGAAGGGGGCCGAGTCTACCAACTGAAAAGGCAGCAGTTGAAGCGCTAGCAATTTAGCCAAGCTAGCATTCAACCGCTGGGCATGTGGATGGCTGGGAGTGAACTTCTTTCGACGGTCCAGCAGCTGGGGCAGGGAAATTTGCCTGCTAGAATCGGACGTCGGTGTACTGCTAGCAGAGTGGCCGCAAGTACTTGGCTGTGACACACCTAATTCTACACCTTCATTCCTCTCAGTGCATGTTTCAGAGAGGACTGAAGTTATAGTGGGGTTGGAGATCCCAGCTGATGCGGTGCAAGGAGAGGTCCGCTTTGTTCTTTGGTGTGGGTCTTTGAGGTAGGCTTGCCAACGAGCTGCATGGCAGGTCAACATATGTCTGGTCAGGCATGTGGTACCCAAGCGGCTGATGTTTTGGCCACGCGATATACGCTTGAGACATATGTTGCAAACAGCAGCTGTGCGATCTGATGCACTAGCCTCAAAAAAGGCCCACACCAAAGAACTTTTTGAATGACGGGCAGAGGCAGCGCCCTGCACAGGCGGAGCTCTGCGGTGTGATTCCGTCGGTGTACTGCCCTTACGCTGGCCACCAAAGGGCATCCTGCCTCGTTGGAGATGTGCCTCCTCCTCATCCTCCTCCTCCTCCTCTCTCCTATTAGGCACCCACGTGGAGTCAGTGACCTCATCATCACCTCCCTCCTCATCACTGGAGCCAATCTGGCAGTATGCTGCAGCTGCTGGAACATGACTGCCAGATTGGTGTCCTTCTTGAGCATCCCCTCTGTCTGCTCTCACGCTACTGCCTTCCTCTAGCTGGGTTTCATCATCAGACCCTTCGAAACGCTGGGCATCCTCCTGGAGCATGTACCCAACACTGTGCTGAAACAGTTCGGGGGACTCCTCAGGAGGAGGACATGGTGGGTCTAGGGAAGGAGTGACTGATGATGAGTCTGACATTGATACCAGGGAAGAGGACGCTTTGGCAGCTGCTTTTCCAGTACCCTGAGCCTGGGTGAGAGAGGATGAGGAGGAGGAGGAGGGCTTGGTCATCCACTCTACCAAGTCTTCGGCATGATGTGGCTCAACATGTCCAGCTGCCGAAAAGAAGGACAAGCGTGTCCCATGGCCATGTGCTGATGACAATGCACCGCGTCCACGACCAGCACTGTTGCCCCCAGACACAGAGCCTGCTTGCCCTCTTTTATTGCCTCCTGACTGTCTGCCTCTCCTTGTTTGCTTTCCAGACATTCTAATAGATGGCCTGCAGGGAGATGGGAAAAAAGCAATAAGGGCTACCTTCAGGTGTCCTTCTCTGTCCCTTGAAACAAGGACTTTGACAGTGAAAGAAACTGACACACTCTCCCTACCTACAGTTTTCTGTCCCTAGAAAAAATGTTTTTTTTTAAGCACAATTTAGCACAAGGAGAATTCACTCACTGTCCTTCCAGGTCCCTGGAAACAAGGACTTTGACAGTGAAAGAAACTGACACACTCTCCCTACCTACAGTTTTCTGTCCCTAGAAAAAAATGTTTTTTTTTAAGCACAATTTAGCACAAGGAGAATTCACTCACTGTCCTTCCAGGTCCCTGGAAACAAGGACTTTGACAGTGAAAGAAACTGACACACTCTCCCTACCTACAGTTTTCTGTCCCTAGAAAAAATGTTTTTTTTAAGCACAATTTAGCACAAGGAGAATTCACTCACTGTCCTTCCAGGTCCCTGGAAACAAGGACTTTGACAGTGAAAGAAACTGACACACTCTCCCTACCTACAGTTTTCTGTCCCTAGAAAAAATGTTTTTTTTAAGCACAATTTAGCACAAGGAGAATTCACTCACTGTCCTTCCAGGTCCCTGGAAACAAGGACTTTGACAGTGAAAGAAACTGACACACTCTCCCTACCTACAGTTTTCTGTCCCTAGAAAATATGTTTTTTTTAAGCACAATTTAGCACAAGGAGAATTCACTCACTGTCCTTCCAGGTCCCTGGAAACAAGGACTTTGACAGTGAAAGAAACTGACACACTCTCCCTACCTACAGTTTTCTGTCCCTAGAAAAAATGTTTTTTTTAAGCACAATTTAGCACAAGGAGAATTCACTCACTGTCCTTCCAGGTCCCTGGAAACAAGGACTTTGACAGTGAAAGAAACTGACACACTCTCCCTACCTACAGTTTTCTGTCCCTAGAAAAAATGTTTTTTTTAAGCACAATTTAGCACAAGGAGAATTCACTCACTGTCCTTCCAGGTCCCTGGAAACAAGGACTTTGACAGTGAAAGAAACTGACACACTCTCCCTACCTACAGTTTTCTGTCCCTAGAAAAAATGTTTTTTTTAAGCACAATTTAGCACAAGGAGAATTCACTCACTGTCCTTCCAGGTCCCTGGAAACAAGGACTTTGACAGTGAAAGAAACTGACACACTCTCCCTACCTACAGTTTTCTGTCCCTAGAAAATATGTTTTTTTTAAGCACAATTTAGCACAAGGAGAATTCACTCACTGTCCTTCCAGGTCCCTGGAAACAAGGACTTTGACAGTGAAAGAAACTGACACACTCTCCCTACCTACAGTTTTCTGTCCCTAGAAAAAATGTTTTTTTTAAGCACAATTTAGCACAAGGAGAATTCACTCACTGTCCTTCCAGGTCCCTGGAAACAAGGACTTTGACAGTGAAAGAAACTGACACACTCTCCCTACCTACAGTTTTCTGTCCCTAGAAAAAATGTTTTTTTTAAGCACAATTTAGCACAAGGAGAATTCACTCACTGTCCTTCCAGGTCCCTGGAAACAAGGACTTTGACAGTGAAAGAAACTGACACACTCTCCCTACCTACAGTTTTCTGTCCCTAGAAAAAATGTTTTTTTTAAGCACAATTTAGCACAAGGAGAATTCACTCACTGTCCTTCCAGGTCCCTGGAAACAAGGACTTTGACAGTGAAAGAAACTGACACACTCTCCCTACCTACAGTTTTCTGTCCCTAGAAAAAATGTTTTTTTTAAGCACAATTTAGCACAAGGAGAATTCACTCACTGTCCTTCCAGGTCCCTGGAAACAAGGACTTTGACAGTGAAAGAAACTGACACACTCTCCCTACCTACAGTTTTCTGTCCCTAGAAAAAATGTTTTTTTTAAGCACAATTTAGCACAAGGAGAATTCACTCACTGTCCTTCCAGGTCCCTGGAAACAAGGACTTTGACAGTGAAAGAAACTGACACACTCTCCCTACCTACAGTTTTCTGTCCCTAGAAAAAATGTTTTTTTTAAGCACAATTTAGCACAAGGAGAATTCACTCACTGTCCTTCCAGGTCCCTGGAAACAAGGACTTTGACAGTGAAAGAAACTGACACACTCTCCCTACCTACAGTTTTCTGTCCCTAGAAAAAATGTTTTTTTTAAGCACAATTTAGCACAAGGAGAATTCACTCACTGTCCTTCCAGGTCCCTGGAAACAAGGACTTTGACAGTGAAAGAAACTGACACACTCTCCCTACCTACAGTTTTCTGTCCCTAGAAAAAATGTTTTTTTTAAGCACAATTTAGCACAAGGAGAATTCACTCACTGTCCTTCCAGGTCCCTGGAAACAAGGACTTTGACAGTGAAAGAAACTGACACACTCTCCCTACCTACAGTTTTCTGTCCCTAGAAAAAATGTTTTTTTTAAGCACAATTTAGCACAAGGAGAATTCACTCACTGTCCTTCCAGGTCCCTGGAAACAAGGACTTTGACAGTGAAAGAAACTGACACACTCTCCCTACCTACAGTTTTCTGTCCCTAGAAAAAATGTTTTTTTTAAGCACAATTTAGCACAAGGAGAATTCACTCACTGTCCTTCCAGGTCCCTGGAAACAAGGACTTTGACAGTGAAAGAAACTGACACACTCTCCCTACCTACAGTTTTCTGTCCCTAGAAAAAATGTTTTTTTAAAGCACAATTTAGCACAAGGAGAATTCACTCACTGTCCTTCCAGGTCCCTGGAAACAAGGACTTTGACAGTGAAAGAAACTGACACACTCTCCCTACCTACAGTTTTCTGTCCCTAGAAAAAATGTTTTTTTTAAGCACAATTTAGCACAAGGAGAATTCACTCACTGTCCTTCCAGGTCCCTGGAAACAAGGACTTTGACAGTGAAAGAAACTGACACACTCTCCCTACCTACAGTTTTCTGTCCCTAGAAAAAATGTTTTTTTTAAGCACAATTTAGCACAAGGAGAATTCACTCACTGTCCTTCCAGGTCCCTGGAAACAAGGACTTTGACAGTGAAAGAAACTGACACACTCTCCCTACCTACAGTTTTCTGTCCCTAGAAAAAATGTTTTTTTTAAGCACAATTTAGCACAAGGAGAATTCACTCACTGTCCTTCCAGGTCCCTGGAAACAAGGACTTTGACAGTGAAAGAAACTGACACACTCTCCCTACCTACAGTTTTCTGTCCCTAGAAAAAATGTTTTTTTTAAGCACAATTTAGCACAAGGAGAATTCACTCACTGTCCTTCCAGGTCCCTGGAAACAAGGACTTTGACAGTGAAAGAAACTGACACACTCTCCCTACCTACAGTTTTCTGTCCCTAGAAAAAATGTTTTTTTTAAGCACAATTTAGCACAAGGAGAATTCACTCACTGTCCTTCCAGGTCCCTGGAAACAAGGACTTTGACAGTGAAATAAACTGACACACTCTCCCTACCTACAGTTTTCTGTCCCTAGAAAAAATGTTTTTTTTAAGCACAATTTAGCACAAGGAGAATTCACTCACTGTCCTTCCAGGTCCCTGGAAACAAGGACTTTGACAGTGAAAGAAACTGACACACTCTCCCTACCTACAGTTTTCTGTCCCTAGAAAAAATGTTTTTTTAAGCACAATTTAGCACAAGGAGAATTCACTCACTGTCCTTCCAGGTCCCTGGAAACAAGGACTTTGACAGTGAAAGAAACTGACACACTCTCCCTACCTACAGTTTTCTGTCCCTAGAAAAAATGTTTTTTTTAAGCACAATTTAGCACAAGGAGAATTCACTCACTGTCCTTCCAGGTCCCTGGAAACAAGGACTTTGACAGTGAAAGAAACTGACACACTCTCCCTACCTACAGTTTTCTGTCCCTAGAAAAAATGTTTTTTTTAAGCACAATTTAGCACAAGGAGAATTCACTCACTGTCCTTCCAGGTCCCTGGAAACAAGGACTTTGACAGTGAAAGAAACTGACACACTCTCCCTACCTACAGTTTTCTGTCCCTAGAAAAAATGTTTTTTTTAAGCACAATATAGCACAAGCACAAAACACACTGACACTCTCCCTACCTATCCTTCTCTTTCCCTAAACTAAAGGAATCCAGGTTAAGCAAGAAAGAAATAAAAGTCACTGTCCCTGCCTATGCTGCTCTATCCCTGCTCCGGAACACACTACACTAGGCCGCCGTGCTGGCGGCCTTTTATAGTGTGGGGCGTGTACTAAACACCCTCAGCAATAATTGGCCACAGGCATCCTGCCTGTGGCCAATCATTGCTCTCCTCGCTGCCGGCGCTGTGATTGGCCAAGCATGCGGGGTCACAGTGCATGCTTGGCCAATCACAGCGCCTGGATGACACTGCGATGGCGTAGTGCATTGTGGGCCGTTCGCGTCACTCGAATTTGGCGCGAACGGCCCAAATCGTTCGATCTTCGTCGAACGATCGAACAGCCGATGTTCGAGTCGAACGTATGTTCGACTCGAACACGAAGCTCATCCCTAATCCTGTGACTAAATTAAATCTTGTAAAGAATAGTCTTACTAGATTATTGTATTTTTATTTTTATTTTTTACTCTGACAATTGCTTTAATTTTGTAAAAGAACACTAATTTAGGTTAGGCTTTCCTAAATATTCTATTTCTGAAAGAAACTTGATCATGTTGAAGTAGATTATTTTTTCAGAACCAACCATGCCTCTCATATAAGATGAGTGAATGAACCACACATGCTCTGTCACTCTGACTGCTAAACAAACACAGGCAATCTTAAGTTCACCTTTCAGTGTAGACACATATACAGAAAGTTTATATTGTCATTCCATTGTGCCAATATTTGTATCCATCTATAGAAGCACCAGAAATTCTTTCCCAATAAATGTCCACTAAAAGTTGAAAAGGTGACTTTCGCACAGGGCCATCTTAATAGCATCATGGGCCCCTGGGCAAAGTAATGCTATGGGGCCCCTACAAGCTTGCCCTAATTTACACACCTACTCTCAAGAATGAAAGTACAATATTTCTACTTTACAGCGTGTCACTTGCCACCCGTCACCTGCCACCAGATTCAGCGTGTCATTTACCACCGGTTCCTTGTCACCAGATTCAGCGTGTCACTTACCATCCATCCCCTGCCACCAGATTCAACGTGTCCCTTGCCATCGGTTCTTTGTCCCATATTCAGCGTGTCACTTGCCACCGGTTCCTTGTCACCAGATTCAGCATGTCCCTTGCCACCGGCCCCCTGCCACCAGATTCAGCGTGTCACTTGCCACCCATCCCCTGTCACCAGATTCAGCATGTCACTTGCCACCCGTCCCCTGTCACCAGATTTAGTGTGTCACTTGCCATAGGTCCCCTGCCACCATATTCAGCGTGTCACTTGCCACCATCTCTTGATTAGCGTTTCACTTGCCACCGGTTCCTTGTCACCAGATTCAGCGTGTTACTTTCCACCGTCACCTGTCACTAGATTCAGCGTGTCACTTACCATCCACCCCGTGCCACCAGATGCAGCATGTCACTTGCCACTGGTCCATTGTCATTAGATTCAGCGTGTCACTTGCCACCGTCACCTGCCTCCAGATTCAGCGTGCCACTTGCCACCGGTTCCTTGTCACTTACCACCGGTCCCCTGTCACTAGATTCAGCATGTCACTTGCCACTGGTCCCCTGTCACCAGATTCAGCGTGTCACTTGCCACCGGTTCCTTGTCACTTGCCATCGGTCCCCTGTCACCAGATTCAGCATGTCACTTGCCACCAGTCCCCTGTCACCAGATTCAGGATGTCACTTGCCACCGGTTCCTTGTCACTTGCCAGTTGCCACCGGTCCCCTGTTACCAGATTCAGCATGTCACTTGCCACCAGTCCCCTGTCACCAGATTCAGCATGTCACTTGCCGCCGGTCCCCTGCCACCAGATTCAGCATGTCACTTACCATCCATCCCCTGCCACCGGATTCAGCGTGTCACTTGCCACCTATATCCTGGATCTCTCTCCCTCCCCTTCAGCTGGGCATGCTGGGGGCTGCAGTTTCCCTCTTAGGATTGCTGGGGCTTGCCAGTCCCTGGGACTACATATTCCATGATCCTCCTTTGTGCTCCTTTTTTTTTGGCCAATAGGAAGGAGAGGGCTCCGCTCCCGAGTACAGCAGCATGAGCAGGAGTGGAGCGGGGAGAAAAGCCTGCAGCTGCATTCTCCAGAGACACAGCCGCTCTCCCCGCTGCTGACAGGAGGAGGGGGGATAGGCAGCAAATGGAGCCCTCTTCTGACAATGGCAGCTCAAGGGGAGGGGCAGCACAGTTTATTCTCCTCAGACCCACTCATCATCAGCGCTTGAGCTTCGGCGCCCCCCTCTGCCTTAGCTCGCTCACTCAGGGAGGCTCAGGAGAGGTGGTGTCAGCCCAGCTGGCAGGCGGAACCAAAGATGCCACCGCACGCTGGACTGCCAGTGCCTGCACAGCCTGACTCCCTTGCCCCACTGCTAGTGCTATTTGTCCGGCTCTGATGGGGCCCCAGGTGAACATAGGGCCCCCGGGCCATGCCCAGGGGTGCCCGCTCAGTAAGACGGCCCTGCTTTTGCATGATTCATTTACACTTCAACTGACCTTTCTTTTTAACATCCAATTGTCACTAGACAAAGCTGTGTCTATTGACACCTCCTGTTTTCCTTGTAATAACACCTTTAGTGCAAAACAAATGGTGCAAAACCAACAATGTGTCTGCCCTGTAGCATTGAACAATGCACTCTTAACATATTTTTTTTTAATATACCAATGAAATAGTCTCATATAGAGAGATCTCTATATTAATCAAAAAATACTAAATTAATAAGGGCTTTCTTTAGATCAAATTATTGTATACAAGTTATCTCTTGTTATTAAAAATACTTGCCCTATATCCTCAGTAAGCCTTTAGAATTCATAAAAAAATTGCCCAGACAGATGCTTTGTCTGCAAAAATCTCAATGAATGCTCGAAAAAAAATTAGTAAGGCCCAAAAATTTTTTTCAAAACAATTACTTTAGTAAGCAATAATACCTTTTAAATATTTTTTTTTCTCATCCATAAACCCTCTTCCAGGTATCTGGAAGATTTAACACAAACATTTGTTGTGCTCTGATCCACTGATGTAAAAACTGTCATGGCATGACTGACCAGTCTGTGTAACTAGATCTGCATTTCTCTGTTGGTAGTACATTCTTTTACATGTTACATACTCTTCAGAGAATGATCTGTTACTGTCAGTCTTAGCTACCATGCTTTGTATCCCCTTCATTGTACAATTCAGTAACAATCTTATTTATAGTTTTTATAATTTTTAAGCTTTTTTTACCATTTTTTAAACCTATTTTGTTTGTACATCTGTCAAAAATCATGTACCCTACGTTTTAATATGACTTTCCTGATTATAGCAATGACAAAAAAATTATAGTGAAACTCACAGATTGGGTCCTGCCCATGATCTGTGATTGCCCATTTTCCCGAGAAAAACTCCTCCCCCAACCAAAGTCTTTACTCTTACCAGAAATAGTCATTTACAAAGACTTTTAACAATTGTTTTTTTTTACAATTTTTTTAGATTGAACCAAACTTTCATATTTTAATATTTTCTCTGGGTAGCCTTAAGTAAATTAGAACAATCTACTACTTTTAATTTAATAACCAAATCCAAGTTTGGAATCTTTTGTAAAAATTGCTCAATCCTTAACACTAAACACCATGTTGTTTTCCATTTTCTCAATTTCATACAATCTTAATCATTTTTTTTTCTCTGAAAACTTTGTTCTGCCCCCTTTTATGTGTTTTAGAATGACCACGTGTAATAACACACATTTTCTGTTGTTAAGGGCTTAAATATTCATAAACATTTACATGCAGCATTAAACTTATTTTCCTTAGAACTTCTTTACACTCTGGCATTAATCAATTACCCTACTAGTGCATGCATTCCTGTATTTCATATATATGGAATGTATCAATTCCCGATAGTACAGGGACATACTTCTGAGCCTTGAGATGTCAACCATCCCATGTTATCTTCTTATATAAACAAACACACTCACCCCTTGTTTAGTATGGTCCTGTGTACACTTAAAAAAAAAACAAGAGATGAATGATGTCTTTTAACTTTGTCTGTTGTTCGTTGTCTTTTCTTTCATTCTTTGCTTTTTCTTTCGTTCGTTGCTTTTTCTTGGCAGAATATTGTTCTTATCTGTTTTTTTTTTCTTTGAAGAATCATTTTCTTGTAGCTTTTGCCTTGTTCCTTGAATTGTGTCCTGTAGTGTTTCTTGAATTGTGTCCTGTAGAGTTTGCCTGTTCTTTCTTGGCCTTTGTCCTTGGACCGTCCATCTTCAAACATCAAAATCCGACTTTCATATTAGCTCACCCAAAGTACACATGCCCGTTGTACCTACAATGGTGGCTTTTTTAAATAACGTGAAGTCTTAGATCCTTTTTTAAAACTTATTTTTCTTCTTGGGCACGACCCAATATTTGGGCAGAAATCTCCATGTACGTTACGTTTATGTTTTCACAAACTGAAAGTCCTCGCTGGATTTCCAAAATAACTTGAAGCATACTGTCCAAATGGAAAAATGGGAAAAATACTGCGCTAACTAAAAGTGACTGGAAAAACCAGCAGCAGCTCTAACATGTGATAAACATACAAATGAGAAGGAAAAATAAGGCTGCGCTACAGAGTGAAGAACCAACAATATGATCAATCCATCATATGACAAAGTGCATATACCAATAAAATGACATGTGATCATAAATGAATAATACAACAATAGTGAATGATTGGAAATTGAATTAAAAGTCCATAGTAAACCAGTGAAGGAAACTTGAAGTATTTATAAAAATAAGTGGTCAGACAGATGGATAAAAAGTCCCAAATCTCTAAATCCAAAGAGACCGTGATAAACCAACTGAGGTGATGATGGAATATTGAAGGGATGAGGCTCAAAGTGCACACCAGAGAAACACTTGTGCTCCACCACCATCTGAATAAACCGCTTACCAGAGGCAAATAGGTGTAAGGCCTGTCAGGTGATCTGCATCACTCCAAACGATCGGGATGGATCCGAATCCAAGGGGGGGTAGTTTCAATCAACCATCTCACAGCAGGTCACTAATCATGCCCCAAAAATATAAGGATACTCAATAGTGTGATATTGTACCATAAGGTTTATTAAGAAAAATTGAAATCCTACTTACAAAAGAACCAATAAAATCATGCCCATAGGAAAAAGCCAGCCAGTCTGCAGACGCCTGTCTACTGGTGATGATGTCAGCGCCTCAACCTCCCGACGTACGTTTCGTGTCAGGTACACATCGTCAATGGGGAACAGGCGATGCACTGACGCATCACTTTAACCACTTGACAACTGGGCACTTAAACCCCCTTCCTAACCAGACCAATTTTCAGCTTTCGGTGCTCTCACATTTTGAATGACAATTACTCAGTCATACAACACTGTACCCATATGAAATTTTTGTCCTTTTTTTCACACAAATAGAGCTTTCTTTTGGTGGTATTTAATCACTGTTGGGTTTTTTATTTTTTGCGCTATAAGAGAAAAAAGACTGAAAATTTTGTAAAAAAATGAATTTTTCTTTGTTTCCGTTATAAAATTTTGCAAATTAGTATTTTTTCTTCATACATTTTGGCCAAAATTTATACTGCTACATATCTTTGGTAAAAATAAGTACAAATTGGTGGATATTTTTTGGTCTTTGTGAAAGTTATAGAGTCCACAAGCTATGGTGCCAATATCTGAAAATTGATCACACCTGAAGTACTGACGGCCTATCTCAATTCTTGAGACCCTAACATGCCAGAAAAGTACAAATACCCCCCAAATGACCCCTTTTTGGAAAGAAGACATTCCAAGGTATTTAGAAAGAGTCATTGTGAGTTTTTTGAAGTTGTCATTTTTTCCCACAATTCTTTGCAAAAATCAAGATTTTTTTTTCTTTTCTTTTTTTTCCACAAAATTGTCATATTAGCAGGTTATTTCTCACACACAGCATATGCATACCACAAATTACACCCCAAAACACATTCTGCTATTCCTCCCGAGTATGGCGATACCACATGTGTGAGACTTTTACACAGCGTGGCCACATACAGAGGCCCAACATGCAGGGAGCACCTTCAGGCGTTCTGGAGCACCCAGGCCAATTCTGACATTTCTCTCCTACATGTAAAAATCATCATTTATTTGCTATAAAATTACATAGAACCCCAAAACATTATATATGTTTTTTTAGCAAAGACCTTAAAGAATATAATGGTGGTCATTGCAACTTTTTATCTTGCACGGTATTTGCGCAGAAATTTTTCTAACGCGTTTTTTACGGAAAAAAACTGTTTTGTGCCTAAAAGAAAAAAAAAACAGTAAAGTTAGCCCAGTGTTTTTGCATAATGTGAAAGATGAAGTTACGCCGAGTAAATAGATACCTAACATGTCACCCTTCAAAATTGCACACGCTCGTGGAATGGCGCCAAACTTCGCTACTTAAAAATCCCCATAGGCAATGCTTTAAATATTTTTACTGGTTATATGTTTTGAGTTACAGAGGAGGTCTAGGGCCAAAATTATTGCTCTCGCTCTAACGTTCGCAACGATACCTCACATGTGTGGCTTGAACACCGTTTTCATATGTGGGCGGGGCTTACGTATGCGTTCACTTCTGCATGCGAGCTCGCGGGGGCAGGGGCGCTTTAAAAAAAATATATATATTTTATTGTTCATTTTACTTTATTTATTTTAGTTTGACATGTTTTTCCGCCCCAAATTTTTTTTTTTAGCACTTTTATTCCTATTACAAGGAATGTAAACATCCCTTGTAATAGGAATATGGCATGACAGGTCCTCTTTACAGTGAGATATGAGGTCAATAAGACCCCACATCTCACCTCTAGGCTGGGAAGCCTGAAAAAAAAAACAAAAAAAAAAACAATCTTGGCTTTGATCGTAGCGGTGAGTAGGTAGAAGCACCGGAGGGCAGCGGGAGGGGGGGGCATCCCCTCTCACCTTCCGTAAGAGCGATCAAGCGGTGGAACAGCCGCTATGATTGTTCTTATGGTGTAGGGAATCGCCAGCTGAAAAAGCGAATATCTGAATGATGCCTGTAGCTGCTCCCATCATTCAGATATCTCCGCACAAAGTCAAGGACGTCATATGACGGCCGGCGGGCGGGCGGGAAGTGGTTATTGCAGAGTATTGCCGGGTATTGAGGAGTATTGCCGGGTATTGAGGAGTATTGACGAGTATTGCCGGGTATTGACGAGTATTGCGGGGTATTGAGGAGTATTGCGGGGTATTGAGGAGTATTGCGGGGTATTGAGGAGTATTGCAGGGTATTGTGGAGTATTGCAGGGTATTGTGGAGTATTGCAGGGTATTGTGGAGTATTGCAGGGTATTGTGGAGTATTGCCGGGTATTGTGGAGTATTGCCGGGTATTGTGGAGTATTGCCGGGTATTGTGGAGTATTGCCGGGTATTGTGGAGTATTGCTGGGTATTGTGGAGTATTGCCGGGTATTGTGGAGTATTGCTGGGTATTGTGGAGTATTGCTGGGTATTGTGGAGTATTGCCGGGTATTGTGGAGTATTGCTGGGTATTGTGGAGTATTGCGGAGTATGGCAGGGTATGGGCAGGGTATTGCACAGTATGGGCAGGGTATTGCACAGGGTATTGCAGAGTATGGGCAGGGTATTGCACAGGGTGTATTGCAGAGTATTGCACAGGGTGTATTGCAGAGTATTGCACAGGGTGTATTGCAGAGTATTGGCAGGGTGTATTGCAGAGTATTGCACAGGGTATTGCAGAGTATTGGCAGGGTGTATTGCAGAGTATTGCACAGGGTATTGCAGAGTATTGGCAGGGTGTATTGCAGAGTATTGCACAGGGTATTGCAGAGTATTGGCAGGGTGTATTGCAGAGTATTGCACAGGGTATTGCAGAGTATTGCACAGGGTGTATTGCAGAGTATTGCACAGGGTGTATTGCAGAGTATTGCACAGGGTGTATTGCAGAGTATTGCACAGGGTGTATTGCAGAGTATTGGCAGGGTATAGCACAGGGATGGCTGAGCAGGGATGGATGGATTGCTGGATCTGTGACTGCAATTGTCACAGATCCAGCCCACAGCTGACATGGGGGAGGGAGCGGACATGATCCGCTCCCTCCCCTCTCCTCTCACACTGTACCGATCGGTACAGAGAGGGGAGGGAGGAACCGGCGTCATCAAATGACGCCGGTCTGTTTACAAGTGATCGCTCCGTCATTTGACGGAGCGATCACGTGGTAAACGGCCGCGATTAGCGGCCATCTACCGTGATCCGTGATGCGCCGGGTCTTCCGGACCCGGCGGTCACGGACATATCCTGGAGCGCGCCCCTGGGGGCGCGCGGGAGCAAGATTCTGTGAGGACGTCCCTGGGACGTCCACTCAGGATAACTCGACCGCGCTGTGGACGTCTTTTGTACATGGCGCGGTCGGGAAGTGGTTAAATAGTAAACATTCAAAACCAAGCCTCGATGTGACTCTCTGGTAGGGATGAGCCGAACACCCCCGGGTTCGGTTCGCACCAGAACCTTCGAACGGACCGAAAGTTCGCGCGAATTTTCGAACCCTATTCGTTATAATGGACGCGAACGTTCGAAATCAAAATTGCTAATTACAACGGCCAATATGCATGTTAATGTCATAAAACAGGTTTGGGGACCCGGGTCCTGCCCCAGGGGACATATATCAATGCAAAAAGAAATTTTAAAAACTAAAGTTTTTTCGGGAGCAGTCATTTTAATGATGCATAAAGTGAAAAAAAAAAAAGTGAAATTTTCCTTTAAATATGGTACCTGGGGGGTGTCTAAAGTATGCCTGTGAAGTGGCATGTGTTTCCCGTGTTTAGAACTGTCCTTGCACAAAATGACATTTGTAAAGGAAAAAAAGAAGCCATTTAAAACCACTTGCGGCTTTAATGTCATGTCTTGTCCTGGCCGCCATATGGCTGAAAATCCTTGAGAAAAATGGCATGGCTACCCCATCACCCCCCCCCCCACCCCAGCCCCTTTGGGTCTTGTATGGATACTAAGGGGGACCCCGCACCCAAAATAAAACCCTATACCTACAACCCTATATACTCTGAACAGCAGTATATAGGTGGTGCAAACAAGACATGGACTGTAGGTTTGTTCTTAAGTAGAATCTGAACAGGTACATTATGAAGTGTAGCTACATCCCAAAAAAATCAATTTTTAAGCTTTTTGGAGAACATAGGGAGGGGTTATCACCCCTGTAACATTTGCTGTCTTTGCACATCTGTTCAGAACATGTCACCTCACTTTCCGTCCCAATGACAAATGTTTTTGGAAAAGTGGGGTTTTAATTGAAACAAGGATTGGTGATAAAGCATCAGTAGAGAGGAGATACCTTTTTCCCAAATTAAATCTAACAGGATAGAATTTTCCTTCCTAGGGGTAGATTTCCTCTCACTTCCTGTTTTCTCTTGCCGTTTGCAAGTAGGAGTCGTTTGTAAGTTGGATGTTTGAAAGTAGGGGCCTGCCGTATATACTCTGCAGAAATTTGCCCTATTAGATGTTGGTGTAGCCACAAGACTGGTGGGCACAGGAATGGGCCCTGCTGTGAGTTAATAGATCAAGATTTGTACTTGCATGCACCTGTTGAACCGGGCAGAAAAATTGGGCCTTTGGTGGTGGTGGTGGTGGTGGTGGACGGTGTTGCCACAAGACTGTAAGCCCTCACAGTTACTCTTGGTGGGTGCAGGAATGGGCCCTGCTGTGAGTTATTAGATCAAGATTTGTAATTGCATGCACCTGTTGAACAGGGCAGAAAAATTGGGCCTTTGGTGGTGGTGGTGGTGGTGGACGGTGTTGCCACAAGACTGTAGGCCCTCATAGTTACTCTTGGTGGGCGCAGGAATGGGCCCTGCTGTGAACTATTAGATCAAGATTTGTAATTACACGCCCCTGTTAAACAGGGGCTGAAAAATTGTGCCTTAGGCATTGGTGCTGGTGCCACAACACTGCAACCCCTCACAGATACTGTACTTGGAGCACAGCAGTCACACCTGTTGCGAAGCATCTTTTTAAAAAATTGTAATTACACGCCCCTGTTATACAGGGGCTGAAAAATTGTGCCTTAGGCACTGGTGCTGGTGCCACAACACTGCAACCCCTCACAGATACTGTACTCTGAGCACAGCAATGAGACCTGTTGCAAAGCATTGCCTAAAAATTGTAATTACACGCCCCAACAGGGGCTGAAAAATTGTGCCTTAGGCACTGGTGCTGGTGCCACAACACTGCAACCCCTCACAGATACTGTACTCTGAGCACAGCAGTCACACCTGTTGCGAAGCATCTTTTTAAAAAATTGTAATTACACGCCCCTGTTATACAGGGGCTGAAAAATTGTGCCTTAGGCACTGGTGTGGTGGCATGGATCATTGAGGAGGAGGAAGAGGATAGTCAGTGAACATAACAGGACAGTCACTCAGCATCAGCATAGGCAGTCTTGAAGGGATGTGACATTATAAATTATTCCGTTATATCCGCTTCAGGTGTCTGGTAGCTGGTGGTGATCCAAGACTGATTCATTTTTATGAAGGTCAGTCGATCAACCGAGTCGGTGGACAGGCGCACCCTATGATCGGTGACAAATCCTCCAGCAGCACTGAATGTGCGTTCGGAAAGAACGCTGGATGCAGGACAGGCCAGTAGCTCAATTGCATACTGTGCAAGCTCTGGCCAGTGATCCATCCTCAGGACCCAGTAAGCCAGAGGATTTTCGGTGGGAAAGGTGTCCAAGTCTGACCTTGCCCCTAGGTATTCCTGCACCATGTATATCAGACGCTGGCGATGGTTGCTGGAACCGATCATACCTTGGGGCTGCGGACTAAAAAATTGTCTGAACGCATCGGTCAGACGTCCACCTTCCCCACCGCTCCTTCTGCTACTGACCGAAGCCTCAGCAACTCGTCGTCCAGGACCAGGAGTTTGTAACCTCCCAGTTTCTGGGAACGCGTTGCACAGACCTTTCTGCAAGGCCTCCCTGAGATGTCTCATCCTCTGCTCCCTCTGCGACGGCAAGATAAGGTCCGCAACCTTACCCTTGTACCGTGGATCAAGGAGAGTGGCCAGCCAGTAATGGTCACTCTCCTTGATCCGAAGAACACGAGGATCCTTCCGCAGGCTTTGCAGGATCAGGGAGGCCATGCAGCGTAGGTTAGCTGAGGCATTCGGTCCGGAGTCTTCTGGGTCACTGAGGAAGACATGATCGCCAGCCACCTCCTCCCAGCCACGTACAAGTCCACTGGTTTGTTGGGACTGTACATCATCCCTAAAAGACTGCTGCTGCTGATGCTGAGTGCCAGGCTCCACCTCCATGCTCACACAATCCTCCTCCTCCTCCTCCTCCTCCTCCTCTTCCTGTGTGATGGGTGGGACAGAAGGAACATTGTCTGGATAAAGGGGGCCTTGAGAGACAAGGAAGTCCTCCTCTTCCTGCCTCTGTTCTGCCTCAAGTGCCCTGTCCATTATCCCACGCAGCGTATGCTCCAACAGGTGGACAAGAGGTACAGTGTCACTGATGCATGCACTGTCACTGCTCACCATCCTCGTGGCCTCCTCAAATGGTGAGAGGACAGTGCATGCATCCCTGATCATGCTCCACTGGCGTGGGGAAAAAAAGCCAAGCTCCCCTGACCCTGTCCTGGTGCCGTAGTCGCAAAGGTACTCATTGATGGCCCTCTGCTGCGTGTGCAGTCGCTGCAGCATGGCCAACGTTGAGTTCCACCTGGTGGGCATGTCACATATTAGGCGGTTCTTGGGCAGGTTCAGCTCCTTTTGCAGCTCAGTCAGCCGAGCACTGGCATTATAAGATCGGCGGAAATGCACACAGACTTTCCTGGCCTGCCTCAGGACATCCTGTAAGCCTGGGAACCTGCCCAAGAACCGCTGCACCACCAGGTTGAGGACGTGAGCCATACAGGGCACATGGGTGAGCTGCCCCTGTCGCAGGGCGGAGAGGAGGTTGGTGCCATTATCAGAAACGACCATTCCTGGCTTAAGCTGGCGTGGCGTCAACCACCTCTCGGCCTGCCCCTGCAGAGCTGCCAGAACCTCTGGCCCAGTGTGGCTCCTGTCCCCCAAACACACCAGCGCAAGCACGGCATGGCATCTTTTTGCCTGCGTACTCGCGTAGCCCCTTGTACGCCTACGGAGCACCGCTGGTTCCGAGGACAGAGCACTCGAAGAGGACATGGAGGAAGAAGAAGAGGAGGGGGTGGAGGAGAGAGGTGTGTCACAACCAGTAGTAGCATTTTGGAGGCGTGGTGGCGGAACAACCTCCAACACTACTGCACCTTGTCCTGCATCCCTCCCAGCTGCCAATAGAGTGACCCAATGGGCCGTGAAAGAAAGATAACGTCCCTGTCCATGCCTGCTGGACCATGAGTCAGCGGTAATATGCACCTTACCGCTGACCGCCCTCTCCAGCGAGGCATGGACATTGCCTTCCACATGCCAGTAGAGAGACGGAATCGCCTTCCGTGAGAAAAAGTGGCGTTTGGGAACCTGCCACTGAGGAACCGCACATTGAACAAACTCACGGAAGGGGGCCGAGTCTATCAACTGAAAAGGCAGCAGTTGAAGTGCTAGCAATTTAGCCAAGCTAGCATTCAACCGCTGGGCATGTGGATGGCTGGGAGTATACTTCTTTCGACGGTCCAGCAGCTGGGGCAGGGAAATTTGCCTGCTACAATCGGACGTCGGTGTACTGCAAGTACTTGGTTGTGACACACCTAATTCTACACCTTCAGTCCTCTCAGAGCAGCTTTCAGAGAGGACTGAAGATATAGTGGGGATGGAGATCCCAGCTGATGAGGAGCAAGGAGAGGTCCGCTTTGTTCTTTGGTGTGGGTCTTTTATGTGTGCTTGCCAACGAGCTGCATGGCAGGTCGACATATGTCTGCTCATGCTTGTGGTGCCCAAGCGGCTGATGTTTTGGCCACGCGAGATACGCTTGAGACAAATATTGCAAATAGCAGTGGTGCGATCTGATGCACTCGTCTCAAAAAAGGCCCACACCAAAGAACTTTTGTGATAATGTGCAGAGGCAGCGCCCTGCACAGGCGGAGCTCTGCGGTGTGGTACAGTTGCTGTGCTGGCCTGTAGCTGGCCTCCAGGGGGCATCCTGCCTCGTTGGACATGTGACGCTGCATCCTCCTCCTCCTCCTCCTCCCTCCCTTCAGGCACCCACGTGGAGTCAGTGACCTCATCATCCCCTCCCTCTTCACCACTAGAGCAAACCTGGCAGTAAGCTGCAGCTGGTGGAACACTACTGCCAGATTGCTGTCCTTCAGCATCCCCTCTCTCTGCGCGCACACTACTGACTTCCTCAAGCTGGGTATCATCATCCGAGCCTTCGAATCGTTGGGCATCCTCCTGGAGCATGTACCCAACACTGTGCTCAAACAGTTCGGGGGACTCCTCAGGAGGACATGGTGGGTCTAGGGAAGGGGTGGCTGATGATGCCATTGAGTACGCGTTGGCAGCTGCTCTGCCAGTACCCTGAGCCTGGGTGAGAGAGGATGAGGAGGATGAGGAGGGCTTGGTCATCCATTCTACCAAGCCTTCGGCATGATGCGGCTCCACATGTCCAGCTGCCGAAAACAAAGACAAGCGTGTCCCATGGCCACGTGCTGATGACGATGCACGACCACGTCCACGGCCAGCACTGTTGTCTCTAGAAACAGAGCCTGCCTGCCCTGTGTTCTTGCCTCGGCACGCTCTGCCTCTCCTTGGCGGTCTTCCAGCCATTGTAGTCGGTAGTGTATATAGTATAAAAAATAGAACTCCTATGTGTGCTCACAACACACTGTAGGTCCTATGGGTGCTGACACTAACACACTATAGGTACTATGTGTGCTGCTGACAAGAAAATATAGGAGCTCTGTTTGCTGCCACTAACACACTAGAAGTCCTATGGGTGCTGCTGAGAAGAAAATATAGGAGCTCTGTTTGCTGCCACTAACACACTAGAAGTCCTATGGGTGCTGCTGAGAAGAAAATATAGGAGCTCTGTGTGATGCCACTAACACACTAGAAGTCCTATGGGTGCTGCTGAGAAGAAAATATAGGAGCTCTGTGTGATGCCACTAACACACTAGAAGTCCTATGGGTGCTGCTGAGAAGAAAATATAGGAGCTCTGTGTGATGCCACTAACACACTAGAAGTCCTATGGGTGCTGCTGAGAAGAAAATATAGGAGCTCTGTTTGCTGCCACTAACACACTAGAAGTCCTATGGGTGCTGCTGAGAAGAAAATATAGGAGCTCTGTGTGATGCCACTAACACACTAGAAGTCCTATGGGTGCTGCTGAGAAGAAAATATAGGAGCTCTGTTTGCTGCCACTAACACACTAGAAGTCCTATGGGTGCTGCTGAGAAGAAAATATAGGAGCTCTGTTTGCTGCCACTAACACACTAGAAGTCCTATGGGTGCTGCTGAGAAGAAAATATAGGAGCTCTGTTTGCTGCCACCAACACACTAGAAGTCCTATGGGTGCTGCTGAGAAGAAAATATAGGAGCTCTGTGTGATGCCACTAACACACTAGAAGTCCTATGGGTGCTGCTGAGAAGAAAATATAGGAGCTCTGTTTGCTGCCACTAACACACTAGAAGTCCTATGGGTGCTGCTGAGAAGAAAATATAGGAGCTCTGTTTGCTGCCACTAACACACTAGAAGTCCTATGGGTGCTGCTGAGAAGAAAATATAGGAGCTCTGTGTGATGCCACTAACACACTAGAAGTCCTATGGGTGCTGCTGAGAAGAAAATATAGGAGCTCTGTTTGCTGCCACTAACACACTAGAAGTCCTATGGGTGCTGCTGAGAAGAAAATATAGGAGCTCTGTTTGCTGCCACTAACACACTAGAAGTCCTATGGGTGCTGCTGAGAAGAAAATATAGGAGCTCTGTTTGCTGCCACTAACACACTAGAAGTCCTATGGGTGCTGCTGAGAAGAAAATATAGGAGCTCTGTGTGATGCCACTAACACACTAGAAGTCCTATGGGTGCTGCTGCGAAGAAAATATAGGAGCTCTGTTTGCTGCCACTAACACACTAGAAGTCCTATGGGTGCTGCTGAGAAGAAAATATAGGAGCTCTGTTTGCTGCCACTAACACACTAGAAGTCCTATGGGTGCTGCTGAGAAGAAAATATAGGAGCTCTGTTTGCTGCCACTAACACACTAGAAGTCCTATGGGTGCTGCTGAGAAGAAAATATAGGAGCTCTGTTTGCTGCCACTAACACACTAGAAGTCCTATGGGTGCTGCTGAGAAGAAAATATAGGAGCTCTGTGTGATGCCACTAACACACTAGAAGTCCTATGGGTGCTGCTGAGAAGAAAATATAGGAGCTCTGTTTGCTGCCACTAACACACTAGAAGTCCTATGGGTGCTGCTGAGAAGAAAATATAGGAGCTCTGTGTGATGCCACTAACACACTAGAAGTCCTATGGGTGCTGCTGAGAAGAAAATATAGGAGCTCTGTTTGCTGCCACTAACACACTAGAAGTCCTATGGGTGCTGCTGAGAAGAAAATATAGGAGCTCTGTTTGCTGCCACTAACACACTAGAAGTCCTATGGGTGCTGCTGAGAAGAAAATATAGGAGCTCTGTGCAGTGGCGTATCCAAGGTATGGCAGGCATGGCAAGAACCATGGGCGCCGTAGGGGGGGGCGCCAAAAAAAACGTTCCCTGCACGACAAAAAATTCCCAGACGTTCTCCTGCGGCCGCGTCCTGCACTATAGTCCCGGTGCCGGCGGCGGCACGGCAATTCACTTATAAGTAATGTTTCCTGGCTGGCATGTAGGAGAGTGACAGGCGCGGGCCGTGGGCGCCCCCATGCTTGTCTATGAGTGGTATCGCCCACTGCTCAGACCGTCATTCAGCTAACTTGCGGAGGCTCCGCCTAAAGCTCCGCCTACCCTCCAGTCCTCTTCGCATCGCAGCTTCATCTTCTCCCCGAGCGCCGAGCGCGAGCGGGTCGGTGACGTCACTGTCATCACTTGTGAGGTCAGGTCACTGAGGAGAAGAAATGGCTAGTCTAAGTCTGACAGAGAAGAGACTAGTCCCTGGAACCCCCAGCCAGGCAGGCAGCACTGCAGCAGGTACGGACAGTACTATATTCTATAGTCACACGTGTACTGTGTTATGTTATCATCGTGTACAGTATGATGATGTGTGCCAACTGCCAAATATAGTGCTTAATATATGGAATAAAAAAATTATAATTATGCATAGCCATAGATATCATAAATAAAGTGATTTGTGCAAGTAGTACCTGCTGTTGCACAAATCACTTTATTTATGATATCTATGGCTATGAATAATTCAATTTATTTAATCCATATTGAGCACTATATTTGATTGGCTGCTTGCTTCTGTTTGGGTCTGTGCCTGGCACATGATGACTTAGGCTACTTTCACACTGGGGCGTTGCGCCGTCGGCGGTAAAGCGCCGATATTTTTGCGCCGCTTTACTGATGGTTTTCGCGGCGCTAGCAGGGCGCCTCAAAGATGTGGCTGGCAGGACTTTTTTGAGCATCCTGCTAGCGCACCACTAGCAGCCCAAAAAGGGTTAAAACCGCCCGCAAAGCGCCGCTGCAGCAGTGCTTTGCTGGCGGTTCGGTTGCACTGCCCATTGATTTCAATGGGCAGGGGCACTTTAGAAGCAGTTTGTACACCGCTCCTACAGTACCTCAAAGTTGCGGCTAGCAGGACTTTTTTGAGCGTCCTGCCAGCGCACCGCTCCAGTCTGAAAGCCCTCGGGCTTTCACATTGGAGTGAGAAAAGAGGCTCTTTCAGGGCACTTTGCAGGCGCTATTTTGTAGCGATGTAGCACCTGCAAAGCGCCTCAGTGTGAAAGTAGCCTAAGACCCCTTTCACACTGAGGCGCTTTGCAGGCGCTATAACGCTAAAAATAGCGCCTGCAAAGCGCCCTGAAAAAAGCAGCATCTTTGAGGCGCTGTAGGAGTGGCTCCTAAAGCGCCCCTGCCCATTGAAATCAAAGCAGCGCTTTTCAGGCGTTTTGTTAACCCTTTCTCGGCCACTAGCCGGGGTTAAAAGCGCCCCGCTAGCGGCTGAATAGCGCACAGAAAACTACGGTAAAGCGCCGCTAAAAATAACGGCGCTTTACCGCCAACGCCCTTACCCCCCCAGTGTGAAAGAGGCCATAAGTCCTCATCATGTGCGATTGTGCGTGTGTGCTAAGAAAACAGGGCCGCTGGTGATCCTACTCCCTCTGTACAGTGTCAGAGGTGCTGGAGCAGCAGTGGCGGAGGACTGTATCCATTATGAGGAAACATCCCCTGCACCGTTGTGTGTCCTTGATCATCACCGTGCCACTGCCAGTGAGTGTGACCTGTCTGTGTACCACTGCGTGCAGTCACTGTCTCTGATGTTCCTTTCCACTCTGCCTTTCTGCCCAGTGCTGTGCCCGTCCACCGCATGATCCGCCCCCATGGAGGCCGCTCTCTCTTCCTCCTGCTAAGTGCCCATACACTGCACGATTCCTCCGCATTTATAGGTGCTGATATTACTGCATTTATGGGTTCTCGTAAGGCTTCATTTTTATAGGTGCTGGTAAGGCCGCATTTATAGGTGCTGGTAAGGCCGCATTTATAGGTGCTGGTAAGGCCACATTTATAGGTGCTGGTAAGGCCGCATTTATAGGTGCTGGTAAGGCCGCATTTATAGGTGCTGGTAAGGCCGCATTTATGGGTGCTGGTAAGGCTGCATTTATAGGTGCTGATATTACTGCATTTATGGGTTCTCGTAAGGCTTCATTTTTATAGGTGCTGGTAAGGCCGCATTTATGGGTGCTGATATTACTGCAATTATGGGTGCTGATATTACTGCATTTATGGGTTCTCGTAAGGCTTCATTTTTATAGGTGCTGGTAAGGCCGCTTTTATGGGTGCTGATATTATTGCATTTATGGGTGCTGTTACCGCATTTATGGGTGCTGATATTACTGAATTTATGGGTTTTGGTAAGGCCGCTTTTATGGGTGCTGATATTACTGCAATTATGAGTGCTGATGTTACTGCATTTATGGGTTCTGGTAAGGCCGTTTTATGGGTGCTGATGTTACTGCATTTATGGGTTCTGGTGCTTTTTTTTTTGTTAAGGTTATCTGAAAGATGGGTTTCAAATGTTTTGACAGGGGCGCAGTTTCAGTGATTGCCATAGGCGCCATTTTCACTAGATACGCCTCTGGCTCTGTGTGATGCCACTAACACACTAGAAGTCCTATGGGTGCTGCTGAGAAGAAAATATAGGAGCTCTGTTTGCTGCCACTAACACACTAGAAGTCCTATGGGTGCTGCTGAGAAGAAAATATAGGAGCTCTGTTTGCTGCCACTAACACACTAGAAGTCCTATGGGTGCTGCTGAGAAGAAAATATAGGAGCTCTGTTTGCTGCCACTAACACACTAGAAGTCCTATGGGTGCTGCTGAGAAGAAAATATAGGAGCTCTGTGTGATGCCACTAACACACTAGAAGTCCTATGGGTGGTGCTGAGAAGAAAATATAGGAGCTCTGTTTGCTGCCACTAACACACTAGAAGTCCTATGGGTGCTGTTGGGGTGCAATGCTGTGCTAACAGCACTGCGGTTGGTACTACTGCAATACTGTACTAACAGTAAGCACGCACCAGACTAATCCCCAGCAGCAGCTAATAACACACTAACTGTGCAATCAGCAGCAATGAACGATCAATGACTTAGGTAGCAATGGTTTAGCAAAGAAATAGCCAATGGTTTAGCAAAGAAGAGCAAATCTTTCAGTATCAAGCAAAGACAGAATCAGCAGACTAATCTCTCCTAAAGCCGGAACTCATGTGACCGGGGCCGATGGCGTGGCGGCCTTTTAAATGGTGGGGCGTGTACTAAAGCCCCTGAGCTGTAATTGGCTACAGGCATCCTGCCTGTAGCCAATTATTGCTCTCCGAGTTTCGGGCGCTGTGATTGGCCAAGCATGCGGGGTCACAGTGCATGCTTGGCCAATCATCAGCCAGCAATGCACTGCGCCGGCCGCGCCGGCCGCAATGCATTGCGGGGCCGCTCGCATCACACGAATGTGATGCGAACGGCCCAAATAGTTCTGGGCTCGACGAGCGAGCGAACGCCCGATGCTCGATTCGAACATGGGTTCGAATCGAGCACCGGGCCCATCCCTACTCTCTGGCAGCGGAATTGCATTCTCCCTAATATCAATATGGATTACAACCTAGCCGCACATACTTAGTCAAAAACATTAGGGCCAGAGAGCGAATCTTAAAAATGGTGAATGTAAATGAATAATATCATAAAAAATCGTTATTAAGCTACGATCCTTCAAATTAGAGGCATGTGACTCCACTCTGTCCCTAGTGGTAGGAAAGAGGAAGCCCACATAACCAGTAGACAATAAATTCGAACTAATCTCCAGCGAGGATAAACTGATCACTCACACTAGTGCATAAAAAATGGGTCATCTTAAGTTAAAAAAGAGACTAAAAATCTCATGGTAAAAAATAATATTAAAAAACAATTACCTGCTGAAGGGTGTGTCCGGATGTGAGCTATAGTGGACATGTCTGAGAGGAGAGGGGCTTAAGGGCTTGAGGGAGCTTTGAATATCCTGAAATTTCTCCATTGCCATTCCACCGCCAAAGAAACTGCCTAAATAAGACCAGCTAATCAGCTTTATCAACCTACCTGTGCTGTTTGCCGTTTGGGGGAGCCGTGTACTGTTTGGCCTACAGCCTGTGGTCGCCTTCATCGCCTTCATCCTGCCTGCCTGTATCCGAAGCAGTTGGTTCCAGCCTGGCTGTGAGGAAAGATCCTCTCATCTGCCCCTCCTCTGCTTGTTGATCCTATCCCCATCTACCTGGTGCTCTCTGATAGTCAGCTGCGCCGCTGGGAGTGCTCGCGGCGGTTGCAGCCTAGTGAGGCCTAGCGGAGCCTCCGAGACACCCCTGTTTCCTGAGTCATCTACCCGGTGGGGGTGCACCACGATCGCGACCGACTATGTCCAAAAGCTGAAAAGAACTGAACTAAAAACTAAAAACTGCGGATCCTGCTGTCACCACATGTCATGAGTACCATTTAGTGACATGATATTCTGATTCTGACTGGTGCTTGTGTGGAACTGTGTGGGACTTTGCCTCTGCTATTCTCCTGCCACCCCTGTACCTGCCTGCCTGCCTGCCTGAGTCCCTCTGCTTTGGGTCTCCCCCCAATTTGAAAATTTGAGTCTATTATTCTCACAGGACTGCCCTTGCCTGAGTGTTTGCTGTTTGCTGAAAAGTGGGGGGCTACTGTCTGTTTGTCTGGACCATCCTCTCACGGGGGTCAACCTTTTGTTGCTCATTAGGCTCATTAGGATCACCCCCAGTTGACCCACAGCTGCCTCCTGCCTTCTGGACACCGATACGGATCTGGGTACAAGCTGGGCATAAGGTGCTCTTTTGCCGGGGGGCCCCCTTTAAAGACTTTAAAGTACCGAGCATATGAGCCGCTTTATATTACTATGTGAACTGGAGAGGATGGGTTCAATGAGAGCTTAATGAGAGTTTTTATCGGCAAGATCTGACATTCACCATTGTTTGCTACCAACTATTGTCTGCCCTGAGATAGTAATCAGGATTCCAGTTAGTCTGGATGGGCCCACCTAAGACCCGCTCCACCCAGCCAGATCTAGTTGTTCCATCTTCCGTGCAGTCATCGGCCATTTCGACTAAGTGAGTGTCGGTTGGCACTATGTCTGTCAGCAAGCAGCCTCCGATAGAGGCGGGAGATACAGCATATCCCTCCGGTGCGGCTATCCTTGCAGCAATTGCTGAGTGCAAAACATCTTTGACAACAAAGATCGATTCTGTCGCGACAGATGTCAGCCTTATTCGCCAGGATCTGGACAAATTCTGGGCACGGATCACTGAAGTAGAAGACCGGGTCTCAGGTGTGGAGGATTAGGTCAGGTCGGACTCCAGGGACCTCAAAGCCCTACAACTACAGGTATGTGCTTTAAAAACCGGGCCAGAGACACCGAAAATCGCCTAAGGAGGAACAATGTTCGTATTATAGGCCTACCGGAGCGAGAAGAAGGCTCGCGACCGACTATATTTACCGAAAAATTGCTTATAGACTTGTTTGGCCTGACTGACCTGCCACAGACTTTTGTTGTTGAGCGGGCTCACAGGGTTCCACCGACCCCTCCTAAACCAGGAGCACCACGCGTCCTTTCTTGCTCCGATTTCTCAATTATAGAGACCAGGATCGCATCCTGGCTGAAGCTCGGTCTAAGCCAGATATCATGTACGAGGACAAAAAATGCTTTTTTTCCCCAATTATTCTCAGGAAATACAACAAAGGCGTAAAGCCTTTACTGAGGCTCGCAGGAGGTTGAGAGACAAGGGCCTTCCTAGTCTACTATATCCCAGCAGGATGAGAATTATAGATGGCGACAATACACATTTTTGACAAACCAGAGGCCGTATTGGCTTGGTTGAATACCCGTTGAGGATTATATAATTTGAAAAATTCTTTTTTTTTTTTTGTTCTTTTCCAATACTATGCTTGTTAATATCAGTTTACATTTTTTTTTTTCCATTAAGTAAGAAATAAGAAATTTATCTATGTGTAGTTGGTATATCTATAGGCATTTGGGTGTGTGTGCATACGGGTGCATGTATATGTGCATCTATATGTGATCTCATATATGTTGCAGATTTTTTTTTCACATATTTAAATGTATATTTAGATGTATTTCATTGTTTCACATATATATATTATATCATATATACTATATTAGATTATTTTAGATCATGATTTAGGTTGTTTTTGTTGATCCCAGTATTATTTTTAGTATTGGGTGTTGGTTTTATTTTATTTATTTATTTATTTTTTATTTTTTGGGCAATGTTCCGCTTCCCTCCCTCTTCCCCCTCTTCCCTCGCTTCCCTCCCTCCCTCCCCCTCTTCCTCTCTCCCTCCCCCTCCCTAGAACCCTTTAGTGTTGGCCACAGTTGACAAGCAACCACCTTTTGTACCCAATAGGTATTGGGAAATCTGCATTCTGGTTGAACCTGATTGCCCTTACCTAGGTGTTGGACCATAACACCGAAAGGTTACTAACCAACTGTTGCTAGCTAAATTTTACGTTTTTTTTTCTCTTTTTTATATATTTGGGTTAAGGCCCGATCTGGCCATTCTCCAAATTTTGGAGGTGTCACCAGATGAAGGCAGGGTTAATACCCCTTTGTCAACATGGGTATTGTTTATCAGGTTTGTTTTTGTGCATGTTTTTTATGTTTTTTTGTTTTTTTCTTTGAATGATTGGTCTTACATTGGTTATGCTTTTACTGTGGAAAAATTGAAAAAATGTGCGCTAGTCTTAAAATTATACTGAAACTCATAAAGCTGCTGCAAAAAAATGTGACAAATATTCAAATAATCTAGAAATAAAAAAATGAAGCGCTAAGTGTTCAGAGAGGCCCAGGATTTACCCTGGGTCTCAAGGATAAGTGCAAACCAAGTATTAAAAAATGAAAGTCCACACAAACGTGATAGTAAACAAATAATGTCCATAACATGAATGGTGAAAATTGAATGGTGAAACAAGGTTGGAAACCATATGGACCATCAAATCTTCATAGAAGAGAATAGGTAAATACTCTTACCAGAGCCGATGGACCCACTTGTCAGCGACAGTGGGTCATTAGAGCATGGTATCCCTACGGGACAAACTCAAAACTTGTCTGTAGACACCCTCAATGATCATGGATGGAATTCATTTTTTATTTCTAGATGCTTTTACTGGGTATAGGCCCCCTGGATCGTTGCTGCTCCTGAGATGTACGTCAAGATGTACACCTAGGCCAACTCCAATTTTTTCTCTTTCCTTTATCTTATATAAAGTTGTACAATGACAACACGTGATATCCCCGCTTTCGGTTTATTATCCTGGAATGTTTGGGGACTTAATTCTAAATTTAAGAGGGCGATACTTTTTAGATACCTCAAACTACACTCCCCACTTATGGTGCTTCTCCAGGAAACACATCTCACAGGCAGCAAGTGTTCTGCATTAAAAAAGCCATGGATCCAGCAAGCCTTTCATTCTTCATATTCCACATATGCAAGAGGAGTAACAATACTAATTAGTAAATCCTTTCCATGTGTAATGGAACAGGTTCACACCGATCCCCAGGGCAAGTATGTAATAATAGTATTTACGGTTTGGGGTACCCGGTATATAATGGTAGGAGTGTATATCCCCCCTCCTTTTTCCCCACCTACCCTATACTCAATCTTAGAGAAAGTAATTCCTTACTACCCAGCAAAATTGTTACTTATGGGTGATTTTAATGCCATTCTGGCTCCCGACTTAGATAGACCCATCCCCCCAAAACAATTCACGACAAATTTTCTCTCTTGGGCTCAGGTAATGGGCTTAACAGAGGTTTGGTGGTGGAAACATCCGAGACTAGAGCCTATTCCTATTTTTCTGCTACCTACAAAACTTCTTCCCGTATTGATCTTGCTTTTGCCAATCCGACAATGTTGACTGATGTACTGGATGCATCATATTTACCTAGCGGGCTTTCAGACCATTCCCCCCTACTCCTTAACATTCATTCCCCATCCTTAAAAACCCCAGCTCTATGGTGTCTGGGGGCACATTGGCTTTCTCATATTGATCTGACGACTAATATTTCACCACAATTAGCGGAATATTGGGACTTTAATGAGGGATCCTCTTCTATCGCAATAACCTGGGACGCGTTCAAGCCCTTCACCAGAGGGCAATATATCTCCTCTATTGCCGGGATTCGTAAAGAACAGGCCGCCGTTACGATGGCATTACAGTTAGCTGTGCAACATCAATCTGATATTTACACTATGGATCCTATTGACACCCATTTTGACTCTCTGAATACAGCAAAACGTGAGTTACATCTCCATCTTACAGAGATCACTAGACTTGACCTACATCAGAATAAACTAAATTTTTTTGAACAGGGAGACCGCAATGGCCGCCTTCTGGCAATGTTGGCACAGTCTGATTATCGCCCAACAGTGATCCCTAGTGTGGTGTCTACCTCAGGTGTATTGGTTTCCAAGTTACCCGATATACTAGAGGCTTTCCGTCAATATTATAATTTTCCTCTATACCTCTGGGTTGCCTTCTGATTTTCAGCCCCAGGATTTGGCATCCTGGCTAGGTCCATTGACACTCGGATGGCTTTCAGACGGAGAGAGAGAATCTTTGGTAGGGCCAATTACCCCGGAGGAGGTATTGAAGGTGATTGAATCCTTCCCATTGGGGAAGTCTCCGGGCTCAGATGGCCTTCCCATAGAATTCTATAGGACCCATGGGAAACTATTGGCCCCTAGGTTAGCACAACTCTACTCTCAATGTTTGGCCGATGGTGCCCTCCCGACCTCCATGAGCCATGCACATGTTATATTAATTCATAAAGCTCCAAAAGATCCCTCCTCTTGTACCTCCTATAGACCAATTGCCCTACTTAATACAGACGTTAAAATCCTGACTAAACTACTTACTTACTATCAGACTACAGCCATTATTATTACCATCTGTTGTTGATACTGACCAAACTGGCTTTATGGCCAATAAGTCAACCAATATAAATCTGAGGCGTCTGTTTACCAATATACATGCAAAACACCTGAACGAGGGTACTAGGGTAGTGGCCTCTCTAGATATCGAAAAGGCCTTCGATACTATCAAATGGCCTTTTCTTTGGGAGGTCCTCAGGAGGATGGGGTTCCCCCTGACCTTTATTAAACGGCTACAGATACTTTATCAAAATCCCACCTCAGCTATCAAGTTGGGAGGTGGCCTGTCGCAGTCTTTTTCTCTGTATAGAGGTACTAGACAGGGCTGCCCTCTCTCTCCAGCCTTGTTTGCCATAGCAATGGAACCTCTGGCGGAGGCTTTCCGTACTTCCCTTCATGTTAAGGGACTGCGTGTCGGCTGGCTGGAGGAAAGGGTTGCCCTGTATGCGGATGACCTACTCCTATTTTTAAATGATGCAGGTCCATCACTTAAGGGGACCCTACAGGTCCTTAATTCCTTTTCTTCAATTACAGGTCTCAAAGTGAATTGGACAAAGTCCCTTTTATTTCCTATAGATTCTGCGGCCCGTACCACTGCCTATACTGATACTCCTTTGAGATGGGTGGAGCACTTTAAATATCTGGGGGTGGTGGTTTCCAGACAGGCTTCAGACTATATATCCCTAAATTTAGCACCTGTGATCCAGGAGGTCAAAAACTGGCTGAAGGCATGGGAGCGATTACCCCTTTCATTATTAGGACGCATAAACCTAATAAAAATGAATGTACTACCTAAATTCACATATCTATTTCAACACTCTCCACAGGGGATCCCTAAATCATTTTTTGTACAGCTGCATCGTATACTTTCAGCATTTATATGGAGATCTCAGTCCCATAGATATAGCTGGACGACATTGGTACGCCCGGCTTCTCAAGGTGGCCTGGCATGTCCGGATTTTCACAAATATTATTTGGCCTCTCAGTTAGTAACTGCTGCCTGGTGGTTTAACCCAGATACCTCTAACCCCGCTACTCAGGTAGAAGCAGCTGTGTTGGGATCTTTGGAGGCTTTGAAATTTCAGATTTTTCAGGGCCCCCGTGCTCCATACCCACTGACACCGTTGATGCGCACTACGTTACGGGCATGGAGGGAGAGCCTCAAAATTTAACGATATCCCATACAGGCAATCTCGCCCAATGCTCCCCTTTGGTTGAATCCCATTCCTGGAGCATATCTATACACTGCCCGACCCCCATGCCTGGACCAAATTCAATATATAAACAGTGACCCAGATTATTTTGGATGAATGCTTGATCCCATTTTCCAAATTGATCTCCGATTTTAATGTTCCTCAGCTGTACTCCTTTTGTTTTTTTCAACTCTCCCATGCCTTCAGCTGTCAATTTTCTGGCTCTTCTCCGCGATTAGTTCAATCCGCACTAGAGAAGCTTCTTAGGTTGGACTGTGCAAAGAATGCTGCTTCCAAATTATATCTCCATCTAACAACGGTCTCCCTTCCAACACTAGAGAAACTAAGACTTAAATGGTCTAAGGACATTCCTGAACTCGACAATGATGATTGGGATGATATATGGGACTTTCCTTTCAACTCTCTTGTCTCCTTGAGAGATCGGCTGATTCAGTTTAAGATGGTTCACAGGGCATATCTTACTCCTTATATATTACATAAAATTAATCCGGACTCTACCCCTGGTTGTTGGCGATGTGGGGGGATTCCTGCAGATTTTACTAAAATTTTTTGGACCTGTCCAGGAATAGTGGGGTACTGGGAAGAGATATTAACTTTTATATTTCAAATTACCTCTATTTCATTACAACCATTAATGGCAATATGTATGTTGGGTCTGATAGAGCAATATATTCCCACAGTAGCAGGGCACACTCTGGTGGGGCTGCTTTTGTTCTACGCACGTAAAGCTATTGCTCTTAGTTGGAACCCCCCCATCATTGTCTATGTGGAAAAGACTCATTAACAATAGCCTATCACTATATAAGGAGACTTATATTAATAGAGGTTGTCTTCTCAAATATGAGAAGGTTTGGTCTAAATGGCTAATGGACTTTTCTTCAGCCTCTGAAGCCTTTTAGAGAAAGATAATTCAGTCTTCTTTTTTTTTTTTCTTTATCTTTTTTTTTTTTATTTTAATTTTATTTTTTATTTATTTTTCTCTCTTCCCTTTAGTTATTTGGGCAAACATCAATGACTAATCTTATATTGGCGTATGTATTATAGGACTACATCGCCGCCAAATGTAAAAATCGTTTTAATAGGAGTATTATCTAATGCTTTTCTTACTAGGATTTGATACAATGATTATTGGAAGAATAACATAAAATACCATGTAGGACCAATGTATTTATGTGTTGTTTTTTTTTTCCTTTCCCCCTTTTTTTTTCTTCTGTTGTTTCTGTCTTTCTGTGTTTTGGAAAATCAATAAAAACGTATATCTAAAAAAAAAAGAAAAAAACAATTACCACAAACTAGGGGAAAGACTAATATATGAATATAATATGTGCAAATACCTGGAATAATATAAATCCAAAAAGAAAAAAATAAGAAAGGACCACAAATCCAGATATTGCACATATATCACCCCTATATAAATTAATATGAATAATTAAAAAAATTATATATATATATATATATATATATATATATATATATGGAAAATAATAAAAATAAATACAAATAAAAATAGAAATAAAAATAAGAATGGGACAGAGAACTTCAAAAATTCTATATATAAAAAAATATATATAAATTATATACCAAAAAATGTATATGTAAGAATATACAATGTATCGCCTGAAAAATAACGGGGTTGCTGCCAGGGAATCACATCAAGTGTACATACCAAGAAATCAGGTCGGCTAGACATATTTAGGAATTATCAATAAAGGCATTTAAATCAACCTCTAGATTCAACCCAAAAGGAGTGTAGCATTTCACCTTATGGATTCAGGCCATCTCAAGTCTGGATATGCTACGTATCATGGAGTCTCCTCTCCATTGTGGGGTATATCTATCTATGCCTAGAAAGATGGTTTTAGCAGGGTTTTTATCGTGGACTTCTAAATAGAGCCGCAATACTGGGTGTTTGGGAAAACCAGTGAGAATGCAATTCCGCTGCCAGAGAGTCACATCGAGGCTTGGTTTTGAATGTTTACTATTTAAAGTGAAGTGTCAGTGCGTCGCCTGTTCCCCATTGATGACGTGTACCTGACACGAAACGTACGTCGGGAGGTTGACGCGCTGACGTCATCACCAGTGGATAGGCGTCTGCAGGCCGGCCGGCTTTTTCTTATGGGCATGATTTTATCGGCTCTTTTGTAAGTAGGATTTTAAATTTTTCTTAATATACCTTTGGTACAATATCACACTATCGAGTATCCTTATATTTTTGGGGCATGATTGGTGACCTGCTGTGAGCTGGTTGATTGAAACTACCCCCCTTGGATTCGGATCTATCCCGATCGTTTTGAGTGCTGCATATCACCTGACAGGCCTTACACCCATTTGCCTCTGGTAAGCGGTTTATTCAGATAGTGGGGGAGCACGAGTGTTTCTCTGGTGTGCACTTTGAGCCTCATCCCTTCAATATTCCATCAGTTGGTTTATCACGGTCTCTTTGGATTTAGAGATTTGGGACTTTTTATCCATCTGTCTGACCACTTATTTTTATAAACACTTCAAGTTTCCTTCACTGGTTTACTATGGACTTTTAATTCAATTTCCAATCATTCACTATTGTTGTATTATTCATTTATCACCACATGTCATTTTAATGGTATATGCACTTTGTCATATGATGGATTGATTATATTGTTGGTTCTTCACTCTGTAGCGCAGCCTTATTTTTACTGTCCAAATGGCCTTGACAATCAACCTTGTATGCTGGGTCTTTTTTTTTTCTTCGTGCAAAGTTGCAAACTTTGGCTAGAGGTGAGAAAACAGACAGAGAAAAAACTCACCCTCGGCAGCAGAACCGAAATACTGGAGTCAAGATTAATAGTTGTCTTTGTCCAGGGCCGCATCTCCACCAAAATGTTAGGAATTTATTTCATAGTAGAAATTGAAGAATCCTTAGTTCGTACAATATTCAAGAAAAGTTATTTATTCTTCAAATAGCAAGGACAAGACTTACATAATGACAGCTGGTAACATATGGTAAGGTGATGGCTTCAGTAGGAGGAAGAGGTATCAGATGTTACATTCTCCATTATGTAGGGTTCCTTTCCTATCTTCCTAACTAGCCATTCAACCCTCTTGGATTCTTATACTGTTTCATAATGTTATGTCAGCATTTTACAAAAGTAACACCCATTCTTTATATGGCTTCAGTCTATAGTTAAGTTACATAACTCCACCCATTGTCCTGACATAGTAACTCAGAATAGAAGTTACATACACAGAAAAATTACTTTTCTCTGTCCTCTGTCAGTAACCTTCAGAAACTAACATTATAATTATTAAAAAAGGAAAGTAGAGGGCGGGACTTTGTATGAGGCACACGGACACAAAGAGATAACTTTGATGGAGGACAGCTTTTAATTGGTTCAAAATCGCAATACAATTTCATATTTAAATTTTATGCATTTTGCTATATATCAATACTTTTTTATATTTCATCCGAACCAAATATTGCACAATAGTAAATAGTTAATAAATAGGGTGTGGGGGAGGGTAGTGTGAGGTGAGAGGACATTAATTAGGCAGGGAAAGAAAAGAAAAAGGGAGAAAAAGAAACAAAGAAAAGGCTGAGAAAAAAAAAAAAAAAAGGGAGCAATAAAAGAGATTAAAGATAGGAAAGCCAAGTCTTTTCCATGTTGCAACAGGTATCTTCTTCTCTTCCCAATAACTCACTCACTATTTGGCTTTCCTATCTTTAATCTCTTTTATTGCTCCCTTTTTTTTTTCTCAGCCTTTTCTCTGTTTCTTTTTCTCCCTTTTTCTTTTCTTTCCCTGCCTAATTAATGTCCTCTCACCTCACACTACCCTCCCCCACACCCTGACACACACCACTTTTTCACATACAGATACACACAGCTTTTAGTGTTACAACATTTTTTCAGTGTGACAGTTTTAATTTCTTTTCTTTTTTCACAGAGGTCCCCACATTTGGGGTTACCCTACATAGCTCACAACCACTTTGAATTTAATTTTTCCACCCTCACGGGGCGTTGTCAGTATGGGTCGTTGTCGCCCTGCCATGCCTCCCCAGCTCCCGGTTGTGACGCCCTCTGGCTGGTCCGTGACTCTCGTGGACACACCACCCCCATGCAGACGCATCCGTAAGTTCTGTGGGTTAAATGTATGGGTGGGGGATTTTTCTCCTATTCTATGTTTGCCCACCAGCTCTGTAGCATTCTTTTAGATCATTAAAATGTATCTGTCTTTTTCATCCCCAGATGATCACTTCGGTTTTTGCTCCTGATGAGCGGCCCACAAGGCCCGAAATGCATAGAGCTAATATCTACCGATAAGTGTATATACCCATCAACCTTTATGGACGTTCCTTCCAATATCTGCAAATATATGAAATATCCTTGATGGAATATTTATTAACTATTTACTATTGTGCAATATTTGGTTCGGATGAAATATAAAAAAGTATTGATATATAGCAAAATGCATAAAATTTAAATATGAAATTGTATTGCGATTTGAACCAATTAAAAGCTGTCCTCCATCAAAGTTATCTCTTTGTGTCCGTGTGCCTCATACAAAGTCCCGCCCTCTACTTTCCTTTTTGAATACTAAACCCGGGATGGAGGAGGGGATCTGAACGGCCCCTGAACCTCATTTAGAGTCCCAAAAAAACCCTTCTTTTTTTCCCCTTTTTTGTCCAACATTATAATTACATTATAACATTCATGTGTTTCATATAGATTTCAGAAACTTTTATCACTTAAAATAGTAATAAACTCAAAATCTCTAACAGGGTTCTCCCTTAAAATAAATACCAGATTATTATACTTGATGAGGATCTTGTTTTGAAATCAAGGGGGTCCTCACACAAAAAAGGCAGGGGTTCCCCCAAAATGTAAAATTCTGGAATAAATTTTAAAGGGGACCCCGTGCAAATCAAAATGTTGAGAGCCTCCCAAAATCCATACCAGACCCTGACTGGCTAGAAAAAGGGGTCAGCGAGTGTGTGCATCTCCTCCTGAACCATACCATGCCACATGTCCTCAACATGAGGAGGTACCTTGCTAGAGGGGATCCCCCTGGCAAAGCACCTTGTCCCCATGTTGATGAGGAAAAGGGCCTCTTTTTTTGCAACACTGTACCGGTGATTATGGGGGTTAGCAAGCAGGGAGCTTTTCAGAATAGGAATCCCCCTTTAACCATCCTAGATATCACCCCTCCCCCCATGTGAATGAGTAGTGAGTTCATAGTACCCATACTCATTCACAAAATAAAAGTAAATGGTAAAAAAAAAAACACACTGACACTTTTTGACAAGTCCTTTAACCACTTCAGCCCGGAAGAATTGGCAGCTCAATGAACGGGCCATTTTTTGCGATTCGGCACTGCGTCGCTTTAACTGACAATTGCGTGGTCATGCGACGCTGTACCCAAAAAAATTACGTCCTTTTTTTCCCACAAATAGAGCTTTCTTTTGGTGGTATTTGGTCATCTCTGCGATTTTTATTTTTTGCGCTAAAAACAAAAAAAGAGCGACAATTTGGAAAAAAAAAAACACAATATTTTGTACTTTTTGCTATAATAAATATCCCCAATTTTTTTTTTTAAAAAGCTATTTTTTTCTCAATTTAGGCCAATGTGTAATCTTCTACATATTTTTGGTAATAAAAAATCACAATAAGCGTATATTGATTGGTTTGCGCAAAAGTTATAGCGTCTACAAAATAGGGGATTGATTTATAGCATTTTTATTATTATTATTTTTTTTTTTACTAGTAATGGCGGCGATCTGCAATTTTTATTCAGACTGCGACATTATGACGAACACATCGGACACTTTTGACACATTTTTGGGACCATTGGCATTTATACAGCGATCAGTTCTATAAAAATGCACTGATTACTGTAAAAATGTCACTGGTAGGGAAGGGGTTCACACTAGGGGACGATCAAGGGGTTAATTGTGTGCCCTAGTGTGTTTCTAACTGTGGGGGAGGGGACTGACCTAGAGGAAAAGATAGATCGTGGTTCCTAGCTATTAGGAACTCACGATCTGTGTCTCCTCACAGAACAGAGCAGGGATTTGTGTTTACACACACACGTCCCTGTTCTGCCTCTCGTGCCTGTGATCGCTCGCGCCTGGCGGTCATTGCGACCACCGGTCATGAGGATCGGCACCCCCGCGATGCAGTGGGCACCAGGACCGACGTACAGCTACGATGGTTTGGGGGATCGTGCCGACCTGCTGCCATATAAGGACGGCGGCTGGTCGGCAAGTGGTTAATGAAAAAAAGCTGCCAGGTTCCTAACAATCCACCTGAGGGAAGCTGTCACGTTTAGTACTTCCTACTAGCACTGGAGGTTTAATTTGACTGAGCCCCGATTTAGTTTGATCTTTTACCAAACCGAACCAGCAGCTCATACCGAGTTTCAGCAAATGTATTTAGTTTAGTTCAATAACCTACATCCTGAAAGATTATGCGAGTGGTTTAAAACATTTCAACAACGGAATATACCCAAAAATAAGTGAAACAAACACAAAGTCAACCTGTTCTTGCTCACCCTGACTATCACGGGCAGACTAGTACTTACCGAGGCCGAGATGCCGAGAGCGGTTCACCCTTGCGACTAAGCGCACTTCGACTCCTGGAGGTGAGACAGGGGAGGAATGGCACTAAGAGGCACAGGCTACCCAGCAGGTGCAAGTAGACTTGTATCAGGGTCTTTCAAGTGGTCGAGCAGCTGTGTCAAACTGGCAGGTGCGTGGCTTGCTGGAAGAATTTGATCAGACAGTCCAAAACCAGGCTGTGGGTCAAGCACAGGCAGGTAAGATAGTCCAAACACAGCCAGAGGTACTGTGTAGGGAACACACAAGGCAAGTCCAGGTCACAGGCAAAAGGTCAAGGCAAGGAGACAAGAGGCAAAGTCCGGGTCACAGGCTGAGGGTCAAACACAGGAGACAAGTGGAGTCCGTAATACAAGCCAAGGTCAGGTGCAGGAGAAGATCAGCAGAGTCAGAGGCAATCCGGGTCACAGCAGGTAATCAAACACAGGAACAAGTCACAGGAAACAGGAAATGGAAGACAAACCAGCAATTCCTCTGAGCACTTGCTTGAGCTTTTATAGGCAGCCAGGAAGTCATGTGGTGAGTGCTGCCATCTAGCGTTCAAATGGAAGTATAACATGCCTCTTCACAATGTGTTTCTCTAACAGTGCCCCCCCCCCTGAGGGGCGGCCTCTGGACACCCAAACTGGACATTAACTCCGGGTGCTCTCGGTGGAATGCCTGGACCAAACGTGGAGCATGCAAGTTCCGGGAGGATTCCCACAAATTGTCCTCAGGGGGATACCCTTTCCAACTGACCAAATACTGGAGTTGTCTACCCCTCTTCCTGCAACTCAAAATCTTCTCCACCTCAAACTCGTTCTCTCCGTCCACCAGGACAGGTGGAGGCGGAGGTTCTTCTCGGTCAGGAAAGGAGCTAGGAACATCAGATTTGAGTAGCGATGCATGGAACACAGGGTGTATTCTATTGGACCTGGGTAAAACTAGTTCAAAGGCCACAGGATTGATCATTCTCTTGATTTTGAAGGGGCCTATGAATTTTGGGCCCAGTTTCCGTGAGGGAAGAGGTAGCCCGAGGTTAGTGGTTGATAACCACACTTCTTCGCCCACCTTGAAGGCTGGATCCTCCTTTCTACCCTTGTCGTAGAACCTTTTGTAGTCCTCCTGTGCTTTTTGCATGGCTTCCTGGATCTTTTGAAAGTTCTGCTGAATGGAGGTTACCCGGTCGTGTACGGCAGGGACAGACAGCTCAGGAAAGGAGTTGGGAAGAAAGGAAGGGTGGAAGCCTAAATTCACCCAAAAAGGTGTTTGATTGGTGGCTGAATGGATCGAGTTATTGTACACAAACTCATCGTAAGGCAGAAGACTGGACCAGTCAGCTTGGGAGCCAGAACAAAAACAGCGGAGATACTGCTCCAAGGTTTGGTTTGTTCTTTCCGTCTGCCCGTTGCTCTGGGGATGGTAGGCAGAGGAGAGACAGATTTTTAATTTCAAAGATTTGCAGAGTTCTCTCCAAAACTTTGAGGTAAACTGAACGCCTCTATCGGAGGTGATGCTCACAGGTACACCATGAAGCCTTATTACTTCCTTGAAGAAAATGTTAGTTGTGTCTGCAGCGGAAGGAGTACCCACCATGGGTAGGAAATGCGCCATCTTGGAGAGACGAGCAATGACGACTGAGATGGTGGTGAACCCCCCCGAGGGAGGCAGGTCCACTATGAAGTCCATGGAGACTTCAGCCCATGGCCGTTCTGGAATGGAGAAGGGTTTTAGTAGACCCCCTTTTTGTCCACAGGAGCCGGCCACTCCTGGATTGCGTTTATTTTCTAAGGGTCCATTGCGACCCCATCAGTAGAGATAATGAATCCTAAGAACTGTACAACTGTCTTTTCAAACTCACACTTCTCTGCTTTGAGGTATAGTTTGTATTTCCTGAGGATTGCCAAGACCTTTTTGACGTGTGTTTGATGAAGTTCGACGGTGGCAGAGAAGATGAGGATGTCGTCAAGGTAGACCACTAGAAAGTCATCCAGGTATTCATGGAAAATAATATTCACCAGGTGTTGAAAGGTGGCCGGGGCGTTGCAGAGTCTGAATGGCATTACCAGGTACTCGTAATGCCCAAAACCTGGATCTGAAAGCGGTCTTCCATTCATCGTCTGCCCGAATCCGGATGAGATTGTAGGTCCCACGGAGATCCAATTTGGAAAAGATTCGGGCAGCTCGGAAGCGTTGGAATAATTCTGGGACTAGTGGAAGCGGGTACCGTTTTTTTATAGTCACTTTATTTAGTTCCCTGTAGTCAATGCAGGGCCTCAGGTAACCATCTTTTTTTTCCACAAAGAAAATACCGGCTCCAGCCACGGAGGAGGAAGGACGGATGAAACCTTTTTCCAGGTTTTCATCTATATAAATTTTGAGAGCTTTTAGCTCATTTTCGGATAGCGGGAAGATTCTGCCAAACGGGATTTCGGAGCCGGGTAAGAGGTCAATGGGGCAGTCATAAGGCCTGTGAGGTGGTAGATGGTCAGCCCCTTGTTTGTCGAACACGTCCTTAAACTCGAGATATACTGGAGGTACATGCTGGAGGTTGTCAGATGCAGGTGTCACAGCCAGGCAAGAGGCTGGAGCTGGAGACAGACAGTGCTGGGAGCAATATTGGGTCCTTCTTATTCCAGTTTATTCGGGGTTCATGTGCTTGCAACCAGGGAAGGCCCAGGATGATGGGAAACATAGGAGAGGGAAATACATCGAAGCATAGGAACTCCTGGTGACCGGAGTCCGTGGTGGTGAGGATGGGTCTGGTTTCCTGGGTGATAAGTCCGGAGCGAGGAAGAGACCCATCGGCCAGGTGTACCTGGAGGCTTAGTTTCTTGGTCAAAAGGGGAATATGCAGGTCGTTAGCCAGTGAGGAGTCCAGAAAGCAGCTACACGCTCCTCAGTCAACTATAGCCGGTAGGCGGGTTTCCTTTCCCGCTAGCTGCAGGGAGACAAAGAGGGTAACGTAAGTCTAGTAAATGCCGGCAATTTGATAGTTCATGACAAATTGAGGATAGAACTTACTAGGTCTCACTGGGCAGGTGCGAAGGAAGTGGCCCGAACCGCCACAGTAAAGGCAAAAATTGGCTTGTCGCCTACGCAGTCTCTCTTCTGAAGTAAGAGGAGCACGGACAAGTCCTAATTGCATCGGCTCGGGTTCTGGGATGGAGGAAACTGGAGGAGTCGGGAAAGGCGGATGGATGGGAGTAGGCTTGGAGGAGCATCCAACTGGGTTGGGGAGTCTGGAAGCGTTCTGCACGCCGTTCACACATGCGTCAATCCAGTTTGGTGGCTGCTTGGATCAAGTTCTCTAGGGTAGTAGGGGTCTCAATTCTGGCTAGAAATGGTAGGGGTACAATGTACCCCTTACCAATTCACATAGGGGGGGCGGGATCTGGGGGTCCCCCTTGTTAAAGGGGTCTTCCAGATTCCGATAAGCCCCCCGCCCGCAGACCCCCACAACCACCGGGCAAGGGTTGTGGGGATGAGGCCCTTGTCCCCATCAACATGGGGACATCCTCCCCATGTTGAGGGCATGTGGCCTGGTACGGTTCAGGAGGGAGGGGGGGCCGCTCTCTCGTCCCCCCCTTTTCCCCTGCGGCCGGCCAGGTTGCGTGCTCGGATAAGGGTCTGGTATGGATTTTTGGGGGGATTCCACGACATTTTTTTTTTAAATTTGGGGTGGAGTTCCCCTTAAAATCCATGCCAGATCTCAAGGGCCTGGTATGGATATTTAGGGGGAACCGCACGCCATTTTTTTAAAATTTGCGGCGGGGTTCCCCTTAATATCCATTCCAGACCTAAAGGGCCTGGTAATTGAATTTGAGGGAACCCCCACGCTTTTTTTAAATTTTTTATCAATGACTTTTGTATGTATTGCCGGGAGCCGACAATTCATTAATAGCCGCGAGTGAGTTTTAAATGACTTTTTTTCACGGGAAACAAGCGCGACTTTACATGCATATCATACACACCCCCCAGGTACCAAATTTAAAGGAATATTTCACTTTTATTGTTTCACTTTAAGCATTATTAAAATCACTGCTCCCGAAAAAAACGGCAGTTTTTAAAAAAAAAATTTGCATTGATACATGTCCCCTGGGGCAGGACCCGGGTCCCCAAACACTTTTTAGGACAATAACTTGCATATTAGGCTTTATAATTAGCACTTCTCCCATAGACTTTTCGAATTTGCCGTGAACACCCCAATTTGTTCGCTGTTCGGCGAACAGGCGAACAGGCAATGTTCGAGTCGAACATGAGTTTGACTCGAACTCGAAGCTCATCCCTACAGCCGACCACTTCCGGAACTCAGCAGTGTAGTCCTCAACCGGCCTCCGACCCTGAGACAGGTTATGCAGGGTGGCCTCAGCTGTGGCCATGCACTGTGGATCATCATACAATTGCGCCATACTCTCAAAGAAAGTGTCAACTTTGTTCAGTATAGGACTCCTCTGTTCCATCAAAACCAGGTTTGTGGTTCATCGACCAGGAGGGAGATGATGAATCCTACTTTGACTACCTCCGAGGAAAAAGTCCTGGGCTGGAGAGCAAGATAAAGAGAGCAGGCATTTTTGAAGGCCCTGTATTTTTTTGGGTCGCCAGCAAATCGCTCTGGAGTAGGTACCCTGGGCTCAGGAGAGGCCATGGTCACGGTGGGACCTGAAGCGCTTTGAGAAGGAGGAGCCCTGCTGCTGGGTGCCGAAGGTGCAGCTGCTGACGAGGAAGGTCCAGAAAGTTGCTGGAGACGATTGTCTATTTGGGTGTAGCCTTCCTGCAATTTCTGAACTGCATCTGCGAGTGCGGAGACTTGTTGGCACAGGATTTCGGGAGGGGAACACGCTCTGTCGGCCTCAGACATGGCTGGTTTGTACTATCACAGGGAGACTAGTACTTACTGATGCCGAGAGCGGTTCACCCTTGCGACTAAGCGCACTTCGACCCTTGGAGGTGAGACAGGGGAGGAATGGCACTAAGAGGCACAGGCTACCCAGCAGGTGCAAGTAGACTTGTATCAGGGTCTTTCAATGGTCGAGCAGCTGTGTCAAACTGGCAGGTGCGTGGCTTGCTGAAAGAACTTGATCAGACAGTCCAAAACCAGGCTGAGGGTCAAACACAGGCAGGTAAGATAGTCCAAACACAGCCGGAGGTACTGTGTAGGGAACACACAAGGCAAGTCCAGGTCACAGGCAAAAGGTCAAGGCAAGGTGACAAGAGGCAAAGTCCGGGTCACAGGCTGAGTGTCAAACACAGGAGACAAGTGGAGTCCGTAATACAAGCCGAGGTCAGGTGCAGGAGAAGATCAGCAGAGTCAGAGGCAATCCGAGTCACAGCGGGTAATCAAACACAGGGACAAGTCACAGGAAACAGGAAGCTGAAGACAAACCAGCAATTCCTCTGATCACTTGCTTGAGCTTTTATAGGCATCCAGGAAGTCATGTGGTGCGTGAGTGTTTCACTGACAACTTTGTTGCCACCTAGCGTTCAAATGGAAGTATAACATGCCTCTTCACAATGTGTTTCTCTGACACTGATACTCATGAATGGATTTTGTTTGATAACATCTATTCATGATCAGCAGGCCAAGTAAATGGCTTGTGAACAAAAGTCGTGTCATGGTGACCTGAAAAAACATGGACTTTGTTTAATCACAAAGCCATTCCACATACCACCTCATAGTGATCATAATTGGCTTAAAGAAGAAGTCCAGCCAAAGCTTGTTTGGCTGTGCATCTCCTATGGATCACAGAAGTGCAATTAGTTTGGAAGGCCTGTGACCCGTTTTCAGTAGAGAGTGGACTGAAGTCCGCTCTCTGCTGACATCACAGAAATTAGTCCAGGCACCGCATCATCCTGACAATGGGAGTCTGGATCTGCCAAGCCAGCCTTTCAGTGAGCCTCTGAGAGGCTGAGACTCCCGCTTCTTGCCCCTCCACAGCTCAGCACTTCAGTGAGTGATGAGGGAGCAGAGCGGAGAGCTGCTGATTGACAGTCAGCAGCTCTCTTCTTGGGGAGCTATGAGAACCGAGCCATCGGCGATGTCCGATGGCTCGGTTCTCAGTGTAGAAGCACTGGGGGACAGATGCTGCATCAGTGTTAATTTTGGCATCACATTTCGATTTAGTTTTAATCTTAGGACTAAAAGTAGGATTTTTTAATAACAGCTTACCTGTAAAATCCTTTTCTTTGAGCACACCACGGGACACAGAGTCTTAGTCATTACATAGTGGGTTCTATGGTCACCAGAGGTGATTGGGCACTGGCACAACCAATGAGAACAAGTTCCCCTCCATATAACCCCTCCCATACAGGAAGTACCTCAGTTTTTGTAGCAAAGCAGTAAGGTTCCCATAAGAAGGGGGGGACCTCTGTGTCCCGTGGTGTACTCAAAGAAAAGGATTTTACAGGTAAGCTGTTATTAAAAAATCCTACTTTCTTTATCGTACACCACGGGACACAGAGCCTTAGTCATTACATAGTGGGACGTCCCAGAGCAATGCTCAATATGAAGGGTGGGAGACACAGATTAATCAGGCCGCCAACGGACAAGAAGCCCAAGACTGCTGCCTGCAGTACACTACACCCGAAGGCGGAGTCCTCATGTCCTCTTACATCTATTTATTAGAATTTGTTAAATTTATGGACTGAAGACCAAGTTGCAGCCTTACAGATCTGAGCCATCGAAGCCTGGTGATGCACTGCCCATGAAGCACTTATTGCCCTGGTTGCGTGCGCCTTAACAGGAAAAGGAGGAATCTCGTTTCTTAAACTATAGGCATGAACAATTACTTGTTGAATCCACCTAGCAATGGTGGATTTTGATGCCGGCTTGCCCTTCATGGGACCATCTGGCACAATGAACAAAACATCTGTTTTATGTATCTGAGTCGTAGCCTGCAGATAAACTTTAACTGCTCTCACTACATCTAGAGAGTGCAATAATCTTTCCTCCACTGTTCGCGGTTCAGGAAAAAAGGAAGGCAAAACAATGTCTTGATTTAAATGAAACGCCGACACCACCTTTGGAAGAAAGGTAGGATGAGGGCGTAGTACAATTTTGTCTTTGTGACAAATTAGTTAAGGCTCTTTACAAGAAAGAGCTGCTAGCTCCGATACCCTCCTAGCAGAAGAGATAGCGATCAGAAAATCCAATTTCCTGCTTAAAAGAATCAAAGGAATATGGCGAATATGTTCAAAAGGTTGCTTTTGAAGAACTGACAATACTAAGTTCAGATCCCAAGGACACAAGGGCGATCTGACTGGCGGATTTACCCGCAGTACTCCCTGAATGAATGCCCAGACTAGGGAATGAGATGATAACGGTTTCTGAAAAAACACTAATAGAGCCGATATTTGACCCTTGATGGTACTCAGGGCCAATTTCCTATCCACTCCTAATTGGCAAAAGGTGAGAATCCTACTTATAGCATACTTTCGAGGGTTCCACCCTCTGGATTCACACCAGGGGACATACACCTTCCAGACTCTGTAGTAGATTAGCCTGGAGTCAAGCTTTCTAGCATTAATGAGTGTAGAAAGAACTGGACCCGAGAGCCAGGGTTTCTTCAAAATGTAGGTCTCAGTAGCCAGACCGTCAAATTTAGCTCCTGTAAGGAAGGGTGGAACACTAGACCCTGTGACAGCAGGTCAGGACGTAGTGGAATCACCCAAGGTCTCCCTACCGCCATCTTTATGATCTCGGCGTACCAGGGCCTTCTGGACCAATTTGGGGCCACTAGGAGTTCTGGTATTCCCTCCTTCTTGATCCTGCACAGCAATCTCTGTAAGAGAGGAATCGGGAGGAATGCATAGATCAGTGAAAACTGATTCCAAGGGATTGTCAGAGCATCGGTTCCATAGGCCAGCGGATCTCTCGCCCTGGACACAAAGTTGTCCAATTTCCTGTTGAGCCTGGAAGCTAGCAGGTAGACCTCCGGGGTACCCCATCTCTGGCATATTGCCTCAAAGACATCAGGGTGGAGAGACCACTCCCGGAGACAGTTGCTGGCGACTTAGATAGTCTGCTTGCCAGTTTTCTACCCCTGGAATGAAGATTGCAGAAAGACAAGGAACATGTTTTTCTGCCCATATCAAAATCCGTTTCACCTCTTTCTGAGCATCCCGGCTCCGGGTGCCTCCTTGGTGATTTAAATAAGCTACTGCAGTATCATTGTCGGATTGAATCTGAACCGGGTGGCCCTGTAACCTGTGTGTCCAGGTTCTGAGAGCTAAGTATACTGCCCGGGGTCATCGGGGGGGCGTGACCGGAAGGTGATGGCGGTGTGGGTCTGTGAGGAGTGAGAGCGTGTGTGTGCCTCTCTCCCCGCTCCCTGCTAACTCCTTGCTTTATTAGGTGGCCTCTCAGCGGCTTGCGACAGCGAGAAGCCGGCGGAGGTGAAGCCGACTGAACAGCTGTGAACCGTCCGCGAGCCACATAGGAGAACACCGCGGAATCCCGCGAGACCACTGGCGTCAGATGGCAGTGTGTGAGGATGAAAGGAGGTGAACTAAGCTTGATGGCCATGAGTTTGCCGGCCGTTACCCCCCAGAGTGCCTAAACACGCTGTATGTACCCGCTGAGAGACCCCAGGAGTACTTGAGTGTACTTGAGCTCTGTGACCCGGACGGAAGGAGCCCCTGGAGGAGTCCCTGTGAGATCTTGGGGGATACGTGAGTAAAAGGGGGATAGCACATGCCATCAGTTTCAAGCTCAAGGAGGATGTTTTTGTAAACGAAATATAGTCTGCTGCTGATTACTGAACTTTTTTTATTTTAAATCTTTCACAAAAAACGGTCTGCTGCTGACTACTAACGTTATACATTTAAAAGGGAATAACCGTTTAAAAAACGCTGCTTGCTGTGATTTGTTTTGAAAGGGGAAGGATTAGACCTAACTGGACTTGATCTGAATCTCTTGCTTATGGGGAGCCGTAGGATGGAAGCCCTGAGACTGTGGAAGCCCTGACTGTGTTTTGATTTGAGCCCTGTGCTATGTGCCTTGCGCCCGGACTGAGCTCTGTTCTGGCATCCTGAATTCCTCCCTGAAGTCGAGTTTGGGGTTGTGTGAGTGAAGGATTGCACACTGCAAATTGCAAACTGTACACTGTGAGCATCAGGAGTAATAGCTGAAAAATAGCTGGAAAAAGGCATGTAGAAATATTTATGTTGCATGAATGTTTATGGAGGTATATGGAGGTATATGGAGAGTTTCTGAGCAGGTGTACTAGGACAGACTGGATGTGCTGAATATTAGAACGGGTTACTGTTTGTTTCCCCTAATTATACCTTTATATTCCTTGTATATCCTTGAACGTTCTTTGACCTGTGCTAGGCACTGAGAAAAACCTTTTTTGATCTCGGTATCTCTCCAGAGTTATTTTAGTTAGACTTTTTTTCTTTCTTTGGAGAGGGGCATAAATAAACGGTACTGTTTGAGTCCTGTTTTAGAAGTGGCCTCTCAGCAGCATTGCGAGCTTAACAAACCCAAGGGATAATAGCCTCCTCCACAATTAGAAAACCGTGGTACTGCAACATTTTATTATGTCCGGGAAAAGGGGAGTAGAGGAGCAGATGAACCAGCATCAGACATCGCAGGAAGGAGCCCAGGTTACACGCTCTGCAAAGAGCCAAGCCAGTCAAGCAAAGGCGGCAGCAACAGCTGCAGCGGCAGCGGCAGCAGCAAAGCTTGAGCGATTTGCTCGAAACACCCTTTCACCAGCAAAATCCCAACAGTCAGTTCAGGCGGGAACCTCGGCGGCTAGGAAAAGTCAATGAAGCGGCCAGGCACTGGTACCAGTGAACCAGGCAGCAATACCAAGTACAAAAACAGCCAGTAACAAAGGGCAACGGGCAGGGAAATCAAATGTGATAGCGGCAGTAACAGCGTTAACAAGTATTACCAATATAGTAGAGGCAAATATGGAGGGGGACACAGGAGAAAGAGAGGAAGAGCCCACTTTGAGAGATCTTCTGCATGCAATTAATGCATATAAGGAATCGATAACCGGCCTGGATATTCAGTTGAAAGGAATAAAAGAAGAGTTGGTTGCAATGGGGGGCAAGTTGAAAGAAACAGTTGAAAGAACCTCTGCCTTAGAGGAAAGGCTAAGTGCAGTTGAAGATGTGCTACTCCCATTAAGTCAAGACATTGCGGGGATAAAAAAACAAATGGATAATCAGGCCGCTAAAATCTACGATTTAGAAAATAGGAATCGGAGAAGTAACATCAGAATAATAGGAATGCCCGAACGGAGTGAGGGAGCCGACCCTATATTATTCCTGGAGGGGTGGTTTAAGGAGACATTTGGGGTAGCATCCTTTTCATCTTTCTTTGGCATCGAACGTGCCCACCGAGTCCCCTTTAAACCCCGCCAGGGAAGTGAGCGTCCAAGACCATTAATCTTAAAAATGTTCAACTATAGGGACAAAGTTACCCTACTTCGGAAGGCCAGAGAAATGGGGGAAATCCGATACAAGGGGATAAAAATTTCATTTTACCAGGATTTCTCCCCAGAGAGGCGAGCGGCCTTCATACCAATTAAACGTATTCTCCAGGAAAACAAGATGGACTATGCACTCCTATACCCTGCCAGCTTGCGGGTATCAGCGCTGAATGGCATACAGTTTTTTGATTCACCAATGAGTGTTGAGAGGTGGTTGGAAGATAACAGGAAAACCTCACAGAAAACGGCAGGGCAAGAGACAAAAGACTAATTAGATGCTGGTTTTTTTTTTTTTATTCTCTCCGCTCTCCCCCCCCCCTTTTTTTTTTTGGAGATGCATAATTAAACACTAGGTCGGGGGAAGGGGAGGAGAGGAAATATCAGCCAAAGTACTAGTAGAAGCACTTTAAAAGAGAAAAGAATACACTAATTAGATTGAAATAGGGCAGACCTGATAAATCTAATACAATAATGGGCATAAACACTAAAACATAGGAACAGCACCAAAAGGTTAGTAGGGGGGGAGGGGGGTGTGAGACCCCCAGAGCAGGGGTACAGAGAGATGTATGATAGAAGGGAGATGAGAGGGAATGAGTGTAGAGTAGAGGTCATAGGCAAAACCCAGAGGGTAGGCCCAGCTGGGCAAAGAGGGAGGGGGAGGGGAGGGGGGTAGAGGTAAAAGGGGGGGGAAGGGTTAGGAGAGGGAGTAAAGGGAAGAGGGATAGGGGAGGGAGAGGGAGCTACATAGCTACATCACAATGGATTATGGGAAAATACCACAAACACAAGGTCTGCTATATATATTTCACAAAAATAAGAGAACTTTTATAGATGTATATTTTGGTATTTTGTATTGTTTCTTTTATTCCACTAGGGACAGATCCCTATCAGAAGGGTAATGAATTTTGACTTAGTATTAGTTTTTTCTTTTTTTGTTTATTGGCGGTATATGACAATTTTTTTGATATTGTATGCATAATGGTTAAAGTGAATAACAAGGGTATAGTTTTAATGACCTGGAATGTTAGGGGTCTGGGGGAAAAGAACAAAAGAAATGCAATGTTTAAATACTTTGATAGAATGAAACCCCAGATAATTTGTTTACAAGAAACACATATGCGACCTGACTCTGTCCACCTTCTGTATTCACGTAGATACCCGATACAATTTCATTCTATGCACACTTCATACTCCCGGGGAATAAGTGTAATGGTCTCTAGACATGTGCATTCGTTTTCGTCCGAATGCATTTTCGTCCGAATTTCAGGTATTTTCGTTATCGTTTTAACAAACGAAAACGAAAATGCAGAATCCGAAAACCGAAAGATCCGACATAAACAAATGCTTAATTTTCGTTTTCGTTGCAACAACAGTTCGATATAGATAGGAGATTCGACATGAGGCTGACAATAACAATCTGTGTCCATCGAACCTGTGGTCGAATGTGCCTAACCTTAACTCTATTAGTCCAAGATTATTCTACATAGAGAGAAAAGATTCGACATTATAGAGAGAAAAGATTCGACATAGAGAGAAAAGATTTGACATTATAGAGAGAAAAGATTCGACATTATAGAGAGAAAAGATTCGACATAGAGAGAAAAGATCACTGCTGGAATTGGGTGGGGGAAGTAAAATAAAAAAATGATGATGATGAATGTTATTGGCTGATTGTAACCAAAGAGGAGGAGCAGTAAAATAGCTAGAACTAACTTGACAATTCGACATGAACGACGAAGATTCAATGAAGCATCGAAAAACATACAAACGTCGAATCTGTCATTGAAGGCTTATGGTGTCTGTTGAAAGTTCTAAGAAGATTCTACGGAGCAGATAAACTGTACGACGCTGCAATCGTACATTTCCGGTCAAATGCTCGGCCCATAGGCTATAGAAGAATTCTAATGTTGGTTGACTAGTAGGGATGAGCTTCGAGTTCGAGTCGAACATTGCCTGTTCGCCCGTTCGCCGAACAGCGAACAAATTGGGGTGTTCGCGGCAAATTCGAAAAATCTATGGGAGAAATCTAAAGTGCTAATTATAAAGGCTTATATGCAAGTTATTGTCCTAAAAAGTGTTTGGGGACCCGGGTCCTGTCCCAGGGGACATGTATCAATGCAAAAAGAAGTTTTAAAAACGGCAGTTTTTTCGGGAGCAGTGATTTTAATAATGCTTAAAATGAAAAAATAAAAGTGAAATATTCCTTTAAATTTCGTACCTGGGGGGTGTGTATGATATGCATGTGAAGTGGCGCATGTTTCCCGTGCTTAGAACTGTCCCTGCAAAAAATGTCATTTTTGAAAGAAAAAAAGTCATTTAAAACTCATTCGCGGCTATTAATGAATTGTCGGCTCCCGGCAATACATACAAAAGTCATTGATAAAAAAAAAAAAAAAAAAAAGCGTGGGGGTTCCCCAGAATTCAATTACCAGGCCCTTCAGGTCTGGAATGGATATTAAGGGGAACCCCGCCGCAAATTTAAAAAAAAATTGACGTGGGGTTCCCCCAAATATCCATTACAGGCCTTTCAGATCTGGCATGGATTTTAAGGGGAACTCCACCCCAAATTAAAAAAAAAATGGCGTGGAGTCCCCCTAAAAATCCATACCAGACCCCTTATCCGAGCACGCAACCTGGCCGGCCGCAGGGGAAAAGGGGGGGACGAGAGAGCGGCCCCCCCTCCCTCCTGAACCGTACCAGGCCACATGCCCTCAACAAGGGCCTCATCCCCACAACCCTTGCCCGGTGGTTGTGGGGGTCTGCGGGCGGGGGGCTTATCGGAATCTGGAAGACCCCTTTAACAAAGGGGACCCCCAGATCTCGGCCCCCCCTATGTGAATTGGTAAGGGGTACATTGTACCCCTACCATTTCACGAAGAAAGCGTAAAAAAATGTTTAAAAAAACACACAAACACCTTGAAAAAGTCCTTCATTGGTTGTGCCTGAGCGGACCTGATGGGGAACTCCCTCTCAGTAGTTTAAATGTATAGACCCGCCCCTTCTAAAGTTCCCCATCAGGTCCGCTCAGCGGACCAGATGCGGAACATGAGAAGGGGTGGGTCTATACATGTATTACCAAAGTGAGAGCAGTTCCCCATCAGTGAAGGAAGTTCCCCGCTCAAGCCAATGACGTAGGCGGGTCCGACATACCGCTTACCAATTCACATAGGGGGGGCCGGGATCTGGGGGTCCCCTTTGTTAAAGGGGTCTTCCAGATTCCGATAAGCCCCCCGCCCGCAGACCCCCACAACCACCGGGCAAGGGTTGTGGGGATGAGGCCCTTGTCCCCATCAACATGGGGACATCCTCCCCATGTTGAGGGCATGTGGCCTGGTACGGTTCAGGAGGGAGGGGGGGCCGCTCTCTCGTCCCCCCCTCTTCCCCTGCGGCCGGCCAGGTTGCGTGCTCGGATAAGGGGTCTAGTATGGATTTTTAGGGGGACTCCACGCCATTTTTTTTTCAATTTGGGGTGGCGTTCCCCTTAAAATCCATGCCAGATCTGAAGGGCCTGGAATGGATATTTGGGGGAACCCCACGTCAATTTTTTTTTAAATTTGCGGCGGGGTTCCCCTTAATATCCATTCCAGACCTGAAGGGCCTGGTAATTGAATTCTGGGGAACCCCCACGTTTTTTTTTTTTTTTTATCAATGACTTTTGTATGTATTGCCGGGAGCCGACAATTTATTAATAGCCGCGAGTCAGTTTTAAATGACTTTTTTTCTTTCAAAAATGAAATTTTTTGCAGGGACAGTTCTAAGCACGGGAAACATGCGCCACTTTACATGCATATCATACACACCCCCCAGGTACGAAATTTAAAGGAATATTTCACTTTTATTTTTTCATTTTAAGCATTATTAAAATCACTACTCCCGAAAAAACTGCCTTTTTAAAACTTTTTTTTGCATTGATACATGTCCCCTGGGGCAGGACCCAGGTCCCCAAACACTTTTTAGGACAATAACTTGCATATTAGCCTTTATAATTAACACTTTAGATTTCGAACGTTCGAGTCCATTGTATTTAATAGGGTTCTAAAGTTCACACTAACATTTTGTCTGTTCGCAGGTTCTGGTGCGAACCGAACAGGGGGGTGTTCGGCTCATCCCTGTTGACTAGTAATAGTAATTAAAAAATATAATTATTACTAGTCATACAATAGAATTCATCTATAGCTTGTAGGCGGAACATTCGACCGGAAATGTACGATTGCAGCGTCGTACAGTTTCGCTGCTCCGTCGAATCTTCTTTGAACATTCGACAGACACCATAAGCCTTCAATGACAGATTCGACCTTAATTAATTCAGATTTTCGGACGAATGCAATTTCTAACGAAAAACGTAATAAATAAAAACGAATATCGGGAGTAACTAAATAAATTTATTTTTCTAACGAAAACTAAATTCCGAAACGAAATATTTCAGTGTGCACATGTCTAATGGTCTCTACTGACATCTCTTTTGAATGTATCCGACAAAAGGTGGACAGAGAGGGTAGATACGTCTTTTTGCTTTGCAAACTCAATGGATTACTGTGTGTCGTCGCCTCAATTTATGTTCCTCCACCGTTTTCAGCGTGCCCTCTTAGAAGTTTAGCGCAATTTATGGCCCTATCTCCGGATGCCACCGGTGTTGGCGCTGGGAGATTTTAATAATATTTTGGATACATGTCTGGATAGAATGTCTTTGACATCAAGAGTGGTGAGGCAGACAGCTGGTAGGACGGCTTTTGCCTCCCTACTCTCGGAATTGGGACTCTGTGATGTCTGGCGAGAGAGACATGCGGAGGACAGAAGCTATTCATGTTATTCATGTTACTATTCATGGTACTTATGCAGCGGTGTAAGGGAGTCGGCTTATGAGCCGCAATTGTTATCAGATCACTCTCCATTTTGGGTACGGCTGGATGCTACGGTTGCATCGGGCCGCCCGCTGTGGAAAGTGAACCCTTTTTGGTTAACTCTGTTCCCGTCTCCGGATAAAGTGAAGAGGGCAATGCAGGAATTATTGCACTTTAACAGGGGATCGGCTAGCGCAGCCGTAGTATGGCACACTTAAGGCATTTCTAAGGGGCAGCCTTATTAAAGAGATAACGGGAATCAAAATTCGGTCGAGGGAATGGGAAAGCAGGGTACGGGAAGAAATGAAAGTGAGAGAACGGGCCTTGGTAGCTGACCCCTGTCAATCTAACCATGACTCCTGGATGGAGGCGCAATCCATGTATAATTCGGTCTTATTGACTGCAGCGGAGAAAAGGAGATATTTCCAGCAGCAGAGTTACTTTGAGGAGGGGGAAAACACTGGCCGTCTCCTTGCCCTCATAGCTAGAGAGCAGCGGGAATCCACCAATATCTCTGCTGTAAAGGCAGAATCTGGGGAGAAATACACCCTTAATTCCGATGTCCTAGATAATTTCCAGCGGTTCTATAAGTATTTATATTCCTCTAAATCTAGCTATACTCCATCTGATCTGGCTCTGTTTTTGCAAGCATGTCCATTTCCACAGCTTTTAGAGGCCGATAGAGAAATGATAAACTCCCCAATAACATTGAAGGAACTGACGGAGGCACTAGAGGGGGCACCACACCACAAATCCCCAGGCCCAGATGGGTTACCGGCGGAGGTGTACTCCCATTATAGGGAGGACCTCCTGCCACCCCTGTTGCAGGTATTAATGGAGGCAGTGGAAGAAGGTAGCCTACCAGATAGAATACAGGAGGCAATAATAATAGTACTTCCAAAACCGGGGAAGGATAATCTTCTGCTGGACTCCTATCGTCCAATCTCCCTATTGAATGCGGATGTTAAGCTTCTTGCCAGCATCTTGGCTAAGAGGCTATCCCAGGTAATTGACAGGCTGGTCCATTGTGACCAGTCTGGCTTTATACCCACACGCTCCACTGCGGACAACATTAGGCGATTATATATGAACTTACAGGTGCCGGTGGATAATCTGGGAGGCAGGGCCATTCTGTCACTGGATGCCGCAAAGGCGTTTGACAGTGTGGAGTGGCCCTACCTCCTGGAGATCCTGGAAAGGTTTGGACTGGGGGATACGTTTATAAAGTGGGTAAAGGTGCTTAACTCCAAACCCAGAGACAGACTTCGTATTAATAACAATGTCTCCTCCTCATTTGAGCTACATAGAGGCACCCGTAAGGGGTGCCCATTGTCCCCACTGCTGTTCGCCCTGGCGGTGGAGCCTCTGGCTATCCTGATTCCTAATGCCTCGGAAGTGGTGGGGTTTCGCAGGGACCAGAGGGAGGAAAAAATATCCCTATACGCAGACGATGCGCTTATATATCTAGGCGACTCGGCCGCCTCGCTGCGAGCATTGATGGGGATAATTGAGGACTTTTGAGGTTTCTCAGGTTTTACCATTAATTGGTCTAAATCAATTTTAATGCCCATAGATACGTGGACGGAACAGTTACCAGAGGGGGCAGAACAAATAGCTATAGCAAAAAGTTTTAAATACCTGGGAGTAATAGTATCCCTTGAACTGGCGGAGTATATTCAGCTAAATCTGGGTCCATTGCTGGTTAGACAGAAAGCGAAATGTAACAGCTGGTGTAAGCTTCCATTGTCAGTAGTAGGACAGGAAAACTTAATAAAAATGGTATGGGCCCCGCAGCTACTGTATGTATTTCATAACTCCCCCATGTGGATCTCCAATAAGTGGTTTAAACAGATTGACACACTAATGAGGGAATTAATTTGGAAAAAAAAGACAGCCAGGATTAGCCTAGCTACCCTGCAGTATGGAAAGGACAGAGGAGGATTGGCAATACCCCACCCCAAAATTTATTTTTGGGCTTCACAGTTTCAGGAGATGGCAGGATGGGGGCGGGAAGGGAGGGAGGACCCGATATGTAAAATGGTGACTACATCCGCCCCAACACTAGAAGCGGCTTCCCATATGGAACTGGACCTGCCGAGCATACCAGACTCAGCACCCATAAGCGTCCTTCTCAAAAGAGTATGGGGAGAGATCCGGAAAGCTCTGAAGATAAAGGGTTTGCTGCCCTTTACTCCGATATGGCATAATCCGAGATACCCAGAGGTACAGGAACTGCAGGGTTTTACCCCCTGGAAAGAGAGGGGGATCTGTTTTTTTGCACAATTATATGAAGGGAAGGAGTTGAAGACATATGAACAGCTATGTCAGGAATTTCAGTTAAGCCCTAAGGGCTTTTATCAATACCTTCAGCTCCGTCATGCTCTGCAGGTACAACAAAGAACACATCCTATGATAGTGTCATCATCACCTATGCTGAGGGAAGTTCTTGGAGCAGACACCCGAAAGGGATTAATATCAAAAATGTACATGGAATTGCTGTCCTCCGTCCAGGACCATACCTCTTTGAGAAGCCGAAGTAAATGGGTGGAAGACATAGGGGACATAGATGGGTACCATTGGGAAATGGCACTTAACTCTATCCCTGTGGTATCGGTATCTGCATCCCATAGATTATCACAACTATTCATTTTGCACAGGGCATACAGAACATCAGAGCAGTTATATAGGTGGGGAGGAAGAGACTCCCCCCTGTGTCCAAAATGTAAAGTACATAGGGGGGACTTTATACATTTAATATGGAAATGTCCAAAACTCTATAGGTACTGGGAGGAAGTCTCCCAGTGTATTACAAGACTAGCTCAGGTACCTGTCCCCTTAAACCTTTTAGTGTACCTGCTTGGAGCCATTGACACAGAAATGTTCTCAAGAGGAACGTATTGTATGTTGACCAGACTGATGTACCTGGCTAGGAAACTCATAGCAAAATACTGGATGTCATCAGTGGTAGGGATGAGCTTCGAGTTCGAGTCGGACTCATGTTCGACTCGAACATTGCCTGTTCGCCCGTTCGCCGAACAGCGAACAAATTGGGGTGTTCGCGGCAAATTCGAAAAGTCTATGGTAGAAATCTAAAGTGCTAATTATAAAGGCTTATATGCAAGTTATTGTCATAAAAAGTGTGTGGGGACCCGGGTCCTGCCCCAGGGGACACGTATCAATGCAAAAAATGTTTTAAAAACAGCCGTTTTTTTGGGAGCAGTGATTTTAATAATGCTTAAAGTGAAACAATAAAAGTGAAATATTCCTTTAAATTTCGTACCTAGGGGTTGTGTATGATATGCATGTAAAGTGGCGCATGTTTCCCGCGTTTAGAACTGTCCCTGCATAAAATATCATTTTTGAAGGAAAAAAAGTCATTTAAAACTCACTCGCGGCTATTAATGAATTGTCGGCTCCCGGCAATACATAGAAAAGTCATTGATAAAAAAATTTAAAAAAACGTGGGGGTCCCCCAGAATTCAATTACCAGGCCCTTCAGGTCTGGAATGGATATTAAGGGGAACCCCGCCGCAAATTTAAAAAAAAAATGCGTGCGGTTCCCCCAAATATCCATACCAGGCCCTTCAGATCTGGCATGGATTTTAAGGGGAACTCCACCCCAAATTAAAAAAAAAATGGCGTGGAGTCCCCCCAAAAATCCATACCAGACCCTTATCTGAGCACACAACCTGGCAGGCCGCAGGAAAAGAGGGGGGGACGAGAGAGCGCCCCCCCCTCCTGAACCGTACCAGGCCACATGCCCTCAACATGGGGAGGATGTCCCCATGTTGATATAGAAAAGGGCCTCATCCCCACAACCCTTGCCCGGTGGTTGTGGGGGTCTGCGGGCGGGGGGCTTATCGGAATCTGGAAGACCCCTTTAACAAAGTGGACCCCCAGATCCCGGCCCCCCCTATGTGAATTGGTAAGGGGTACATTGTACCCCCACCATTTCACGAAGAAAGTGTCAAAAAATTTAAAAACACACAAACACCTTGGAAAAGTCCTTTATTAAAAAATAAAATAAAAAAAAAAAACATTTCAGCAGTGAAATCCAGTGTCCCGCGGCGATCCGATGTCCAGCGCTGTCCGTCATTGGCTGAGCCTGAGCGGACCTGATGGGGAACTTCCTCCGCAGTCTATTACATGTATAGACCCGCCCCTTCTAAAGTTCCCCATCAGGTCCGCTCAGTCAATAACTAGGTGTAAGGCTGAGGACCTGATGCGGAACATGAGAAGGGGCGGGTCTATACATGTATTACACAGTGAAGGAAGTTGCCCATCAGGTCCGCCCCCTCAGTATGTCAGACCGCGCCTACGTCATTGGCCTGAGCGGACCTGATGGGGAACTTCATTCACTGTGTAAATTTAAATTACACAGTGAAGGAAGTTCCCCGCTCAGGCCAATGACGTAGGCGGAGTCTGACATACCGAGGGGGCGGACCTGATGGGGAACTTCCTTCACTGTGTAATACATGTATAGACCCGCCCCTTCTCATGTTCCGCATCAGGTTGGGATTTCACCTCTGGAATGTTTTTTTTTTATGTTTTTTTTTAATAAAGGACTTTTCCAAGGTGTTTGTGTGTTTTTATTTACATTTATTTACACTTTCTTCGTGAAATGGTAGGGGTACAATGTACCCCTTACCTATTCACATGGGGGGGCCGGGATCTGGGGGTCCCCTTTGTTAAAGGGGTCTTCCAGATTCCGATAAGCCCCCTGCCCGCAGACCCCCACAACCACCGGGCAAGGGTTGTGGGGATGAGGCCCTTGTCCCCATCAACATGTTGAGGGCATGTGGCCTGGTACGGTTCAGGAGGGGGGGGCGCGCTCTCGTCCCCCCCTCTTTTTCTGCGGCCTGCCAGGTTGCATGCTCGGATAAGGGTCTGTTATGGATTTTTGGGGGGACTCCACGCCAATTTATTTTAAATTTGGGGTGGAGTTCCCCTTAAAATCCATGCCAGATCTGAAGGGCCTGGTATGGATATTTGGGGGACCCCCACGCTTTTTTTTTATTTTTTATCAATGACTTTTCTATGTATTGCCGGGAGCCGACAATTCATTAATAGCCGCGAGTGAGTTTTAAATGACTTTTTTCCTTCAAAAATGACATTTTATGCAGGGACAGTTCTAAGCATGGGAAACATGCGCCACTTTACATGCATATCATACACACCCCCTAGGTACGAAATTTAAAGGAATATTTCACTTTTATTTTTTCATTTTAAACATTATTAAAATCACTGCTCCCGAAAAAACGGCCGTTTTTAAAACTTCTTTTTGCATTGATACATGTCCCCTGGGGCAGGACCCGGGTCCCCAAAAACTTTTTAGGACAATAACTTGCATATAAGCCTTTATAATTAGCACTTTAGATTTCGAACGTTCGAGTCCATTGTATTTAATAGGGTTCTAAAGTTCACGCGAACATTCTGTCTGTTCGCAGGTTCTGGTGCGAACCGAACAGGGGGGTGTTCGGCTCATCCCTGATCAGTGGTACCTACGGGGAAGCAGAGGATTTCATGTGTGAATTCTGTGCTTTTAAGAGAGCGATTGACGTACAGCCGAAGGGGAGAAGGGGGCAAATTTAATACCATATGGAAATCATGGCTGGGGGATGCTGATTTTGTGCCACCTCAATTAGTAGTGGAAAGACTCCAGATGTAAGATACTCAGGGGCCACAGGAGGGGGGGGTCGGAGAAGAGAGGGAAAGAGCAAAAATTGTATATACAGATAGGGGTAAGCAGTGGTTAAGGTGGAGGAAGTGAATTGTGGTGATCAGATATAAGGAAATAAAGGCAATGGATGTAGTTCGGGGGAAGGAGGGGAGGTGGGAAGGGGGAGAAAAAAAGGGAAAAAAAGAATATAGTAATAGGATAAAGTAAGATGCACATAATGACTAACACAAAAAATGTAATGTTTCAATGGATAAAATGTAACAAGTGTTTATCATGAGAATAATTTTCTAAATAAAAAGGAGATGATGTAAAAAAAAAAAAAAGTATACTGCCCGAATTTCCAGAATATTGATGGGCAGGCTCTCATCGGTTTTGTCCCAGGTACCCTGAGCTGAGGCTGCTTCTAATACGACTCCCAACCCAGAAGGCTGGCATCTGTCAACACCACCTTCCAGGTGACTGGGAGAAAGGACCTTCCTTTCCGCAAGTTTTTGGTCTTTAACCACCAACTGAAGCTTTGGCGCACCTGTGCAGACTGGCGAATGGGTAAATCCAGAGCTTGGCTTTGCCTGTTCCAGGCAGCTAGAATGCCACCTTGCAGTAGTCTCGAATGAAACTGGGCATAGGGAACAGCCTCGAAGGAGGCCACCATCTTCCCTAGTAGCCTCATGCAAAGGCGAATTGATGGTCCCCTCTTCGTTCTGACTTTGTGGATCAATTCCCTTAAGGACCTGATCTTTGGCTCTGGAAGGAATACTCTGCTTAGGGCTGTGTCTATGATCATGCCCAAATACTCTACCCTTCTCAGGGCTTGTAGAGAGGATTTCTGTAGGTTTATGATCCATCCCAACTGTTCCAGGTTTCTTACTGTTTTGAGCACCGCGTGATCTAATCCTGCCACTGACTGATCTATCACAATTAGATCATCTAGATAGGCTGTCATCGTTATGCCCTGTGCTCTCAAGTTTGCCAACAGGGGGGCCAGAATTTTTGTAAATACCCGGGGTGCAGTGGCCAAACCAAAAGGTAGAGCCACTGAAAGTGGCGATGCTCTACTGTGAACCTTAAGAACCTTTGGTGCGTGGGGTATATAGGCACATGTAAATAGGCGTCCTTGATGTCTATAGACGCCAAATACTCCCAGCCTTGTAGGGTGGCGACCACGGACCGAATGGTTTCCATTCGGAAATGGCGAATGTTCAGAAACTGTTTTAGATCTTTTAGGTCCAGAATGGGTCTGACGTCTCCATTTGGTTTTGGAACCACAAAGAGGTTTGAATAAAACCCTGCACCTCGCTCTCTTAGAGGGACTTCTTTGATTACCCCCTGAGACAGCAAATGATCCAAACCTCGAAAGAAAGAATTTCTTTTTATTGGATCCTTGGAGACCCCTGAATTTCTGAACCGACAGGGTGGGGTCTCTCAAAATTCCAGCTTGTACCCAAGGGATACAGCAGAAACCACCCATTTGTCCCAGATCTCTGTCTGCCAAGTCACTGAAAACTGCCAAAGCCGTCCCCTCACTCGGCCGAGCGGGGGCGCCCCTTCATGAGGAAGATTTGGGGTTTTGCTTGTTAGTTCTTTTCCCCCATTGCTTCCTGTTTTTCTGCCGCTTGATATCTTTTGGATATACTTTTCCAAATCATCCCCAAAAAGGCGTTCACCCTGGAAGGGAAAGCTGGCCAACAGCTTTTTGCATGGTGCTTCCGCTGACCAGTGCTTCAGCCAAAGAATTCTGCACATGTGCACCAGTTGGAGCGTAAGGCGAGATGCCTGTTGAATAGAATCTCTGATGGCATCTATTGTGAAACATAAGGCCCTGGGCATATTCTCTCAAAATTTGATCTGCTCCAGAGGCACCTGATCCTTTAGGACTTGACACATACCAACTGCTGCCACAGCCGGTTGGGTCACTGCGCCCGCCAGGAGAAAGGAAGACTTCAGTAAAGATTCCAACTTTTTCTCAGAAGGATCTTTAAATACCTGGGCATTGTCCACCGGACAGGTTAAGATTTTATTTACACAAGAAATAGCCGCATCCACTGAAGGCAAATTCCACTTCTTGGTAAACTTCTCCTCCATTGGATAGAGAAATTCAAACTTCCCAGGAGGAGAAAAACGCCTATCTGGATGCTTCCACTCTGCGTAAATCAGATTCTCCAATAAAGGATGAACCGAAAAAGAACATGCAGCCTGTGGGGATTTTAATGAACCCAGGGAGGAGACAGGTGAGTCAGTTAACTCCGAAGGAGGTAATTTAAAAGCAGAGCATACTGCTTCATTATAATATTCCACCTGCATTTTTAGAACCTGGAAAGCAGAAAAAGGTTCCTCTGAAATTCCATATCCTTCTGACTCCTCATCCTTATCCTCTGATGGTGCCATGTCCTCCTCATCCTCAGACCTTTCTGAGGGGAGATCTGAAGTAACAGAAGGAGCTCTACTTCGTTTTTTGTCCTTTTGCAAGGACTTTGCGATTAACAAAGTGATTCTTCCTTCTAAACTGTTAAGGGCTACTGCCAAAGAGTCCTCAGTGACATATGCAGGCCCAGGCACTACAGGAGAGGCTGTTGCTCCTGATGGAGTCAATGGCTCATCCTGCACAGGTGCGTCATATATTACCGGAGAGGAAAGTACCAGGCGGCGATGTTTTTTTGTCTTTTGTAGTCCCTGTATCTTTTCTTTGGGAAGACATATCACCAAGCAACAAAGCCAAGGTACTATCTACAGCATATACTCCTATGCTAGTTAAGCCTATTACATACAGTATGCAACTAATCACACAGTTTCATACCCAGTTGGTGTCCTCTCTTGGGGTGCCCAGATAACCAACCACATAGAGACCTTACGTGCCCTTGGAAGTCGCTGTGTCCCAGATCAGGGGAGAGCTGCAGGTTTGAGAGGCTTTTAAATGCTTCTGCCTGCAAATGCCGTGGATAACGTGCCCGCGCCCGCCACCCGCCCCCCGCCACCATAAAGCGCGCCCCAGTGCGCACGGCCCCGGGGGATATGGCGTTCTGAGAGGAAGCAGAGCTCTCCTGCATCATGGCAGTGAGGAGAGGAACCGATCGCTCCACGGCAGAGCTCTGCAGTGTAGAGTGTGTTGTCTGAAAAACGACCTGACACTGTCTGGAGCTTGGTGAGTAAAACTCGACTCTTTACTCCCTCTAGTGGTGGAAATAGAGAAGACACCCACTCACAAGGAAAACGTTTTTAAGGTAAATTCTTAATACTTTTTTTTTTCCTGCTTACCTTGTCCCCGCCGCAGGTTTACTGAAAATCAGATAAAAACCAATCTTCACCCATCACGGCGGGTGTTGTGTGCCAACCTTCAGGGATATGGGTTCCTACTTAAAGGATGCTTCTTCCCTGGGCCTTGTAAAAGACTCTGCCAGGACTTTTAGCGTTTGTAAAAAATCGAAAGTGCTGGACCCTAGAGCCCAGTCCTCCAAAGACAGACATTACAGGCGACACCTCGTGCGCGAGGCCCGGATACCATCCAATTGTGGCGTAATAATTTAAGCGTCTTGGATGAACACGAAGTATAGCTCTTTTGCCCCAGGGGCCTCTATGGCAGAGCTTCCTTTAGCACTATCCTCATCGCATCCAATCTTCTGAGACACTGGCGAAAAAACTGAGGTACTTCCTGTATGGGAGGGGTTATATGGAGGGGAACTTGTTCTCATTGGTTGTGCCAGTGTCCAATCACCTCTGGTGACCATACAACCCACTATGTAATGACTAAGGCTCTGTGTCTCATGGTGTACAATAAAGAAATGTTATTTTAGTTTTATTCCCATTTTAGTCTTCTGCAATTGTTTTAGTCGTATTAAGTCGACTAAATCTCCAGTACATTTTAGTCGACCAAAATGCCCTACGTTTTAGTCGACTAAAACCTCTAGTACATTTTAGTCGTCTAAAATCTAATGGGTGTAATTAAATTGTAATGCATTAGTTAACATTTTTCTACAATTTTCAAACTCATTATATACTGCTGGAGTGAAAAATTGAATATGTTATTATTCATGGTATTGAGGTAGGAACATGCACTACAGACCAGTGTTAATTGTGAAGTCAAATTTAAATTTAGTTTTAGTCTTAGTCTTTTGACTAAAATGGCATTTTAGTTTTAGTCGTATTTTAGTAATCTCAGTTGTTTTAGTTTTAGTCAACGAAATTAACACTGTGCTGCATCCACCTAGGTAAGTATGAATATGGGAAAAAACAAAAAACAAAAAACAAACCCATACTTCTCTTTTAATGTACTGAGATATGGATTTAGGCCCCTTTCACACATGTTCATTTCAACAGTTCGGTCAAAGTGAAGTATTCATCCGTTTTTCATCAGCTGCTCATCCGTTTCTCTTCATTTTTTTACATCCACTACTGTAACGGGAGGGCCCGTGGAACCCAGAAGTTCTTAGAAAGTATGAGCCAGAAAATAATGGACATTGAGAATATGATTTGGATTGCTTTAAAATGGGTCAGTAATATTAATCCACAATATTCCCCAGGATATCTGTAAAGAACTATTTACTGGTTGTTGATTCTGAACTCAACAGGTTAATTGAAAGATGTTAATGTCATCACCTCCAACCACCTGGCTGCCTGTATAATGTAAATTGAGTCCAGGCTAACTTTCAAAGATCTTTTCATTGTGGATTGTGATAATTAACTCTGTAATTGTATAAAGGATTCCTATGATAATGTGTATTGTAAGTTAGCAGACAGCTAGTCTGGGGAACGTAAATGTCATGCATATTTAGTCATTTAAGCTGTAAAGGGATTAGTTAATGAACTCACCTGTTGTCTGCTAAGGGATGTCAGAATAATGTGTATTGGGGGCTCGTTATGTAACCATTGTGTGATGTTTTGGGTGGAGTTGGGTCATTGTTCATTTGGACTACAGTATTCTTTTGGTGTATATAAGAGCCTGCTTTCTCAATAAAGATTGTCAGACCTGCTGGAAACCTCAAGACAGAGCTTTTGTCTCGTTATTAAGGGAGAATTATCCTTATGGATCTGGTTCGCCTCACTGGAGTGTCGGTAGCTGCCTTGTGTTCGGAAAGGGAATATCCTAAACGGCGTTACCCCCTTTCGTATTGGGATTGCCGTTACAACTACCAATGCAAAAACAGATGAAAAACAGACTTTTGTCAGTTTACTTCCTTTTTTCATCCGATACGTTTTTTTAAACAGAAAAATAGAGTATTGATCCGTTTCAAAAAAAGGTATGTTGGCGGATGCGGATGTAAACTGATGTAAATGGATGATCGTCCATTTACATCAGTTTTTTTCATAAAGATGCATTGATGTCAGTTTTTCTTCTTATTCAAGAATTTTATTAGTTCTTTGTACCAATAACCTTTACAATACAACGGTGGTTACAAGCACAGTTGACAATGCTTCTCAAGTGCTTCTCAAGTGTGGTAATATGAGCAATTGAGCATGTGACAGCTTATAAGACTGTTCAGTAGTACAACATACGAATTAAGAGTTTTGATTCTGTGCACATTAAAAAATCAACAATCTAGTGTAACTGCAAAACATCAGTATGAAAGGGGTGTAGTTGGTGATGGAATAATAATAGTGCTTAGTGGGGGACTGTTAGGTGAAATATTTAAGCTTTTCCCAAGGCCAAGTCTAAAAGAAGGATTGGAGTGAAAGCTAGAAGCGGAACGGGAGAGAAGAAGAGGAAGGAGAGAGTTGGATGTAGGGTATAAGGAGGTGGTTGTGGGGAAAAAGGGGGGGTCTCATGAGAGGACCTGAGGTCTAGAGAGCCAAATGTGGTAGATGGGTTGCGGTAGGTGTGGGTCACCTTTAAAGAAATAATAGTGAGCTGTCAAAGCCAGCGGGTATGTGATGTTTGATCCATGGGTTCCAAAGTTTTTCAAATATGGACACTTTGTCGAGAAGAAGAACTTCAGTTTTGGCATGGATCATTGCCTGGGTTACTCTTTGTTTGACTGATAGAGTGCATAGTGAAGCAGATTTTCACGCTTTCGCAATGGTTTGTTTTGCTGCAGTGGTGACGAAGAGCATGAGCTTAAATTGACGATGTGTTAAAGCTTGTGGTTTGCTATTCAGGAGCGCTGTTGTCGGGTCTGGTGGTAAGGTGAGATCGAACATGGTAGAGAGGATCCTGAACACTTCTGACCAGAAGGTACGGACTGTAGGGCATTCTGATCAGATTTGTACATGCGTGCCTGGAGCATTACAGCTTCGGAAGCAATGTGGAGGATATTGGGGGAGGAATTTGGAGATCCTGTTGGGGATCAGATACCACCTGGTGAGTACCTTGTAATTGGTTTCCAGGGGCACTATGTTGGAACGAAGCCACCAGATCAGGGACCCTCTGGCTCCTTGACTCAGCCAAATCTGACTGTCTAGAGACTCTGCATATTTGTCCCATTTTAACAAGATCTCCCTTTGCAGGGGTCTCGTATGAAACTGAGCAAACGGGACCGCCTCAAACGTAGACACCATCAGGCCCAGTACCCACATGCAAGTCCGCAGGGAGACCCACTTGCTGGACAGCAGCAAGCAGGCTGCCGCCTGTAATTTCTGGAGTTTATTCTGCGGAAGGACCACTCTGGCCCGAGTGGAATCCAGAGTCAGACCCAGATAAACTAATTTCCAAACTGGAATCAATGCAGACTTTTGGTAATTTATCAGCCACCCAAAATCTGCCAGAGTCTGAACAGTGATCTCCACGTCGCCCCTCAGGGCCGCTGAGGACTCTGCTCACAGCAGAAGGTCGTCCAGATAGCCCAGAACAGAAATTCCCTGCTGGCGCAGCAGCACCAGAACTGTGGCCAACACTTTGGTGAAGACCCGAGGAGCGGAGGTGAGACCAAAGAGTAACGCCGCAGACTGATAATGCTCCTCTCCCACAGCAAAGCGGAGGAACTGCTGGTGCTGTGCCAAAAATCAGAATGTGCAGGTAGGCATCCTTGATGTCGATGGAGGCAAGAAAGTCCCCCTAATGAAGAGATGCCACCACGGAGCTAATGGACTCCATTCTGAACTTCCGCACCCGCACATCAAGTGGTTCATGGCCTTGAGGTTCAGAATCGTACCCTCTTTTTTGGAATCGTAAACAGGCTCGAATAAAAGCCCTGGAAACATTCTGACACCGGAACCGGGACAATCACCCCCTGGAGCGACAGGCCTTGCACCGCGCCCCGTTGGGCTAACAAGCGGTCTGGAGACAGATGCAGATTGGACGGAAAAAAACGGTTTGGGGGACAAGTCTGGAACTCGATTTTGTAACTAGACAGAATCACTTAGTGGACCCCCTTGTCGTTTATGAGAGAGGTCCACAGGCCCAGAAATAAGCAAAGACGTCCCCCCACCCGGACTGCGGGTGAGGGCGCCTCTTCATGCCGCAGGAGCCTTATCTGTGGTTTGGAGAAACCCGCTCTCTGTTTGCCCGATCAGGGCCGCTTGGGACCTCCCAAGGGGGGGCTTGAAAGACTTCGAGCCTTTGTCAGTGGACCCTGGGGGACGAAAAAACGTTCTGTGTGCCCCAAAGGAAGGGCCACACTTGCAACTTGGCTCCTTCCCTTTCTTTGACTGTAGAAGAAAAGTACTCTTCCTCCCTGTGACACTCTTAATAATATCACCCAGAGTGGCTTCAAACAAACGATCGCCTTGAAAAGGCAGATCAGTTAGGGCTTTTTTAGAGGCCTGGTCCGCAGTCCAACACTTCAGCCACAATACACGTCGAAGCACTACCACTGAAACAGATAGCTTAGAAAGCAAGGGAGCTGCGTCCAAAGAGGCATCGCAGACAAACTGCAGCCCCTGGGCCAGTTGGTCCGCTAATTCCTTGAAGGCAGGAGGAAACTGGTCCCCTTCCAGGTCACAGCTTCGCCCACTCTGTCAGCGATTGCGACACCAGAGCAATAGCCAAAACCGGCCGAAGCGCCGAACCCGCAATAGAGAACATAGTGCGACTCAGAGACTCTGCCTTCCTGTCAGCTGGGTCTTTAAAGGCCGGAGAGTCCTCAACCGGAATCAAAGTGGTTTTGTTCAACCAGGAAATCGGGGGATCCACCAAAGGTGGAGTTGTCCATTTTTTGAGCAGACTCTCCTCAAAGGGATAACGCACAGCGAAACACTTTGGGATCACAAAGGGGCATTTTAGACGCACCCAATCTTTATAGACAAACTTGTCAAAAAAGGAGGGATAAGGGAACACTTTTACCACACAAGGCAGCTTGTGAGTGCCAAAGGGGACCGGCATCTCCACCGCAGCCGTGGCTGCATCCTCCATTTTTAAAGTTTCCCGCACAGAAGCAATCAGTGCGTCCACCAGCTCTTTCTCGTGCGCAGCCACTGGGCCAGAGGAATCATCCTCACTGTCCGAAAGACCTAGGAGTGCAGCTGCAGACCACGCAGGGTGGGTCCCATCCACAGAAGCCAAATCAGATTCAGGATCTGACGAGACAGATGAAGCAGGGGAAGGCGGGGGACGCTTCTTACTAGTTTGCCGCCCAAGAGCCACCTCCACCCGGGACACAAAGGACTCCAGAGCCGCTGTCAGTGCGTCAACGGATGACTGGGACCCAGAGGGACCTGCAGCCTCTGACAGGGGGTAAGGTGGGGAAACATGCTCCTGAGACTCTATAGGAAAAAAAAAAAGAGTCCCACACCAAGAGTGATCACTAAAAAGGGACAAACCCCAGTAGTGGTACTGGACCACCAGGACACCCCACAGCATGCAGCAGAGAGAGGAGGGATCCCCCAGACTCACCACCCCACCAGCGTAGTGTTTGCTGCCTCAGATGTAGAACTGCACACACGTGGCATCCAAGGGAGTCAGTGCCGAGTTAAAAAGAGGAGCTTCCGCCTGCCAAAAATACCGTCCTGGGCTACACAGTAACGGCCACCGTTGCCTGAGCCAAAAATCCACCACATCATGGTCGCCGAGCTACACAAACATGGCCTCCGGCCATAGGAAGTTATCAGGCACTAGGGAAAAGGAAGCCGGCTACGGAAAAATGGCCGCCGGCCAGGCTACATGAGACTACCACAGTTGCAGGAGGACCCTGTAGCCTCCCAGGATGAGAACAAGAAAGAGAGAGGATCCGGGCACCAGACCCCGTGATTCCCCCCCGGTAAGCACAGCACCTAGGCGGTGCACACCCCCAGCCCACCAGTACTCAACCACATCCCCCAGGACCCAATAAGGCACACTACCCCATATGCAGGGGAGAGGGGGTAAAGGAGGGTTACCAAGGGACCTCCAGGACCAGCAAAATTGGGTGCAGGTATAGAGGGGACCCGCAGGACCGACCAAACCGAGGAGGGGCCGGCGTCCGCCACAAAAAACCCCTTAAGGGGAGAGGGGGGCATTTACTCACCATACCAGGACCAAGCGGGCACCGCTCCAGACAGAACCTCCTCGCCACCCAAGTGGGGGGGCTGTCGGCCATGAGGGACGCTGCGACTCAAGCTGAGACCCGGTCGCATGCGACCTCGCAAGACGTTTAACTCGCAGGTCCAGCCCCCGTCCAGTGGGGCTATGTCACGGCTGACCTAGCGCGTAGCTGCGGTCTGCACGCGCTCGCTGGCCAGACTGGGGTGACCACTGGATCGAATGTCCAGCCCGTCGCCCAGCCCGGCAGTTGATTGTAGATCTCACTGGAAAAATGCAGGAAAAAAACAACAAACAAAAAATAAAAATTTGCCAGGACAAGAGATCCCAGCAGGGAACTAGGTCCTTACTCCTAACTAGGCAGAAAACAACTGAAGGCCTATAGCAGAGAGGGGGGATATAGGACTGCCTATGGGCGTAGCCAAGTCTTTTTTCTATTATAAAAGCAGTAGTGCAGCGCAAACATAAATCAAACACAATTCTAAAGAATAGAGTCCATATATAGGAAGAGGAAAATCTTCAGAGGTCAGACGAACAAGCACAATCAAGTGTCCAGAGTGAAGAGAATAAATTTTCAGGTGACACTGTGACACCCTCCACCAATGGCAGCAATGGCGGCTCACCTCAAAACATGGACCCCTGAGTGCATCAGTCAGGTCAATCAGACGTTTCCCCACTAGGGGGAGTATAGCCAAAAGCTCCAAATCAGGGCGATGTAATGACCATAGATTTGATCTCTCAAATGTTGTTCACATGAAAAAAGTAAAGCAGAAATCTATTGCTCTCCATTTTAAAAATGTATTAATAAGTAACAAGTAAAATTCCACTTACAATCTGTAGCACTGTTCCCCAGTGCGAGGGATCCACAGCAAGTAAGCGGTAACGAGCAGTTGCAGCAATAACACGAGACAGCGTGTATGGACGCGGGTGACGTCACTATCCTTAATCACGTTCCGTACGCGTTACGCCCCCTACGGTAGGCGGGACTTCATCAGCGGTGACGGAGTAAAGTGACTCACCCGCTTATATACAAGATCCTACATCTCATCCGCCCCAATAGGAGGAGCTGGAGATTAACAACAACAGCGCTGCTATAGTAACTCTGCTACTCATGAGTGACCTGAATGTTAAAATTATTCAAATAACTCAGTTTGGCTAAAAAAGCTAATTTCAAAACAGAAAAGTCTATTTTTAAAAAAGAAAAGAAAATAATCATGACAAATATGTCATCACGCGTCCATACTGTGTCTCAAAGCGTACATATATATCACCACAATACAACAATCATTAGTAAAAGAATTGATAAAAATCATATAAAAGGAAAATTATCGATCAGAAATATAACAATTTATGTCGAATTCGACATTAAGGCCTCCTGGCAACATAACCTTAGTTAAATGGATCCAATGGGATTCCCTCCGCCTGAGTTGCCTCAAAAAGTTACCACCTCTCCAATGTTTTAATACCCTCTCGATACCCCCAAATTTTAAACCTCTGGGGTTCTGGTTATGGACCAGCTTGAAATGTTTTGATATATTATGCGTCTTTAGCCCTTTTTAAATGTTATTTACATGCTCGCCCAGTCTAACATGTAAGGGTCGTGAGGTCCTGCCCACATACTGCAGGCCGCATTCACATTCGAGCATGTAAACCACGCCTATTGTATCGCAGGTAATGAGTTGTTCTATTTTAAACTGTTTGTTGGTAGCAAACGACAAAAAATCCTTGCATTTTTTAACATTACCTTTGGAGTATTTACATGCAGTACACCGACCGCACGCATTGAACCCCGAGAGGAAGGAGAAAAGATGATTTTCAGAGTGGACTGGGGGATCTACAACCCCCGGAGCCAATCTGTCGTGTAATGAGGCTGCTTTTTTATATATAAAAGAGGGACAGTCTGGTAACAAAGGACCAAGTGTCTTATCTTGCTTTAATATAGACCAATTATTGGATACAATTTTTTCAATTTTTTTTTGATGCACATTGTAATCCAAAATTATCTTAAAATTAGAAACACTAGAACTGGCTTCTTTGACTTTATCCGCAGTTAGCACTGATCTATCGTAGTTACGCACTGTCTCTATTTCTCTATTAAGAGACTCTTTATTTTATCCCTTTTCCTGAAATCTGGTAGCTAATAGTTGAGATTGCGATATAAAATCTTTTTCTTGCGTACAATTTCGTCTCAGTCTGACGAATTGACCTCTAGGTATATTACATAGCCATGATCTATGATGGCAACTCTCTAGTGGTATGTACGAATTTTGATCAGTTGGCTTGAAATGGTTGCACAGGCGGAACTGACCGTTAATTATACCAATTTCCAAATCAAGAAAAATAACACTTTCAGTACTAATGTTCCAGGTGAGTTCAATATTTTTGCTATTGTTATTCATGATGCACATGAACTCATCTAAACTACCACGATCACCTTCCCAAATCATAATCAGATCTTCTATACATCGTTTATAACAGACCAACTGGGGGGGACGATTATTGAAAACCACTTCTTCCTCCCAGTGGGCCGTAAATAAATTGGCCACACTGGGAGCAAAACGGGCCCCCATCGCAACACCCCTCGTTTGTAGGAAAAATTGTCGCTGATACCAAAAATAGTTCCTCGAAAGGCAAAATTCCAAACTTTTAAGGAGAAACCTCTGATTCTTTCTCCGAAGATCAGAGGATGACAAAGCCCACCGTACAGAGGATACTGCATCCTCATGTCCAATAACAGTGTACAATGAGCTTACGTCTGCAGTAACCAGAATACTAGAGGATGAACATGAGGCTGATTCAATGATCTGAATAATATGTTTTGTGTCTTTGAGGTATGCATCTGTTTTGGACACTAAAGGCTGCAAGAAACTGTCAATATACTGACCCAATCTGGAGGAAATGGAATCGATTCCATTAACAATAGGCCTACCCGGTGGTTTGACACTATCCTTAAGGATCTTAGGAAGACAATATAATACAATACAAAATAATGGATCCAAGTATAGGGCTTCTTTTTTGTTTAAAATATTTTTATTTTTTCCTTCCTCTATTAATACATGCAGTTCATCTTTATACGTCAACATTGGATCTCTGTTGAGAATCTGATAAGTATCATGGTCACTCAACAGACGGTCCATTTCTGTCAGATAATCAACCTTATTTAAAATAACAAGCCCCCCCCCCCTTGTCTGCAGGACGTATAATAATCTCCTTACGCTTTTCTAAGGACTCCATCCCCTTTTTAATGAACTGAGGGTCAACAACTTTACGTATTTTAATTTTGTCAAGATCATTGAATACTTTGTGTTTAAACACCTCAAGGAATTTGTTATCCGCATTTAAAGGGTTAAAAGTAGATTTATTATGCAAATTGGAGTGAACACCCACCTCCACTGTCGAGGGTCTGCTGGAGTTTGACATAAAATATTTGCGCATATTAAGATTCCTAACAAACTTGTGTATATTGACATAAGTATGAAATTTATTTAGGTTACGGACAGGAGAAAATTTTAGCCCTCTGTCCAAAACCTTTAGCTCATCCTCATTCAAAGTACAACTACTCAAATTAAATATACCAGCACCTATTGGGGTCTTGATTTTTTGTGTTCTCCTACCCCCTCTCCTTCCTCTCGTTCTTTTCTCTTTCGGGGGTGCCCATTCGTTGTTGGTGATGATTGGGGCCTATGCCTCCACCAGTCTCCCGGATTCTGCTGGTAGACTGGTGGACCCCTCCCTGGGCCACTCTGGGCCCCCGAAAAATCCCCCCCATCTCTAGCTGAATGATATTGCAATGGGGCAAATCTGTTAGATACAGGTATTTGGCCCCCACGTTGGGCCTGTGACCCCCCTTTATTATAATAACCATAATCGGGACCTCTGTCCTGTCTTTGGTTATCATTTCTCTGAGGTGATTGATATTGTTGTTGATATTGTTGTTGATAATTATTTCTCATCGGAGTGTGGGGACCTCCTCTCTTACCTCTTCCTTGCCTACCTCTTTGGTTTTTTCCTCTCTGTGCCTGTGCACCTCTTTGGTTATTAGAATCATATTCACTATAATCATAACTATAGGTTGAGGCAATTCTCTGGGTAGGTAGCGGTGTTTCCATTGGAATAGAATTAGGGATATCTTGATTAGGAAAAGATTCTAAAACAGGCAGGGGGTATTCAGATTCTGCCATTTGAATATGTTTCCACTACTAAAATCATCATGATCCCTAATATATTTCTTCTTTTTCATATTTTGCACTATTTCTTCTTTTTCATATTTTGCACTTCCAAATCCCATTTGCTAAGTTTATTTTTTAGCTCAATAGACAACTTCAAGAACTCCTCACTCTCCTTTTGAGGTTCTATGAGATTCCTGATGTCACAAATTTGGGTCTCCAAAATAATCATTTTTCTCTGCTTTCTCATAAGTAGGAATTCCAGCAGTTCTAAACCTTTTTTAACAAAAAAAATCCCTCCATTCACTCATGGATTCTTCATCCATGAGGCCATCATTAGGCGGTACATCCCACCTAAGACGGCGGGGGACAAGTTTAGCGCTTAAATACTGCTGGAATGATGTAATATCCCACCATGTTTTGACTTTCTTTTCAAAAATATGTCCTAACTTCCTGAACGAATAAGCTAAATCATTAGCCTGTCCAGTGGATGAGCTATGAGAGAATACTTCTCCCAGCTTCACCTCCCTTTTTTCCAAATACTGGAAGACATCCATAAATGCAGCTGAAGTTGTGATAAATTGAAGACAGAAATATTGTAAAAGGAATTCAACCAGCGCAAATACTAATAACCTAAAACAGCAGCTAAAGCACTGAGGGTCAAAATTATCAAATCCCACAATAGTATTATAAAAGCAGCAGTGCAGCGCAAACATAAATCAAACACAATTCTAAAGAATAGAGTCCATATATAGGAAGAGGAAAATCTTCAGAGGTCAGACGAACAAGCACCATCAAGTGTCCAGAGTGAAGAGAATAAATTTTCAGGTGACACTGTGACACCCTCCACCAATGGCAGCAATGGCTGCTCACCTCAAAACATGGACCCCTGAGTGCATCAGTCAGGTCAATCAGTTTCCCCACTAGGGGGAGTATAGCCAGAAGCTCCAAATCAGGGCGATGTAATGACCATAGATTTGATCTCTCAAACGTTGTTCACATGAAAAAAGTAAAGCAGAAATCTAGTGCTCTCCATTTTAAAAATGTATTAATAAGTAACAAGTAAAATTCCACTTACAATCTGTAGCACTGTTCCCCAGTGCGAGGGATCCACAGCAAGTAAGCGGTAACGAGCAGTTGCAGCAATGACACAAGACAGCGTGTATGGACGCGGGTGACGTCACTATCCTTAATCACGTTCCGTACTGAAAGTGTTATATCTATATATATATATATATTTTATATCGCAATCTCAACTATTAGCTACCAGATTTCAGGAAAAGGGATATAATAAAGAGTCTCTTAATAGAGAAATAGAGAAATAGAGACAGCGCGTAACTACGATAGATCAGTACTAACTGCGGATAAAGTCAAAGAAGCCAGTTCTAGTGTTACTAATTTTAAGATAATTTTGGATTCCAATGTGCATCATAAAAAATTTGAAAAAATTGTATCCAATAATTGGTCTATATTAAAGCAAGATAAGACACTTGGTCCTTTGTTACCAGACCTTCCCTCTTTTATATATAAAAAAGCACCCTCATTACGCGACAGATTGGCTTCGGGGGTTGTAGATCCCACTCTGAAAATCATCTTTTCTCCTTCCTCTCGGGGTTCTATGCGTGCGGTCGGTGTACTGCATGTAAACACTCCAAAGGTAATGTTAAAAAACACAAGGATTTTTTGTCATTTGCTACCAACAAACAGTTTAAAATAGAACAACTCATTACCTGCGATACAATAGGCGTGGTTTACATGCTCGAATGTGAGTGCGGCCTGCAGTATGTGGGCAGGACCTCACGACCCTTACATGTTAGACTGGGCGAGCATGTAAATAACATTAAAAAAGGGCTAAAGACGCATAATGTATCAAAACATTTCAAGCTGGTCCATAACCAGAACCCCAGAAGTTTAAAATTTTGGATCCATTTAACTAAGGTTATGGTGCCAGGAGGCCTTAATGTCGAATTCGACATAAATTGTTATATTTCTGATCGATAATTTTCCTTATGATTTTTATAAATTATTTTACTAATGATTGTTGTATTGTGGTGATATATATGTACGCTTTGAGACACAGTATGGTCGCGGGATGACATATTTGGCATGATTATTTTCTTTTCTTTTTTTAAAATATAGACTTATCTGTTTTGAAATTAGCTTTTTTAGCCAAACCGAGTTATTTGAATAATTTTAACATCCAGGTCATTTATGAGTAGCAGAGTTACTATAGCAGCGCTGTTGTTGTTAATCTCCGGCTCCTCCTTTTGGGGCGGATGAGATGTAGGATCTTGTATATAAGCGGGTTAGTCACTTTACTCCGTCACCGCTGATGAAGTCCCACCTACCGTAGGGGACGTAACGCGTACGGAACGTGATTAAGGATAGTGACGTCACCCGCGTCCATACACGCTGTCTCGTGTCATTTCTGCAACTGCTGGTTACCGCTTACTTGCTGTGGATCCCTTGCACTGGGGAACAGTGCTACAGATTGTAAGTGGAATTTTACTTGTTACTTCTTAATACATTTTTAAAATGGAGAGCACTAGATTTCTGCTTTACTTTTTTCATGTGAACAACGTTTGAGAGCTCAAATCTATGGTCATTACATCGCCCTGATTTGGAGCTTCTGGCTATACTCCCCCTAGTGGGGAAACGTTTGATTGACCTGACTGATGCACTCAGGGGTCCATGTTTTGAGGTGAGCTGCCATTGCTGCTATTGGTGGAGGGTGTCACAGTGTCACCTGAAAATGTATTCTCTTCACTCTGGACACTTGATAGTGCTTGTTCGTCTGACCTCTGAAGATTTTCCTCTTCCTATATATGGACACTATTCTTTAGAATTGTGTTTGATTTATGTTTGCGCTGCACTGCTGCTTTTATAATACTATTGTGGGATTTGATAATTTTGACCCTCAGTGCTTTAGCTGCTGTTTTAGGTTATTAGTATTTGCGCTGGTTGAATTCCTTTTACAAGTCTTTTTTCTGCCTAGTGTCCTACTCCTGTAGGGGGGCGATATAACCCCTATGGTTCTGAATAAAGAAGGCTGTGTTTGTCAATGAACGAAAAAGAAAGGTATTTTTTGTTAATTTAAGTCGGATTGGTTTCGGTGTGTAATTGGTTTTGCGGAGCGCCAGGGCAAGGAATGTATCTGGTTTGTATGATTTCATTTAAAGGGTATGTTTAGATTTGCTGAGAATTTTCTCAGCCGAGTCCGTCAAGAAGAGATCCAGGTCCAAGCGTGTTTTTTCAAAAGTTTGTTAATTTGACGGAGACAGCGAGGTTTGAAAAGTCTCCAATGCCTTGTAGAAGGCTTCTTTTGGGCGCTTATGAAGTTGCTGTTTCTCTCTGCATTGGTGGGATGCTTGACTGATACAAACCCTCTGATGTATGGTTTATGGGCTTCTCAAAGAGTCAGGGGATCTATATCTACAGAAGCGCTATTTGTAGGATAGTCTATTATCGCATTTTCTATTTCCTGACAGTGGGTAGGGTTGGCAGCAGACTGTCATTTATGTACCAGGTGCGGTGGTTTGTTTTTGAGACCAGGGAGGAGAGAGTCATCATGACCACATTATGGTCTGACCAGGCACATGGTATTATGAGCGAATCTAGGATAAGTGTTGAGGTGCCTATGTTTACAAAGAGGAGGTGTGTATTGTCATCTGGCTGGATTCTGTTCTCACCATGTATCAAGAAGTGAGTGTTGATTTAGGAGTTGTTGGTATGAGAGGCGATGTGTGGTATTCGGGGCTGGGGACTTATCCAGGAGTGAGGACAATATTTGGTTTGAGTCGCCACAAATCATGAATGTACTGCGTTTGTGGGAGTCCACTACTGAAAACAAATGGGAGAGAAATGACGGTGGATTTTTATTTGGAGAGTAGTAGAACACTATTGTGACTTAACTGTCTAATAGGAGGCCTGTGAGCAGGAGAGAGCACCCTTTGGGGTCTCTGAGCTCCGCCAGGAGGGTGAATGGTGTGTTATCATGAAAAGCAATCAGGGCTCCACGTTGTTTAGTGGTGGCCAAAGCTGTGAAAACCTGGGGGTATTAGTGACTAAAAAATTTGGGTGAGGAGAAATGCATCTCCTGCAAGCAAACCACATGTGCTGAAAGTTCAGAGAAAGAGCGGAATGCTTTAGTGCGTTTAGGGGGGGAGTTGAGGCCTTGTGCATTAAGCGTCAGGATGTTTAGGGACGCCATCACTGGGTTTTGGTGGGGTTAGGGGATTTAGCAGGTGGCTTGTAGATGCTAGCATAACCTCTCTGGAGAGGAGGGGGGTAGAGAGGGCTGGGTAGAGAAAAGGAGCGAAAACTTGGATAAGATTCAGGTAGGGGCTGGTAAGTGAGTGTAGACTCAGATAGTGGAGAAGGGTGTGAGAAGCACTAGGTCGAGTAGGAAGGAGGTGGATCTTATGTGAAACAGGTATCCAAGGGGTGGTGAGAGATTTCCAGCCGATGGGTACAATAGGTTCCAAAGAGTACCCAAACAACAATGTGGGCACTCGAGGACTAAGAGGAGGTGCAGTGGGCTGTCTCCGGGAATGCAACAGCCACTGAATGAGCAGTATATGAAATTAAACAGTGTAACTAACGAGTCTCTAGAATAGTTATTGCATAGGTATACATATAACAATGTAACTTAGAGTTAAACAAGGTAACTTTGTGGTCTGGGGGTGTGATTTTAACTTCCTGCAGGGCGTAGATCAGTGTTTCTCAACTCCAGTCCTCAAGGCGCACCAACAGGTCATGTTTTTAGGATTTCCATTATTTTGCACAGGTGATTGGATCCGTTTCACTGCCTTAGTAATTACTGCAGCTGTTTTATTTGAGGGAAATCCTGAAAACATGACCTGTTGGTGCGCCTTGAGGACTGGATTTGAGAAACACTGGCGTAGATAATGTAATAGGTAACCAGGGTTTGTGGTTGAACTCACCATTGGTATGTATAGGGAGGAGTTGGCACCCAAGGTTACTGCAGGAGGTCAAAAAAAAGTTATATAGGGAAACCATATACATTATAGCCCAAGGGGGGTACCATGATGGGACCAAGTTTCCCTGGGTCTACCGAGCATGTGTCTGAGTACCCTGGTCTGAAGGCCCAGTAAAAGGCGGTAGGGCATCATCTCCCTATTGAACTAGAGAGAACAATGGTGGGATGTAAAACAGAGATGGTTTGACTTTCAGGGGGAGAAGTCCCCTCAAAAAACAGAGTATAGTATCTGTTAGATGGCATTGCCCATGGGTTTGTTAAGAGTGCATAGTTAAGGGGGCAAGTAGGTTAGGCAAGTTATCACCCTCTTAAGATGTGTCAGTCCATCGGGTCTTCTGGGGCCATCTTCTTTGCGGGGGCCAGAGATCTATGAATCCTGTCCATTTCCAGACATTCTATAGAAAGAGCGCAGTAATGGTAGATTGAAGATCCTCTATTGTTACTGTTAGATTAGACCTCCTGGCGCTGTTTTCAAAGTACTCGAGGCTGGTTTGAAGGGAGGAATTTTCCTCCCAGAGGGTCCCCATTTCTTATTCATAGTTAGTGGTGATGACGTCTAGTTCATCTACCCTCTGTTCCAGGATAGAAGTGAGTCTGTCAGTGATGGTATCAGGGCTGTCTTAATGAGAGGGCCCACCTGGGCACTGCCCAGAGGCCCCAGCTGCATGGGGGGCCCCTGCACTTTCCCCAGCTGGTCCTTGAGCCCATGTTGCCCCACAATTGGGGGCCCCACGATGACACTGAGAGTGATGGATACACAGGGGAGGCAGGCTGGCAGCGGTGCAGAACGATACCTAATATTTCCCAGCCAGCAGGGAGGGGCAGGGCCGAAGCGCCAGTGATGCTCTGACCCCGCCCCATGCAGCTTGAATGCTTGGGACTCAAAGGCTGTGGGGTAGGAGCTGGAGTAGGAGCTGCTGAGTCGGCAGCACTGAGAGCCCACCTGCGGAAGTAGCATTGTGGATGGTGTCATGGCGAGCCCAGCTGTCCAGCACTGTTTGCATCGAAAATCTTGGAATGCCCGGAGGGATGCTCCCTCCTCCGCCCCTCCTTCTGCCTGCTTGATTGGTATAGGTGAGTGCAGTGCTGGAGGTGGGCACAGAGCCAAAAGTTTACATGCACTGTATCTCCACTGGAAAAGGGGGTACTACATGGATGGAATACTGGTGCTTGGGGATATCAAGGGTGTATGGGGTAAAACATGCTGAGGGGGGATCTGGGGTGTATAGGAGGTAGCAATGCTTGGGGTAGCTTGGGTGGGTATAGTGCTAGAGGTATGAGGGATGTAGAGAGGCCACAGTGTAGGGGGTATCTGGAATGTAGTGGGGTAACAATACAAGGGATATCTTATGGTATATGCTTACAGTGCTGGGGCAATATCTAGGGTGTAGAGGGGTCAGAGTGCTGGGGGGATAATCTGGGGTCTAGAGGGGTCAGAGTGCTGGGGGGATATCTGGAGTGTAGAGGGGTCAGAGTGTTGGAGGGATATCTGGGGTGTAGAGAGGTCAGAGTGCTGGGGGATACCTAGGGTGTAGAGGGGTCAGAGTGCTGGGGGGATATCTGGGGTGTAGAAGGATCAGAGTGCTGGGGGGATATCTGGGGTGTAGAGGGGTCATATCCCTGCCAGTGTCATTAGTACAGTGAGAGTGCATTTTTTTTAGCACTGATGACTGTATTAGTGTCACTGGTCCTCCAAAAGTGTCACTTAGTGTCCGATTTGTCCGCCGCAATGTCGCAGCTGCGCAAAAAAAAAAAACCGCTGATCGCCGCCATTACTAGTAAAAATAAAAATGCAATAAAAATAACCTATAGTTTGTAGATGTGATAACTTTTGCGCAAACCAATCAGTATACACTTATTGAGATTTTTTTACCCAAAACATGCAGCTAAATACATGTTGGCCTAAATTGATGAAGAAATTCTATTTTTTAATTTTTTTTTCAGGTGTGTTTTATAGCAGTAAAAAAAGTTTTTGTACCTCAGTTTTTGTAGCAAAGCAATATATATATCACAATAAGAGGGGCGGGACCTCTGTGTTAGAAAGTCTGGAAGGCAAACAAGGAGAGGCAGACAGTCACAAGCCAATAAAAGAGGGCAAGCAGGCTCTGTGTCTAGAGGCAACAGTGCTGGTTGTGGACACGGTGCATCCTCATCAGCACGTGGCCATGGGACACACTTGTCCTTCTTTTCGGCAGCTGGCCATGTTGAGCCGCAACATGCCGAAGACTTGGTGGAGTGGATGACCAAGCCGTCCACACTAGGATCCACACTATAGGAACTATCCCCAGGAGGGACATAGGGATGGTCCTTCCATTTCACCACAAGTACCGTGGAGATATGACATACCCACTAGAAATCCTTATGGACCATTACAGGGATATGGTGAGAATAAGGGAGGAGCAGACCCTTTCAAAACTGGTTCCAGAGTACCTGCCCCATTTCAAAATCGTGGCTTTGATGGCCCTCCGGGAGCAGCACCCTTGCGAAATAAGACGGACAATTTTTTAGGAAAGGGACAAAGGAAAAAGGGTAGACTAAGAGAGGATGCAGAGGAGGGAAATGGCACAACTCCAAAGAAATCCCGAAAGAAATAGTCTGTGATGGTGTATTTAATCTTAGTGGAGAGGAGTCTCAAATGACAGATATCACGCAGGGAGACTCGCCTTATATATGATGTCAAGTGTTATAGCCCATGGGGTTTGAATATAGAGTGGGATATAAGTTGTTATATCAATAATAGGTAGATTACCTAGGCTATCCCTATTGTATTACCCCCTCTATATCCTCTTTAGTATATTCATATGCTTCCCCCTCTTTTTTTCCTTTTTTCCGTTTATTTTTCCTTTTTCAAGTAATTGGTTGTAGATAGGGCACCTTACGAGAGGGTGGGGATTCTCTGTCTTTTGAAACTATTGTGAATCTCCCCCTCCTGTGCCCTTCCCCCCTTTTTTGGTGTTACATTTTTGTACCACACAAATCAATATAGTATTTTTATGGTTCACCCCTTTGTATTTACATTCCAGTTTGTGAATATTTTGATATACTGTGTAATGGCTACTGTACTACAACCAAATACATATAATGTTGCAGGGGAGCCATGGATATGTGGACATTTGCGGAATCTCTGTGTCATTTGGGGTGTTTGCTTGTTTTCACCTTGCTGGCACACCGATTCTTTCTCTTGTTCATATGACCCTATGGCTGCCAATTAATGTGATGATTGGTAACATATATGCTGGTTTTTTGTATTTGTATATTTGTGTTTTAGATATTTTAATGTTTCAATGTGTTTTATATTTTTATATAATTCCTTCTAAGCAATCCAGGCGAAAGGCTGGCAGCGCCGGTGACAGGTTACTGTTCTGTCTATGAGCGCTGCATTGCCTTAGCAAATTGACACAGATTATGAGTGGGGAATGTGCTGTGAATGCGCGTCCCCTCTCCTTTTCTTACTTCCTGTGTCACTCTCATAGTTGCCAACAGTCACGGATTGGCCGGGACGTTCCCGGGATTCAAACCCTTTTCCCGGATTTATTTTGTCCCGGCCAATGTCCCGGCCAATCCGATTTTTCCCGTTTTCCCCGAATTTGGACGCCGCAGGCCGCCGCCGCTAGAGGTCCACGGCTGGCGGAGACAATGTCTCGGCCGGCCGCCATGTTCAAGAAGACCAAAACATGGATGTAGTACAATAGAAAATAAAGCCGCTGCGGCGCCGTCCACACCCCGCATCTCCCCGGGGGTGGGCGGCGCCGCAGCAGCTTTATCTTCTATTGTACTACATCTGTGTTTTGGCCGGCCGGCCACCCCCCCGCCCCGCCCCGCTGCAGGTCTGTCTGTAATGGAAAGGGGCAGGGGTCGGCAGCGCCACAGCTTAATTTTTTTTTTTTGCAGCCACACTGTCGGCTCCGCCTCTATTTTGTTCCCCTTCGGGGAAGGGGAAACAATAATGGCGGCCGAGACAGGAGACGCCTGTGGTTAAGGGGGGACTCCGCTGGGGATGCCTGTGGTAAGGGGGGACTCCGCTGGGAACGCCTGTGGTAAGGGAGGACTCCGCTGGGGACGGCTGAGGTAAGGGGGGACTCCGCTGGGGACGCCTGATGTAAGGGGGGACTCCGCTGGGGACGCCTGATGTAAGGGGGACTCTGATGGGGACGCCTGATGTAAGGGGGGACTCCGCTGGGGACGCCTGAGGTAAGGGGGGACACCGCTGGGGACGCCTGATGTAAGGGGGGACTCCGCTGGGGACGCCTGAGGTAAGGGGGGACTCCGCTGGGGACACTTGATGTAAGGGGGACTCCACTGGGGACGCCTGATGTAAGGGGGGACTCCGCTGGGGACGCCTGATGTAAGGGGGGACTCCGCTGGGGACGCCTGATGTAAGGGGGGACTCCGCTGGGGACGCCTGATGTAAGGGGGGACTCCGCTGGGGACGCCTGATGTAAGGGGGGACTCTGCTGTGGACGCCTGATGTAAGGGGGACTCCTCTGGGTACACCTGATGTAAGGAAGGACTCCGCTGGGTACGCCTGATGTAAGGAGGGACTCCTCTGGGGACGCCTGATGTAAGGAGGGACTCCGCTGGGGACGCCTGATGTAAGGAGGGACTCCTCTGGGGACACTTGATGTAAGGGGGGACTCCACTGGGGACGCCTGATGTAAGGGGGGACTCCGCTGGGGACGCCTGATGTAAGGGGGGACTCCGCTGGGGACGCCTGATGTAAGGGGGACTCCGCTGGGGACGCCTGATGTAAGGGGGACTCCTCTGGGTACACCTGACGTAAGGAAGGACTCCGCTGGGTACGCCTGATGTAAGGAGGGACTCCTCTGGGGACGCCTGATGTAAGGAGGGACTCCCCTGGGGACACCTGATGGCATCTGGTGGCAGGCGACGTGGCAGGTGACACACTCGGGGCTAACACTGATTCGGCATTTTGGTGAGTTGAATGATTTCATTTTATATTAAAATGTAATAAGAGAAATAATGCACTTCAGTCATCCTGACACCCTAACAACCATGGTGCCGGGATGATTAAAGAGCTAACACCAGATGTTTGGATTATCTTTATCTGTTGATTGTTAAACTCTGGAATACACATATTTCTATTATGGTGTAGGATCTGGGCCTGCTGTCCTTCCATCCTTCCTTCTCTTTCCTTCCCTCCCTCTTTCTTTCTCCCTTCATCCCTCATTCATCTCAGACTTTAATCACACCCCCTTTGAGCCACGCTCATTTAAGCCACTCCCACTACCCGCGTAAACCACGCCCACGCTTTGTGCGCCACTTTTTTCTCCTAAAGTATAACACACCTTCAAATGAATGCCCCACCCCCTAATTATACCAAGGCTCCGCCTACATGCGAAAAAGTGTCACGGATTTTTTTTTGCAATGTTGGCAACTATGCACTCTCCAGCTGTGGTATTTAAGTGCGGTGATTGACATTGTATTCCTTAGCCTCCTTTCCCAGTGGACGCCCTGTAGGGAGAAACGCAGCGTCGGGTGGAGCTCAGGAATTCAAGATCATCACGCACCAGCTGTTAGGCGTGAGCTACAGCTGATTGCTTTTTTAAACTGTTGTCAGAGACTGTGGGCAGTCAGTGCGCCCTCTCTCCATATATCTTTTTATCTTCTGTGGATGTCAGCCTTTAGTATGCAATAAAGGTTTTTTTTCCTTTTAATCACTCTGCACCATGAAGTTTTTTGTTCTTACCCCCAACATATTATAAGCGGTGCCTCTGATTGGTTTCCTACACTGAGAGGATTTGGTTTGAACACGGTGCAGCAGCGGAGCATTGGATTTAGAGGAGTACCTGATTTCCTACATCAGATGTCCGGAGTATACGTCTATCATGCCTGTTTGATCCCTGTAATGGGGGTCCACTGGATTTGGTAAGCAGACATCTTTATTACCTGATTGAGTCATTTATCACCTGCTAAAAGAAGAAAGTGAGGAGGATTGGCACCTTCGCTTCCAAATTTATTTATTTTTTTGTGTGGACAATTTTTTTCATTTTTTATGTATATTTTTATATTTTTATGAACACTATATGTTGCACACTTTTTGAATTTTTTCACTTTTTTATTATACGTGTTTGAATCTTACGTATACTAGATATACACACATTGAGGTTTTTAATTTTTAATTACTGTTTGTTTTTGTTTTTTCTTCACTAGTTTTTGGGTTGCACATTTTTTACTTTATATAATAAAAGAGGGCAAGCAGGCTCTGTGTCTAGAGGCAACAGTGCTGGTTGTGGACACGGTGCATCCTCATCAGCACGTGGCCATGGGACACACTTGTCCTTCTTTTCGGCAGCTGGCCATGTTGAGCCGCAACATGCCGAAGACTTGGTGGAGTGGATGACCAAGCCGTCCTCATCCTCCTCATCCTCACTCACCCAGGCTCAGGGTACTTTGTTTGGCAAAGCAGCTGCCGAAGCGGCCTCTTCCCTCGGCTCAATGGCATCAGTCACTCCTTCCCTAGCCCCACCGTGTCCTCCTGAGGAGTCCCCCGAACTGTTTGACCACAGTGTTGGGTACATGCTCCAGGAGGATGTCCAGCGTTTTGAAGGCTCCAATGATGGTACCCAAGCTAGAGGAAGGCAGTAACGTGAGCCCAGAGAGAGGGGGTGCCCAACAAGGACAGCAATCTGGCAGTCATGTTCCCCCAGCTGGAGCATACTGCCAGATTTGCTCCAGTGATGAGGAGGGAGGGGATGATGAGATCACTGACTCCACGCGGGTGCCTGATAGGAGAGAGGAGGAGGAGGAGGAGGCACATCTCCAACGAGGCAGGATGCCCTCCAGGGGCCAGCTTAAGGGCAGCCAACCGACTGCATCACACCGCAGTGTTCCGCATGTTCAGGGTGCTGCTGTCTCTGCGCGTTATTCCAAAAGTTCTTTGGTGTGGGCCTTTTTTGAGACGTGTTCAGCAGATCACACCGTTGCTATTTGCAACATATGTCTGAAGCTTATCTCGCGTGGCCAAAACATGAGTCACTTGGGCACCACGTGCTTGACCAGACATATGTCGACCTGCCATGCAGTCCGTTGGCAAGCATACAAAAAAGACCCACACCAAAGAACAAAGCGGACCTCTCCTTGCTCCTTATCAGATGGGATCTCCAACCCCACTATACCTTCAGTCCTCTCTGAAACCTGGACTGAGAGGAATTAAGGTGTAGAATTAGGTGTGTCACAGCCAAGTAATTGCGGGCAATCTGCTATCGGTACCCCGACATCAGATTGTACCAGGCAAATTTCCCTGCCCCAGCTGTTGCACCGCCGAAAGAAGTTCGCTCCCAGCCATCCACATGCCCAGTGGTTGAATGCTAGCTTGGCTAAATTGCTAGCACTTCAACTGCTGCCTTTTCAGTTGGTAGACTCTGCCCCCTTCCGTGAGTTTGTGGAATGTGCAGTTCCTCAGTGGCAGGTTCCCAAACGCCACTTTTTCTCTCCGAAGGCGATTCCGGCTCTCTACCGGCATGTGGAAGGCAATGTCTTGGCCTCGCTGGACAGGGCGGTCAGCGGTAAGGTGCATATTACCTCTGACTCATGGTCCACCAGGCATGGACAGGGACATTACCTTTCTTTCACGGCGCATTGGGTGACTCTTCTGGCAGCTGGGAAGGATGCAGGACAAGGTGCAGTAGTGTTGGAGGTTGTTCCGCCACCACGCCTCCAAAATGTTACTACTGGTGATTCTGACACACCTCTCTCCTCCACCCCCTCCTCTTCTTCTTCCTCCATGGCCTCTTCCTGTGCTTTGTCCTTGGAACCAGCGGTGCTCCATAGGCACTCAAGGGGCTACGCAAGTACGCAGGCAAAAAGATGCCATGCGGTGCTTGAGCTGGTGTGCTTGGGGGACAGGAGCCAAACTGGGGCAGAGATTCTGTCAGCTCTGCAGGGGCAGGCTCAGAGGTGGTTGACGCCATGCCAGCTTAAGCCAGGAATGGTGGTTTCCGACAATGGCACCAACCTCCTCTCCGCCCTCCAACAGGGACAACTGACCCATGTGCCCTGTTTGGCTCACTTGGTGGTGCAGCGGTTCTTGGGCAGGTACTCAGGCTTACAGGAGGTCCTGAAGCAGGCCAGGAAACTCTGTGGGCATTTCCGCCGGTCATATAATGCCAGTGCTCGGCTATCTGACCTGCAAAAGGTTTACAACCTGCCCAAGAACCACCTAATCTGTGACATGCCCACCAGGTGGAACTCTACGTTGGCCATGCTGCAGCGTCTGTACATGCATCAGAGGGCCATCAATGAGTATCTGTTGCAATATGGCGCCAGGACAGGGTCAGGGGAGCTTGGATTTTTTTCCCCACGCCAATGGGCCATGATCAGGGATGCATGCACTGTCCTGGCACCATTTGAGGAGGCCACGAGGATGGTGAGCAGTGACAGTGCATGCATCAGTGACACTGTCCCTCTTGTCCACCTGTTGGAGCACACGCTGCATGGAATAATGGACAGGTCACTTGAGGCAGAACAGAGGGAGGAAGAGGAGGACTTCCTTACCTCTCAAGGCCCCCTTTATCCAGACAGTGTTCCTGCTGGCCCGCCTATCACACAGGAAGAGGAGGAGGAGGATTGTGTCAGTATGGAGGTGGAGCCTAGCACTCAGCATCCGCAGCAGTCTTCAAGGGATCAATTACAGTCCCAAGACACCCATGGACTTGTACGTGGCTGGGAGGAGGTGGCTGCGGATCATGACGTCCTCAGTGACCCAGAGGACTCTGGACCGAATGCCTCAACAAACCTGCGCTGCATGGTCTCCCTGATCCTGCAAAGCCTGTGGAAGGATCCTTGTATTCGTGCTATCAAGGAGAGGGATCATTACTGGCTGGCAACCCTCCTTGATCCACGGTACAAGGGTAAGGTTGCGGACCTTATCTTGCCGTCGCAGAGGGAGCAGAGGATGAAGCATCTTCGGGAGGCCTTGCAGAAAGGTCTGTGCAATGCGTTCCCAGAGACTGGGAGGTTACAAATTCCTGGTCCTGGACAATGTGTTGCTGAGGCTTCGGTCAGTCAAAGAAGGAGCAGTGGAGAAGGTGGCCGTCTGACCGATGCGACAATTGTTTTAGTCCGCAGCCCCAAGGTATGATGGGTTCCAGCAACCATCGCCAGCGTCTGGTTTGCATGGTGCAGGAATACCTAGGTGCAAGATCAGACTTGGACACCTTTCCCACCAAAAATCCTCTGGGTTACTGGGTCTTGAGGATGGATCGCTGGCCAGAGCTTGCACAGTATGCAATTGAGCTACTCGCATGTCCTGCATCCAGCGTTCTTTCGGAACGCACATTCAGTTCTGCTGGAGGCTTTATAACCGATCACAGGGTGCGCCTGTCCACCGACTCGGTCGATCGACTGACCTTCATAAAAATGAATCAGTCTTGGATCACCACCAGCTACCAAGCACCTGATGTTGATGTAACAGAATAATTTTTTGAAATGTCAGATCTCTTCGAGACTGCCTATGCTGATGCAGAGTGACTATCCTGTTATGCCGAGTGACTATCCTCTTCCTCCTCAATGATCATGCTGATAGTATGTAAAAAAAAAATTGTTTCCGGGCACCGCCACCAGTGGCTAAGGCCCAATTTTTCAGACCCTGTTTAACAAGGGCGTGTAATTACCAATTTTTAATGCAATACTTTGCAGCAGGGCTCATTCCTGCACTCCAACTAGAGTATCTGTGAGGGGTTGCAGTGTTGTGGCACCAGCACCAGTGCCTAAGGCCCAATTTTTCTGCCCCTGTTTAAGAGGGGCGTGTAATTACAATTTTTGATGCAATACTTTGCAGCAGGGCTCATTGCTGCGCTCCAACTACAGTATCTGTGAGGGTGCGACTATGTGTCAAGAAAAAGGTTGAGCGGGGTGGGACTTTATGAGTTACTCAGTGGAGTAAATAAATATAGAAATACCAGAATATATAGAAAAATAAACAACTTTTATTTCCCTGCCTTGTGGCAGTGATGTAAAAAGTATTATCTTACAAAAATATGAGGTAAAATCATATTACAGTTCAGACAATCAAATATCGGGATGTGCAATTCCCATTCAAGAAGAAAGTAAGGGCCTAGGCGTTTTACGGATTTCCGCTTCTTCAGGGCCTTTGAACGTAGCACATTAGGGTAATATAGAGATTCTAGAAGTAAACAAAAGGTTGATGAGGCATATATATATGTACACATATCAAACCCTATGCATTTAAAAATAAAAAACCATATACAAATCAACATTGTACAGAGATTAAATCCAACTAAGGGGTGGGTGAACATATATTTATATACAGTATAAACATCTCTTCGACTTTGTTTGAAATCTATGAACTATGTATGTAAAGTGAATTTGTTCTCTGTAACACATGAATATATATATGCTTAATGGATGACTGATGTGCATATGTTCAGCTATGCCCCCCGTACCCAATATAGGGATCAGGGATGAGCCGAACACCCCCCTGTTCGGTTCGCACCAGAACCTGCGAACAGACAGAATGTTCGCGTGAACTTTAGAACCCTATTAAATACAATGGACTCGAACGTTCGAAATCAAAAGTGCTAATTATAAAGGCTAATATGCAAGTTTATTGTCCTTAAAAGTGTTTGGGGACCCGGGTCCTGCCCCAGGGGACATGTATCAATGCAAAAAAAAGTTTTAAAAACGTCAGTTTTTTCGGGAGCAGTGATTTTAATAATGTTTAAAGTGAAACAATAAAAGTGAAATATTCCTTTAAATTTCGTACCTAGGGTGTGTGTATAGTATGCCTGTAAAGCAGTGTGTGTTTCCCGTGCTTAGAACTGTCCCTGCACAAAGTGTAATTTCTGAAGGAAAAAAAGTCATTTAAAACTCATTCGCAGCTATAATGAATTGTCGGCTCCCGGTGTCTTGACAAAAAAGTTCCTCCGGCGGACAAGGACCCCCCCTGTACTGCGCAGGCGTGAACTGAGCCTCCGAAAATAGCCAAACATGTAGAGCTGAGATTCAGCTCTAGACGGCGCCTGCACACACCAAATTGCTACACTTCTGACATCCAGGCTCTTTCCTTACCATCCCTGTGGACATGGAGATGATAAAATAAAAAGAGCCAGGAGGCCGAGCGAGCAAAGCGACTGGCCACTTACAGCGAGGTCCACGTCGCCCTGGACCTGCTGTAATAACTATTTCATTGCGCAGGCGCCGTCTAGAGCTGACTCAGCTCTACATGTTCGGCTTTTTTCGGAGCTCAGTTCACGCCTGCGCAGTACAGGGAGGAACTTATCCGCCGGGGGGAACTTATTCGGCAGAACACCGGCAATACATAGAAAAGTCATTGGTAAAAAAAAAAAAAATGCATGGGTGTCCCCCTAGGTTCAATTACCAGGCCCTTCAGGTCTGGTATGGATATTAAGGGGAACCCTGCTGCAATAAAAAAAAAAAATGGCGCAGAGTTCCCTCAAAAATCCATACCAGACCCTTTATCCGAGCACACAACCTGGCAGGCCGCAGGAAAAGAGGGGGGGACGAGAGAGCGCCCCCCCTCTCCTGAACCGTACCAGGCCACATGCCCTCAACATGGGGAGGATGTCCCCATGTTGATGGGGACAAGGGCCTCATCCCCACAACCCTTGCCCGGTGGTTGTGGGGCTCTGCGGGCAGGGGGCTTATCGGAATCTGGAAGACCCCGCCCCCATATGACGTCACAGTCCCATCATTCCCTGGGACTATGACGTCATACAGGGGCGGGTTCAGCGGGTGACCACGCCCCATGCCAATATAAGTCGTTGCGCGAACACAGCATTGTAGCGGCAGACAGCGACGAGGCAACATCGGGCGGGGAGAAGAGGGAAGAAGACGACGATGAAGACCGGGACTCCGCTACCAAAAGAGCTGGAAGAAGATAGCGGGGCGCCCGGCAGAAGGCAGAAAGAACCGGAGATCGTGGAGAAGGCACCGGAGAGCGGGAGAAGAACCGGAGAGCGCGGAGAAGGCACCGGAGAGAGGTGAAGAGGCCGGAGAGTCGGAAGAGACCCCCGTAGTCGGAAGAAGACCCCCAAAGCTGCCTAATAAATTACTAAAATCTGAGTTGTGTTTTTTTTTAATGACACTTTTTTTCCACCAGGTGAAAGGGTAGGGGTACGATGTACCCCATACTCATTCACTTAGGGTGAGGGGGCCCTGGATCTGGAGGCCCCCCTTATTAAAGGGGGCTCCCAGATTCCGATAAGCCCCCCGACCGCAGAACCTGACAAGCAACGGCCAGGGTTGACGGGAAGAGGCCCTTGTCCCCATCAACATGGGGAAGGGTGCTTTGGGGTGGGGGTGCGCAGGGCGCCCCCTGCCCCAAAGCACCCACCCCCCCATGTTGAGGGCATGTGGCCTGTTATGGTTCAGGAGGGGGGGCACTCGCCCCCCCTTTCCTGACCTGCCGGGCTGCGTGCTCGGATAAGGGTCTGGTATGGATTTTGGGGGGACCCCCACGCCATTTTTTTCCTTAAAATCCATACCAGACCTAAGGGCCTGGTATGCTCCTGGAGGGGAACCCATGCCGGTTTTTTAGTTAAAATTTGGCCTGGAGTTCCCCTTCATGATTCATACCAAACACAGGGGACAGCGAGCGCGAGGCTTGCAGTACCTTGTCGCCGAGAACATTCTCGGCCAGGTACTTCAAGTCGCCTCCAGAACACGACTTGAGCGCCTGCTTCACGCTCAAGTCGTGTCTAAGTTGCCTCGCAATTTCGCGCTTCCCCTGCTGTGTCAACCAGCACACGAGTCGCCCCGCAAGTAGGATCGTCTTCATCCGACTTCTCGGGCGACCTCTATTCAAATCAAAGGGCTCCCATAGGGAACCATTCATTTTGAATAGAGATATGAGCGCCGCTGACATTTTTATTTACTATAGCAGTGCGCCGCCGGTTCATGAGCCCAATTAAGGATTTATCCAGCGCACCAATTAAGGTGTGAACCGGCGCAGAGCACCGTTGATAGTAAATCACCCCATAGTGTCGGTGTATACAAAATAGAAAAGCCAGACCTTGGAAGTGCTGAGGATTGTAAGTATAAGCTCAGATCCAGATACGTGTAGATATATCGTAGGGACTAGTGATGAGCCGAACACCCCCGGGTTCGGTTCGCACCAGAACCCGCGAACGGACCGAAAGTTCGAACGAACATTAGAACCCTATTAAATACAATGGATGCGAACGTTCGAATTCTAAAGTGCTAATTATAACAACTATTATGCATGTTATTGTCATAAATAGGGTTTGGGAACCCGGGTTGTGCACCAGGGGACATGTATCAATGCAAAAAGAAGTTTTAAAAACGGTCGTTTTTCGGGAGCAGTCATTTTAATGATGCATAAAGTGAAAAAAAAAAAGTCAAATATTCCTTTAAATATCGTACCTGGGGGGTGTCTAAAGTATGCCTGTGAAGTGCCACGTGTTTCCCGTGTTTAGAACTGTCCCTGCACAAAATGACACTTCTAAAGGAAAAAAAAGCCATTTAAAACTGCTTGCGGCTTTAATGTAATGTCTGGTCCCGGTAATATGGATGAAATTCTTTAAGAAAAATGGCATAGCTACCCCATGACCCCCCCCCCCTACCCCAGCCCATTACCAGCCCCTTTGGGTCTTGTATGGATATTAAGGGGAACCCCGCACATAAAATAAAAAAGGCCCTATATACTCTGAACAGCCGTATACAGGCGGTGCATACAAGATAGGGACTGTAGGTTTGTTCTTATGTAGAATCTGTTTGTAATTTTGAACAGGTACATTGTTGAAGTGTAGCTCCAGCCCAAAAATCTATTTTTAAACTTTTTGGGAAACATAGGTAAGGGTTATCACCCCTGTAACATTTGTTTTGCTGTCTGTGCCCCTGTTCAGAACATTTCACCTCACTTTCCGTCCCAATGACAACTGTTTTTGAAATGTGGTGTTTTTCTTGAAACAAGGATTGCTGATAAAGCATCAGTACAGATGAGACCCCTTTCTCCCATATTTATTCTTACAGGAGAGAATTTTCCTTTCTAGGGGTAGATTTCCTCTCACTTCCTGTTGTCTTCTTTCGTTTGCAAGTAGGAGTCGTTTGTAAGTTGGATGTTTGAAAGTAGGGACCTTCCGTATATACTCTGCAGAAATAGGCCCCTTAGTTGTTGGTGTTGGCACAACACTGTAAGCACTCAGTTACTCTTGGTTGGTGCTGGAACGCCCTGCTGTCAACTATTATATCAGGAATTTTAATTACATATAATTGTTGAACAGTGGTAGTAAAAATTGGGGCTTTGATGGTGGTGCTGGTGCCACAACACTGTAAGCCCTGACAGTTACTCTTGGTGGGTGCAGCAATGGGCCCTGCTGTGAATTATTAGATCAAGAATTGTAATTACATGCCCCTTTTGAACAGGGGCTGAAAAATTGGGCCTTTCGTGGTGGTGGTGGTGGTGGCGTTGCCACAAGACTGTAAGCCCTCAGAGTTACTCTTGGTGGGTGCAGCAATGGACCCTGCTGTGAATTATTAGATCAAGAATTGTAATTGCATGCCCCTGTTGAACAGGGGCTGAAAAATTGGGCCTTAGGCACTGGTGGCACAACACTACAACCCCTCACAGATACTGTACTTGGAGCACAGCAATGAGCCCTATGGCAAATTATTGCTAAAAAAATTGTAATTACACGCCCCTGTAAAACAGGGGCTGAAAAATTGGGCCTTAGCCACTGGTGGCGGCACCCATAAACAAAAATGATCTTCCAAGCTATCATCATCAATCGTATCATTGAGGACTCGGAGGAGGAGGATAGCCAGTCAACATAACAGCACAGGCACTCAGCATCAGCATCAGTCTTGAAGGGATGTGACATGTTAAAATCAATTAGTCTGTTATATCAGCATCAGGTGTGTGGTAGCTGGTGGTGATCCAAGACTGGTTCATCTTCATGAAAGTCAGTCGATCAACCGAGTCGGTGGACAGGCGCACCCTGTGATCCGTGACAAATCCTCCAGCAGCACTGAATGTGCGTTCCGAAAGAACGCTGGATGCAGGACAGGCCAGTAGCTCAATTGCATACTGTGCAAGCTCTGGCCAGTGATCCATCCTCAAGACCCAGTAAGCCAGAGGATTTTCGGTGGGGAAGGTGTCCAAGTCTGACCTTGCCCCTAGATATTCCTGCACCATGTTTATCAGACGCTGGCGATGGTTGCTGGAACCGATCATACTTTGGGGCTGCGGACTAAAGAATTGTCTGAACGCATCGGTCAGACGGCCACCTTCCCCACCGCTCCTTCTTTGACTGGCCGAAGCCTCAGCAACTCGTTGTCCAGGACCAGGAGTTTGTAACCTCCCAGTCTCTGGGAACGCGTTGCACAGACCTTTCTGCAAGGCCTCCCGGAGTTGTCTCATCCTCTGCTCCCTCTGCGACGGTAACATAAGGTCCGCAACCTTACCCTTGTACCGTGGATCAAGGAGAGTGGCCAGCCAGTAATGGTCCCTCTCCTTGATCCGAAGAATACGAGGATCCTTCCGCAGACTTTGCAGGATCAGGGAGGCCATGCAGCGTAGGTTTGCTGAGGCATTCGCTCCGGAGTCCTCTGGGTCACTAAGGACGACATGATCCGCAGCCACCTCCTCCCAGCCACGTACAAGTCCACTGGTTTCTTGGGACTGTAAATCATCCCTAAAAGACTGCTGCTGATGATGCTGAGTGCCAGCCTCCACCTCCATGCTGACACAATCCTCCTCCTCCTCCTCCTCCTCCTCCTCTTCCTGTGCGATGGGTGGGACAGAAGGAACACTGTCTGGGTAAAGGGGGCCTTGAGAGGCAAGGAAGTCCTCCTCTTCCTGCCTCTGTTCTGCCTCAAGTGCCCTGTCCATTATTCCACGCAGCGTGTGCTCCAACAGGTGGACAAGAGGTACAGTGTCACTGATGCATGCACTGTCACTGCTCACCATCCTCGTGGCCTCCTCAAATGGTGCCAGGACAGTGCATGCATCCCTGATCATGCCCCACTGGCGTGGAGAAAAAAAACCAAGCTCCCCTGACCCTGTCCTGGTGCCGTAGTCGCACAGGTACTCATTGATGGCCCTCTGCTGCGTGTGCAGCCGCTGCAGCATGGCCAACGTTGAGTTCCACCTGGTGGGCATGTCACATATAAGGCGGTTCTTGGGCAGGTTCAACTCCTTTTGCAGCTCAGCCAGGCGAGCACTGGCATTATAAGATCTGCGGAAATGCACACAGACTTTCCTGGCCTGCCTCAGGACATCCTGTAAGCCCGGGTACCTGCCCAAGAACCGCTGCACCACCAGGTTAAGGACGTGAGCCACACAGGGCACATGGGTCAGTTGTCCCTGTCGGAGGGCGGAGAGGAGGTTGGTGCCATTGTCGCAAACCACCATTCCTGGCTTAAGCTGGCGTGGCGTCAACCACCTCTCGACCTGGCCCTGCAGAGCAGACAGGACCTCTGCCCCAGTGTGGCTTCTGTCCCCCAAACACACCAGCGCAAGCACGGCATGGCATCTTTTTGCCTGCGTACTTGCGTAGCCCCGTGAACGGCTACGGAGCACCGCTGGTTCATAGGACAAACCACAGGAAGAGGCCATGGAGGAAGAAGAAGAGGAGGGGGTGGAGGAGAGAGGTGTGTCACAACCAGTAGTAGCATTTTGGAGGCGTGGCGGTGGGACAACCTCCAACACTACTGCACCTTGTCCTGCATCCTTCCCAGCTGCCAAAAGAGTGACCCAATGGGCCGTGAAAGAAAGGTAACGTCCCTGTCCATGCCTGCTGGACCATGAGTCAGCGGTAATATGCACCTTACCGCTGACCGCCCTGTCCAGCGAGGCCAAGACATTGCCTTCCACATGCCGGTAGAGAGCCGGAATAGCCTTCCGTGAGAAAAAGTGGCGTTTGGGAACCTGCCACTGAGGAACCGCACATTGCACAAACTCACGGAAGGGGGCCGAGTCTACCAACTGAAAAGGCAGCAGTTGAAGCGCTAGCAATTTAGCCAAGCTAGCATTCAACCGCTGGGCATGTGGATGGCTGGGAGTGAACTTCTTTCGACGGTCCAGCAGCTGGGGCAGGGAAATTTGCCTGCTAGAATCGGACGTCGGTGTACTGCTAGCAGAGTGGCCGCAAGTACTTGGCTGTGACACACCTAATTCTACACCTTCATTCCTCTCAGTGCATGTTTCAGAGAGGACTGAAGTTATAGTGGGGTTGGAGATCCCAGCTGATGCGGTGCAAGGAGAGGTCCGCTTTGTTCTTTGGTGTGGGTCTTTGAGGTAGGCTTGCCAACGAGCTGCATGGCAGGTCAACATATGTCTGGTCAGGCATGTGGTACCCAAGCGGCTGATGTTTTGGCCACGCGATATACGCTTGAGACATATGTTGCAAACAGCAGCTGTGCGATCTGATGCACTAGCCTCAAAAAAGGCCCACACCAAAGAACTTTTTGAATGACGGGCAGAGGCAGCGCCCTGCACAGGCGGAGCTCTGCGGTGTGATTCCGTCGGTGTACTGCCCTTACGCTGGCCACCAAAGGGCATCCTGCCTCGTTGGAGATGTGCCTCCTCCTCATCCTCCTCCTCCTCCTCTCTCCTATTAGGCACCCACGTGGAGTCAGTGACCTCATCATCACCTCCCTCCTCATCACTGGAGCCAATCTGGCAGTATGCTGCAGCTGCTGGAACATGACTGCCAGATTGGTGTCCTTCTTGAGCATCCCCTCTGTCTGCTCTCACGCTACTGCCTTCCTCTAGCTGGGTTTCATCATCAGACCCTTCGAAACGCTGGGCATCCTCCTGGAGCATGTACCCAACACTGTGCTGAAACAGTTCGGGGGACTCCTCAGGAGGAGGACATGGTGGGTCTAGGGAAGGAGTGACTGATGATGAGTCTGACATTGATACCAGGGAAGAGGACGCTTTGGCAGCTGCTTTTCCAGTACCCTGAGCCTGGGTGAGAGAGGATGAGGAGGAGGAGGAGGGCTTGGTCATCCACTCTACCAAGTCTTCGGCATGATGTGGCTCAACATGTCCAGCTGCCGAAAAGAAGGACAAGCGTGTCCCATGGCCATGTGCTGATGACAATGCACCGCGTCCACGACCAGCACTGTTGCCCCCAGACACAGAGCCTGCTTGCCCTCTTTTATTGCCTCCTGACTGTCTGCCTCTCCTTGTTTGCCTTCCAGACATTCTAATAGATGGCCTGCAGGGAGATGGGAAAAAAGCAATAAGGGCTACCTTCAGGTGTCCTTCTCTGTCCCTTGAAACAAGGACTTTGACAGTGAAAGAAACTGACACACTCTCCCTACCTACAGTTTTCTGTCCCTAGAAAAAATGTTTTTTTTAAGCACAATTTAGCACAAGGAGAATTACCTCACTGTCCTTCCAGGTCCCTGGAAACAAGGACTTTGACAGTGAAAGAAACTGACACACTCTCCCTACCTACAGTTTTCTGTCCCTAGAAAAAATGTTTTTTTTAAGCACAATTTAGCACAAGGAGAATTACCTCACTGTCCTTCCAGGTCCCTGGAAACAAGGACTTTGACAGTGAAAGAAACTGACACACTCTCCCTACCTACAGTTTTCTGTCCCTAGAAAAAATGTTTTTTTTAAGCACAATTTAGCACAAGGAGAATTCACTCACTGTCCTTCCAGGTCCCTGGAAACAAGGACTTTGACAGTGAAAGAAACTGACACACTCTCCCTACCTACAGTTTTCTGTCCCTAGAAAAAATGTTTTTTTTAAGCACAATTTAGCACAAGGAGAATTCACTCACTGTCCTTCCAGGTCCCTGGAAACAAGGACTTTGACAGTGAAAGAAACTGACACACTCTCCCTACCTACAGTTTTCTGTCCCTAGAAAAAATGTTTTTTTTAAGCACAATTTAGCACAAGGAGAATTACCTCACTGTCCTTCCAGGTCCCTGGAAACAAGGACTTTGACAGTGAAAGAAACTGACACACTCTCCCTACCTACAGTTTTCTGTCCCTAGAAAAAATGTTTTTTTTAAGCACAATTTAGCACAAGGAGAATTCACTCACTGTCCTTCCAGGTCCCTGGAAACAAGGACTTTGACAGTGAAAGAAACTGACACACTCTCCCTACCTACAGTTTTCTGTCCCTAGAAAAAATGTTTTTTTTAAGCACAATTTAGCACAAGGAGAATTCACTCACTGTCCTTCCAGGTCCCTGGAAACAAGGACTTTGACAGTGAAAGAAACTGACACACTCTCCCTACCTACAGTTTTCTGTCCCTAGAAAAAATGTTTTTTTTAAGCACAATTTAGCACAAGGAGAATTCACTCACTGTCCTTCCAGGTCCCTGGAAACAAGGACTTTGACAGTGAAAGAAACTGACACACTCTCCCTACCTACAGTTTTCTGTCCCTAGAAAAAATGTTTTTTTTAAGCACAATATAGCACAAGCACAAAACACACTGACACTCTCCCTACCTATCCTTCTCTTTCCCTAAACTAAAGGAATCCAGGTTAAGCAAGAAAGAAATAAAAGTCACTGTCCCTGCCTATGCTGCTCTATCCCTGCTCCGGAACACACTACACTAGGCCGCCGTGCTGGCGGCCTTTTATAGTGTGGGGCGTGTACTAAACCCCCTCAGCAATAATTGGCCACAGGCATCCTGCCTGTGGCCAATCATTGCTCTCCTCGCTGCCGGCGCTGTGATTGGCCAAGCATGCGTGGTCACAGTGCATGCTTGGCCAATCACAGCGCCTGGATGACACTGCGATGGCGTAGTGCATTGTGGGCCGTTCGCGTCACTCGAATTTGGCGCGAACGGCCCAAATCGTTCGATCTTCGTCGAACGATCGAACAGCCGATGTTCGAGTCGAACGTATGTTCGACTTGAACACGAAGCTCATCCCTAGTAGGGACAAATGAGTGATAGAAACCAACAAACTAAGGAATGTATATATATATAGATGCAGTAGTAAAGAAAATTAACTGCATTTACGTACCTTAAGTGTTTAGAATAGGGGTTTCTCTCCTCGTGGTCCCTCTCATGCAGAGAGGTGCACTGCTAAGGAGAGGCTGTAAAGGTGTGCTTTATGTAAGGGATCCGCCTATTGGCCGCCACGCTGATAGGTGGAAAAATAGGGGGGGGGGAGAGAATCCATAGGATCGCTCCAGTCGCCTGAGACATGCGGAAACACCCTAGTGAATCCGAAGGGTCCGGAGGGGCTGGAGAGAGCCCATCTGCTGAATGATCGCCGCAAGTGCATGCTGCGGATTGCATGCATACGTTGATTTCGAACGTTCGAGTCCATTGTATTTAATAGGGTTCTAAAGTTCGCGCAAACTTTCTGTCTGTTCGCAGGTTCTGGTGCGAACCGAACAGGGGGGTGTTCGGCTCATCCCTAATGTTAACTAACTAAACGCTTATAGACGCAAATGTGGTAAAACGTGGCATGCAAACGCAACAAAACGCGCGTTTAGAAACGCCGCTTTTAACCTTAGTTCTGAAGACTTTGCACCAGCGTCCCGTGTACATGGGGCCTAAAAACGGCTATGCCATTTACAGCTCAAAAACATGGTGGCCATGAGGCCATAGGCTAACATGGAGAGGCGTTTTTAAGCTGCAAAAAACACTCAAACAAGCGGCTGGAAAAACGTTTGTGTGCATGTAGCCTTATATTAACCACTTGCTTACTGGCCACTAATGCCGCGTACACATGGCCGTTTTTCTCGTCGAGAAAAACAACATTTTTTCCTTTCGACGAGAAAAATGATCGTCTGTGGGCTTTTTGCCGTTTTTTTTCGACGAGAAAAACGGCATTAAAAACTACGAGAAAAATTAGAACATGTTCTAATTTTTCTCGTCATTTTTTTCGACATGTTTCCCGCGGCAGTGTTTCCCATAGGGAAACACTGCCGCGGAGCCCACAGACGGTCGTTTTTCTCGACAAGAGAAAAAACGACGTGAAAAACGACCGTGTGTGGGGAACAAACCGTTCCCTCGTTTTTAATGACATTATTCACGGCGGTTTTTTAACCGCCGTGAATAATGATCGTGTGTACGCGGCATTAAACCCCCTTCCTGCCCAGACCAATTTTCAACGCTGATGCATTTTGAATGACAATTGCGCGCTCATACAACACTGTAACCCAATGAAAATGTAATCATTTCTTGCACACAAATAGAGCTTTCTTTTGGTGCTATTTTATCACCCCTGATTTGATCACCTCTGCGTTTTTTTTTTCTTTCTATAAATACAAAATTGCGTTGCATTGCGGCACTCAATTGCCGGGAGGGCGTCCATGGATGTCGTCCTGTTTACTTCCATGATGCGCGCCCCCGGCGGCGCGCATCGCGGAAGAGCTGTGCCCGTCGTGTGACGCGGGTGCCGATGCGCGTGCCTGGCGGCCGCGATGTCCGCCAGGTACCTGCCATCGGCTGTCACAGAGCCAGGGACATGGATCTCTGTGTGTAAACACAGAGATCCACGTCCTGTCAGGGAGAGGAGACGGATGGTGTGTCCCTTGTACATAGGGACAACCATCGGTCACCTCCCCCGGTCAGTCCCCTCCCCCCACAGTAAGAATCACCTAGCAGGGAACATATTAACAACCTGGATCGCCCCCTGCCCCCTGTTAACCCCTTCCCTGCCAGTCACATTTATACAGTAATCAGTGCATATTTATAGCACTGTTCGCTGTATAAATGTGAATAGTCCCAAAAATGTGTCAAAAGTGTCCGATGTGTCCGCCATAATGTCGCAGTCACAATAAAAATCGCTGACCACCGCCATTACTAGTAAAAAAAAAAAAAATATTTTAAAAATGTCATAATTCTATCCCCTATTTTGTAGGCGCTATAACTTTTGCGCAAACCAATCACTATACGCTTGTTGCGATTTTTTTTACCTAAAATATGTAGAAGAATACATATCGGCCTACACTGAGAAAAAAAAAAAAAATTGATATTTATTATAGCAAAAAGTAAAATATAGTGTTTTTTTCAAAATTGTCGCTTTTTCTTTGTTTATAGCGCAAAAAATAAGAACCGCAGAAATGATCAAATACCGCCAAAAGAAAGCTCTATTTGTGGGAAAAAAAGGACGTCAATTTTGTTTGGGAGCCACGTCGCACGACCGCGCAATTGTCATTCAAAGCGTGACAGTGCCAAAAGCTGAAATTTCGCCTGGGCAGGAAGGGAGTTATGTGCCCAGTAAGCAAGTGGTTAACCACTTCAGCACCAGGCCTATTATGGCACTTCTCTCCTTCATGTAAAAATCATAATTTTATGGCTATAAAATTACTTAGAACCCCCAAACATTATATATGTTTTTTTAGCAGACACCCTAGGGAATAAAATGGCGGCCATTGCAAATTTTAATCTCGCTCGGCATTTGCACAATAGATTTTCAAACGCCTTTTTTTGGGAAAAAAAATGGTTTCATGAATTAAAAAAATTACAAAACAGTAAAGTTAGCCCAATTTTTTGGTATAATGTGAAAGATGTTGTTATGCTGAGTAAATAGATACATAACATGTCACACTTTAAAATTGCGCACACTGACACCAAACTTCAGTACTTAAAAATCTCCATAGGCGATGCTTTAAATTTTTTTACACGTTACCGTTTTCGCATTACAGAGGAGGTCTAGTGCTAGAATTGTTGCAATCATTTTAACGCACGCAGCAATACCTCACATGTGTGGTTTTAACGGCGTTTACATATATGGGCGGGACTTACACGTGTGTTCGCTTCTGAGCGCGGGCTTCGGGGACAGGGGCATTTTAATTTTTTTTATTATTTTTTTTTGTTTTTTACTTTTTTTACACTTTTTTTTTAAACTTTTTTGTCTTTTTGATCACTTTTATTCCTATTACAAGGAATGTAGAAAAGAGAAAGGGTTTGGGACTTTAAATGAGACCTGAGACAATGAAGTCACTAGGTCTCCATCCCTATCAGTACGAAGACAGAAGAGGGTCGGGACTTTGTATGAAGCATGCGGATTGAGAGCCAAACAGAGCTAGTAAATCAAATAATATAAGATTTATTAAATATTATACAGTAAAATACATAAGACATCATGGTACATATTCCATCATCCAACATGATTAGTTAGTTCATTAGCATTGATTTGTAAGTGAAATGAGTAAAACAATAAAAACATGAGGTATAACTGCATGATAAATATTATTTGGCATCTAAAGCTCGACGCGTTTCGCGGCTAACATGCCGCTCATCAGGAGCTGATTATTAATGGATGTCTACAATACAAAAACATAGTATCAATTGATAGGTTAGGCTTATATAAAGGGTGGAGAGAAATATGCACTTTAATCTACAGCCCATACTCACAGGTCGGGTGATGGCATGGGCGCGACAGGGGGCATGTAGGCGGCCGGGGACACGGTCTGGCACGGGAGCTAAGGCGGCATAACAGGTGGCGCAGCAAGGAGGAAGTCATCCTTGTGTAAACTGAGTATGTGATCTTCACCAGGGTCAAGGGGCACATGCAGAGAGACTCCTGGGCCATCTGAAAATGAGAGTGAAGTGCAAAGAAAATGGTGTGTTAAATTGCTGAGGGGTGATGAGCCCTACGTTCAGCAGTGAAAAGATGAAAAAATAGATGTGGATGAGCAGGGATAATAATTAACGGAATAGCATAGCTGAAATATATGATGGTGTAGCTATGTTAAAAGCAATAGAGTGCTCCAACGTTGAGAACGCCATCAATGAAAAGTGAGAGGGATGAAACATGAAAGAAGGGTAAATGTATGACGGTGAGCTTGTTGAGAGCAATGAGGATGCTCCAACATAGAAACACCGTCGTGAGGGGATTAAGAGAAAGGGGGGGGAAAAACAGAAAGAAAAGAAGAGAAGGAGAGGGCAAAGAAAAAGGAAAGAAAGAAGGGAAAGAAAAGGAAAGGCACCGCCTGAGGTGTATGATAGTGAAGCTGTGCTGGAGACACGGAAAACTCCAACATGTGTACGCTATCATTGATTTGTGATAGTGAAGCTGTGTTGTAAACAATAAAAAAATATGCTCCAACGAAAGGGACACTGTCATAGTGAATAGGGGGGACTGAGTGCCAACAAGAATGTGCGTGAAAGGAAATGAGAAGGGAGAAGGACAACCCTTGTAATAGGAAGCTATTGTGACAGGTCCTCTTTATGGAGAGATGCAGGGTCAATAAGACCCCACATCTCACCTCCAGGCTGGAAAGCATGAGATCGGTAAATAAATTCACTGATCTCATGCTGACAGCCGAGATCACGGCTTTGTTTACATACGGGAACCCGGCGTGACGTCATAACGTCGCGCCCGTGTTTCCGACGGTCATAGAGATGACTGGTGACCATCTGGTCACCAGTCATCTCTATGCTTCCCATCCGGCACCGGCCAATTCGTTCTCTGGGCCCCCGATGGCACGGGAGAGCCCGGAGAAGCACCGGATGGCGGTGGGAGGGGGGGAACGTCCCCTCCCGCCGCCTATAAGAACGATCAAGCGGCGGAACTGCCGCTATGATCATTTTTATCGTGCACAGAATCGCCTGCTGAAAAGAATGATATCTGAATGATGCCTGCAACTGCAGGCATCATTCAGATGTCACCGCACAAAGTCACGGACGTCATTTGACGGTGGACGGTAGGGAAGTGGTTAATATTTAGTTTGAACAATTTTCTCCTTCATTGATGTACACTGATGAGGCTGCACTGATGGGCACCGATAAGGTGGCAAGCGTGGGCACTGAGAGGTGGCATTGCTAGTTGGCACTGATTGGCACCAGTGGTGGGCATTGATAGGTGGCACTGGCAGGGGCTACTGATTGTCACAGATGACGCAGAATTGCCTCTTCCTTTTCGGGCCCGATGTCCCTTGCACATAAGCCGGTGATTGCCATTTTTTATGCTCACGCTGTCAGCACAAGGAGAAAACAAAAACCATTACCGAGCTTTTGTTTACATCACGTGATCAGCTGTCATTGGCTGACAGCTGATCATGTGGTAAGGGGCAGGGATCGGCCCCTTACTCAGATCTGTCATCACCCGAGTCTCAGTGACTCGGTGACCACAGCGCGCGCGAAGGGGAGGACGTCTATTGACGGACTCCCGGCAATTGAGGACCGCGCTGTGGCCATCCATCAGTTATAGCGCTGATCTCAAGTGATTAAAGAGGGTCTAAATGGGCCATTGACATCACAATTCAACTTAGGAATGTGTCTTTGCAAAGTTAAACTAAATGAAATCCTTTTTCTTATTTTTGCTTGGGGATAGAGTGCAGAGGGATTAGAAGTCTAGACAGTTGGGGGGCGTGACCACCGCGCAACTGTATGGACGTGTGATCACACAGCTCCGCTCCAGGCACGGGAACCGCCATGGAAGACCGGGACACCAGTCGCTCTTTTTCGCCCCTGACGATCTTTAAGACCCTGCACTACCTGGGGGATGACCCGCAAGAGGAAAGAGATGGCCAAGCCGAAGAAATTAGATGATTTCTACCCGCCGAAAGGCCGGAGCACAACCCAAGATGGCGCTGGCATGGCAGACGCGTCTCCTTCCTCCTCTTGCAACTCGCGGTCTGTAACATCCAGCCCAGCCTTACAGCCCATCTCCTCACAACGCTGTCCGGAGGCATCGACTCCTCTAACCCGCAGTCCTGCGAAGTCAAAGCCTCGCCTGGATGACAACTTCACTAAGGTGAGCCATGAGTTATTGGAGGACACGAGGGAGCTCGTGGATCCATTTATGGCCTTCCCCACTACAGGCACGGCAGTCTCTGATACAACCCTCAAAGACATGCTTGTCTGTCTCCCTCCGCAGCTCCATGCATGCTGACTTGATGCATTGCATGAAGAACTTTAAATCTGACATAAATGATTTAGGGGGCAGGGTAGCTCACGTTGAGGACAAAATGGGTGAATTCGCTGCTTCTCACAACACCCTGATTGATGCTCATTCTGACCACTCTGAGGAATTGGCTTGGCTCAGGGCAAAGGTCGCTGACCTTGAAGACAGGTCAAGGAGGAAATACGTGAAAATAAGGGTACCCTGAAACTGTGCTCCCCGCACAACTCCTACAATATGCCCGCGACCTGCTAAAATAATACCTCCCTTCAGTCGCTGACTCAGAACTACAGGTGGAATGCATACACAGGCTGCCCAAGCCATCCCTCCTCCCAGATAACATACCACGAGATGTTTTAATGCGGGTGCACTTCTATCAAGTGAAAGAGCAACTTGTGACCACATTCCGCAAGACCCAACAACCTCCAGAGCAGTTTGCTCATATTCAGCTCTTTGCGGATCTTTCACAGTACACAATTCAAAAACGTAAATCTTTGCTTCCAGTGACAAAGGCTTTACGTAACCACAATGTCCCTTATCGTTGGGGATACCCGGTTAAGCTCACTGTTACACATGATGGTAAAACCACTGTGATTATGGAATTGGAGGAGGGTCTCGCACTGCTCCGCGCACTGGACATCCTCCCTGAGAACTCACCTGCAGGCTCCTCTCCCCCTGCGAGAGTCAACAACCAATACGAATGGCAAAAAGTGTCCAATAAGAAAAGGGCCAAGAAACATAGCGCATAGTGTCAAATTCAAGGTTCCCAGAATGTCCTGGACTGTTCGGTTCGCTGCCTTTGTTATTTTCCCCCTCCATGCTATGGGCAGCGACTCTGCCCTCTAGCTCTTGTTTGAGCGAAATTTTTACTACATTGACTGTTCTCTTTTTATACCTTACTTCTTTGTTTTTTTCTTACCCATTTTCTTTCCTCCCATCGCTGGTGTGTCCTGTGATTGATCCAACCCCCCACTACCGTTATGGAGATTTACATCCTACTATTCTTCTCCTGTGGCCGAATACCTGCCTCTTCCAGTTTTCCTCCACCAAGGATAAGGTACTGTTCTCAACTACACCTCCTAAGCCCACATGGAGCTTAAAATAGTTTCTTTTAACGTGAATGGCCTCAACCATCCTGCCAAGAGAGCCTCGGTCTGGAGGGAGGCTCTCAAGCTCCAGGCTGATGTTCTTTGCATCCAAGAGACGCATTTTTTAGCAGACAAACCCCCTCTCTTCTTACACAAAAACTTTCCACACATCTTTTATGGCCTCAGCTTCCTCCAAACAGAAAGAGGTCTTGATCGCCATTAAGGACTCTGTTGCTTTCCACCTCATAGAAACTCATGTGGACCCGGAGGGTAGATTTCTTGTTCTGGTGGGCAAGCTCAATAACAAACCTTTCACCATAGCCAATTTGTATGTGCCAAACTCGCACCAATTCCGCTTCTTAAAGAGACTCTATAGCAGGATTGCCAAGCTCCAGAGAGGTTCCCTGATAATCTGCTGGGATCACAACCTAACTGTAGATCATACGCTAGACTCCTCTTCCAGGGTGAAACGCCCTCCACCTCAACTTCAAAATTTGCTTTACTCTGAGGACGTTTATGATGTGTGGAGGTGCCAACATGCTGAAGAACGGGACTACACCTTTCATTCTGCTAGACATAATTCTTACTCCAGAATTGACTTGATTCTTGTTGATAAAATGCTACTGCAGGCGGTGTCCTCCTCCACCATCCACAATATCACGTGGTCTGACCACGCTCCTGTCTCAATTACGGTGGTGGAGGGGCACACTCCCAGTCCTGCCTACATATGGCGTGCTAATGCTCAAATCTTTCAGATGCCCTCTCATGCTGCTAAGATTGCAGATAGTTTATCTAAGTTCTATGATGAAAACACAGGTTCTGTTTCTAACCCTGCAATGTTATGGTGTGCACAAAAGGCATTCATCCGAGGTATAATTCTTCAGATCTGTGCTAAATAGTCTTATCAATGATATTAGGTCATTGGAGACCCAAAATAAATCCACTCCGACTGTCCATCTAGGCCAACAAGTCTCCCAACTCCGCTCTGATCTCAGACTCCTACTCATTGAACAATACGACAAACCTATCCAGCACCTAAAACTAACCCATTACTCCTCTGGCAACAGAGCGGGGAAGTTTCTTGCCCAGAGGCTTAAAAAAGCTAGAACTAAGTCCAAAATTAAATTTCTCCTCCACCCGAAGAACAAGCGTAAAATACTTAACTCTAAAGAGATAGCCAACTCTTTCGCAGACTAATACTCATCTCTGTATAATCTTAGAGAGGACCCAAACACCCCCCAACCTACAGAAGAAAACATCCAAGCTTTCCTAGCCAAAAATAATCTTCCCTCCCTTACAAAAGAGCAACTCCTAGCCTTAAATGCCCCTATCACGGAGGCTGAGATCAAGCGTATTATCAAAACACTCCCACTGGGTAAATCACCCAGACCTAATGGTCTTCCGAATGATTATTACAAATCACGTCAGGATAATTTGATACCGACTCTATGTACAGTTTTTTCTCATGCGATGTTCTCTGCCTCGTTCCCCTCAGAAATGCTTAAGGCATACGTAGTTACTATTCCCAAACCTGGGAAAGAACCCACTACTCCGGCAAACTTTCGGCCAATATCCTTGCTCAACACTGACGTTAAGGTGTATGCAAAGATTTTGGCACACAGACTGTTACCCATTCTCCCCTCTCTCATTGGTCCAAACCAATCCGGCTTCACTCCTGGAAGACAGGCGTCGGACACCACTAGAAGAGTCTTTGGGATTATGCAGTATGCTAGGTCCTGTCAAACACCTTCTCTGCTCCTTTCTTTGGATGCGGAGAAGGCGTTTGACAGGATTCATTAGGGGTAAATGAGACACACTCTACAAAAATTTGGATTCACAGGGCCCATCCTATCGGCCATACTTGCCCTCTATTCGTCCCCTTGCGCTCAAGTCTATAAGTCCAACCTACTATCTAACACTTTCAATATCTCAAATGGTACTAGGCAGGGGTGTCCCCTCTCTCCCTCGATATTCAATCTTCTTATTGAACCACTCGCAGAGAGGGTTAGGTCACATCCGGGCATCAAGGGGTTCCCCGTTGAAGGTAGGCACCATGATATAAACTTGTTTGCAGATGATATCATCCTCTTTTTGACCTCCCCTTCTACATCTCTGCAACATGCTCACGACACCCTCACTGCTTTCAGGGAAATCTCCTTTTATAAAGTGAACTTCACCAAATCGATCGTTCTAGATCTAGGTTTCCCTTCCCCTCTCAAACACCAACTACAGACGACTTTCCCTTACTCTTGGAGTAAGTCCAATATCACTTACTTAGGAATAAAATTAATGACCGACCCTCGACAGTTAGCAGAAACCAATTATATCCCACTCATTGACAAACTTTCCAAAGAAACCAAGAGACTTTCCAACACTGAATTGTCTTGGTCGGGCAGACTGGCTGCATTTAAAATGCTCCTACTTCCGCAAATACTGTATATTTTCAGAACACTTCCTATACCTTTGCCCAGATCATACCTAAAAGACTTGAATCTTCTACTTTCCAGACTTATCTGGGGCACTAAAAGACCTAGATGCTCCAAAGCCCTATTGGTTAAACACAGACTGGCGGGGGGTATGGGCCTAGTTGATATTCAGGACTATTTCCAAGCGACTATCCTAACACAACTTAAAGGATGGTTTGACCCGACAGCTTCCTCGATATGGTATGACATTGAACAGTCCCTAAGCCCTGTCAAAAATCTCCAGCTCCTACTCCTAGTTGATATATGGAAACCAGTTTCCATGCTCGGACTGCCTCTTTCCATCCAGGCCTCTCTAGAGGCGTGGAGGGACCTCCGAAAACTCCCAGTTCTACCCTCTGACCGAATGACTGTTCCCATACCCATAACAATACTCTCCCAAATTATCCCTAACATCTCCCTCTCCAACTGGTCGACCAAGGGGATTACAAAGATAGAAGACTTATACCAGGGGAACACCCTCCTTCATTTCATTTCTCTACAAGAAAAATTTCTCCTAGCACCTACTGACCAATACAAATACACTCAAATATCCCATTTCCTTGGTTCCCTCGAGTTACACCACATAGAATTACCGAAAGCAGTTTGGAAGTTCTACACTACCCATCCTTCCCCCCCTAAAGGCATCTCCCTTTTCTATAATCTCTTCCAATATAAAATGCACTTTGTAAAATCTCAACCCTTTAAGAAGTGGGAATCAGACCTAGGTATTACCATCACGGACATACAGTGGAAACAAGCGTTGAAATTTCTTTATAGAGCCTCTAGTTGCGTTAACCAGTGGGAGCTGTCTCAAAAGATAGCTCTGAGATGGTACCTTACTCCATACAGGCTCTCCAAATTCAGCTCCCTCGGCTCCCCAGTGTGCTGGAGGAACTGTGGAATGACTGGCAACCTACTTCACATGTTCTGGTCGTGCAAGCACTTGACTAGCTTTTGGAATTCCATGTTCCGCTATATTTCAGGGATCACGGGAATCGCCCCAAACCCAGCCTAGCAATATTACATGTTGGTATTGACATTTCCCCCCCTGAATTCAGCACAGTAGTGTCACATGTGCTGCTGGCAGCCAGGTCTTTAATCACTAAACAGTGGAAAGCGGATAGAGCACCGAATGCTTCGGAGGTTCTTATGATTACGCAGACGCATTATGTCTATGAATCCCTGCTGGCCAGTAGGAGGGGGAATAGACAAAAGTTTGACAACAATTGGAAAATTTGGACGACATGGTTTAAAAGTGATAAGGTTATGCATTGAAAGATTTACATCTGTTTTGTGCCTGGTTACACCTCTCCTCCTTCAATCTATACATGGTAGGATCGCAGGATGACACTCTTCCCCCCTCCCCCCCCCCCTTCCCCTCTATTTCTTTTCCCCCTCTCCTCATTTCACTTCCAAGTAAGTTATGCTATGTTACTCATTCAAGCTAAGGTTTATCTTTGTACTCAAGTGTCCCCGAGACTTATGCCCCATACACACGATCGTTTTTCATGCCGTTAAAAATGCCATTTTAAAAAATGGCCATTAAAAATGATCGTGTGTAGGCTCCAGAGCATTTTTAACGACGTGAAAAACGGCCATTAAAAATTCCGGACATGCTCTCTTTTTTCACGTCGCTTTTCATGTCGTTTTTTTTAACGACGTGAAAAACGATAGTGTGTATGCTTTCACGACGTGAAAAAAAAACGCGCATGCTCAGAATCAAGTATGAGACGGGAGCGCTCGTTCTGGTAAAACTAGCGTTCGTAATGGAGATAGCACATTCATTACACAGTAACGGACTGAAAAGCGCGAATCGTCGCTCAACAAACTTTACTAACATGAAGGGTGGCGCCATTCGAACGGAACTTCCCCTTTATAGTGCCGTCGTACGTGTTGAGCGTCACTGCGCTTTGCTTGATCGTTTTTTTTAATGATAGTGTGTACGCAAGGCAGGCTTGAGAGGAAACATGAAAAAAAACGAGGAGAAAAACGTTGGTTTAAAAAATGACATTAAAAACGATTGTGTGTACGGGGCATTAGTCTCCGACACACGATTGACTTTGATTTCTTTATACTAATGATGATATAACTGCTCTAATGCTTACTTGCTTTCTTTTATATACTGTATTTTGTATCTTGTAAAAATTTTCTTTTCTCAATAAAAACAAATTAAAATAGAAATGATTCACTTCCTGTCACATAGCCACACAGGAAGTGAGGGTAAATCCCTACCAATGTCTTTCCTTGGGGACACACAGGTCAATCTAAATACTTTCCCCATTATGTACATTGCACTCCAGCATTTTGCTGGGTACACCCCAAATTATTAGGTACTTTGGGGTTTATTTACTAAAGGCAAATTCACTTTACACTACAAGTGCACTTGCTGGATATCCGAAGGGGACATGCAAGGAAACAAAAAAAACACCATCTTTGCTTTTACATGATTGGATGTTACAATCATCAGTGCTTCCCCTTAAAATTTCAGCAATTACACTTGTCCTGTAGAGTGGATTTGCCTTTACTAAACCACAAACTACCTAATGATTTGGGGTGTACACAACAAAGTGCAAGAGTGCAATTTGCTTAATGGGTACACTAGTTAGACTGATCTGTGTGTCCCCAAGAAAAGACATTGGTAGGGTTTTACCTTCACTTCCTGTTTAGCTGTGTGACAGGAAGTGAAGCCAATTTTACTAAAAGGGACACAAAGCCCAACCTAAAAAACAAAAAACAAACACGGGTTCTAACACTTACTTGGTTTCCCTCAAAATCCCCACAGTTAGAATTGTATTGCCTTGAGCTATTTTTAAGTGCAGTGCTCTAAATCAGTGCTTCTCAAGTACCCCCAACAGGCCATGTTTGCAGGTTTTCCTTCATCTTGCACATGTGCTTTAAATCACAGTCAATGGTTTGGTATTTTGGACAGCAATTCTCGATAAGATAAATTCACAAAACATGTCCTGTTGGGGGTACTTGAGGACTGAGGCTGAGAACCACTGCAGTAAAAAGGAAAATTGAATACTTACCGATCTGTATTTTTTATTTCCTGGTGAATATCCATGCAGCACACAATACATGCATATGCTAGCATGAAGGCACCAGGGTAGACAAATCACACCTGTTTTGTTTTGACATGCCAATCAGCTGTCACATTTGTTACATAGAAAACAAAAAAAAAAAACATCAAACTTTGCATCAAATTTTATTGGTCAACAAAACAGGAATTGGAAAAAAACAAAGGGAAGCAAAAAAATAAATAAATAAAAAAGACATGAAGGTAGATTTGAAACATTAGTCACATCTTGAGAAAGATTTAGCAAAATAATGCAGCACAGACAGTTAAATCAAAGTGAACAAACGACACACATTAACAACATCAAAAATATTTCAGGGGAACATATCCCCCACAAAAAAAAAAAAACAATCAACAAAAGTAAAACAAACATCTGTTTTGCAAAGACATAACAAATAAAATGCATGTGTTACAAACTTGATAAGGACACCAAAATGTACATTTTGCCGGCCGGTGCCACACACAAGCTTGCTTCTTTTCAGGGCAAGGGAGAGAATGCTATCTGCAAGCTTTATATAACATAGGTTTGTGTGCTAATGAGGCAATTGAAAACACATGCACAGTCCATGAAACACCCAAAATGCAAGTTCACGTAATGTAGAGACTGAACTTCAAAGGGGGTACATCTGTTAAGGATGTCCTTCAATTACTAACCCAAAAAACACACTCTCTCCGAGTATGCCCAGAAATATCCAGGTGCTGTTCACACACAAAAAGCACCAAAAAAAACCTAAGTTCCTGACCATGCTGAGACCATCACAAATGCAGCTAACAGAAAATAAGCCCCCCGTCCAAAATTAAGCACATCATCCAGAATGCTACACAATTAGAGACGGGACAAGCACTCGTCGGTCCGGGGGGCAAACAAAGAGCCTAACATGGGCAAAAGTTATACAACAAATACCATTGCAATCTATGGGAACTGACTTGTTAATTTTGCAAGTCCCCACTTGGCTGGCTTTTCTTCTAGTTATTGGCCTTAAAATGGGGACCCAAGTCCCACCCTAAGGGACATATATCAATGTCACCAATTTGGACAACACCAAAAACAAAACAAGGAGAAGTGCCTTTAAATATGCCAAATTGTTTAAGGGCCATTTCACACCACATGCAGTGCATTACGTTTTTTATGCATCAAAAATGCATGGAAAGTTGGTTATATGGTTCTAAATGGCAGTGTTTGTTCCAGTGCGTTCCAGTTGCACAAAAAAAGTAGAACATGCTGCATTTTACCTGCACTGGACTGTACTGGAAGGCTGCAAAACGCATCAAAAATGCACTGGAACGCACCGGAACACACCTAAATGCAACAAAAATGCACTGGAACACACTTGTCCTTATCTATGGTTAATAAAAAAGAGGGGTGAAGAAAAAGCACTGGACTGCATCAAAAACGTACCAAAAATGCACTGGAACACATCAAAAACGCGCATGCAAAAAAGCACCTGGAACGCAGTCTGGATGCGTTCCAGGTGCTTTTCTGCATGCACGTTTTTGACACGTTCCAGTGCATTTTTAAAGCGTTTTTGGTGCGTTTTTGATGCAGTCCAGTGTGTTTCCCCCCTCTTTTCACTTAGGACAAGTGTGTTGCAGTGCATCTTTGGTGCATTTAGGTGCGTTCCGGTGCATTTTTGGTTCGTTCCGTAGCGTTTTTGATGTGTTTTACTGTGGTCCAGTACAGTTCTGTACATAAAAAATGCAGCATGACCAATTTTTTTTTTCCTTTCTGAAACGCACTGGAACGGACTGCAGTGGTGTGAACTATGCCATTGGCATTAATGTCATCAACTTTCTTTGCATTTTTCATGCATCAAAAAAATGCACTGCACTGCATCCGGTGTGAACTGTCCCTAAATATCATACCTGGGGGGTGTCTATAGTATGCCTGTAAAGTAGCGCATGTTTTCCATGTTTATAACAGTTTGAGAGCAAAATGACATTTCTAAAGTAAAATAATAGTCATTTAAAAGTACTCGCGGCTGTAATGAATTGCTGGTTCCTGTCAATACAGATAAAAGTAATTGAAAGTCTTTGAAAAAAAAAAATGTGTGGGGGTTCCCCCAAATTCCATTACCAGGCCCTTTAGGTCTGGTATGGATATTAAGGGGAACTCCAAGCCAGATAAAAAAAAAATGGCGTGAGGGTTCCTATCAAAATCCATACCAGGCCCTTAAGGTCTGGTATGGATTTTAAGGGGAACCCCGAGCCAAACTTAAAAAAATGGCGTGGGGTCCCCCTAAAAATCCACACCAGACCCTTATCTGAGCACGCAACCTGGCAAGCCGCAGGAAAAGAGGGGGGGACGAGAGAGCGCCCCCCCCTCCTGAACCATACCAGGCCACATGCCCTCAACATGGGGAGGATGCTTTGGGGGTCTGTGACCCCTCAAAGCACCATGTCCCCATGTTGATGGGGACAAGGGCCTCATCCCCAAAACCCTTGCCCGATGGTTGTGGGGGTCTGCGGGCGGGGGGCTTATCGGAATCTGGAAGTCCCCTTTAATAAAGGGGACCCCCAGATCCCGCCCCCACCTGTGCAAAATGGTAATGGGGTAAAAAAGTACCCCTACCATTTCACAAAAAAAGTGTCAAAAATGTTAAAAATGACAATAGCCGGTTTTAGACAATTCCTTTATTAATGTCTTCTCCTTTCTTCCATCTTCTTCTTTCTTCTTCTTCCACCTTCTTCTTCCAGCTTCTTCTTTTCTCCATTCGGGTTTCTTCCTCCATCTTGTTCTTTATCGTCATCTTCATCTTCCTTCTTCCTTCGGTGTTCTCGTCCGCATCTTGCTCCAGCTTCTGGTTCCCTTCTTCTTTCTCCGGCCGCTCCGCTTGAATTTGAGGTTCCCGCTGTGTTACGCTTCAGTTCTTCAGTTCTCCTCTGGGTCCGCTGCCACCCGGTGACCCCGCCCCCCTCTGATGCACATGGATTTCACTGGGACTTTCCCTGTGGTGTCAGAGGGGGGCGGGGTCACCGGGTGGCAGCGGACCCAGAGGAGAACTGAAGAACTGAAGCGTCACACAGCGGGAACCTCGAATTCAAGTGGAGCGGCCGGAGAAAGAAGAAGGGAACAAGAAGCCGGAGCAAGATGCGGACGAGAACACCGAAGGAAGAAGGAAGAAGGAAGATGAAGATGAAGATGGAGGAAGAAAACCGAATGGAGAAAAGAAGAAGATGGAAGAAGGTGGAAGAAGAAGAAAGAAGAAGATGGAAGAAAGGAGAAGACATTAATAAAGGAATTGTCAAAAACCGGCTATTGTCATTTTTAACATTTTTGACACTTTTTTTTGTGAAATGGTAGGGGTACATTTGTATCCCATTACCATTTCACACGGGGGGGGTGGGATCTGGGGGTCCCCTTTGTTAAAGGGGGCTTCCAGATTCTGATAAGCCCCCCGCCCGCAGACCCCCACAACCACCGGGCAAGGGTTGTGGGGATGAGGCCCTTGTCCCCATCAACATGGGGACATCGTCCCCATGTTGAGGGCATGTGGCCTGGTACGGTTCAGGAGGGAGGGGGGGGCGTTTACGTGACTTGACATTTACCAAGATTTTGCCAGCTCAGTGAACCAGCGCATTTGAACGAGTAAAATTGCCGCGCAGAGCACAAAAAGATCTCTCGCAGTTATAAACGTACTTGCCGGCGCAGCAGGCTGGTTCAGAAAAAGTTACTTTCTCATTCTATTTTGGGCATGTTTGTTACTTGGGCAGTTGTCACTAAACTTCCTCACATCACCGCACTTCACCCCCATTATATTGGCACTTCCAGCTTCTTTATATTTTAATTTGAAGATGCCGTGCGCCAGGTCCATAGTGGCGCACTGAGCGCCTCCTCCCGTGCGCCGAGAACACTATAGTAAATGGGGAATAGCGCTGCGTTACCGGCGCTAATGTTTTGTAAATACCAAAATTGCCGTTGCGCACACAGATGCGCCGATACTCATGGCACAAACGTTTCGTAAATCAGCCCCTATGTGTCTACTATATACATCAGTGAGATGTTACACCTCACCTAGTCTATTCTGACTCTTATACATACATTGTATCCTAGTCTCAGCCGGTACACCTATTGGGTAAGTGATTAAACATACTTCATTGTGTTTCCCACTTGCACTTATCCCTTTTCACCACATCCACATCCCTCACATTCCCAGCACACCTCCCAAGAACTCTCCTCACTATCTATCTCTCTCCCATTCCCCGTCCTCTTCTACCTGTTTGCTGGTTTTTTTCCCTCCTCCCTCTCCCCCCCTTCCCATTCCCATTCCCTTTTATCTCTTTCTCTTCCCCCCTCCCTTCTCTTCTCCCCCTTTCACCCTTCCCCCGCCCTTCCCCTCCCTCCCCGGGTTTTGTTATTTCCCCCCTTCCCTTCTCTTTGTCTTATCCTCTCGTCTCCCCCTTGCTTTTTTTCTCCCCCTTTCCCCCCCTTTTCCCCTTTCCCCTTCCCTCCCTCTCTGTTTCCCCCTTCCCCTCTTTCTCCCCCCTTTTCCTTTCCCCTTTCCTCCCCCCCCTTTTCCCACCTTTTCTTCTCCCACTCCCCTCCCTTCCCCCTCTCCCCATTTTCTTCCCTTCCTTTTCCCCTTCCCCCTTTTCCCCTTTCCTTCCCCTCCCTTCCCCTCTCCCTCCTTTCCTCACTCCCCTGTCCTCCATCGAATTGGTCCCCGCCCTTTTTTTTCTCCCCCCACCCTTCCCTCATACCCTCCCTGGGCCCTCCCTCTCCTTCTAACCTCTTCCCGCCATTGCTTTTCCTTCACGGTTCTTCACTACAACATTCCACTCCCATTCCTTGTTATAAACAACTTTTTTTCTAATAGTGTGATGATCTCAATATATGTAGGGAACCGCTCTCGCATATCCACGCAGACCTTTTTAGGGGGGGAGCATCCTCACAGGCACGTAAGCCTCTACCGTTCACTGCACTGTATCTATGCATTTACAGTTCTTTGGTAAGTGTTTCCTCCTATAGATCTTTGATACACACTTTGCACATGTAATTATGTTAACACATTTTAATCATGTGTACTGTTGAAGTCCTTTTACATCTTCCTAATACATGGGACATCGCATGCACAGAGTCATATACACAATAGAAAATGTTTTCCTCCGTAGACATCTAACTTGTGTGACAGCAGGAAGGTAAAGTCACCTGGTTGCATCCAGGGGGGTAGATATATTTCGCCCAGATTCAGGCTTTACGCCGACTTATACAACTAGGTGGAGAGTTGTATAAGCCCAGCTAAGGCTAGTGGGCTCATGGATGACTCATACCTCTAGGGAGAGTGTGGGGCGTCGTGCAGACAGGGAGTTGATGAGACCAGCTGAAGCTTGTCAGCTCATTTAGGCCTCTATAAGAACTCCCAACTTCATTAGATGTTAGCTCATGCCTGGAACCAGACCTGTGTGGACTGTCTAGGGAGAGTGAACCCCTGTGCGGTGAGACAAAGCCTGTGTGGCTATTTGCTTGGACATTTAAAACCAGGGACTTAGGGACTAGGACAGCACTAGGCTGATCCCAGTTGTTAGTTAGGAAACCTGTATGTTTAGTCAGAGGTCAACTTGACCAGGATTTATTTTGTTTATGTTTCTTTTGCTTTGCTGTGTTTTGTCACTGTAAATAGAAAATAAACCGCACCTTTTTGATTTTGAAAACCACAACCTCCGTTTGCTGGGCCTGTTTTGTGTGGGGAGCCCATCCCGGGGGTCACACACACCCGCTGCCGAGCTAACCCCCTCACACTTGTATTAATGTTTAATGATAAATGTGAATGTATTTTGTGTGAACACTTAGGGGGCATAATAGATGCACTCCTACGTGTTCACCCATACCCCTTAGTTGGATTTAATCGCTGTACAATGTTGATTTTTATATGTTTTTTTCTTTTTAAATGCATAGGGTGTGATATGTGTATATATATACCTCATCAACCTTTTGTTTACTTCTAGAATCTCTATATTACCTTAATGTGCTATGTTCAAAGACCCTGACGAAGCGAAAATCCGCGAAATGCGTAGGCCTTTACTTTCTTCTTGAATGGGAATTGCACATCCCGATATTTGATTGTCTGAACTGTAATGTGATTTTACCTCATATTTTTGTAAGATAATACTTTTTACATCACTGCCACAAGGCAGGAAAATAAAAGTTGTTTATTTTTCTATATATTCTGGTATTTCTATTTTTATTTACTCCACTGAGGCACACATAAAGTCCCACCCCGCTCAACCTTTTTCTTGGCACATAGTCGCATATTCTTCAGGGATGGTGCCTCGGTAGGAGTTTCGTGGTATCTGGCATACACCCCAACCCCTACACAGTATCTGTGAGGGGTTGCAGTGTTGTGGCACCAGTGCCTAAGGCACAATTTTTATGCCCCTGTTCAACAGGCGCATGCATTTACAATTCTTGATCTAATAATTCACAGCAGGGCCCATTCCTGCGCCCACCAAGAGTAACTGTGAGGGCTTACAGTGTTGTGGCAACACCAACACCACCAAAGGCCCAATTTTTCCTACCACTGTTCAACAATGGCATGTAATTACAATTCTTGATATAATAGTTCACAGCAGGGCGTTCCAGCGCCCACCAAGAGTAACTGTGAGGGCTTACAGTGTTGTGGCAACACCAACACCTAAGGGCCAAATTTCTGCAGAGTATATACGGCAGGCCCCTACTTTCAAACAGCCAACTTACAAATGACTCCTACTTGCAAACGGAAGGAGACAACAGGAAGTGAGAGGAAATCTACCCCTAGGAAGGGAAATTCTCTCCTGTAAGTGTTAATATGGGAAAAAGGTGTCTCCTCTCCACTGATGCTTTATCACCAATCCTTGTCTTTTAATAAAAACCCCAAATTTTCAAAAAAAAATTGTCATTGGGACGGAAAGTGAGGTGAAATGTTCTGAATAGGTGCACAGACAGCAAAACAAATGTTACAGGGGTAATAACCCTTCCCTATGTTTTCCAAAAAGCGTAAAAATAGATTTTTTGGCTGGAGCTTCACTTAAAAAATGTACCTTTTCCAAATTACAAACAGATTCTACTTAAGAACAAACCTACAGTCCCTGTCTTGTTTTCACCGCCTGTATACTGCTGTTCAGAGTTTTTTAATTTGGGTGCGGGGTTCCCCTTAATATCCATACAAGACCCAAAGGGGCTGGTAGTGGGCTGGGGGGGGGGGGGGGGTTACCCATGCCATTTTTCTCAATGATTTTCATCCATATTGCCGGGACCAGACATTACATTAAAGCCGCAAGCAGTTTTAAATGACTTTTTTTCCTTTAGAAAAGTATTTTTGTGCAGGGACAGTTCTAAACACGGGAAACACATGCCCAGGCGCGGGCTGGCAAGGGGGGAAGGGGGGAGATTTCCCCCCAGGCCGCCTACCTTATCATTAGAACGGCCGCAGCGCTGTCTGTTACTTTAACTTTTTTTTTTTTCGCCAGTGACGAGTCTCCTCTCTGCCTGACAGCAGCTGGATGAGCAGAGCAGAGCAGTGTATCAAAGCTCCTCCCCTCCTTCTCAGTCCGTTCTGTACACACACGAGGAGGAGGAGGAGGCGGGAGAAGGGACGCTCTGAACCTCAGGCCTGCACTCTGCACTAAACTTTTTATTATGCTCTGTACTGTAGATTGAGGATGGAGGGGGAGAGTGTCTGGAAAGGAGGACAAGGTAGATGTCATATGAATGATTGAGGGGTTAGGAGGATGTGCTGGGAGGGGGAAGGCAATGCTAGAACTTCAGTGTGGATTACATTTGAAATCTGGCAACCCCTCTCTTCCTTCCCAAAACACCCCTCCAGCACATATCCTACCCCCTACCCATCCCCCTTGCACTGGCTCTTTTCTCTCACAAAGCGCCCTCCCCCCAGAACATATCTGACCCCCCAAGCACATATGGGCACAGGGGCTGCATTTGATGTGGACAGTGGCTGCGTTTGATGGGGCACAGTGGCTGCATTTGATGGGGCACAGTGGCTGCATTTGATGGGCACAGTGGCTGCATTTGATGGGCAGAGTGGCTGCGTTTGATGGGGCACAGTGGCTGTGTTTGATGGGGCACAGTGGCTGCATTTGATGGGCACAGTGGCTGCGTTTGATGGTGCACGGTGGCTGCACTTGATGGGGACAGTGGCTGGATTTGATGGGGACAGTGGCTGCATTTGATGGGGCACCGTGGCTGCATTTGATGGGGCACAGTGGCTGCATTTGATGGGGCACAGTGGCTGCATTTGATGGGGCACAGTGGCTGCATTTGATGGGCACAGTGGCTGCATTTGATGGGGCACAGTGGCTGCGTTTGATGGGGCACAGTGGCTGCGTTTGATGGGGCACAGTGGCTGCATTTGATGGGGCACAGTGGCTGCATTTGATGGGCACAGTGGCTGCATTTGATGGGCACAGTGGCTGCATTTGATGGGGCACAGTGGCTGCATTTGATGTTTCTTTTTTTTTCAGAATCAGTTTGTTTGCGCCCCCCCCAAACAAATTTGATCACCGACCGCCACTGCCCGCCAGCACATATCTATCTCTCCCCACCCCCCTGCTATTCCATGCAGAACACTCGCAATTCAGCCACGTGAACTGTTTGCTGCGGCGAGCTATGCACCACATTACTACTCTCTTTCAGGCCACCAAAAGTGTCCCAGGTCTTTTACACGAGGAGGAGGAGGAGGCGGGAGAAGGGACGCTCTGAACCTCAGGTCTGCACTCTGCACTAAACTTTTTATTATGCTCTGTACTGTAGATTGAGGATGGAGGGGGAGAGTGTCTGGAAAGGAGGACAAGGTAGATGTCATATGAATGATTGAGGGGTTAGGAGGATGTGCTGGGAGGGGGAAGGCAATGCTAGAACTTCAGTGTGGATTACATTTGAAATCTGGCAACCCCTCTCTTCCTTCCCAAAACACCCCTCCAGCACATATCCTACCCCCTACCCATCCCCCTTGCACTGGCTCTTTTCTCTCACAAAGCGCCCTCCCCCCCAGAACATATCTGACCCCCCAAGCACATATGGGCACAGGGGCTGCATTTGATGTGGACAGTGGCTGTGTTTGATGGGGCACAGTGGCTGCATTTGATGGGGCACAGTGGCTGCATTTGATGGGCACAGTGGCTGCATTTGATGGGCAGAGTGGCTGCGTTTGATGGGGCACAGTGGCTGCGTTTGATGGGGCACAGTGGCTGCATTTGATGGGCACAGTGGCTGCGTTTGATGGTGCACGGTGGCTGCACTTGATGGGGACAGTGGCTGGATTTGATGGGGACAGTGGCTGCATTTGATGGGGCACCGTGGCTGCATTTGATGGGGCACCGTGGCTGCATTTGATGGGGCACAGTGGCTGCATTTGATGGGGCACAGTGGCTGCATTTGATGGGGCACAGTGGCTGCATTTGATGGGGCACAGTGGCTGCATTTGATGGGCACAGTGGCTGCATTTGATGGGCACAGTGGCTGCGTTTGATGGGGCACAGTGGCTGCGTTTGATGGGGCACAGTGGCTGCGTTTGATGGGGCACAGTGGCTGCATTTGATGGGGCACAGTGGCTGCATTTGATGGGCACAGTGGCTGCATTTGATGGGCACAGTGGCTGCATTTGATGGGGCACAGTGGCTGCATTTGATGTTTCTTTTTTTTTCAGAATCAGTTTGTTTGCGCCCCCCCCCAAACAAATTTGATCACCGACCGCCACTGCCCGCCAGCACATATCTATCTCTCCCCACCCCCCTGCTATTCCATGCAGAACACTCGCAATTCAGCCACGTGAACTGTTTGCTGCGGCGAGCTATGCACCACATTACTACTCTCTTTCAGGCCACCAAAAGTGTCCCAGGTCTTTTACAATCTTATAGGGTATACTCCCCCCCCCAAAAAAAAACAAATGCCGCTGCTAAAGTGTCGGGTTTTGCCTGAAGAAAAGGTGGAAACCCTAGCAGGTCTGGGTTAAACAGTACTAAAAGGCGGTCGCTGACTGACTGGCTGGCCTGCGCTGCACTCTAGGAGTTGTAATATTGCCGCACTGAAGTTCCTGGCAGTGGGAGCAAACTACAACTCCCACCTCCCAGGAGTCTCAGAGGCAACCAGCACGTCACACATGACCTGAGCAGTTGTGGGCTGGGACCAGGGACCAGGTGTTCTGTCATATTCTCCAACTCATCAGATTCTCCAACAGAGTCTCCGGAGTGGCAGAGAAGACATGACTGAGATTCATCACCCCCCCCTCCTCCGAAGAGGCTGTGCAAGCAAAGTACCTAGCTGTAACACATACCCAGACCCTGACACGCCCCCAGCTGACCCCTAGCATCCCATGGGCACTGATCAGGCTGTACTGATGATGGCACTGTCTGCATGGGTGAGGTGGTACTGATCAGGCTGCACAGATTATGGGCACTCTCTGCACTGGTGAGGCTGCACTGATGGGCACTCTCTGCACTTGTGAGGCTGCACTGATGGGCACTATCTGCACTGGTGAGGCTGCACGGGTGGGCACTGATGAGGCTGCACTGATGGGCACTGATCAGGCTGCACTGATCAGGCTGCACTGGTGAGGCGGCACTGATGAGGCTACATTGTTGGGCACCAATGATGGTAAGTTTAACCACTTCAGCCACGTAAGGATTTACCCGCTTCCTGACCAGGCCATTTTTTGCGATACTGCACTGCATTTCTTTAATTGACAATTGATGTGAGATGTTGTACCCAAACATAATTGACGTCCATTTTTTCCCACACATGGAGCTCTCTTTTATTGGTATTTGGTCACGGTTTTTATTTTTTGCGCTATAAACAAAAAAAGAGTGAAATTTTGAAAAAAAAAACAATATTTTTCAATTTTTGCTATATTAAATATCCCCCCCAAAAATATATTTCTTCATCAGTCTAGACCAATATGTATTTTTTTACTTATTTTTGGTAAAAAAAAAAATCGCAATAATTGTGCATTGATTGGTCTGCGCAAAAGTTAGTGTCTACAAAATAGGGAATAGATTTATGACATTTTTATTTTTTTCTAGTAATGGCAGTGATCAGCAATTTTTAGCAGGACTGCGACATTGCGGCGGACAGATTGGAAACTTGACACTTTTTTGGGACCATTGACATTTATACAGCGATCAGAGCTAAAAATACCCACTGATTTTTGTATAAATGTCACTGGCAGGGAAGAGGTTAAAGTGGTTGTAAACCCCGCTTTTTTTTTTTAAACAACATGCAAAACAAAGACATAATGAGCTAGTATGCATAGCATACTAGCTCATTATGAATCACTCACCTGAGATCGAAGCCCCTGCAGCGGTGCTCGGACACCTCTGTCGCGATGCCATCTTGCTCCCCTCTGCCTTCCGTGTATCGCCGCTCCGGCGCTGTTATTGGCCCAGGAGCGGCGATGACGTCACACGCATGTGCGCTCGGGCCGGCTAACTCCATTCAGAAATCCAGCTACTAAGCCGGCCCGCTAGTGCGCATGCGCGTGACGTCAGCGGCACTGGTTTTAAATGCAAATATCTCCTTAACCGTGTAGGTTAAGGAGATATTTCATGCACCTACAGGTAAGCCTTAATCTAGGCTTACCTGTAGGTGCATGTTGTGTAAGTGAGTTTACAACCACTTTAACACTAGGGGGCGATCAAGCGGTTAAGTGTTCCATAGGGAGGTGTTTCTAACTGGGGGGGGTGTAGTGACTGGGAGTAGAGAGATCGATGTTCCTGATCACTAGGAACAGCAGATCTCTCTCTCTCTAACTCCCCTGTCAGAACAGGGATGTCTGTTTACATTGACAGATCCCCCTTCTGTCTCTCTCAGGAGCAATCGCGGGTCACCGGCAGATATTGCGGCCGCTGGCCACACGCATCGGCTCCAGCGTCACGCTGTGTGCACCGGGGAGCCAACCTGCTGCCGTATAACGACGATGGCTGATCACCAAGGTGTTAATGGGCCACTTGACTGGACTTGCCCCCTGGCCTAAAGCTGCCAGCCCTCCCCTGCACGTGCCACTTCACAGTCATACTATAGACACCCCCCAGGTACAATATTTAAAGGAATATTTCACTTTTTTTTCACTTTAAGCATCATTAAAATCACTGCTCCCGAAAAAACTTCTATTTTAAAAAATTTTTTTTTGCATTGATACATGTCCCCTGAGTAGGGTGACCACGTGTCCCGGACTGCCCGGGATTATCCCGTAATGAACATCTTTGTCCCGTGTCCCGGGCAGCTTCATTGCGGGACAATACAGTGTCCCGCAATGAAACAGACAGTCTGGGAACAGTCTGGGAACAGGGGCGGACCGAGCCGCCATAGCGCTGACTCTGGCTCTGCCTCCACCTACTCCTGATCACTGGTTGCTATAGCCGCTTGGCGTCTGACAACCAGTGATGTCACTGCCAAGCATTGAAAGCGGAGGAGGATTTCACTTCCTCCTCCTCCGCGCTAGTGCTGCTGGGAGTCACTGCTGCTTCTTTCACCTCCACACTTGGCTCCAGTGACTGGCTTGCTGCTTCTGTGGGGTGTTTCTGTTCCCACACGCTGTGAGGCATCTCTCCCTCTCCCTTCCTCCCCCCTCCTGCCCACCTCACACTAACACATGGACTTAAGTCCCCTCCCCCCTTTCCTTGGCTCGGAGGTCACAGACAGGAGAAGGAGGGGAGAATGGACACAGCACTCAACAGGATGGGACATGCTGATCTGAGGTTAGTACACAATATTAATGCTTGGCACTTGCAGGAGAAGGAGACACAGAGAGAGGGGGCAAGTTGTCAAAAAAGAATACTTGCAGTGATTTTGGGGGATAAGAGCATATTGTATGTGCTAGGGGGCACACTTTACGAGGGGAGAGAATTTGTTTTTTATTCAACCCCCCTTCCAGCACAATTTCTCTCCCCTCCCAAAGTGTGCCCCCTAGCACATACAATATGCTCTTATTCCCCAAATCAATGGAAGTATTCTTCTTTGACAACTTGCCCCCTTCCCCATCTTCAAAGACAAACTGGCTGCTATTGAGGGGACAATTGTACCATCTGGAATCCTGGGAACTTTGCTAGAGATTCAGGGCAACTGCTTCAGGTGCCAGTGCCCCCCTGTCAGGCAAGTTAGTGAAGCCAAGTGCCTGACCCTTTTTCAGCAATGGGCTCCAAGACTCAGGGCTGGTTCACACCACAAATCACATAGAAACATGCTGTGCGTTCCTTTGCAATTCACATCCCTTCCAGGTGCTGTGCAATTTCAGCCCTTTCATTTGAATGGGCTGAAACCATGTCGGTCTGCACCAAGAGCTGTGCATGCGCTATTTTACAAAACGCACAGCAACTGGATCGCATGGTACTGCTGATCATACATTATGGTGTGGGCAAACACTGCATTTGCTACCTGCATTTGGGTAGTCATTAACCTGGGCCTTGGCACAGAGAGGTCACATATTTGCATGGATTGAGTTCAGTAGCGATGTGCCGAGAGCGCACGCCCTGAGCACCCCCTTCACAGTTACCAGCATCTAAACGAAAGCTTGTGATCGCTGCAAGCGATCAGGAGTTTTTGGATCGCGTGTGCCAAGAGGCAAAGTGTAAAGAGGTTAAGTTGACACCCACTACAGATCGCTATGGGAGTGCATTTTGAAATGCACACAAAATGCAGGATTCCCTCACAGCATTCTGGTATAAACAGACCCTTAGTCAGGATACACAGGATTTAATTTGTATCTCAGGAAGGTCCCACCAAAATCTTGCACACGGGCACGCTGATTTCGGCAAAAGTCGGCAAAAAAGTATGTAAAAAATCATCTTTTTTTTGGGGGGGGGGGTGTCCCTGAATGGCAGTTTGGAAATGTGGTCACCCTACCCCTGGGGCAGGACCCGGGTTCCCAAACCCTTTTTAGGACAAAAACTTACATATTAGCCTTCATAATTATCACTTTTGATTTCGAAGGTTCGAGTCCCATAGTATTTAATAGGGTTCTAACGTTTGCACAAACTTTCGGCCCCTTCGCAGGTTCTGGTGCGAACCGAACCGGGGGGTGTTCGGCTCATCCCTAGTGCCAACCCTTGGTTTCACACCAGGAGACATAGGCCCTCAAGACCCTATAATAAATGGTCCTAGAGGATGGATTTGGAGCATTAATCAGGATGGTAACTGAAAGGTTATGCTAGGCATCCATTTTGTATTTGTCAGCCATTTTACAATGTTCATGTATAATTAGAGTATTTCCTTAGTTTCACAGCTTTCATTTCATATCAGCATGTAAAAGAACATTCCTTTGGTTTCCCACAAGTAATGTATCATTTTGTTTTCAGCACAGGACTGTTCTCATGTCTTGTTATCTATAACTCTGCTTCTCACAGACACAGCTGCCGGAGAACAATAGAACAATGATTGTTTGTCTTTTACTATTGTCTTTATAAAGATGTATTTACTGTGCATGTTTTTGTTAACCATATCTTGTCTGAATATAATTTGATATAAGATGCCAGAGCACAAATCAAAATACAGCCATTTTCCTTTGAACCATGCGTGAGTTTCTTGTTCAATGGGAATTGACTCTCAGATATCTGATTTGCATGGTATATTGATCAAAGGTCGGAGAGGTAAAAAGGGGAATCATACCCTAGACTAGCAGGATTTATCGTTACAGTAACCACTGAACCTGAAAAACCCTTGACTCTTTAAGATGTGGGCTTCAACAGCCAAACCTTCAAATTTAGCGACTGTAAGGTAGGATGGAATGGAAGAGATGGAAGAGTCCATGAATCCCCTACTGCCATCCTCATGATCTCTGCACACCAGGATCTCCTGGGCCACGCCGGAGCTACTAGGATTACCGGCTTCCCTTCTTCCCTGATCCTGCAAAAGAAGTCCAGCTGAACTGGGGGGAATGCATAAATCAGTGAAAACTGATCCCACAGGGTCACTAACGCATCTGTCCCGAGTGCGAGTGGATCCCTTGTTCTTGACACAAAGTTGTCCAACATTTTGTTGAATCTGGATGCCAACAGATCTACGTCTGGGTTACCCCATCTCTGGCATTAGGCCAGAAAGACATCGGGATGTAGGGATGTAGGGACTACTCTCCCGGGAACAACTTTTGGTGGCTCAAGAAATCCGCCTGCCAATTCTCCACTCCTGGGATGAAGACCGCAGATAGGCAAGGAACATGTTCCTCTGTCCAATCCAGAAAATGGTTCACCTCCCTCTGGACTGCGTGACTTCTGGTGCCCCCTTCATGATTGATATACAGTCAGGTCTATAAATATTGGGACATTGACACAATTCTAATCTTTTTGGCTCTATACACCACCACAATGGATTTGAAATGAAACTAAGAAGATGTCCTTTAACTGCAGACTTTCAGCTTTAATTTGAGGGTATTTACATCCCAATTAGGTGAACGGTGTAGGAATTACAATAGTTTGTATATGTGCCTCCCACTTTTTAAGGGACCAAAAGTAATGGGACAGATTAACAATCATAAATCAAACTTTCACTTTTTAATACTTGGTTGCAAATCCTTTGCAGTCAATTACAGCCTGATGTCTGGAACGCATAGACATCACCAGACTCTGGGTTTCATCCCTGGTGATGCTCTGCCAGGCCTCTACTGCAACTGTCTTCAGTTCCTGCTTGTTCTTGGGGAATTGTCCCTTCAGTTTTGTCTTCAGCAAGTGAAATGCATGTCCAGATGCGTCTCCTGCAGGCACAGTATCTTAATATTACCCACTTCTCCTTCTACACCACTATGCTGCGTGCTACTGTACAACTGTTGATAGTACTTTCTAAAAACCTCTACTATTTCCGGGGTTCCGCTCTTAATTTCCCTGTCCTCATCATGAATTGCTGAAATGACAGATAGGGGAGCGTTGACCCTAGTTATTAAGGCCAAAATTCTGCCCACTCTCTCACCCTCCCCAAAAAAGGACTGCATTTGGAACAGCCTTTTGTTATCCGCCTTTCCTAACAGCAGCTTTTTGTACTCTTCCTGTCCACCCAGCCGTTCTGTGTGTCTCTCCAAGGTTGGATTTTCCACGTAGCTAACCTCTGCCCTTTTCACCTTCTCCCTTGCTGCCACCTCCTTGGAGCGTGATTGTTTTTTAATGAGTGAGATTTTCTGAATTAAAACTCCTCTCAGGAATGCTTTCAGAGTATCCCATATAACCCCCCTGAAGCTGAGCCTTTGTTCAAAGTTATAAACTCCTTTATGCTAGCAATTATCGCCCCCGGCTCTTTAATTAATTCCAACCAGAATGGGTTTATCTTTCAATCCCTTTTGCTGTGGCCGCTACCTAACATGATTTCAAAAGTCACTGCTGAATGGTCCGAAATATTTCTGGGTTCGTATTCCACCCCCCCCCACCTCCCCCAGTGCTTCTTCGTTACAAAGTACAAAGTCTATCCTGGACAGTGTCGCATGCGTATTTGAGTGGCAGGAGAACTGTCTTTCCCCCGGGTGTCTTCCCCGCCACACATCCACCAGCCCCGTCTCCCCACAAAATTGGAGAAGGGGGCTGCCGGGCGTGCGGACGGCGAAGGCCCCGGCCGGGAATCTATCCAAATTTTTGTTCATCGTCATGTTAAAGTCCCCTGCCACTATAACAGGTATACCCGTCTTGTTAACTCCCAGAGTATCTCTGTGCTAAACGGAGGAGGGATATAAATATTAGCCACCACTAGTGAAGAGCCGAACACCCCCGGGTTCGGTTCGCACCAGAACCCGCGAACGGACCGAAAGTTCGCGCGAACATTAGAACCCTATTAAATACAATGGATGCGAAACGTTCGGATTCTAAAGTGCTAATTATAACGACTATTATCCATGTTATTGTCTGAAACAGAGTTTGGGAACCCGGGTTCTGCACCAGGGGACATGTATCAATGCAAAAAGAAGTTTTAAAAACGGACGTTTTCCGGGAGCAGTCATTTTAATGATGCATAAAGTGAAAAAAAAAAGTCAAAAATTCCTTTAAATATTGTACCTGGGGGGTGTCTAAAGTATGCCTGTGAAGTGCCACGTGTTTCCCGTGTTTAGAACTGTCCTTGCACAAAATAACATTTCTAAAGGAAAAAAAGCCATTTAAAACTGCTTGCGGCTTTAATTCAATGTCTGGTCCCGGTAATATGGATGAAAATCTTTAGGAAAAATGGCATAGCTACCCCATCAACCCCCCCCCCCCCCCTACCCCAGCCCATTACCAGCCCCTTTGGGTCTTGTATGGATATTAAGGGGAACCCCGCACACAAAATAAAAAAGCCCCTATATACTCTGAACAGCCGTATACAGGCGGTGCATACAAGACAGGGACTGTAGGTTTGTTCTTATGTAGAATCTGTTTGTAATTTTGAACAGCTGCATTGTTTAAGTGTAGCTCCATGCCAAATTCCTTTTTTTAGCTTTTTGGAAAACATAGGGAACGGTTATCACCCCTGTCACATTTTTTTTGCTGTCTGTGCCCCTGTTCAGAACATTTCACCTCACTTTGCGTCCCAATGACAACTGTTTTTGAAATGTGGTGTTTGTATTGAAACAAGGATTGGTGATAAAGCATCAGTAGAGAGGAGACACCTTTCTCCCATATTAATTCTTACAGGAGAGAATTTTCCTTCCAAGGGGTAGATTTCCTGTCACTTCCTGTTGTCTTCTTCCGTTTGCAAGTAGTAGTAGTTTGTAAGTTGGATGTTTGAAAGTAGGGACCTTCCGTATATACTCTGCAGAAATTGGCCCCTTAGGTGTTGGTGTTGGCACAACACTGAAAGCACTCACAGTTATTCTTGGTGGGTGCTGGAACGCCCTGCTGTCAAGTATAATATCAGGAATTGTAATAACATATAATTGTTGATCAGTGGTAGTAAAAATTGGGCCTTTGATGGTGGTGCTGGTGCCACAACACTGTAAGGCCTGACAGTTACTCTTGGTGGGCGCAGCAATGGTCCCTGCTGTGAATTATTAGATCAATAATTATAATTGCATGCCCCTGTTGAACAGGGGCTGAAAAATTGGGCCTTTGGTGGTGGTGGTGGTGGTGATGGTGGTGCTGGTGCCACAACACTGTAAGGCCTGACAGTTACTCTTGGTGGGCGCAGCAATGGGCCCTGCTGTGAATTATTAGATCAATAATTATAATTGCATGCCCCTGTTGAACAGGGGCTGAAAAATTGGGCCTTAGGCACTGGTGGCACAACACTGCAACCCCTCACAGATACTGTACTTGGAGCACAGCAATGAGGCCTGTTGCAAAGTATTGCATCAAAAATTTTAATTACACGCCCCTGTTAAACAGGGGCTGAAAAATTGGGCCTTAGCCACTGGTGGCGTCACCCATAAACCAAAATGATCTTCCAAGCTATCATCGTTAATCGTATCATTGAGGAGGAGGAGGAGGATAGCCAGACAACATAACAGCACAGGCACTCAGCATCAGCATCAGTCTTGAAGGGATGTGACATTTTAGAATCAATTAGTCTGTTATATCAGCATCTGGTGTGTGGTAGCTGGTGGTGATCCAAGACTGGTTCATCTTGATGAAAGTCAGTCGATCAACCGAGTCGGTGGACAGGCGCACCCTGTGATCCGTGACAAATCCTCCAGCAGCACTGAATGTGCGTTCTGAAAGAACGCTGGATGCAGGACAGGCCAGTAGCTCAATTGCATACTGTGCAAGCTCTGGCCAGTGATCCATCCTCAAGACCCAGTAAGCCAGAGGATTTTCGGTGGGGAAGGTGTCCAAGTCTGACCTTGCCCCTAGGTATTCCTGCACCATGTATATCAGACGCTGGCGATGGTTGCTGGAACCGATCATACTTTGGGGCTGCGGACTAAAGAATTGTCTGAACGCATCGGTCAGACGGCCACCTTCCCCACCGCTCCTTCTTTGACTGCCCGAAGCCTCAGCAACTCGTTGTCCAGGACCAGGAGTTTGTAACCTCCCAGTCTCTGGGAACGCGTTGCACAGACCTTTCTGCAAGGCCTCCCGGAGTTGTCTCATCCTCTGCTCCCTCTGCGACGGTACGATAAGGTCCGCAACCTTACCCTTGTACCGTGGATCAAGGAGAGTGGCCAGCCAGTAATGGTCCCTCTCCTTGATCCGAAGAATACGAGGATCCTTCCGCAGACTTTGCAGGATCAGGGAGGCCATGCAGCGTAGGTTAGCTGAGGCATTCAGTCCGGAGTCCTCTGGGTCACTAAGGACGACATGATCCGCAGCCACCTCCTCCCAGCCACGTACAAGTCCACTGGTTTCTTGGGACTGTAAATCATCCCTAAAAGACTGCTGCTGATGATGCTGAGTGCCAGCCTCCACCTCCATGCTGACACAATCCTCCTCCTCCTCCTCCTCCTCTTCCTGTGCGATGGGTGGAACAGAAGGAACACTGTCTGGGTAAAGGGGGCCTTGAGAGGCAAGGAAGTCCTCCTCTTCCTGCCTCTGTTCTGCCTCAAGTGCCCTGTCCATTATTCCACGCAGCGTGTGCTCCAACAGGTGGACAAGAGGTACAGTGTCACTGATGCATGCACTGTCACTGCTCACCATCCTCGTGGCCTCCTCAAATGGTGCCAGGACAGTGCATGCATCCCTGATTATGCCCCACTGGCGTGGTGAAAAAAACCCGAGCTCCCCTGACCCTGTCCTGGTGCCGTAGTCGCACAGGTACTCATTGATGGCCCTCTGCTGCGTGTGCAGCCGCTGCAGCATGGCCAATGTTGAGTTCCACCTGGTGGGCAAGGCACATATAAGGCGGTTCTTGGGCAGGTTCAACTCCTTTTGAAGCTCAGCCAGGCGAGCACTGGCATTATAAGATCTGCGGAAATGCACACAGACTTTCCTGGCCTGCCTCAGGACATCCTGTAAGCCCGGGTACCTGCCCAAGAACCGCTGCACCACCAGGTTAAGGACGTGAGCCATACAGGGCACATGGGTCAGTTGTCCCTGTCGGAGGGCGGAGAGGAGGTTGGTGCCATTGTCGCAAACCACCATTCCTAGCTTAAGCTGGCGTGGCGTCAACCACCTCTCGGCCTGCCCCTGCAGAGCAGACAGGACCTCTGCCCCAGTGTGGCTCCTGTCCCCCAAACACACCAGCGCAAGCACGGCATGGCATCTTTTTGCCTGCGTACTTGCGTAGCCCCTTGAACGCCTACGGAGCACCGCTGGTTCCGAGGACAAACCACAGGAAGAGGCCATGGAGGAAGAAGAAGAGGAGGGGGTGGAGGAGAGAGGTGTGTCACAACCAGTAGTAGCATTTTGGAGGCGTGGGGGTAGAACAACCTCCAACACTACTGCACCTTGTCCTGCATCCTTCCCAGCTGCCAAAAGAGTGACCCAATGGGCCGTGAAAGAAAGGTAACGTCCCTGTCCATGCCTGCTGGACCATGAGTCAGCGGTAATATGCACCTTACCGCTGACCGCCCTGTCCAGCGAGGCCAAGACATTGCCTTCCACATGCCTGTAGAGAGCCGGAATAGCCTTCCGTGCGAAAAAGTGTCGTTTGGGAACCTGCCACTGAGGAACCGCACATTGCACAAACTCACGGAAGGGGGCCGAGTCTACCTACTGAAAAGGCAGCAGTTGAAGCGCTAGCAATTTAGCCAAGCTAGCATTCAACCGCTGGGCATGTGGATGGCTGGGAGTGAACTTCTTTCGACGGTCCAGCAGCTGGGGCAGGGAAATTTGCCTGCTAGAATCGGACGTTGGTGTACTGCTAGCAGAGTCCCCGCAAGTACTTGCCTGTGACACACCTAATTCTACACCTTCATTCCTCTCAGAGCAGGTTTCAGAGAGGAGTGAAGGTATAGTGGGGTTGGAGATCCCAGCTGATGCGGTGCAAGAAGAGGTCAGCTTTGTTCTTTGGTGTGGGTCTTTAAGGTAGGCTTGGAAACGAGCTGCATGGCAGGTCAACATATGTCTGATCAAGCATGTGGTGCCCAAGCGGCTGATGTTTTGGCCACGCGATATACGCTTGAGACATATGTTGCAAACAGAAGCTGTGCGATCTGATGCACTCGCCTCAAAAAAGGCCCACACCAAAGAACTTTTTGAATGACGGGCAGAGGCAGCGCCCTGCACAGGCGGAGCTCTGCGGTGTGATTCCGTCGGTGTGCTGCCCATACGCTGGCCACTCAAGGGCATCCTGCCTCGTTGGAGATGTGCCTCCTCCTCTCTCCTATTAGGCACCCACGTGGAGTCAGTGACCTCATCATCCCCTCCCTCCTCATCACTGGAGCCAATCTGGCAGTATGCTGCAGCTGCTGGAACATGACTGCCAGATTGGTGTCCTTCTTGAGCATCCCCTCTCTCTGCTCTCACGCTGCTGCCTTCCTCTAGCTGGGTATCATCATCAGATCCTTCCAAACGCTGGGCATCCTCCTGGAGCATGTACCCAACACTGTGCTCAAACAGATCGGGGGACTCCTCAGGAGGAGGGCATGGTGGGTCTAGGGAAGGATTGACTAATGAAGATAATGATACCAGAGAAGAGGACGCTTTGGCAGCTGCTTTGCCACTACCCTGAGCCTGGGTGAGAGAGGATGAGGAGGATGAGGTGGGCTTGGTCATCCACTCTACCAAGTCTTCGGCATGATGTGGCTCAACATGTCCAGCTGCCGAAAACAAGGACAAGCGTGTCCCATGGCCATGTGCTGATGACAATGCACCGCGTACACGACCAGCACTGTTGCCCCCAGACACAGAGCCTGCTTGCCCTCTTTTTTTGCCTCCTGACTGTCTGCCTCTCCTTGGTTGCCTTCCAGACATTTTAATGGATGGCCTGCAGGGAGATGGGAAAAACAGCAATAAGGGCTACCTTCAGGTGTATATTGTGCAGGAGGCTTAGCAACAATGACACTGACACTGTCCCCTGCCTATCCTTCTCTGTCCCTAAACACAAGAATTGAAAATATGGTTCAGCAAAAAAGTTTTAGAACAGAATAGCACACTGACACTTTCCCTCACTGTCCTACTCTGTCCCTCCCTACAAACAAGATTTAGCACAGAATAGCACACTGATAATTTCTACGAGTGTCCTTCTCTGTCCCTCAACTCAGGGATTGAAAATATGGAACAGCAAAATAGTTTTTGAACAGAATAGCACACTGTCAGTTTCCCTCACTGTACCTCTCTGTCCCTCAACTCAAGGATTGAAAATATGGAACAGCAAAATTGATTTAGAACAGAATAGCACACTGTCAGTTTCACTCACTGTAGCTCTCTGTCCCTCAACTCAAGGATTGAAAATATGGTTCAGCAAAATAGTTTTAGAAAACAATAGCACACTGACACTTTCCCTCACTGTAGCTCTCTGTCCCTCAACTCAAGGATTGAAAATATGGTTCAGCAAAATAGTTTTAGAACACAATAGCACACTGACACTTTCCCTCACTGTAGCTCTCTGTCCCTCAACTCAAGGATTGAAAATATGGAACAGCAAAATAGTTTTAGAACAGAATAGCACACTGTCAGTTTCACTCACTGTACCTCTCTGTCCCTCAACTCAAGGATTGAAAATATGGTTCAGCAAAATAGTTTTAGAACAGAATAGCACACTGTCAGTTTCCCTCACTGTACCTCTCTGTCCCTCAACTCAAGGATTGAAAATATGGAACAGCAAAATTGATTTAGAACAGAATAGCACACTGTCAGTTTCACTCACTGTACCTCTCTGTCCCTCAACTCAAGGATTGAAAATATGGTTCAGCAAAATAGTTTTAGAACACAATAGCACACTGACACTTTCCCTCACTGTAGCTCTCTGTCCCTCAACTCAAGGATTGAAAATATGGAACAGCAAAATAGTTTTAGAACAGAATAGCACACTGTCAGTTTCACTCACTGTACCTCTCTGTCCCTCAACTCAAGGATTGAAAATATGGTTCAGCAAAATAGTTTTAGAACACAATAGCACACTGACACTTTCCCTCACTGTAGCTCTCTGTCCCTCAACTCAAGGATTGAAAATATGGTTCAGCAAAATAGTTTTAGAACACAATAGCACACTGACACTTTCCCTCACTGTAGCTCTCTGTCCCTCAACTCAAGGATTGAAAATATGGTTCAGCAAAATAGTTTTAGAACACAATAGCACACTGACACTTTCCCTCACTGTAGCTCTCTGTCCCTCAACTCAAGGATTGAAAATATGGAACAGCAAAATAGTTTTAGAACAGAATAGCACACTGTCAGTTTCACTCACTGTACCACTCTGTCCCTCAACTCAAGGATTGAAAATATGGTTCAGCAAAATAGTTTTAGAACAGAATAGCACACTGTCAGTTTCCCTCACTGTACCTCTCTGTCCCTCAACTCAAGGATTGAAAATATGGTTCAGCAAAATAGTTTTAGAACACAATAGCACACTGACACTTTCCCTCACTGTAGCTCTCTGTCCCTCAACTCAAGGATTGAAAATATGGAACAGCAAAATAGTTTTAGAACAGAATAGCACACTGTCAGTTTCACTCACTGTACCTCTCTGTCCCTCAACTCAAGGATTGAAAATATGGTTCAGCAAAATAGTTTTAGAACACAATAGCACACTGACACTTTCCCTCACTGTAGCTCTCTGTCCCTCAACTCAAGGATTGAAAATATGGTTCAGCAAAATAGTTTTAGAACACAATAGCACACTGACACTTTCCCTCACTGTAGCTCTCTGGCCCTCAACTCAAGGATTGAAAATATGGTTCAGCAAAATAGTTTTAGAACAGAATAGCACACTGTCAGTTTCACTCACTGTACCTCTCTGTCCCTCAAATCAAGGATTGAAAATATGGTTCAGCAAAATAGTTTTAGAACAGAATAGCACACTGTCAGTTTCCCTCACTGTACCTCTCTGTCCCTCAACTCAAGGATTGAAAATATGGAACTGCAAAATTGATTTAGAACAGAATAGCACACTGTCAGTTTCACTCACTGTACCTCTCTGTCCCTCAACTCAAGGATTGAAAATATGGTTCAGCAAAATAGTTTTAGAACACAATAGCACACTGACACTTTCCCTCACTGTAGCTCTCTGTCCCTCAACTCAAGGATTGAAAATATGGAACAGCAAAATAGTTTTAGAACAGAATAGCACACTGTCAGTTTCACTCACTGTACCTCTCTGTCCCTCAACTCAAGGATTGAAAATATGGTTCAGCAAAATAGTTTTAGAACACAATAGCACACTGACACTTTCCCTCACTGTAGCTCTCTGTCCCTCAACTCAAGGATTGAAAATATGGTTCAGCAAAATCGTTTTAGAACACAATAGCACACTGACACTTTCCCTCACTGTAGCTCTCTGGCCCTCAACTCAAGGATTGAAAATATGGTTCAGCAAAATAGTTTTAGAACAGAATAGCACACTGTCAGTTTCACTCACTGTACCTCTCTGTCCCTCAACTCAAGGATTGAAAATATGGTTCAGCAAAATAGTTTTAGAACAGAATAGCACACTGTCAGTTTCCCTCACTGTACCTCTCTGTCCCTCAACTCAAGGATTGAAAATATGGAACAGCAAAATTGATTTAGAACAGAATAGCACACTGTCAGTTTCACTCACTGTACCTCTCTGTCCCTCAACTCAAGGATTGAAAATATGGTTCAGCAAAATAGTTTTAGAACAGAATAGCACACTGTCAGTTTCCCTCACTGTACCTCTCTGTCCCTCAACTCAAGGATTGAAAATATGGAACAGCAAAATTGATTTAGAACATAATAGCACACTGTCAGTTTCACTCACTGTACCTCTCTGTCCCTCAACTCAAGGATTGAAAATATGGTTCAGCAAAATAGTTTTAGAACACAATAGCACACTGACACTTTCCCTCACTGTACCTCTCTGTCCCTCAACTCAAGGATTGAAAATATGGAACAGCAAAATTGATTTAGAACAGAATAGCACACTGTCAGTTTCACTCACTGTACCTCTCTGTCCCTCAACTCAAGGATTGAAAATATGGTTCAGCAAAATAGTTTTAGAACACAATAGCACACTGACACTTTCCCTCACTGTAGCTCTCTGTCCCTCAACTCAAGGATTGAAAATATGGAACAGCAAAATAGTTTTAGAACAGAATAGCACACTGTCAGTTTCACTCACTGTAGCTCTCTGTCCCTCAACTCAAGGATTGAAAATATGGAACAGCAAAATTGATTTAGTACAGAATAGCACACTGTCAGTTTCACTCACTGTACCTCTCTGTCCCTCAACTCAAGGATTGAAAATATGGTTCAGCAAAATAGTTTTAGAACACAATAGCACACTGACACTTTCCCTCACTGTAGCTCTCTGTCCCTCAACTCAAGGATTGAAAATATGGTTCAGCAAAATAGTTTTAGAACACAATAGCACACTGACACTTTCCCTCACTGTAGCTCTCTGTCCCTCAACTCAAGGATTGAAAATATGGAACAGCAAAATTGATTTAGAACAGAATAGCACACTGTCAGTTTCACTCACTGTACCTCTCTGTCCCTCAACTCAAGGATTGAAAATATGGTTCAGCAAAATAGTTTTAGAACACAATAGCACACTGACACTTTCCCTCACTGTAGCTCTCTGTCCCTCAACTCAAGGATTGAAAATATGGAACAGCAAAATAGTTTTAGAACAGAATAGCACACTGTCAGTTTCACTCACTGTACCTCTCTGTCCCTCAACTCAAGGATTGAAAATATGGTTCAGCAAAATAGTTTTAGAACAGAATAGCACACTGTCAGTTTCCCTCACTGTACCTCTCTGTCCCTCAACTCAAGGATTGAAAATATGGAACAGCAAAATTGATTTAGAACAGAATAGCACACTGTCAGTTTCACTCACTGTACCTCTCTGTCCCTCAACTCAAGGATTGAAAATATGGTTCAGCAAAATTGATTTAGAACAGAATAGCACACTGTCAGTTTCCCTCACTGTACCTCTCTGTCCCTCAACTCAAGGATTGAAAATATGGAACAGGAAAATTGATTTAGAACAGAATAGCACACTGTCAGTTTCACTCACTGTACCTCTCTGTCCCTCAACTCAAGTATTGAAAATATGGTTCAGCAAAATAGTTTTAGAACACAATAGCACACTGACACTTTCCGTCACTGTAGCTCTCTGTCCCTCAACTCAAGGATTGAAAATATGGTTCAGCAAAATAGTTTTAGAACACAATAGCACACTGACACTTTCCCTCACTGTAGCTCTCTGTCCCTCAACTCAAGGATTGAAAATTTGGAACAGCAAAATAGTTTTAGAACAGAATAGCACACTGTCAGTTTCACTCACTGTACCTCTCTGTCCCTCAACTCAAGGATTGAAAATATGGTTCAGCAAAATAGTTTTAGAACAGAATAGCACACTGTCAGTTTCCCTCACTGTACCTCTCTGTCCCTCAACTCAAGGATTGAAAATATGGAACAGCAAAATTGATTTAGAACAGAATAGCACACTGTCAGTTTCACTCACTGTACCTCTCTGTCCCTCAACTCAAGGATTGAAAATATGGTTCAGCAAAATAGTTTTAGAACACAATAGCACACTGACACTTTCCCTCACTGTAGCTCTCTGTCCCTCAACTCAAGGATTGAAAATATGGTTCAGCAAAATAGTTTTAGAACACAATAGCACACTGACACTTTCCCTCACTGTAGCTCTCTGTCCCTCAACTCAAGGATTGAAAATATGGAACAGCAAAATAGTTTTAGAACACAATAGCACACTGACACTTTCCCTCACTGTAGCTCTCTGTCCCTCAACTCAAGGATTGAAAATATGGAACAGCAAAATAGTTTTAGAACAGAATAGCACACTGTCAGTTTCACTCACTGTACCTCTCTGTCCCTCAACTCAAGGATTGAAAATATGGTTCAGCAAAAAAGTTTTAGAACAGAATAGCACACTGTCAGTTTCCCTCACTGTACCTCTCTGTCCCTCAACTCAAGGATTGAAAATATGGAACAGCAAAATTGATTTAGAACAGAATAGCACACTGTCAGTTTCACTCACTGTACCTCTCTGTCCCTCAACTCAAGGATTGAAAATATGGTTCAGCAAAATAGTTTTAGAACACAATAGCACACTGACACTTTCCCTCACTGTAGCTCTCTGTCCCTCAACTCAAGGATTGAAAATATGGTTCAGCAAAATAGTTTTAGAACACAATAGCACACTGACACTTTCCCTCACTGTAGCTCTCTGTCCCTCAACTCAAGGATTGAAAATATGGAACAGCAAAATAGTTTTAGAACAGAATAGCACACTGTCAGTTTCACTCACTGTACCTCTCTGTCCCTCAACTCAAGGATTGAAAATATGGTTCAGCAAAATAGTTTTAGAACAGAATAGCACACTGTCAGTTTCCCTCACTGTACCTCTCTGTCCCTCAACTCAAGGATTGAAAATATGGAACAGGAAAATTGATTTAGAACAGAATAGCACACTGTCAGTTTCACTCACTGTACCTCTCTGTCCCTCAACTCAAGGATTGAAAATATGGTTCAGCAAAATAGTTTTAGAACACAATAGCACACTGACACTTTCCCTCACTGTAGCTCTCTGTCCCTCAACTCAAGGATTGAAAATATGGTTCAGCAAAATAGTTTTAGAACACAATAGCACACTGACACTTTCCCTCACTGTAGCTCTCTGTCCCTCAACTCAAGGATTGAAAATATGGTTCAGCAAAATAGTTTTAGAACACAATAGCACACTGACACTTTCCCTCACTGTAGCTCTCTGTCCCTCAACTCAAGGATTGAAAATATGGAACAGCAAAATAGTTTTAGAACAGAATAGCACACTGTCAGTTTCACTCACTGTACCTCTCTGTCCCTCAACTCAAGGATTGAAAATATGGTTCAGCAAAATAGTTTTAGAACAGAATAGCACACTGTCAGTTTCCCTCACTGTACCTCTCTGTCCCTCAACTCAAGGATTGAAAATATGGAACAGCAAAATTGATTTAGAACAGAATAGCACACTGTCAGTTTCACTCACTGTACCTCTCTGTCCCTCAACTCAAGGATTGAAAATATGGTTCAGCAAAATAGTTTTAGAACACAATAGCATACTGACACTTTCCCTCACTGTAGCTCTCTGTCCCTCAACTCAAGGATTGAAAATATGGTTCAGCAAAATAGTTTTAGAACACAATAGCACACTGACACTTTCCCTCACTGTAGCTCTCTGTCCCTCAACTCAAGGATTGAAAATATGGAACAGCAAAATAGTTTTAGAACAGAATAGCACACTGTCAGTTTCACTCACTGTACCTCTCTGTCCCTCAACTCAAGGATTGAAAATATGGTTCAGCAAAATAGTTTTAGAACAGAATAGCACACTGTCAGTTTCCCTCACTGTACCTCTCTGTCCCTCAACTCAAGGATTGAAAATATGGAACAGGAAAATTGATTTAGAACAGAATAGCACACTGTCAGTTTCACTCACTGTACCTCTCTGTCCCTCAACTCAAGGATTGAAAATATGGTTCAGCAAAATAGTTTTAGAACACAATAGCACACTGACACTTTCCCTCACTGTAGCTCTCTGTCCCTCAACTCAAGGATTGAAAATATGGTTCAGCAAAATAGTTTTAGAACACAATAGCACACTGACACTTTCCCTCACTGTAGCTCTCTGTCCCTCAACTCAAGGATTGAAAATATGGAACAGCAAAATTGATTTAGAACAGAAATGCACACTGTCAGTTTCACTCACTGTAGCTCTCTGTCCCTCAACTCAAGGATTGAAAATATGGTTCAGCAAAATAGTTTTAGAACACAATAGCACACTGACACTTTCCCTCACTGTAGCTCTCTGTCCCTCAACTCAAGGATTGAAAATATGGAACAGCAAAATAGTTTTAGAACAGAATAGCACACTGTCAGTTTCACTCACTGTACCTCTCTGTCCCTCAACTCAAGGATTGAAAATATGGAACAGCAAAATTGATTTAGAACAGAATAGCACACTGTCAGTTTCACTCACTGTACCTCTCTGTCCCTCAACTCAAGGATTGAAAATATGGTTCAGCAAAATAGTTTTAGAACACAATAGCACACTGACACTTTCCCTCACTGTAGCTCTCTGTCCCTTAACTCAAGGATTGAAAATATGGTTCAGCAAAATAGTTTTAGAACACAATAGCACACTGACACTTTCCCTCACTGTAGCTCTCTGTCCCTCAACTCAAGGATTGAAAATATGGAACAGCAAAATAGTTTTAGAACAGAATAGCACACTGTCAGTTTCCCTCACTGTACCTCTCTGTCCCTCAACTCAAGGATTGAAAATAAGGAACAGCAATATTGATTTAGAACAGAATAGCACACTGTCAGTTTCACTCACTGTACCTCTCTGTCCCTCTCTGTCCCTCAACTCAAGGATTGAAAATATGGTTCAGCAAAATAGTTTTAGAACACAATAGCACACTGACACTTTCCCTCACTGTAGCGCTCTGTCCCTCAACTCAAGGATTGAAAATATGGAACAGCAAAATTGATTTAGAACAGAATAGCACACTGTCAGTTTCACTCACTGTACCTCTCTGTCCCTCAACTCAAGGATTGAAAATATGGTTCAGCAAAATAGTTTTAGAACAGAATAGCACACTGTCAGTTTCCCTCACTGTACCTCTCTGTCCCTCAACTCAAGGATTGAAAATATGGAACAGCAAAATTGATTTAGTACAGAATAGCACACTGTCAGTTTCACTCACTGTACCTCTCTGTCCCTCAACTCAAGGATTGAAAATATGGTTCAGCAAAATAGTTTTAGAACACAATAGCACACTGACACTTTCCCTCACTGTAGCTCTCTGTCCCTCAACTCAAGGATTGAAAATATGGTTCAGCAAAATAGTTTTAGAACACAATAGCACACTGACACTTTCCCTCACTGTAGCTCTCTGTCCCTCAACTCAAGGATTGAAAATATGGAACAGCAAAATTGATTTAGAACAGAATAGCACACTGTCAGTTTCACTCACTGTACCTCTCTGTCCCTCAACTCAAGGATTGAAAATATGGTTCAGCAAAATAGTTTTAGAACACAATAGCACACTGACACTTTCCCTCACTGTAGCTCTCTGTCCCTCAACTCAAGGATTGAAAATATGGTTCAGCAAAATAGTTTTAGAACACAATAGCACACTGACACTTTCCCTCACTGTAGCTCTCTGTCCCTCAACTCAAGGATTGAAAATATGGAACAGCAAAATAGTTTTAGAACACAATAGCACACTGACACTTTCCCTCACTGTAGCTCTCTGTCCCTCAACTCAAGGATTGAAAATATGGAACAGCAAAATAGTTTTAGAACAGAATAGCACACTGTCAGTTTCACTCACTGTACCTCTCTGTCCCTCAACTCAAGGATTGGAAATATGGTTCAGCCAAATAGTTTTAGAACAGAATAGCACACTGTCAGTTTCCCTCACTGTACCTCTCTGTCCCTCAACTCAAGGATTGAAAATATGGAACAGCAAAATTGATTTAGAACAGAATAGCACACTGTCAGTTTCACTCACTGTACCTCTCTGTCCCTCAACTCAAGGATTGAAAATATGGTTCAGCAAAATAGTTTTAGAACACAATAGCACCCTGACACTTTCCCTCACTGTAGCTCTCTGTCCCTCAACTCAAGGATTGAAAATATGGTTCAGCAAAATAGTTTTAGAACACAGTAGCACACTGACACTTTCCCTCACTGTAGCTCTCTGTCCCTCAACTCAAGGATTGAAAATATGGAACAGCAAAATAGTTTTAGAACAGAATAGCACACTGTCAGTTTCACTCACTGTAGCTCTCTGTCCCTCAACTCAAGGATTGAAAATATGGTTCAGCAAAATAGTTTTAGAACACAATAGCACACTGACACTTTCCCTCACTGTAGCTCTCTGTCCCTCAACTCAAGGATTGAAAATATGGAACAGCAAAATAGTTTTAGAACAGAATAGCACACTGTCAGTTTCACTCACTGTACCTCTCTGTCCCTCAACTCAAGGATTGAAAATATGGTTCAGCAAAATAGTTTTAGAACAGAATAGCACACTGTCAGTTTCCCTCACTGTACCTCTCTGTCCCTCAACTCAAGGATTGAAAATATGGAACAGCAAAATTGATTTGGAACAGAATAGCACACTGTCAGTTTCACTCACTGTACCTCTCTGTCCCTCAACTCAAGGATTGAAAATATGGTTCAGCAAAATAGTTTTAGAACACAATAGCATACTGACACTTTCCCTCACTGTAGCTCTCTGTCCCTCAACTCAAGGATTGAAAATATGGTTCAGCAAAATAGTTTTAGAACACAATAGCACACTGACACTTTCCCTCACTGTAGCTCTCTGTCCCTCAACTCAAGGATTGAAAATATGGAACAGCAAAATAGTTTTAGAACAGAATAGCACACTGTCAGTTTCACTCACTGTACCTCTCTGTCCCTCAACTCAAGGATTGAAAATATGGTTCAGCAAAATAGTTTTAGAACAGAATAGCACACTGTCAGTTTCCCTCACTGTACCTCTCTGTCCCTCAACTCAAGGATTGAAAATATGGAACAGGAAAATTGATTTAGAACAGAATAGCACACTGTCAGTTTCACTCACTGTACCTCTCTGTCCCTCAACTCAAGGATTGAAAATATGGTTCAGCAAAATAGTTTTAGAACACAATAGCACACTGACACTTTCCCTCACTGTAGCTCTCTGTCCCTCAACTCAAGGATTGAAAATATGGTTCAGCAAAATAGTTTTAGAACACAATAGCACACTGACACTTTCCCTCACTGTAGCTCTCTGTCCCTCAACTCAAGGATTGAAAATATGGAACAGCAAAATTGATTTAGAACAGAATAGCACACTGTCAGTTTCACTCACTGTACCTCTCTGTCCCTCAACTCAAGGATTGAAAATATGGTTCAGCAAAATAGTTTTAGAACACAATAGCACACTGACACTTTCCCTCACTGTAGCTCTCTGTCCCTCAACTCAAGGATTGAAAATATGGTTCAGCAAAATAGTTTTAGAACACAATAGCACACTGACACTTTCCCTCACTGTAGCTCTCTGTCCCTCAACTCAAGGATTGAAAATATGGTTCAGCAAAATAGTTTTAGAACACAATAGCACACTGACACTTTCCCTCACTGTAGCTCTCTGTCCCTCAACTCAAGGATTGAAAATATGGAACAGCAAAATAGTTTTAGAACAGAATAGCACACTGTCAGTTTCACTCACTGTACCTCTCTGTCCCTCAACTCAAGGATTGAAAATATGGTTCAGCAAAATAGTTTTAGAACAGAATAGCACACTGTCAGTTTCCCTCACTGTACCTCTCTGTCCCTCAACTCAAGGATTGAAAATATGGAACAGCAAAATTGATTTAGAACAGAATAGCACACTGTCAGTTTCACTCACTGTACCTCTCTGTCCCTCAACTCAAGGATTGAAAATATGGTTCAGCAAAATAGTTTTAGAACACAATAGCACACTGACACTTTCCCTCACTGTAGCTCTCTGTCCCTTAACTCAAGGATTGAAAATATGGTTCAGCAAAATAGTTTTAGAACACAATAGCACACTGACACTTTCCCTCACTGTAGTTCTCTGTCCCTCAACTCAAAGATTGAAAATATGGAACAGCAAAATAATTTTAGAACAGAATAGCACACTGTCAGTTTCCCTCACTGTACCTCTCTGTCCCTCAACTCAAGGATTGAAAATATGGAACAGCAATATTGATTTAGAACAGAATAGCACACTGTCAGTTTCACTCACTGTACCTCTCTGTCCCTCTCTGTCCCTCAACTCAAGGATTGAAAATATGGTTCAGCAAAATAGTTTTAGAACACAATAGCACACTGACACTTTCCCTCACTGTAGCGCTCTGTCCCTCAACTCAAGGATTGAAAATATGGAACAGCAAAATTGATTTAGAACAGAATAGCACACTGTCAGTTTCACTCACTGTACCTCTCTGTCCCTCAACTCAAGGATTGAAAATATGGTTCAGCAAAATAGTTTTAGAACACAATAGCACACTGACACTTTCCCTCACTGTAGCTCTCTGTCCCTCAACTCAAGGATTGAAAATATGGTTCAGCAAAATAGTTTTAGAACACAATAGCACACTGACACTTTCCCTTACTGTAGCTCTCTGTCCCTCAACTCAAGGATTGAAAATATGGAACAGCAAAATAGTTTTAGAACAGAATAGCACACTGTCAGTTTCACTCACTGTAGCTCTCTGTCCCTCAACTCAAGGATTGAAAATATGGAACAGCAAAATTGATTTAGTACAGAATAGCACACTGTCAGTTTCACTCACTGTACCTCTCTGTCCCTCAACTCAAGGATTGAAAATATGGTTCAGCAAAATAGTTTTAGAACACAATAGCACACTGACACTTTCCCTCACTGTAGCTCTCTGTCCCTCAACTCAAGGATTGAAAATATGGTTCAGCAAAATAGTTTTAGAACACAATAGCACACTGACACTTTCCCTCACTGTAGCTCTCTGTCCCTCAACTCAAGGATTGAAAATATGGAACAGCAAAATTGATTTAGAACAGAATAGCACACTGTCAGTTTCACTCACTGTACCTCTCTGTCCCTCAACTCAAGGATTGAAAATATGGTTCAGCAAAATAGTTTTAGAACACAATAGCACACTGACACTTTCCCTCACTGTAGCTCTCTGTCCCTCAACTCAAGGATTGAAAATATGGTTCAGCAAAATAGTTTTAGAACACAATAGCACACTGACACTTTCCCTCACTGTAGCTCTCTGTCCCTCAACTCAAGGATTGAAAATATGGTTCAGCAAAATAGTTTTAGAACACAATAGCACACTGACACTTTCCCTCACTGTAGCTCTCTGTCCCTCAACTCAAGGATTGAAAATATGGAACAGCAAAATAGTTTTAGAACAGAATAGCACACTGTCAGTTTCACTCACTGTACCTCTCTGTCCCTCAACTCAAGGATTGAAAATATGGTTCAGCAAAATAGTTTTAGAACAGAATAGCACACTGTCAGTTTCCCTCACTGTACCTCTCTGTCCCTCAACTCAAGGATTGAAAATATGGAACAGGAAAATTGATTTAGAACAGAATAGCACACTGTCAGTTTCACTCACTGTACCTCTCTGTCCCTCAACTCAAGGATTGAAAATATGGTTCAGCAAAATAGTTTTAGAACACAATAGCACACTGACACTTTCCCTCACTGTTGCTCTCTGTCCCTCAACTCAAGGATTGAAAATATGGTTCAGCAAAATAGTTTTAGAACACAATAGCACACTGACACTTTCCCTCACTGTAGCTCTCTGTCCCTCAACTCAAGGATTGAAAATATGGAACAGCAAAATTGATTTAGAACAGAATAGCACACTGTCAGTTTCACTCACTGTACCTCTCTGTCCCTCAACTCAAGGATTGAAAATATGGTTCAGCAAAATAGTTTTAGAGCACAATAGCACACTGACACTTTCCCTCACTGTAGCTCTCTGTCCCTCAACTCAAGGATTGAAAATATGGTTCAGCAAAATAGTTTTAGAACACAATAGCACACTGACACTTTCCCTCACTGTAGCTCTCTGTCCCTCAACTCAAGGATTGAAAATATGGAACAGCAAAATAGTTTTAGAACAGAATAGCACACTGTCAGTTTCACTCACTGTAGCTCTCTGTCCCTCAACTCAAGTATTGAAAATATGGTTCAGCAAAATAGTTTTAGAACACAATAGCACACTGTCAGTTTCACTCACTGTAGCTCTCTGTCCCTCAACTCAAGGATTGAAAATATGGAACAGCAAAATTGATTTAGTACAGAATAGCACACTGTCAGTTTCACTCACTGTAGCTCTCTGTCCCTCAACTCAAGGATTGAAAATATGGTTCAGCAAAATAGTTTTAGAACACAATAGCACACTGACACTTTCCCTCACTGTAGCTCTCTGTCCCTCAACTCAAGGATTGAAAATATGGAACAGCAAAATTGATTTAGAACACAATAGAACACTGACACTTTCCCTCACTGTAGCTCTCTGTCCCTCAACTCAAGGATTGAAAATATGGAACAGCAAAATAGTTTTAGAACAGAATAGCACACTGTCAGTTTCACTCACTGTACCTCTCTGTCCCTCAACTCAAGGATTGAAAATATGGTTCAGCAAAATAGTTTTAGAAAAGAATAGCACACTGTCAGTTTCCCTCACTGTACCTCTCTGTCCCTCAACTCAAGGATTGAAAATATGGAACAGCAAAATTGATTTAGAACAGAATAGCACACTGTCAGTTTCACTCACTGTAGCTCTCTGTCCCTCAACTCAAGGATTGAAAATATGGAACAGGAAAATTGATTTAGAACAGAATAGCACACTGTCAGTTTCACTCACTGTACCTCTCTGTCCCTCAACTCAAGGATTGAAAATATGGTTCAGCAAAATAGTTTTAGAACACAATAGCACACTGACACTTTCCCTCACTGTTGCTCTCTGTCCCTCAACTCAAGGATTGAAAATATGGTTCAGCAAAATAGTTTTAGAACACAATAGCACACTGACACTTTCCCTCACTGTAGCTCTCTGTCCCTCAACTCAAGGATTGAAAATATGGAACAGCAAAATTGATTTAGAACAGAATAGCACACTGTCAGTTTCACTCACTGTACCTCTCTGTCCCTCAACTCAAGGATTGAAAATATGGTTCAGCAAAATAGTTTTAGAGCACAATAGCACACTGACACTTTCCCTCACTGTAGCTCTCTGTCCCTCAACTCAAGGATTGAAAATATGGTTCAGCAAAATAGTTTTAGAACACAATAGCACACTGACACTTTCCCTCACTGTAGCTCTCTGTCCCTCAACTCAAGGATTGAAAATATGGTTCAGCAAAATAGTTTTAGAACACAATAGCACACTGACACTTTCCCTCACTGTAGCTCTCTGTCCCTCAACTCAAGGATTGAAAATATGGAACAGCAAAATAGTTTTAGAACAGAATAGCACACTGTCAGTTTCACTCACTGTAGCTCTCTGTCCCTCAACTCAAGGATTGAAAATATGGAACAGCAAAATTGATTTAGTACAGAATAGCACACTGTCAGTTTCACTCACTGTAGCTCTCTGTCCCTCAACTCAAGGATTGAAAATATGGTTCAGCAAAATAGTTTTAGAACACAATAGCACACTGACACTTTCCCTCACTGTAGCTCTCTGTCCCTCAACTCAAGGATTGAAAATATGGTTCAGCAAAATAGTTTTAGGGGGGCGGAGCCGGCAGCCAGAGCGGATGGTGGTGTGAGGAGTGTGCTCTGCCGCAACGGAACGAACATCGCGGCTCACAGCAAGCCGGCACGGCTAAAAAGCACTTCATCTGATCGGGGAGGCCGAGGGGCACACGATAATCATCATGGCCAAAAGGAAGGACAGAGACGGACCGAGGAAACTAACTGATTTCTTCCCTCCAGCGGCCGACCGAGGGATCCAAGATGGCGCCCGCGACGGAAGCCATGCATTAACATCCCACGCCAGCTCCGAGGAAAATCCATCTCCATCCACGGGTGAGTCCTATTCCCTGGTACATCCACTGCCATCCTCCCCTTTCACCAGCCCAGTAAAGCAAAAAAGGAGGGTTGGGGAGAGAGGGGAAGACCAGAATGATGTGGGGAATGAGGGAGATGAAATGGAGGAATCCTCCCCATGTGGACAGCAGCTAGACGCTTTCCCTACAACAGGTCAGCCCATCATAGATACCACTATGAAGGAGATGCTACTAACACTCCGGGGGGCTCTCCAACAGGATATGGCAGCATTCATGCAGACCACAAAAGCAGATATGTCCGCTGTCAGCAATAGAGTACAATATGTGGAACAAAAAATGGAGGAGTTTACTTTGGCACATAATGAACTAGTGGACGCTCATTTTGATGTTGAGGATGAGCTCAAGGCCATGCGACTTAAGATGGCGGACTTTGAGGACAGAGCTCGCAGGAATAACATCAAATTTAGAGGAATCTCTGAAACAATTAAACCTGCGGAGCTCACGGGGTACCTCCAGAAGCTTATGTTAGCTGCTCTTCCATCCCTAACTCCTGCGGATGTTACCATTGACAGAGCCCACAGACTGCCTAAACCATCATTCTTGCCTGACCAAATACCCAGAGATGTTATAGCAAGGATCCACTTTTATCATGTGAAAGACCAGTTGATGCGATTCGCCAGACAGCATCCTACTCTTCCTGATCCGTTCGCTGGTATTGCACTATATGCTGATCTATCGCAAGCTACATTGTCAGCGAGACACAACCTAGTCCCTATTACAAAAATCTTGCGCAATCATAAGATTTTGTACAAGTGGGGTTTCCCGGCCAAATTGCTGCTGGAAATGCATAATGAATCGCATGCTATCACCTCACTAGAGAAAGGTCTGGAGCTCCTCAAAAAATGGCACCTTCTTCCCATCAATGATGAAGCTGCAATTCTTGACTCCCTCCAAAATAAAAGCAACGCTCGTCGCCATAATGCCAGAGGGAAATAGACAGTTAAATAGCTATATTACCTACGCAAGCAACTCTGGTGTAATTTTCTTCCTGCTTACCACCTTGCTTAATACTAGAAATACCCGGTACTCTGGAAACTAAAAAGCATAAGTGCTGGCTTTTAAAGTATCCGTTGTTCGGCTGAACTGTGAACTTGTTATCCCCTTTCTTCATTTACAGGATGATACCTGTTACTTGTTTTAAACAGCGAAAGTTGTTTGACTATCCACAGCTGATTCATATCCTAGTTTGGTTAATGTTTTGTATTCCCTTTTATTTTCTATGGACTGTTAAAGACCATATGCATCAAGTTTTACACATACTCAGAAAAAATTTGTACACATATTCCCTACCAAGTTCTACCACTAGATGGTGGCAGTGCACTTTCTACTATTGGAATGAACCTTAAACTAATGTCACACAATGTGAGAGGATTGAATAGTCCCTATAAACGCAAAGCTCTATGGAAATCAGCTATAGACATGAACTGTGACATCTTGTGTGCACAAGAAACTCATTTCGCCAGTAACAATCCCCCAAAATGCACACACAACAAATTCCCTCAAGTGTTTACTGCAAACGCTGAATCAAAGAAAAATGGGGTATTAATTGCTATTAGGGACACAGTAACTTTCTCTTTATTGCAGACTCATGTCGATCCCCTTGGACGCTTCCTCATCTTGATTGCTGAACTGAACCACACCACCTACACGTTGGTAAATCTGTATGCACCTAATAATAAGCAATTTAAATTTATCCGTAAAGTTGTTAAACTTGCTAAATCTATGCAAAAAGGTAACTTGATTATCTGTGGGGACTTCAACATGACTATGAACGGAGACATGGACTCCTCCTCTGTGGCTACTAGACAAAGGCCCTCTCTTGGCCCCTTTTGCCATGAAGAGAGGCTATTCGACCCTTGGCGTTGCCTTAGAACCACAGAGAGGGACTATACATTTCACTCCCAAGTGCACAATAGCTATTCTAGAATCGATTTTTTTCTTACTGATGTGTATACTTTACAAAATGTGATTAAAACTGACATCCACAGTATCACGTGGTCAGACCATGCACCAGTGACTATTGAGATTGTGGATACCAGTAAGACTTCCCACAAAACTTTGTGGCGCAACAATACGTACCTTCTGTCACAGCCCCAAATCAGGGCTGAGATAGAGGAGAAACTGAAAGAATATTTCCACTTTAATGCTAATGGTGAATGTTCCCCTTCAATGACATGGTGCGCACACAAAGCGGTTATAAGAGGTTCTCTAATACAAATAGCCTCTAGGGAGAAGAGGAAAAAATCACTTCACATGGCTCAACTACATGAGTCCATAGCAGAATTAGAAGCCCTACACAAGAATCCCAGCACCACTTCCCCCAATATCTTGATTTGCCTTAATCAATGCCGGGAAGAACTGAGACAAGAACTGAGAGCAGAGTATGATGTATTCTTTAAAAGAATGAAATTATCCTTCTACTCCCAAAATAATAGGGCAAGCAAACTTCTAGCTTCCCAAATTAAGAAGAGACAAGCTAAAGCCAGCCTCACGCACATTAAACACCACAATTCCCATACCACATTCCATAACCCTAAGGACATAGCCAACGTGTTTAGAGATTATTATGAATCCCTCTACAATCTCGCCAATGACCCACACACCCACCAACCATCGGAGGGAGAGATTGACAATTTTCTCCAAGGGGTTCACCTACCTTCCATAGATTTGAACACACTCCGGGACCTGAACTCTCCTATTACATATGATGAAGTTGAGATGGTTATTAGAACCCTCCCCATGCACAAATCACCCGGAGCGGACGGATTTTCAGCGGAATATTACAAAGCATTCACCTCCATTCTAGCTCCCAAACTAGTAAATGTTTTCAATGTAGCAGCTACCTCTGGCTCTTTCCCAAAAGAAATGCTTCAGGCTATCATAGTTACAATACCCAAACCGGGCAAGGATACATCTCACCCCCAAAATTTTAGGCCAATCTCACTGCTGAACTCAGACTTAAAGATCTACGCTAAGATACTAGCGAACAGGTTGAGTGAAATTACCCCCTCCCTCATTGACCTGGACCAAGTAGGATTTGTGAAAGGAAGGCAAGCGCCAGATGGCACCAGAAGAATGCTAAACCTTCTGCGCTATGTGGAACTAAGTAAACAACCTAGCACTTTCTTAGCTTTGGATGCAGAAAAGGCCTTCGATAGGGTTCATTGGGGTTACCTATCAAAGACTTTACAAAAATTTGGATTCTCTGGCCTGATCCACTCAGCAATCATGTCTTTGTATTCACACCCCACGGCACAAGTGTACACCTCTAGCATGCTTTCTGATTCCTTTACTTTATCCAACGGCACGCGACAAGGTTGCCCTCTATCTCCAATTATTTTTTCATTAATCATAGAGCCCCTAGCGGAAAGTATTAGATCCACTGACACCGTACTGGGTATTAAGATAGGTTCAGAGAATCATAAAATAGGACTATTCGCGGACGATATTATCCTGACTATTTCTAAACCACAATCCTCTCTCGTAGCAATACAAACTTTGATACACAAATTTGGACAGGTCTCCTTTTATAAAATCAACACTACTAAATGCTATGCCTTGAATATTAATGTACCCCCTGCTACAAAAAAAAAGCTAAAAATATTATTCCCCTGTAATTGGGACCCCCCCTCTATTACCTATCTTGGTGTGCAGCTGACCTCCTCCTCCGCTAAAACATATGCCTGCAACTACCCTCCTTTGTTAAATACCCTTGAAGATGAACTGACACAAATCGGCAAACTCCATCTATCTTGGGTGGGTAGGATAGCTGCATACCAAATGCAAGTATTACCTAAACTGTTATATCACTTTAGAACAGTATCCATCCCTATCCCTCAAAAATTCTTTTCCCAATTAGCGAATAGCCTGAAAAATTATATATGGGGGGGAAAAAAAACCAGAATTGCATTAGCGCAACTATATAAACCAAAACATCTTGGGGGCCTAGGCCTCCCCAATGCACAAATCTACTACCGAGCAGCAATCCTGGACCATATGCGCTATTGGTTCTCCTGCCAATCGGACAATAAATGGGTAAATATTGAAAGCGAAGTTACTCCAGGGCATAATCTCCCAGCGTTAGCGCTAGCAGCCTGTATACATCATAAAGCAATAACACCTCCGTACCCTACAATACAAGCCACTACTGAAACATGGTCCTTCATGATACACCAGAAGTTCGCAGATACCCCTATGACTAAATTAAACACCCCATTAGCAGCCTATGAATACTTAATTCCTAATTTCTCAACCCAAGCATGGAAGAGAAGAGGTGAACACTTTTCTATACATGGAATAGAAGAACAAGAGGGGCTAGATAGATACCAAACACACCAAATGAAGCACTTTGTATCAGCCAATACACCTAGGCCTATAGAACTACCTAAAATCTTATGGGACTACTTAATCACCAAACATCAGGGAAAAGTTAGAGGAATATCCTTATTCTATAAATATGCTACCCCACTATACATGTCCACCAAATTGCCAAATATGATTAAATGGGAACAGGAGCTACGAAACGAATTCTCGCTAAAACAATGGTACTTAGCTATAAAATACAACCGCAAATCCTCAGCATGTGTAGAGCACTGGGAGAATGCTCAAAAAATTCTGCATAGATGGTACCTAACACCTATGCGCCTTCACAAAATGGACTCAAATGTTTCCCCACTCTGCTGGAGAAATTGTAATTCTACCGGCAACTTACTACACATACTTTGGAATTGTCAGATAATTAGAGATTTCTGGAAAGAAGTGTCGACTTTGATTCAGAAAATCACTGGCATTACCTATACATTAGACTCTGCGCTAGCGCTACTGAGCATTGGCATAGAACAATTCCCCCTACTAATGAGAAAAGTAGTCGCACATTTGCTTTTTGCAGCTCGAATATCCTTAGCAAAGGAATGGCGCTCCCAGAAACCTCCCATGCTTGAAAACGTAATTTCCAGAGTTAATGCTCATTACTCAATGGAGAAGTTGCTGGCATACAAAGAAGGAAGGGCTCTAGATTTCCACAGGTTCTGGGAGATCTGGAGGACTTCGCCGTATGCCTCTCCACATTTGTGACTTAAGATCTTTGATTAAACTACACTTTACTGAAATTCCCTAAACACACCCAGTTATCTAGTGGTAGGAACATACAATGAGTATAACTAAAGATCTAAAGAATACCTTCTGAGCAAAATATGTGTATTTAGCGTTAGGTTCATATCACGGTTATCTTAGTATCCAATAAACACACGTAACAAACCTGTTATAGGACTATCACCTAAGACCCTCATTAAGGTCTAAGGAGGGCTACTTTATATTTAAAACTATGCAGAGCCTGCTCACAGTATGTACCCGGGTTGGGGTGACAGGCTATACCTCCGATTGAGGTAATGTCCCGCTCTGATTTCAGTAGCCCAAGGATTATCAAGCATATATGTAAGATTGATGTTTGATGCAGTCTTTGTACATGCTCTGTGATACTTATAATGCTGTATCTGTTACGTGTAAGTTGTAAAATTTAATAATAAAAAAAATCTATGGTTAAAAAAAAAATAGTTTTAGAACACAATAGCACACTGACACTTTCCCTCACTGTAGCTCTCTGTCCCTCAACTCAAGGATTGAAAATATGGTTCAGCAAAATAGTTTTAGAACACAATAGCACACTGTCAGTTTCCCTCACTGTACCTCTCTGTCCCTACAAACAAGGATTAGCACAGAATAGCACACTGTCACTGACACTCTCCCTACCTATCCTTATTTGTCCCTAAACACAAGGAATCCAGGATTAGTAAAGAAAAAAAAATGACACTGTCCCTGCCTATGCTTCTCTTTCCCTGCTCCGGAACACACTACACAAGGCCGCCGCGCTGGCGGCCTTTTATAGTGTGGGGCGTGTACTAAACCCCATCAGCAATAATTGGCCACAGGCATCCTGCCTGTGGCCAATCATTGCTCTCCTCGCTGCCGGCGCTGTGATTGGCCAAGCATGCGGGGTCACAGTGCATGCTTGGCCAATCACAGCGCCTGGATGACACTGCGATGGCGTAGTGCATTGTGGGCCGTTCGCGTCACTCGAATTTGGCGCGAACGGCCCAAATCGTTCGATCTTCGTCGAACGATCGAACAGCCGATGTTCGAGTCGAACGTATGTTCGACTCGAACACGAAGCTCATCCCTAGCCACCACATAGTCCCTTGTCTCTATCCTGCAAAAAAGGAATATATAACGGCCCTTCGAGTCCACCTTGCTCTGCCTGCAGGAGAACACCAGTCCAGAATCCACCAATACACTTACCCCCCTTGAATAGGAGGTGTATGTGGAATGGTATTGTACCCGGTATCTCTTATGTTTTAGTATGCTAATCGTCTCACTGTCCAGATGCGCATCCTGCAGGCACAGTATCTTAATATTACCCGCTTCCCACTTTTGGGGGCTTCTTAAGTGACCGTAACTACCCTTTGGGATGTGTTTTGCTATCTTTTCCCTGTGACAGTGTTAATTTTTATACCCCCATCTCTGTGCAACTCTCAAAAAATTCATAAAAAAAATACACTTTGATCAACCCCATTTCCTTAACCACCCCCCTCTGTGGGGCCGCTCGATCGAGAAAAACTTTGATAAACTGTCCTCACCAACCACACTTTTGAGCCAGTCTTCCATAAATTTAGTAGGATGGTTGCCTTCACTTTTCTCTGGGAGGCCTCGTACCCTTATATTCTTCCTGCGTAATCTGTTTTCCATATCATCAATTTTACTGACGCACATGCTCAGCTGGTCTCTCATTACTTTCATCTCTTTTTTCATCTGGTTGACTTCGTCTTACAACTGGCTGAGTCTCTCCTCTAGCACTGTGGTCCGAGCACCGATTCCCTGTATGTCGTGTTTATGTACGGACATGTCCTCTTTAATTTCTTTCAGCTGGCCAAAAATATCAGTTAATGATGATTTACAGTTATTAATTGCTTGGAAGATTGCTTTCATGGATGGCTCCTCCTTCTCCTCTGCTGTTCCTGTGGTTGCCTCCATTGTTTCTGTCTGTGCCTTTTTCTTTGCTTTCTTTGTCCCTGGATTACTTACAGTGGTTACCGGTGTCGGTGGCGCTGATTTGCGCTTTTCAGTCTTCATGCTTTCAGTTCGTTTCCTGCGGTTCAGTTTGTGCTTGTGGGTTCGTATATTGTCTTTCAGGGCGTGTAGGCAGGTCGTATCTGTTTTACAGTGCGTTCTTTCCCGTTGGTTTCTGAATTTCAGTTCGTTCTTCATAGGCCTTGCTGTTCTAAAGTGCGTTCTGTTTAGTACGTTCTGATCAGACGACCGTTTCCTAGCCATGTCGTGGGTACATTCTCGTCGTCGAGTTCGTGCTGTGCGGGCGCTTGGTGTTGGTCTGCTTGTTTTGGACCAAGACGAGTCCATGAACAAGGTGAGGAGGAGTTCATGGACCAAGAATTGGTTGCTCCAGCGGGACCAATTCTGTCATATGCCTCTGCTGCGGGAGATCGTGGATAATAATCCTGAGGACTACAGGAATTTTCTGCGGATGTCTGACCCCGTTTTTCAGCATCTGTTGGCTTTGGTGTCCCCCTATATTACCAGGCAGGACACCGTTATGCGGGAAGCCATCAGTGCTGAGCAGAGGCTCATCGCCACGTTACGCTACCTGGCGACAGGGAGAAGTCTGCAGGACCTGAAGTTCACGACAGGCATCTCCCTCCAGGCTGTGGGCGTCATAATCCCAAGGACCTGTTCTGCCATTATCCAAGTCCTGCAGGAGGACTATATTAGGGTAAGTTTTCTCCTTTAACATCACATTCTATGTATTTCATGTATGCTAATGTATGTATTTCTTTCATCCTTCCCTAATTACCATGATTGTAATATGCTGAGAATGTCCCCTTTGTCCTCATGCATGCTGTAAGCTTTTAAATGCCCCTTTTTTCTCCTCCATGCATATTTCCCTTCACTAACCTCTCCAGCAGTGGCGGCTGGTGCTCAAAATGTTTGGGGGGGGCTGCCAAAAAATGTTAAAATAAAAAACATCCATTAAACGCAGCCACTGTGCCGATCAAACACCACCAGTTGTCCCCCTCAAATGCAGCCAGTTTTTCCACAAATACAGCCAGTCCCCCCCCCCCAGCCCTGCACTTACCTTCCTCTGGTCTGCGCCATCCTTCTTCTCTCCTCGATGTCTTCTCCCGCCCTCGATGTTGCATCAGCCAATCAGGTTACCGGTAACCAGACCCGGTGAACCTGATTGGCTGAGGAGTCTGTCAGTGTTTAACCAAGGAACGCACACCCCTGCCTCCCATGGTTAACTTTTTGGAAGCCAATTACAGCCCTCAGGCTGTAATCGGGAAGTCTATCAGAGCCGCTGGCTCTGATAGGCACTTCCAAAAACCAACCAGCCGCTGTTATTCAGATGGCTGGCGCTCAACAGGGGGCCATCCACCTGAATAGTGGGCGGCATCGACAATACATAGGTTCATGCAAGGTATTGTTCTGAGTGACGGGCGCAGGAGAGAGAGGGGGCAGCGCTCCTGCGCCCACTATGGATGCACCGCCACTGCAATGCTATCCTGGGCCCAAACACACCTAGCCGAGTCACTTCCCAATGTATTTTGTCAGCTCCATTGTAGTGCTTTACCCTCCCCCTAATCACCCCCGAAAATGTTTACAAATGTTAATTGTCCTTATTTTTGTGCATTCACAAACTCATCTAGCCCCCCCCAAATATTTTTACAATGGACCATCAGAGGGGGTGATGAATATGATACTTGAGCATTCTATTTTAGTATTTAAAAAACACATTAAACGGAAACTTATAATGATGTTGGTCAAGAATGTATTTTAGTATAATCTGCTTGCAATGTTGTGTGCAAAAGTACTAAGATTTGTTTATCTTGTTTGACTCCACAGCTTCCTTCCACGCCACAGGAATGGCAGACTGTGGCATCTGAGTTTTCCATGCGGTGGGACTTCCCCAACTGCGGTGGAGCCATTGACGGGAAGCACGTCCGTATCGTGCCGCCACCCCGTTCTGGGTCCTACTTCTACAATTATAAGGGGTTTCATAGTATTGTGCTGATGGCGGTGGTGTCAGCACAGTATGAATTCCTCTATGTGGATGTGGGGAAGAATGGCCGGATGTCCGATAGGGGATCCTTCAGCCAGACGGAGTTTGCCCTCCGTCTCCAGAGTGACGACCTTGCATTGCCACCGGATGCAGGGAATGTTGAAGGACTCCCCTTTGTGTTTTTGGCTGATGAAGCCTTTGGACTGGGACCGCATCTCATGAGGCCATTTCCCCTAAGGACCCTGACCCCGGAGAAGAGGGTGTTCAACTACCGGCTGGCCAGGGCCCGAAGAGTCGTGGAGAATGCCTTCGGGATAATGGCCAGCCGGTTCCGCCTTTTCATGACACCAATTAACTTGGCGGAGTACAAACTGAACTATGTAGTATTCTGTTGCTGTGTGCTACACAATTTTCTTCGAAGGAAATCACCAAATTATATGGCCTCAATTGGGCCTGAGGCAGGACTTTCAACTGGCAATACCCTGCCGGGCCTAGAATCTGGCCGTCCTGGCTTGCCCCCCCCCAAAATGCCCGTGAGGTTCGCCAGAAATATCTTGAATATTTCACGGGTAGGGGGGCAATTCCTATGCCAGGCTATGTCTAAAAAAATTGGGAGAAAGAACAAAATAAATATCTGGTTTAATCAGATTTTTGATGTATTGCTGGTGTTTTTTTTTTTTCCTGTCTCCTAGTTTGTCATAGTGCATTTGTAGTGCCAAGTATATTTTCCTTTAGTAAATACCAACCATTTCACTAGTAACACCAAAAATATACACAAATAAGGTTAGAGCGTATTTGATAAAGAAGCTACACTTTGTTGTTGTTTCAAACATTTTACTCTGTGCACATTCACACACATGGTAAATATAACACTTTGTTTTTTTTTTTGGTTTGGCCAGAAACAGGCCTTTTTTTGGTGTAAGAAAATACAAAACCATCATTACCATCCAACAAACTACAACATTGTATTCCTCTTGGCAATATAAGACATTCTATTTAACGAAAAATGTCTCTATCTGCCCGTCCTAATATGGGGTGTTGGCACCCCTGACCAAGCCAAAATTTGAAGATGCACACAATTTAGAGTGTTTTTAAAAATGTTTTTTTCCCTCCTGTTCCCTATTGTCAACATGTGCTATCTGCCATCATGGTTGATCAATGGACGTGTTTTGGGGGTGCAACCCCTTCTTCCTTTCACCTACTTGACATGCGAGGAAGCTGTTGCACCCACAAAACCCGTACATGGATATCCCCTGATGGCAGATGGCACATGTTGACATACTGGGGCTGATTTACAAAACGTTTGCGCCATGAGTATCGGCGCATCTGCGCGCACAATGGCTGTTTTGGTATTTACAAAACATTAGCGCCGGTAGCGCAGCCCTATTTGCCATTTACTATAGTGTTGTCGGCGGACGGGAGGAGGCGCTCAGTGCGCCACTATGGACCTGGCGCACGGCATGTTAAAATCTAAATATAAAGAAGCTGGAAGTGAGAATATAATGGGGGTGACATGGGGTGATGTGAGGAAGTGTAGTGACACCTGCCCAAATAACTAATATGCCCAAAATAGAGTGAGAAAGTAACTTTTTCAAAACCAGCCCGCTGCGCCGGCAAGTACGATTTGAGCTGCGGGAGGTTTTTTTTTTCCTTGTTTCCTTGCGCCAAGACACTGCGCCGGCAAAATCTTAGTAAATGTCAAGTCACGTAAACTAATTTGCATAAGTTGAACAGGCGCAGCTCTGAACTTGCCAGTGCGCCTGCAAAATGACATTTCTAAAGGAAAAAAAAGGCATTTAAAAGCACCTGCGGCTATAATGAATTGTCGGCTCCCGGCAATATAGAGAAAGGTCATTGAAAGTCTTTGATAACCAAAAAAAAAAAAGCGTGGGGGTCCCCCCAAATTCCATTACCAGGCCCTTCAGGTCTGGAATCGATATTAAGGGGAACTCCGCCGCAAATTAAAAAAAAAACAAATGTACCCCTACCATTTTACAAAGAAAGTGTCAAAAATGTTAAAAATGACAAGAGCCGGTTTTTGAAAATTCCTTTATTAATGTCTTCTCTTTTCTCCCACCTTCTTCTTCCATCTTCTTCTTTTCTCCATTCGAGTTTCTTCCTCTATCTTGTTCTTCATCTTCATCTTGAAAGTCACACCGGATGCAGTGCAGTGTGTTTTTTTGATGCATGAAAAATGCAAAGAAAGTTGATCACATTAATGCCAATGGCATAGTTCACACCACTGCAGTCCGTTCCAGTGCGTTTCAGAAAGGCAAAAAAAATTGGTCATGCTGCATTTTTTATGTACAGAACTGTACTGGACCGCAGTAAAACACATCAAAAACGCAACGGAACGTACCAAAAACGCACTGGAATGCACCGGAACGCACCTAAATGCACCAAAGACGCACTGCAACACACTTGTCCTAAGTGAAAAGAGTGGGGAAAAAAACACTGGACTGCATCAAAAACGCCTCAAAAATGTACTGGAACGTGTCAAAAACGCGCATGCAGAAAAGCACCTGGAACGCATCCAGACTGCGTTTCTATGGTGTGAACTAGGGCCAGTTCACACCATAGAAACGCAATCCGGATGCGTTCCAGGTGCTTTTCTGCATGCATGTTTTTGATGTGTTCCAGTGCATTTTTGGTACGTTTTTGATGCAGTCCAGTGTTTTTTTTTTCACCCCTCTTTTTTATTAACCATAGATAAGGACAAGTGTGTTCCAGTGCATTTTTGGTGCATTTAGGTGTGTTCCTGTGCATTTCAGTGTGTTTATGATGCGTTTTGCAGTCCAGTACAGTCCAGTGCAGGTAAAATGCAGCATGTTCTACTTTTTTTGTGGAACTGGAACGCACTGGAACAAACACTGCCATTTAGAACCATATAACCAACTTTCCATGCATTTTTGATGCATAAAAAACGCAATGGACTGCATGTGGTGTGAAATGGCCCTTAAGCAATTTGGCATATTTAAAGGCACTTCTACTTGTTTTGTTTTTTGGTGTTGTACAAATTGGTGACATTGATATATGTCCCTTAGGGTGGGACCTGGGCCCCCATTTTAAGGCCAATAACTAGAAGATAAGCTAGCCAAGTGGGGACTAGCAAAATTAACATGTCAGTTCCCATAGACTGCAATGGTATTTGTTGGTGGGGGGGGGTGATTGTCCCATCCCCAATTTTGTAGCATGCTGGATGATGTGCTTAATTTTGGACAGGGGGGGGGGGTATTTTCTGCTAGGTGCATTTGTGTTGTTAAGCGCATGCCCAGCATGTTAGATTTTATATTGGTGCTTTTTGTGTGTGAACAGCACCTGGACTTTTCTGGGCATGCTCAGAGAGTGTTTTTATGGGTTAGTAATTGAAGGACATCCTTAACAGGTGTAGCCACTTTGAAGTTCAGTCTCTACATTGGGTGAACTTGCATTTTGGGTGTTCCATGGACTGTGCATGTGTTTTCAATTGCCTCATTAGCACACAAACCTATGTTATCTAAAGCTCACAGATAGCATTCTCTACCTTGCCCTGAAAAAAGGCAAGTGTGTGTGTGTGTCCTTATCGAGTTTGTAACACATGTATTTTATTTGTTATGTCTTTGCAAAACAGATGTTTGGTTTACTTTTGTGGATTGTATTTTTTTGTGTGGGGGAAATGTTCCCCTGAAATAATTTTGATGTTGTTAATGTTTGTCGTTTGTTCACTTTGATTTAATTGTCTGTGCTGCACTATTTAGCCAAATCTTTCTCAAGATGTTGTGAGTCTGTAACTGTTTCAAATTGACCCTGTTTCTTATTTTTTTTATTTATTTATTTTTATTATTCTTTGTTTTGTTGACCAATAAAATTTGATGCAAAGTTTTGAGGTTTGTTTTGCGTTTTCTTTGCAATAAATGTGACAGCTGATTGGCATGTCAAAACAACAGGTGTGATTTGTCCACCCTGATGCCTTCATGCTAGCATATGCATGTTTTGTGTGCTGTCATGGAAAATCACCAGGAAATGAAAAATACAGAGCGGTAAGTATTCAATTTTCCTTTTTTACTGCAGTGGTTCTCAGCCTCAGTCCTCAAGTACCCCCAACAGGACATGTTTTGTGAATTTATCTTATCGAGAATTGCTGTCCAAAATACCAAACCATTGACTGTGATTTAAAGCACATGTGCAATATGAAGGAAAACCTGCAAACATGGCCTGTTGGGGGTACTAGAGAAGCACGGATTTAGAGCACTGCACTTAAAAATAGCTCAAGGCAATACAATTCTAATTGTGGGCATTTTGAGGGAAACAAAGTAAGTGTTAGAACCCCTGCTTATGTTTTGTTTTTTTGTAGGTTGGGCTTTGTGTCCCCTTTTAGTAAAATTGGCTTCACTTCCTGTCACACAGCTAAACAGGAAGTGAAGGTAAAACCCTACCAATGTCTTTTCTTGGGGACACACAGATCAATCTAACTAATGTCCTCATTAAGCAAATTGCACTCTAGCACTTTGTTGTGTACACCCCAAATCATTGGGTAGTTTGGGGTTTAGTAAAGACAAATCCACTCTGCCGTAAAAGTGTAGCTGCTGAAAATCTGAGGGATCACTGGTGATTGTAACATCCAATCATGTAAAAGCAAAGATGGTGTTTTTTTTGTTTGCTTGCATGTCCCCCTCGGATATCCAGCAAGTGCACTTGTAGTGCAAAGTAGATTTGCCTTTAGTAAATAAACCCCAAAGTCCAAAATACCTAATAATTTGGGGTGTAACCCGCAAAATGCTGGAGTGCAATGTACATAATGGGGAAAGTATTTAGATTGACCTGTGTGTCCCCAAGGAAAGACATTGGTAGGGATTTTCCCTCACTTCCTGTGTGGCTATGTGACAGGAAGTGAATTATTTGGAAGGATAAAGTGGCCAAATTTGGGAGTTGTCTTCACCCTATCAGGGGTGTAGACATCCCCAAAAACTCTCTAGACTTGTAATCCCTCTGCACTCTATCCCCAAGTAAAAATAAGAAAGGATTTAATTTAGTTTAACTTTGCAAAGACACATTCCTAAGTTGAATTGTGATGCATTTCAATGGCCCGTTTAGACCCTCTTTAATCACTTGAGATCAGCGCTATAACTGATCGACGGACACAGCATGGTCCTCAATTGCCGGGAGTCCATCAATAAACATCCACCCCTTCGCGCGCGCACGCTGTGGTCACCGAGTCACTGAGACTCGGGTGATGACAGATCCAAGTAAGGGGCCGATACCTGCCCTTTACCATGTGATCAGCTGTCAGCCAATGACAGCTGATCACATGATGTAAACAAAAGCAGGGTAATTGACAAAGAGAGAAAGAACAGAAGGCGGGACCCCCGTTGAGGGGAAGGAAACCTGTGTAAAAAAGTCTGTTCATGTAAAAGCTACCATGGACGTTCCTACTACAAATTTTTATCCCCCCCATATTTAATTAACATTTAAATATGATCAAAAGTTTATTATGGGTATTTATTGTATTGTATTTTTTATTACATCTTAACCAACCCTTGTTATTAGCCATTATGTATGCTGATTTCTTGTTGGAACTTATTTGTACTATGTGATAGCTGGTTTTCTATATTGTGTATTGAATTTTCTGATTTATAGCATATAGCATAAAGCTCAGATATGTAATGATAATGTAATTGACATCAATATTCTAACCAATAAAAACTATCCCCTATTTGAATCGTATATTGTGCCCATGTGCTTCATACAAAGTCCCGCCTTCTGTTCTTTCTCTCTTTGTCATTTACCAAACCGGGATGGAGGAGGGGACCGAACGGCCCCACTTTCCTCATATAAAGTCCCATCTATCTGTCTTTTTCCCCTCCATTTATTATAATCTATTAGGGATGGAAGCACACGGTGTACTTAAACCAATACTAAATTCATGCTCTGCATCTAATAAGTGCTACATATGTGGCTATTTCTGCAATTGACCCCATTCTGGCTTAATTTTCATTAATGTGTTTACGTTTCTTTTTTTCATTTTTTCAATTTTTCCAGTTTCCCGTTTTTCCCTGCGTTGAGCAGCTTTTAACATCCTTGTCTGTTATATGCGCCTTGGCGGCCTTGGCCATGATTGGCTGCGGTGTCTGACCTCACTTGTCACGCTTTGGAAGCTGCGACGCACACTGGTTGCCTCCCGCTCGCCCTGATCTGACGCGGGGCGGGTGTCATCACTGTGCGTCAGCATCACGCCAATCCCGCCAGGCGTGCGGCGTCCTCGCGGCGCCGTGCAAATGGCGGAGTGATTCCACTCCATGGCACACTAGGGACTATTTTCCCTTTGAGCTACAGTGTGACGCTGGGGGCTGGCCGCCGGCGGCGTTCCCCTACATAGGCTTCCTCCTCAGTAGGGTCTCACACACCATGTCATTTCACACTCATGCATCTATGCACCAGCATACAGTATCCTGTTTATAGTGCTCTGTTAAGGTAATTACTCATCCCCATCACTCATTACAACTAGATGGTTATGTCCTCACATCCCCTTTTCATTGCCTTCACATTTTTCCTTTCACTCACTCTGCTCTTTCCCACATTACACTGCACTACATCCAGTCACTCTCTCTTACTTCACTCCCACTCACTTTCATCTTCACTCCAACAACTAGCTTATTTGATTCCCATAATTGTCCCTGCCATATATTTTTTACCAATTTTTTCCATTTTTAGTATTCATTTTTATAATTATATTTATTTTTATTTTCATCACTTTTTTACACAGGTTTCCTTCCCCTCAACGGGGATCGTCCACTGCAGCACACTTTCACATCACCCCATTCCATTGACCCTCTCGAGTTGGTCGCCTGTGTCTGGCCGCTGCCGCTCTGTCATACCCCCTCAGCTCCCAACCGTGACCATTGGTTTGACCCGCTGCCTCTGTGGCCGTGCCGCCATTACGCATATGCAACGTAAGTTAATGGGCCGGGTATGGGTGTGTTGGCAGTTTGGCCACATGTTTCATGCCTACCCATATATTCCCACTTCTCTATAGACTAGCCAAATATCATTGTCTTTCTCTTCTTTAGAATATGACTACGGTTCTCCTCCTGAAGAGGGGCTATAAGGCCCCGAAACGCGTAGAGCTTACAACCTCCGAGAAGTCTATTCATGTAAAAGCTACCATGGACGTTCCTACTACGAATTTTTATCCCCCTCATATTTAATTAACATTTAAATATGATCAAAAGTTTATTATGGGTATTTATTGTATTGTATTTTTTATTACATCTTAACCAACCCTTGCTATTAGCCATTGTGTATGCTGATTCCTTGTTGGAACTTATTTGTACTATGTGATAGCTGGTTTTCTATATTGTGTATTGAATTTTCTGATTTATAGCATAAAGCATAAAGCTCAGATATGTAATGATAATGTAATTTACATCAATATTCTAACCAATAAAAACTATCCCCTATTTGAATCGTATATTGTGCCCGTGTGCTTCATACAAAGTCCCGCCTTATGTTCTTTCTTTCTTTGTCATTTATCAAACTGGGATGGAGGAGGGGACCGAACGGCCCCACTTTCCTCATATAAAGTCCCATCTATCTGTCTTTCTCCCCTCCATTTATTATAAAATCAGGGTAATGTTTTTTGTTTTCTCCTTGTGCTGACAGCGTGAGCATAAAAAAAGGCAATCACCGGCTTATGTGCAAGGGACATTGGGCCCGAAGAGGAAGAGGCAATTCTGCGTCATCTCTGACAATCAGTAGCCCCTGCCAGTGCCACCTATCAATGCCCACCACTGGTGCCAATCAGTGCCACCTAGCAGTGCTGCCTATCAGTGCCCATCACTGCCAACTATCATTGCCACCTAGCAGTGCCACTTCTCAATGCCCACCGGTGCCAACTATCAATGCCACCTCTCAGTGCCCACCCTTGCCACCTTATTAGTGCCCATCAGTGCAGTCTCATCAGTGTACATCAATGAAGGAGAAAAATTACCTTTTGTCGAAATTTTCGAAATATTAACCACTTTCCTACCGCCCACCATCAAATGACGTCCTCGGCTTTGTGCGGTGACATCTGAATGATGCCTGCAGTTGCAGGCATCATTCAGTTATCATTCTTTTCAGCCGGCAATTCTGTGCACGATAAAAACGATCATAGCGGCAGTTCCGCCGCTTGATTGTTCTTATAGGCGGCGGGAGGGGATGTTCCCCCCCCTCCCGGTGCTTTTCCGGGCTCTCCCATGCCATCTTGGGCTCAGAGAATGATTTAGCCGGCGCCGGATGGGAAGCATAGAGATGACTGGTGACCAGAGGCCCAGGCGTGACGTTATGACATCACGCCGGGTTCCCATATGTAAACCAAGCCGTGATCTCGGCTGTCAGCATGAGATTGGAGAATTTTTTTGAACGATCTCATGCTTTCCAGCCTGGAGGAGAGATGTGGGGTCTTATTGACCCTGCATCTCTCTATAAAGAGGATCTGTCACAATAGATTCCTATTACAAGGGATGTTTACATTCCTTGTAATAGGAATAAAAGTAATCCAAAAAACAAAAAAGTAAAAAAAAGAGTAAGAAATACAAAAAAGTAAAAAAAAAAAATCTAAATAAAGAAAAAACGCCCATGTGCCCGGTAACTCGCGCTCAGAAGTGAACACACACGTAAGTCCCGCCCACATATGTAAACGCCGTTCAAACCACACATGTGAGGTATTGCTACGTGCGTTAGAACGAGTGCAACAATTCTAGCACTAGACCTCCTCTGTAATGAGAAAATGGTAACGTGTAAAAAAATTTAAAGCATCGCCTAGGGAGATTTTTAAGTACTGAAGTTTGGTGTCATTCCATGAGTGTGCGCAATTTTAAAGCGTGACATATTAGGTATCTATTTACTCAGCATAACAACATCTTCCACATTATCCCCAAAAATTGGGCTAACTTTACTGTTTTGTAATTTTTTTACATTCATGAAACCATTTTTTTAACCCAAAAAAAAGGCGTTTGAAAATTTATTGCGCAAATACCGAGCGAGATAAATATTTGCAATGACCGCCATCTTATTCCCTAGGGTGTCTGCTAAAAAAACATATATAATGTTTGGGGTTTTGAAGTAATTTTATAGCCATAAATGTATGATTTTTACATGAAGGAGAGAAGTGCCAGAATAGGCCCAGTGCTGAGGTGGTTAAAATATCCATATTTTTTTTTTAACTCTGTCTTTTGTATTTATAGAAAACAAAAAACCGCAGAGGTGATCAAATAGCACCAAAAGAAAGCTCTATTTGTGTGCCAAAAAATAATACATTTTCATTGGGTTACAGTGTTGTATGAGCGCGCAATTGTCATTCAAAGTGCATCAGCTCTGAAATGTGTAAATTGGTCTGGGCAGGAAGGGGGTTTAAGTGGCCAGTAAGCAAGTGGTTAATATAAGGCTACATGCACACTGACATTTTTCCATCCGCTTGTTTGAGCGTTTTTTGCAGCTTAAAAACGTCTCTCGATGTTAGCCTATGGCCTCATGGCCACCATGGCGTTTTTGAGCTGTAAATGGCATAGGCGTTTTTAGGCCCCATGTACACGGGACGCTGGTGCAAAGTGTTCAGAACTAAGGTTGAAAGCGGCGTTTAGAAAGGCGCGCTTTGTTGCGTTTGCATGCCGCGTTTTACCACATTTGCGTCTATATGCGTTTAGTTAGGTAACAAGATAAGGAGCTCCAAAAACAGTATTATTAACGATTTCAGCAATTTTGTGAGACCAGAGTGAGTATCAGCAGCTGAGAGAGCAGCAGTGTAGTTGTATTTAGCGCGTCACTTGCCACATCACTTGCCCCAAGTTGTGGATTGTCCACTTGCCACGTCAGCTGCCCCAAGTTGTGGATTGTTCACTTGCCACGTCAGCTGCCCCAAGTTGTGGATTGTCCACTTGCCACGTCAGCTGCCCCAAGTTGTGGATTGTTCACTTGCCACGTCAGCTGCCCCAAGTTGTGTATTGTCCACAATGCAATGGAAGCAATTTCATTTATTTTTTGATAGATATATATATTTTTAATGGTTTTTCCTAAATTGCCATAATTTTTGAGTTTATCAATGTAAAAAAATAGGTCACCCTTAAAAACTAAAATGCGGCTAAACGCCGGTACCGCGTCTGAAACGTGGAAATCTTTGGCGTCTGAAGGCATTTTTAGGCTTTGTGAAAAACGAGTTTAAACGCAACTGCAGATTTTTTTTGCCAGGCCAAAAACAGTGTTTTGAATGTAAGAGAATTCAATGGACCCGCATCCAAAACGCAAGTACCACGAATTTGCGGCAATTTTTTATTTTTTTTTCAACCTGTTTATAGCTGGTTGTTAAAGGAAATGTAAAAAAAATAAACATTGCCGGCTCTAAAAAAAAAAAAAAAAAAAAAAAAAAGAGAAAAAAAAACAGCGTGGGGTCCCCCCCCAGGTCCATACCAGGCCCATACCGCACCCACTTATATTGGCATGGGGCGTGGTCACCGGGTGATGCCACCGCTGCCCCCGCCCCCGTATGATGTCACAGTCCCGGGGAATGATGGGACTGTGACGTGCTACGGGGGCGGGGTCAGCGGGTGGCATCACCTGTGACCCCGCCCCATGCCAATATAAGTGGGTGCGCTCCACGGCCAGAGCATTGTAACGGCGGACAGCGACGAGGCAACATTGGTGGGAGAGAAGAGGGAAGAAGACAACGCTGAAGCCCGGGACCCCGCTAGCAAAAGAGCTGGAAAAAGATAGCGGGGCGCCCGGCAGGAAGACCCCCGAAGTCGGAAGAAGACGACGAGGAAGCCCAGGACCCCGCTAGCAAAAGAGCTGGAAGAAGATAGCGGGGCGCCCGGAAGGAAGACCCCCGAAGTCAGAAGAAGACGTTGAGGAAGCCCGGGACCCCGCTAGCAAAAGAGCTGGAAGAAGATAGCGGGGCGCCCGGCAAGAAGACCCCCGGAGCTGCCTAATAAATTACTTTAAAAACCTGTGTTGTGTTTTTTATTGACTTTTTTTGCCACCAGGTGAATGGGTAGGGGTACGATGTACCCCATACTCATTCACATAGGGTGAGGGGGCCGGGATCTGGGGGCCCCCTTATTAAAGGGGGCTCTCGGATTCCGAAAAGCCCGCCACCCGCAGACCCCGACAACCAACAGCCAGGGTTGTTGGGAAGAGGCCCTTGTCCCCATCAACATGGGGGCAGGGTGCTTTGGGGTGGGGGGCCGCAGGTCGCCCCCCTGCCCCAAAGCACCCACCCCCCGATGTTGAGGGCATGCAGCCTGGTACGGTTCAGGAGGGAGGGGGGCGCTCTCTCGTCCCCCCTCTTCCCCTGCAGCCTGCCAGGTTGCGTGCTCAGATAAGGGTCTGGTATGCATTTTGAGGGAACCCCCACTCCGTTTTTTCGGCTTAGGGGGTTCCCCTTGAAATCCATACCAGACCTAAGGGCCTGGTATGGATTTTGGGGGGACCCCCGCGCCGTTTTTCCGGCTTAGGGGGTTCCCCTTAAAATCCATACCAGACCTAAGGGCCTGGTATGGATTTTGGGGGGACCCCCACGCCGTTTTTTCGGCTTAGGGGTTCCCCTTAAAATCCATACCAGACCTAAGAGCCTGGTATGCTCCTGAAGGGGAACCCATGCCGGTTTTTTCATTAAAATTTGGCCTGGAGTTCCCCTTCATGATTCATACCAAACACGGGACAGCGAGGCTGCCGAGAACCAGCGCGATGCCATCGCGCTGGAGACATTCTCGGCCAGCTAGTCGCCTCTAGGACACGACTTGAGCGGCTGCTTCACGCTCAGGTCGTGTCCAAGTTGCCTCGCAAAGTGGCGCTGTCCCTGTGTCATCTGGCACACGAGTCGCCCCACGAGTCGGATCGGCTTCATCCGACTTCCCAGGTGACCTCTATTCAAATCAATGGGCTCCCATAGGGAACCATTCATTTTCAATAGAGCGCCACTGACATTTGTATTTACTATAACAGTGCGCCGCTGGTTCCTGCGCCCAATGAAGGAGTTATCCGGCGCACCAATTAAGGTATGAACCGGCGCAGCGCACTGTTATTAGTAAATCAGCCCCACTGTGTGCATCTTCAAATTTTGGCTTGATTGATTGTCTAAAAGTGAAAAATTTAGGGAATAGCAATAGAAAAATATAAAAAGGGGAGTTTTGTGCCTTATTCAATTCGCCCCAAAACATCTATGATGTCCTTAAAGGTTTGCTCCATAACATTCATTCTTTGCTTAATTCTGTACAGTTCTGTACTACACTCCATCACTTGCTGGATGATTCGTAGGGCACTCTCAGCAGAGAAACGCGGACTTTCTTTCACAACAACATTTTCATCCCCTATAAAAAAATACAAAAGGAATTATAACTCTGCAGGCCTACATCTCTTACCTGAAGCTCTGGTGACAGATACTGACCTGTTGTGGTGACAAGTTCCACTACGTCATCCACTTCTCCTTCCTCCACTTCTTCAACTTCCTCAACATCCTCAGGTTGGTGTTCTTGGTGAGGTTGGGGTTCTTTAGAAGGTGTGGGGTTTCTGTGCTCCCTGGAGTGGTGTCCTCCCAGTCTTCTCTCCCCTATGAGAATGAAACAAAAGGTATACTTAGCACACAGATATTTTAGCTAAAAAATAGGAACATGCTACATTGCTTGGAAGTGGGGTACAAGTGTCTGTTTGGGCCGAGTTACATGCTGAAGACATTATTTCAAAATATACAAATCTTGACTATTCACCTTTTTATGAAAATTTTTACACATGGAGGCACCCCAAAAATACACTGATGCACCTGTGTGGGGCACCCTAAATAGGTTGTTCTGGTGGCCCACACTATAGTGCTCTAGAGTCCAGATGTGGAAACAGCTGCTGAGTGTCCTCTCCTTTACACTGATTAAACTTTGCATTTCATTCTCTTTCCAAACACATCATCTAGCCAACACTGTAATAACATTTATGGAATAAAAACAGGCATCTCTCTAAATTATTGGAACCCTGTATCTTCTCAAAACATCATACATAGTGGGCGAACAATGTGTCTGTAACGAACGATTACTGGGCCCACCAAATTTTGAGCGATGACATTTTCTAAGGTACAATAGTAAAATGCAACAACATGGAGCAACATGCAAGCTCAGAAATACAATAATGGGAACCCAGGAAAAGTACTTACTTTTTTCTAGCATTCTCTTAATGCTCCTTAACTGCTCCGGCTCCCTCAGTTTGAGGTCAGACCACCTCTTTCTAAGCTGCTCCTGTGATCGTTTCACCCTGAAATTCTTCTTCAGACTTTTCACTACTTTCTTCATTATTTTGGACTTCCTTAGATTAGGGTGGGTATTACATGCTTTGCATCATAATCCGACTTTAGCAATATGTCCACCATCTCCGCCATCTCCACGTAAGACATATTAGATGCCTTGAATCTCCTCCTTGATTGTGACGTTTCACGGTCCGGGCTGGTCTCATCATCGTTATTTGATGAATTACCAGACACCTGCTGTGACTCCGCCATATCTATCTGCGCGCCGAAAGAGAAGGGGCGGGGAAAAGTTGATAATGTGAACGTCATGGGCGGGGCAACGTGTGCAGAGCAACATGTGCGGAATTTCACGCATACGTAGTGTATATAAAGCAAACACACATGTGACGTTACTACGTTCTGTGTGCGGAGAGAGGAGGAAAAGTGACGGACGTGAGAACGATGATATGTGATTTTTATACTTTGTGAAATCGGTGGCCTATACTGCCTAGAGATTGTTTGAGGATATATATGGGGAATCAGATTTACAGGAGTTTAGACTGTGTGACTGACATTACTTTTTTTGTCTTGTGTTGTGGCTTGCAGACCAAAAATGAATGCTTTCAGCGATAGGGAATTTCTGGGTGAATTTATTGACCGGGTAAGGTAGATACCCGCTCTGTGGGAGACCAAAAACCCCATTCACCGAAAAAAAGGAGTGAGGAAAGCAGTGCTGGAGAGGCTGCTCCCATTTGTGCAGACAAAGATACCCACAGCAACCACACAACAGGTGGACAGTAAAATTGGGAACTTGAGAGGCACATACAGGACTTTAGGGTCCTGGCTTCTCAGAGGTCAGGAGCAGCAGCAAAAGATGTATATGTCCTGATTTTGTGGTACTACAGCAGGATGTCTTTTCTGGATGACCACATTGAGCCAAGGCCATCACTGTCCAGTCTTCCCCCCAGACTTCCCTGCAGACAACCTGAGCCTTCTCTGGAGCAAGAGGAGGCAGCCAACCTAGAAGAACCTGATTTGGACATCTGGAGCCAGGTATAGTATTTTCTAAAAATGTATTGTGAGAAAATTAATGCAGGAAAAAAAAGATAATATGTAAATACCCAAAAAATTGGGACCAAAAAGTGATCTAAATATCAATAGACAGTAGTGGGCCAAAAATTGGGGGAGAAGAATGAAAAATGATGGGGTCATAATAATAGTATTTTCTATTGATTTACATTCAATTTTCAACAGTCATGAGCTAAAAATTGTGTGTAAATGATGAACCAAAAACTAAAACTATGTCCCTTTTACATACACAGGATGACATCAGCCAGGAGGAGGGTCTGGAAAGTGTCAGGCAGGAGGAGGCAGGGCCCACTGTGAGCCAGGAGGAGGCAGGGCCTACTGTGAGCCAGGAGGAGGCAGGGCCCACTGTGAGCCAGGAGGTGGCTGGGCCCACTTTGAGCCAGGAGGTGGCAGGGCCCAGTGGCACACAGGAGGTGGCTGGGCCCAGTGGCATACAGGAGGTGGCCGGGCCAAGTAGCAGGACCAGATCTCAGGTGCCTCCCATCCGCCTTCCAAAAAGAACCAGCAGGGACAGGTGCACAAGTGAGGCAGCAATGGCCCTGATTAGAGAGGCACATGCCACCCTCCAGGAGCCAACATCCACTGAAGAGGCCATTGCCGGCCTAGTTGGGGCCAAATTCAATGTGATGAGCATGGAACAATGCCTCCTATGCGAGCCCCTGCTGATCACCTTACTGAACAAGGGGGTGATGGGGAGAATTACCCCCAATACGGCCATATGTGAGGTCGCCCAGCTTACACAACCTCAACCTCATCCTCCTCCTCCTGACACAAGTACACCTCCAGTGGCACAGCCTCTAGCCACACACAAAAGGAAGGCTGCAGGGAAGGATGCAGGGAAGGCTGCAGGGAAGGCTGCCAAGAAGACCTGGAAGTGATGGCCTTGCTTCAATGTGGTCTGACAGAAGGCAGCCTGTTGTAGTACCACAGACTTTGGACATATATATCACCTGCTGCTGTTCCTGACCTCTGGAAGTCCAGCATCAGATTGTGCTCACAACTGATGTGCTTGTCAAGCTCCCAATTTTATTGTCCACACAGGGTTGATGTGTGCTCTGGGGTCCCATGGATGCACAAATGGCAGCTGGTTCTCCAGCGCTGCCTTCTATTTATTTTGTTATAAACCAGAATAAATGTGTTTTTTTTACAGGTAAAACTTGACTATGTGTTTTTATAATAATTATAAATTTAGCTTTGGAGTAGGCAGATACATTTTAACAAATAAAATAAAAGGGACAGCTAACACAAAACAATCTCCTTGAAGGTCGAAAAAAACAAGAAAAAAAAAATTAAGGGGTAATCTTGACACAACAAAAATAAAAAATAAAATCATGGAGATAACTATAAATTAAAGAATCATTTAAAATGAAGATCTGTATTTAAAATGTGAAAAATATAAATATTAAGGAGATCTTGCTCTATATAATACAGCTAAATATTCATGAGATCAGCATGATTTTTTTTTTAAATAGTTAGTCAGAACTCTGTGTGAATATCAGCAGCAAAACAAGTTCTTTATTTTTCATTATTGTACCATTCTAAAGAAGATTTAAATGCGCAACATTTAAACGATGCAATAATTTACAGCGTGATGAATGTGCTATCTCCTTTACGAAGGCTTGTTTTACCAGAAGAAGCGCTCCCGTCTCATACTTGATTCTGAGCATGCGCGATTTTTGAAGACTTGGAAAAGCATACACACGAACGGTTTTCTCGTCGCAAAACAGGCCGACGAGAAACCCGATGAGAAAATCGAGAATCCTGACAAGAAAATCGAGATTCCCGGCAGTTTTCGCGACGAAAAACCATACACACGAACGGGTTTCTCGGCAAGAAAGCTCTCTCAGCAGTTTTCTTGTCGTTTTTTGACGAGAAACTCGGTCGTGTGTACGAGGCTATAGGCTGGCATCTGTTGTTACCATCTTCCAGGTAACCGGAATGAGGGATTTTCTTTTCTGTAAATTCTTGGTTATTGACCACCAACTGAGACTCTGGTGCACTTTTGGGGCCAGATTCATTGGATAATCCAAAGCTTAGGTTTTCTTGTTCCAAGCAGACAGAATACTTTATTGCAACAGTCTTGAATGAAACTGGGCATAGGGAACTGCTTTGAATGAAGCCACCATCTACCCTAGCAATCTCATGCAAAGGCGAATGGAAGGACCCTTTCTTGCCCTGACCACATGGACCAGCTCTCTTATTGCGTTGACTTTTGCCTGGGGCAAAAACACTCTTTCCTGGGCTATGACCAAGCCCAAATACTCCAGTCTCTTTGCTGGTATTAACGATGATTTCTCCAGGTTGAGAATCCAACCTAGGTGTTCCAGATACCTGACCATTCCGGACACCCCCTGGTTTAACCGTGCTACTGATTGATCTACCAGTAGCAGGTCGTCTAGGTATGCCATTACTGCTATTCCCTGGGAGCGGTGGCTAACCCAAAGGGCAAGGCCACAAACTGAAAGTGGCGCTGTTCCACCGCAAAACGCAGAAAACCTCTGATGAGTAGGGGAAATTGGTACATGTAGATATGCATCTTTGATTCTAGAACTTCTCCTCCCCATAGGGTGGATACGACTGACCGCATTGACTCCATAGGGAAAGAGCGGATGTTTAGGAAGCGACTTAGATCTCTGAGATCTAAAATGGGTCTGACATCTCCAATCGGTGTCAGTACCATGAAGAAATTTAAATAAAATCGCATACCCTGCTCCTCTGAGGGGGTCTCTATGATTACACCCTGAGACATCAATCGGTCTAGCGCCAGAACTAAAGACCTTCATCTTTATTGGGTCTTTGGGGAGTAGCCTAGGGCTACCACAGAGATGACTCATCCGTCAAGGATCTCTTCTTGCCAAGCCCCTGAAAACTGCAGAAGTCTTCCCCCCACCTCGATCAAGCGGGGGCTCCCCTCATAAGGAGACCTTGGGGCTCTGTTTTGTAGGCTTCTGCCCTCAGGCACTTCTGCAGTCCTATGCAAATAAACACATAGGAAAAAATAGTTCCACAAAAAACAAGTACATACGTATACAGCTTTAAAGAGGAAGTAAACCCTCTTTTTTTTTTCTCTGAAAAAAAAAGCCCTGCAAGAGAAAGGCATAATGAGCAAGTATGCATAGCATACTAGCTCATTATGTTGCACTTACCTGAGATCGAAGCCCCCGAATCACTCCTTGTTCCCCTTTGTGGCCACCGCCATGTCCCCTGGGAGCGTCTTCCTTGTATCGCCGCTCCGGCGCTGTGACTGGCCGGAGCGGCGGTGACGTCACTCCCGTGCATGTGCGCGGGACCGACAGATCCCCACGCATGCACGTGGTCCCGCCAATTTCCCATTCAGAAAACGGGCACGCTCAGTGCGCCTGCGCCGTAGACATCGTTGCAGTATTTTCTGCAAATATCTCCTTAACCGTGTATGTTAAGGAGATATTTCTTGCACCTACAGGTAAGCCTTAATCTAGGCTTACCTGTAGGTGCAAGTTGTCTGGTTGGGTTTACAACCACTTTAATGCATGCAGCATGTGTTAAAGCAATATGCCTCTATGGAGGCATGAGTCCATACAAATCTTCTCTTAGGCAAAATTTTAAAAGTGTGCACTGTACACATGCATTCATGTAGCACGTGTGCCATGGAACAAGCATCTTTGCAAAGCAAGCATATGTTTATGAAATGTGTTACGCAACATGTATCTATGCAGACATGTATTCCTATGCGATCATGAGGAATCGTGTTTATTTAAGTAAACATGTATTAATATGCCTCATTATGCAACCATGCAACTTTAGGCGATCATGCAACTTTAGGCGTTCATGCATCCTTATGTGATCAAGCATCTTTATGCGATCAAGCCTTTCTGCAAGATCAAGCTTTTCTGTGCAACCAAGCACCCTTGTGCGATCAAGCAACCTTGTGCGAACAAGCATCTTTATGCGATCAAGCATCCTTGTGTGATAAAGCTCCCTTGAGCGATCCAGCATCTTATGCGATCAAGCATCTTTATGCGACTAAGCATCTTTACGTGATCAAGCATTTTTATGTGACTATGAAAAAAACATGCATATCTATACAAACATAAACATGCATCTTTATGTGACCATGTATCCTTAAGCGATCCTGTCACCTTATGCGATCACGTGTTTTTATGTGATCCGCAATAAACATGCTTTATTTTTTTTATTTTATTTTTTACATAAACATGCATTTTGTACACCAATGATCATGTATCTTTATGCAAACATGTGAACTGGTAAAAATAGTTATCATAAGCAACTGTGTGCTCCAGAAACTGTTTGTTTCAGCATCTGTGCTGTTTAGAAACTGTGCGTTTTAGCAGCAACTGTGCATTTTAGCAGCAACTGTGCGTTTTAGCATCTGTGCATTTTTGCAAATGTGCATTTCAGCATCTGTGCGTTTTGCAAATGTGCATTTCAGCATCTGTGCATTTCAGCAACTGTGCATTTTTAGCAACTGTGCATCTTTGCAACTGTGCGATTTAGCATCTGTGCATCTTAGCAACTGTGCGATTTAGCAACTGTGCGTTTTAAGCATCTGTGAATTTCAGCATCTGTGCGTCTTCAGCAACTGTGCGTCTTTAGAAACTATGCGTTTTTGCACCTGTGCATTTTTAGCATCAGTGCATTTTAGCAACTGTGCATTTCATCATCTGTGTATTTTAGCAACTGTGCGTCTTAGCAACTGTGCGTTTTTAGCATCTGTGAATTTCAGCATCTGTGCGTCTTCAGCAACTGTGCGTCTTTAGAAACTATGCGTTTTTGCACCTGTGCATTTTTAGCATCAGTGCATTTTAGCAACTGTGCATTTCATCAACTGTGCATTTCATCATCTGTGTGTTTTAGCAACTGTGCGTCTTAGCAACTGTGCGTTTTTAGCATCTGTGAATTTCAGCATCTGTGCGTCTTTAGAAACTGTGCGTTTTTGCAACTGTGCATTTTTAGCATCAGTGCATTTTAGCAACTGTGCATTTCATCATCTGTGTGTTTTAGCAACTGTGCGTCTTTGCAACTGTGCGATTTAGCATCTGTGCGTTTAAGAAACTATGCGACTTTGCAACTGTGCATTTTTTGCAAGTTTGTAAGCAAGCACCTGCTCAACTGCAGTTGGTCCTATACTTGTGTAGGAAACCAAGCACATATGCACTATATTGGAGATACAACTCCCTAAAATGCACCCATGCTCATGTCTTTCAAACATGTACTTTAACCACTTCAGCCCCGGACCATTATGCAGCTTAAAGATCAGAGGCGTTTTTACAATTTGGCACTGCGCTGCTTTAAGTCTTAATTGCGCGGTCATGCAATGTTGAACCCAAACAAAATTTGCGTCCTTTTTTAACCACAAATAGAGCTTTCTTTTGATGGTATTTGATGGCCTCTGCAATTTAAATTTTTTGCGATATAAACTTAAAAGTAAAATTGAATAAACTCAATTTTAGTCATACATTTTGGCAAAAATGTATTCAGCCACATGTCTTTGGTAAAAAAAAATGTCAATAAGCGTATATTTATTGGTTTACGCAAAAGTTATAGCGTCTACAAACTAGGGTACATTTTCTGGAATTTACACAGCTTTTAGTTTATGACTGCCTATCTAATTTCTTGAGGTGCTAAAATGGCAGGGCAGTACAAAACCCCTCAAAATGACCCCATTTTGGAAAGTAGACACCCCAAGGAAATTGCTGAGAGGCATGTTGAGCCCATTAAATATTACATTTTTTTGTCCCAAGTGATTAAATAATGACAAAAAAACGAAAAAATTGCACCGCCTTCAGCATTTCTAAGGGCGTAAATTTTTGATTTCAGTCCTCACTACCTATGACAGGTTTGAAGGACATAAAATGCCAAGATGACACAAAACCCCCCCAAATGACCCCATTTTGGAAAGTACATGCATTGCAAGCCAAGTTCTACTCTTTCTTCTGGCTCAACCAGTTACTTACACTGGTATCAGAAGAAAGGAGATCAGCCTCCGACAGTTCTTATCACTTACGCTATCAATTGCCCCAAGCTATTTGCCGAGAGGCATGTTGGGTCCATGGAATATTTTATATTTTGCCACAAGTTGTGAGAATATGACAAACTTTTTTTTTTTTTGCACAAAGTTGTCACTAAATGATATATTGCTCAAACATGCCATGGGCATATGTGGAATTACACCCCAAAATACATTCTGCTGCTTCTCCTGAGTACGGGGATACCACATGTGTGGGACTTTTCGGGAGCCTACGCGCGTACGGGACCCCGAAAACCAAGCACCGCCTTCAGGATTTCTAAGGGCATAATTTTTGATTTCACTCCTCACTACCTATCACTACCTATGACAGTTTTGAAGGCCATAAAATGCCAAGATATCACAAATGACCCCATTTTGGAAAGTAGACACCCCAAGCTATTTTCTGAGAGGCATGTTGAGCCCATGGAATATTTTATATTTTGCCACAAGTTGTGGGAATATGACAAACTTTTTTTTTTTTTGCACAAAGTTGTCACTAAATGATATATTGCTCAAACATGCCATGGGCATATGTGGAATTACACCCCAAAATACATTCTTCTGCTTCTCCTGAGTACGGGGATATCACATGTGTGAGACTTTTTGGGAGCCTAGCCGTGTACGGGACCCCGAAAACCAAGCACCGCCTTCAGGCTTTCTAAGGGTGTAAATTTTTTATTTCACTCCTCACTGCCTATCACAGTTTCGAAGGCCATGGAATGCCCAGATGGCACAAACCCCCCCCCCCCAAATGACCCCATTTTGGAAAGTTGACACCCCAAGCTATTTGCTGAGAGGCATGGTGTCCTCGTAGTCAGGAGAAGCAACATAATGTATTTTGGGGTGTAATTCCACATATGCCCATGGCATTTTTGAACAATATATCATTTAGTGACAACTTTGTGCAAAACAAAAAAAAATATGTTTTTATTTTTCCCGCTACTTGAGTCAAAATATAGAATATTCCATGGACTCGACATGCCTCTCAGCAAATAGCTTGGGGTGTCTACTTTCCAAAATGGGGTCATTTGGGGGGGTTTTGAACTGTCCTGGCATTTTATGCACAACATTTAGAAGCTTATGTCACACATCACCCGCTCTTCTAACCACTTGAAGCCCTTTCTGACACTTTTTGTTTACATGAAAAAAATTTTTTTTTTGCAAGAAAATTACGGTAAACCCCCAAACATTATATATTTTTTTAAAGCAAAGGCCCTACAGATTAAAATGGTGGGTGTTGCATTTTTTTTCCACACAATATTTGCGCAGCGATTTTTCAAACGCATTTTTTGGGGAAAAAATACACTTTTTTAAATTTTTATGCACTAAAACACACTATATTGCCCAAATGTTTGATGAAATAAAAAAGATGATCTTAGGCTGAGTACATAGAAACCAAACACGACATGCTTTAAAATTGCACACAAACGCGCAGTGGCGACAAACTATATACATTTTTAAAAGCCTTTAAAAGCCTTTACAGGTTACCACATTGGATTTACAGAAGAGGTCTACTAAAATGACTGCCCTCGATCTGACCTTTGCGGTGATACCTCACATGCATGGTGCAATTGCTGTTTACATATGACGCCAGACCGACGCTTGCGTTCGCCTTTGCGCAAGAGCAGGGGGGACAGGGGTGCGTTTTTTTTTTATTATTATTTATTTTGCCTTTTTTTTTTTTAAACTGTTCCTTCCATTAATTTATTTTTTATCATTTTTATTGTTATCTCAGGGAATGTAAATATCCCCTATGATAGCAATAGGTGACAGGTACTCTTTTTTGAAAAAATTGGATCTTAGACCCTAGATCTCTCCTCTGCCCTCAAAGCATCTGACCACACCAAGATCGGTGTGATAAAATGCTTTCTCAATGGCGCTGTTTATATCCGGGGGGGGGGACATTCCCTCCCACTGCTTGTAAAAGCAGTCTAGAGGCTAATTGCCCGCTAGGATTGCTTTTACATGAAAGCAGACCGCTGACTGAAAATAATGATACCAAGATGATACCTAAACCTGCAGGCATCATTCTGGTATAACCATTCAAAGTCCAGCAACATACCAGTACATTGCTGGTCCTTGTTGGACATATATTAAAATCTTTTTCTTCATGCACCCTGTTGGCTGAACGAAAAAAAAAGATTGATCGGTGGGTATGCCCACCATTAGAATACCTCCCTTCATCCACCCACTTCTAATGATGGGCATACATGCACCATTTATATATGCCGAAGCATGGCGGAATCTTCCCGCAAAAAAGTTATGCCGTGTACACACGGTCTGACTTTTCCATGGGCAAGCCTCCATCGGAATTTAGACCGTATGTACGCGGCATAAAAAGTTATGCCACGTACACACGGTTGGACTTTTCCACGGGCAAAACTCCGTCGGAATTTCGACCGTATGTATGCGGCATTAGGAGCAAAATCGCTCCTCCGCCCCTGCTGCCCCCATGCTTCGGCATATATGCTCTTTTTTTAAACTGTGGTGGTGAAATCACCTCCTACAGCGTTGGAGTCACGGCTTTATGTATCGTGGGAGCAAACGCTGTTGCTGTCAAGATAAATAAATCCGCGCTGCAACTGAATGGCGTACCTGCTAAGCAAATGATGGTTAGCAATAAAACAAAGTAACATTACAGTATAAGAGTAAGACCTTACCATACCATACCCGCAAAGCAAATACCAAAGAAAAAGCATAGTAAAAAATACAACATTTTTTAACGCAACCTGTGCCTATAATATATATATATGCCGTAGCATGAAGGCAGCCTCCCGCATAAAAGTTATGCCGCGTACACACGGTCGGACTTTTCCGGCAAGCCTCCGTCAGAATTTCGACCGCATGTACGTGGCATAAAAAGTTCCTCCTCTTCACTATCTGTCATGCTCAGAAACTCGTAGGCCTCTTTACTAGTGTACTTTTGATTTGCCATGTTGGGCTCTAAATTTACTGGTACACTAGTAAGATTCACAGGCAAAAAAGCACCTGACTGTCAGCGACTGTATAAAACGCTACCAAAAAAACTGTTAGCGATCGTAGGGATCAGACCTGACTCTGCAAACGCTGCAGTTATGTGTGTTGTGTTTTGTAAGTGACAGTGATCGATCAATACTGCACTTGCGTGGGCTGGGCTGGGCGGAGGGGCAAAATGCAGGTGCTAGTAGGTATCTGGGCTGATCCCACTAACAATGCGTTTTTGGGAACCCTAAACTGCTAGGGACGCTAGTATAGATCTGATCAGATATTGATCTGTTCAGATACTATACCACTAAAGGAGGTGTATGCTTCGTGCGTGGGTGTTAGCGCTACTGGCACTAACCTGAAGCTGCCTGGGGCGACACAGACCCTATCTGACAATAAAAGCTAATTGATATCACCCGCCGGGCGATCAGGGGGTTAAACCTTTATTGGGTTATATACGGCGGGTGCCCTGATGCTATAAAAAGCAAACTAACAAATCAGCGTCACCCGTAACACTTATACTAGGGGCAATCAGGGGGTTAAAACCTTTATTAGGTAATATATGGGGGTACCTGACGCTATATAAAAACCTAGAGGTGAACCTAAATAACGAAATAACTAACTGGATAACCAGCGTCACCAGTGACACTTATACAGTGATCACTGGTGAAAGGGTTAACTGTAGGGGCAATCAGGGGGTTAAAACCTTTATTAGGCAATATATGGGGGTACCTAATGCTATAAAAACCTGTTGGTGAACCTAAAAAAATAACTGGCTACCTAGCGGCACCAGCGGCACCAATACAGCGATCAGAAAAATGATCGCTTAGTGACACTGGCGATAGGGGGTGAAAGGGTTACCTGGGGGGCGATCAAGGGGTTAAACCTTTATTGGGGGGTAGGGGGCTACCCTGGACCTAAATGGGCCTAACACTAATATCCCTGACACTTTTTACTGTCACAAATGACACTAAATGCAGTGATCAGTAAATAAATGACCACTGCAATCAGTGACACTGTGACTGGGGGCTGATCGGGGGGTGACTGGGGGGTGAAAAGTGTGCCTACGTGTACTGGTGTCAGTGTACTGTGGGTGCACTTACTTGATGTCTTCTCTCCTCGCTGCTCTGGACGAAAAGACCGCCGTGAGGAGAGATGACATCACTTCATCCTGCCTGTGTTTACATTACACAGGTAGGGGAAGTGTCTCATTCGCCAGGAGCGATCGTGAGGGGGTGGCCAAAAAACAATGGCCGCCCCCCTCAACCCAGATCGCTCCTTAAGCAGAACAGACCGCCGAAGGCACCGGGGAGGTCCGATCGGACCTCCCACCTACGGGAAGGCAGGGACGTACAGGTACGCCCATGTGCCTGTCCGTGCCATTCTGTTGACGTACATCGTCGTGCGGCGGTCCTTAAGTGGTTAAAAACATGCAATTAATTTTAAAGCACGTATATTATGCTGCTCCTGCCCACAAGCAGATAATAACACTTTTAAAGTGAACTGCTAATCATCCAGGGATGTATCTACTTTACAGATGTACATGCCCCTCGGATAGGCAGAAAAAATTCAGCATCATGACTAGTCTGCATCCCAAGCAAGTACTTACACACTTACATAGGCGTGCGCAGCCTATTGCATTAGGGTGTGCACCCCAAAGCTCAAACAGAGTATTGGGATGCCTGTATTTACACGCACACGAACTTTAAAGGAACACTAAAGGCAATTTTTATTTTTAAATATCAAACATGTTATATTTACCTCCACTGTGCAGATCGTTTTGCACAGAGTGGCCCCGAACCTGGTCTTCTGGGGTCCGTCGGCGGCTGTCTCGGCTCCTTTCCGCAAGAACTATCCACATTCATGCAAGCTCTCTCGCATGGTGGATAGTTTTTTCGGGCACGCTCCCGTGATACAGCCGGTGGCTATAGCCACTCACTGTATCACTCTGCCCCCCCCCCCGCGCGCTGCGTCATTGGATGCGATTGACAGCAGCGTGAGCCAATGGCTGTGCTGCTTTCAATCAACCAATGAATGAGCCGAGAAGCCCAGCTGGGAAGTCAGCGCGTTCACGGCGCGGGACTTTCGAGGGGGTCAAGTAAGTAAACGGAGGGGGGGGGGGCGCTAATCCTCATGTTTTTTTACCTTAATGCATAGAATGCATTAAGGTGAAAAAACTTGTACCTTTACAACCCTTTTAATGGCATCCCAGTCTTAGTCCGTAGGGTTCAATATTGAGTTGGCCCCGCCCTTTGCAGCTATAACAGCTTCAACTTCAACTAGGTGGTCTATTAGGTTGAGGTCAGGACTCTGTGCAGGCCAGTCAAGTTCCTCCACCCCAAACTCGCTCATCCATGTCTTTATGGACCTTGCTTTGTGCACTGGTCCAAGTCATTTGGTGGAGGGGGGGATTATGGTGTGGGTTTGTTTTTCAGGGGTTGGGCTTGGCCCCTTAGTTCCAGTGAAGGGAACCCTTAAGGTATCAGCATACCAAGACATTTTGGACAATTTCATGCTCCCAACTTTGTTGGAACAGTTTGGGGATGACTCCTTCCATTTCCAACATGACTGCGCACCAGTGCACAAAGCAAAGTCCATAAAGACATGGATTTAGCAAGGGTGGTGAAAAATTACCTTCAAGTGCAAAAATTCACATTATAATAGTAACTAAAACATCTAAAATTAAGTGTAACAATCTAAAAAAAAAAAATCCAAAGTGCTATAATGGTGGGAACCTCCCAACCAAAAGGTTGTTTCACTTGAGATTAATCTGTATAGTAAATATTTATAGGAGGGGTTTCCACCATCCCTGCTAAGTTTATTTTTATACAGTATGTCTTATTTTCAGCTTGATGTGTATTATGTGAAGTTGCGTATCACAGAGACCGGTGATAATATTGAAGTTTATTGAGATTTCCATACATTAGAGGGTTCTACCATTATTGTTAAGTTATTGATTATTAAGTTAGCACTGCACTTTTTTTTATTTTTCTTTGTGGTGTGGGAACACATAACAGTGCTTAGCGGCAGGCCTTTCAATTTCACTTTTTTTATTGTAAATAGTAGTGTGGTGATTACCTACTATACTAAAATTGGCATGTGGCATTAATAAACAACAGATTTCAGTTGTGACCCACCAGGCCGGCACCCCCTTGGACAATGTGCCTGCCTTCTGAATTCACCACCCCATCCCTGCACTAACAGCACTGATTGGCAGCACTGATAAGCGTCACTGATTGGCACTCATTTGCACTGGCGTGGAACTGACTGGCAATGACAGGTGGCACTGATTGCCACTGACAGGTAACACTGATTGGAAGTACTGATTGGCACTGACAGGCAGCACTGGCACTGATTGGCACTGCCAGGTGGCACTGATTGGAAGCACTGATTGGCACTCGGCACTGACAGGCGGCAGTGATACTGATTGGCACTGATTGCCACTAACTGGTGGCACTGACAGGTGGCATTAGTTAGAAGCACTGACAGAGGAGAGGGGGGTTTCCAGGGGCGTACCTAGAGCATTTGGCACCCGGGGCAGATCCTATATCTGGCACCCCCCCCACGTTAAAATGTAAAAACACCCCACTGTGCCCCCTGTATCCTTCAATATCTTTGTCACTACTGTATCACTGGTCCCCTTTACATTACACAGCACCCTGCACCACTGGACCCCTTTACATTATACAGCCCCCTACGTACAGAGTGCAGGGTTGAGAGGGTGCCACGTACAGAGTGCAGGGTTGAGAGGGTGCCACGTACAGAGTGCAGGGTTGAGAGGGTGCCACGTACAGAGTGCAGGGTTGAGAGGGTGCCACGTACAGAGAGCAGGGTTGAGAGGGTGCCACGTACAGAGTGCAGGGTTGAGAGGGTGCCACGTACAGAGTGCAGGGTTGAGAGGGTGCCACGTACAGAGTGCAGGGTTGAGAGGGTGCCACGTACAGAGAGCAGGGTTGAGAGGGTGCCACGTACAGAGAGCAGGGTTGAGAGGGTGCCACGTACAGAGAGCAGGGTTGAGAGGGTGCCAAGTACAGACTGCAGGGTTCATGTAGTGTGCAGAGTTCAGGAGTCCCATATTTCAGCTAAAATAAAGCCCTTAGTATTATACAGTACAAACACTGTCTGCAGCCATAAATAATACAGCCACAGCACCTGTGATCATTATTATAATGCTGATGATTGATTACACTATACAGCCTTTATACACTACAGTAAGAAACAGGCTGTATAGTGTGATCATCAGCATGATAATAATGATCACAGGTGCTGTGGCCGTATTATTCATGGCTGCAGACAGTGTTTGCACTGGATACTTGTACTACTCCTTAAAGGACTGCAAGGAATGTACCAGGCTGCAGAACAGTTGGAAGACATAAAAAGAATGCCTGGGTGGAAGTGCAGATTTATGTGAGTGGAGAGCAGAAACAGAAGAAAGTGAACCGGAAATGGGAGGGGTGATGAGGATCGGTGTGAATTACTGCATGGTCTTACCGAGAAGATGACATGTAGTACACGGAGGGGAAGTGCAGCTGGGGGTGAAAGGTCCCATCACTCCCATGTATCAGGAGAACTTATCAGGAGGAACGGCTGAGTGACTGGGAAGGAGAGGGTGATGATGGGAGTGGAGAGAGCTCAGTGAAGGAGGAGAGCGACATTGCAGTGCAGTCAGTAGAAGATCACTCACCTCGGATCACGGCAGGACTTTCACTTATTGCATGCAGCTCTTGTTCAGGCTTCTCCTCGCATGGGCGCTGCTTCATCCCGCACCTACTAACACAGGAAGCCCGCGGGATGAATTTGAAGGGAAGGAGAAGGCTCTTTGTGTACCCATTGGCCGAGGAAGCAGCTGCACCGCCCCCTGCTGCCTACTCAGCCAATGGGTAGCTGAAGCTCATCGTAAATGCCTCCCTTCTGACAGGAACAAATGAATTTTGATTAGGGGCGGTTCCATGCACTGTGTGTGTCAGAGGCAGAGGGGAGCGATGCGGCTGCCATACAAGTGTAGTTCTCGGCATGCGGGAACCATGGCAACTCGCACACGCCGCGGCCATTCCGGGACTCAGCCCTGATTGGGAGGTATGGATTAGGGTGTGCCTGGGCACACCCGGCACACCCCATGGGCACGCCTATGCACACTTACCTCTCTGTCTCCAAGGCCTATCTGACCTGTCACCACATGGCAATGGCCACCCTTCCTCTTCCTGCCTAAAATAAAAAATAGGCTAGACTTGAGCAAACCTGCATCCTCTAGTGGCTGGGGAAGAAACAGCAGCCCGCATGAGTCAGCACAGCATGATTGAACAGACTATTGCTCCCAGTGGGAAAAACAGACAGTCAGATCTCTCTCTCTTTAAAAGAGAAACTGCAAACAAATGCAGACTCACCATTCCTCGCTGCAGAACTCTGTAGAAAACAGGAGTCCAATCTTCACCCATCATGGCGAGCTTTGCCATGACAGACCTTCAGGGACCGGGTCCTCCTTGCAGGGGGGTACAGGCAGTACACCTGTAAGGGGCCCGGAGGTCCCCAGGGGCCCGGATGGCCTCCCCCTTTTTTTTTATAGAATTTTTTTTTGTAAGGGGCCCAGAGGTCCCCAGGGGCCCGGAGTTCCCCAGGGCCCCGAATGTCAACCCCCCTTTTTTTTTTTTTTTTATTATTAATTTTTTTATTTAATTAGTTTTTTTTATTTATTCATTTTATTTAATTTATTTATTTATTTATTTATTTATTTTGTAAGGGGCCCAGAGGTCCCCAGAGGCCCAGAGGTCCCCAGGGCCCCGGATGGAAACCTCCCTTTTTTATTTATTTTTTATTTAAAAAAAATATTATTAACTTTTTTATTACATTTTTTTAATTATTTTTTTTTAATTTAATTTATTTAATTTTTTTTTATTTTTTTGTAAGGGGCCCAGAGGTCCCCAGAGGCCCGGAGGTCCCCAGGGTCCCGGATGGAAACCTCCCTTTTTTTATAATTTTTTTTTTTTTTGTAAGGGGCCCAGAGGTCCCCAGGGCCCTGGATGGCAACCCCCCTTTTTTTGTTCTTCTGTTTTTTTTTATGTTCGTCAGCACCCAAACCCCCTGCTTCTCAATTCGTGGAACCCCCCCACTTCTGAACTTCTGAATTTGCGGCAGCTCCCCCCCACTTCTCAATTTGCGGGGGCAGCACCCCCCCCCCCCCCCCGGTTCTCCCCGGCTCCAGGGGGCCCATGCCTTAAGCTGTGTAAGGGGCACCAAAATTCCTGATGGCTGCCCTGCCTCCTTGTATATGGAGTCCACTACCCTGGACCTGTATAGCACTCTGCCAAAGCAACTCTTTGGTATAGCTTTCATGTGACTAAGGTGCCGACTCAGAGTCCAGCTCTCAAAGGAGAAGCATTACAGGCAGAAACCTCACTCTTCTTTCAGGAGGCTCGGGTACCATCCATTTTGGCTCTTTCAGGCACTTTAGATAGATCCGATTGCATAGCTCCTTGATCCTGTCAGGGATTTCTTAGCGGAGCTCTTCTTAGCACTTAATTAACCGTGACCAACACCTTAGACACTGGCGGAAAAAACGGAGGTGGGAGGGGTTATATAGGGAGGGGGACTTCCTGTCTTTTGAGTCTACCAGTGTCCATTCATCTATAGGTGGCGTATAACCCCACATAGTTATGACTATGATGCTGTGTGTCCCGTGATGTACGATAAAGAAATTGTTTTTTTTTTTCAAACTTGTTGGTCTTTTTTTGTTGATAGTGCAAAAAATAAAAACTGCAGAGTTGATCAAATACCACCAAAAGAAAGCTCTATTTATGGAAAAAAGGACATCAATTTTGTTTGGGTACAGCGTCGCATGAACATGCAATTGTCAGTTTAATGGCCTAGTCATTAAGGGGGTAAAACCTTCTGGGGCTGAAGTGGTTAAATATAGAGTCTAGGTATGCTAACTACAATTAGTAATTTAATATAAAGGAAAGATTCTCATATGGTAAAATACCTGAACCCATTTTTATATAAGCTCAATATTGTTTGGATTACCTCTCCTTCAGGGAGCTGTGTGGCCCCAATTGCTTTCATGAGGACAGATACTGATCCAGCTGGCCCAGTGATGTAAGCTGCTCCTGTGTCTATAGCTACTGTGCACTCTTCTTTGCAGAACAGAACCTCTGCACCAGCTGATACCCTGTTGACAAAAAACAGTCATCGTGAACATGACTTAAAAAACCTAAAAACTGAGACATTACACTTTTGAAGATGAGATGAAGCATGATACTTTTCTTTCTCAGCTAAGCACACACTCCTGCCTGCATGCCTGGCTTAAGGACAGATGAATTCCAGGAAGAAAATGCTGCATAAATCGTGTTCCCTACATCAAGGTGGCCATGGCTGGGAATGCTAGGGGGGTGTTTTTCAAAGTGATTTCTCGACAAAATAAAGCATGGAGACATGGATGAATGGGTGAAATTCAAGAACTACTGTTATGGATGATATGTGAAATGTATATCAGTGATACCCTGAGCAGAGCTACGTCAGATAATGTGGCACCTGGAGGTGCGCATGAGCATCGTACAATTTGTCTGCTGCAACATGAACAAAATTTCTTTGCCGATATCAATCAAACAATATCAATCAAGATATCTTAATGTCACAGATCAGCGACTACATCAACTCATACAGCACACCGACAGTAGGGTGTTTCATTTTTCCAAAGATGTGATTTTCATATGACTTTGCTTACGTCCAAGTCTCAGTGATGTAAAAGATATATATGCCAAATTTCAAGAAGATTGGATAATATTTAAGGGTTGCACACATTGATCACTTTTATCACTAACTAGTGAAATTTCTAACATTGAACTAAGTGTACAAAAGAAGAAGAAAAAGATTTATATAAGAATAAACATTACAAAGATATCGCTGAAATCAATAAGACAGTTATACTGGAAGACTCATCTCCATCATCACAAGCACCTAGTGACGAAGAGGCTGAGTTTTCGCCTCCAGCAACGAAAAAATTACATTCAAGTCCTAGATTAAAACCTCTTGATCAGACACTCACGTCTACTTGGGATGGAGAACAGCTATCTATTCGACAAGCAAGTACTTCATTTATAGCAACTGCAAACAGCCTTGGCCACAATGTTTCAAAAATTTCCATATCTCCAGATACCGTTTACCGAGCTCGGGCCATCAATAGAAGTAAAATGGCAAAGAAAATCGAAGAGTCACTCTTTGAAAATCCTCCTCATTTGGTCTTGCATCGGGATAGTAAACTGTTTCCCTCAGTTGCCCATGGGAATGTCAAAACTTTGGAAGATAGAGTTGCAGTTCTAGTGACTGGCAAAGATTTTGAGCATTTGCTTGGCGTACCTGTTGCCATGAAAGGCACTGGTGAGCAGATGGGAAGTGAACCGATTTGGGCTACGTGACAACATTGTTGTGGTTGGCTTGCCGTCATCACATCCATGAACTAATATTGAAAGGAGTGTTTGAGGATTGTTGTGGCATACCATCAAGTGGTCCTGACATCCAGAAAAGGAAGTGAAACGATTAGAGAGTAAAAACATGTTTTTTGAAGGAAAAGACCTGAGCCATTTCGTTACTAATAAAACAAAGACGTTCTTTGAATTGTTTGGGATCCACGATGTGACAGAATACTGCAGTGATTCTCTTAGAAGCCATGTGAACGCTCTAAAGGTTGTCAATGATACCTCAGAAAGAGGAATTGCTCTGATAAAAATATATAACAAATCGGTCAGGGATGAACAACAAAAACAATTCTTGTTGAGGGTAGTCGAGCAGCACAGAAAAGTTGTCGCCAAGCGAACAAAACAAGGGATTGCATCATTCAAAGTTGATTAATATAACACGTTTTGCCTATCATATTACCTATTAATCTTAGTGTATAGTTTTAATAATGTTTTAAGTTTGTGATTTCTAGTTTTCCCCAAAAAAGTACTGTATTTATTGGCGTATAACACTCACCTTTTTACCCTGAAAATAGAGGGTAAACTGTGCCTGCGTGTTATACGCAGGTGGCTGTGGAAAGTTTTTTTCCTGAAACTTCCCTCTAAGGCCCCTTTCACACTGAGGCGCTTTGCAGGCGCTATTGCGCTCTAAATAGCGCCTGCAATGCGCCCCAAAAAAGCCTCTCAATACTAACCAATGTTAAAGCCCGAGGGCTTTCACACTGGAGCGTTGCGCTTGCAGGAGGCTCAAAAAACTCCTGCAATCCGCATCTTTGAGGCGCAATAGGAGCGCTAAAAATAGCGCTCCTGTAGCGCCCCTGCCCATTGAAATCAATGGGGTAGCGCCGCTAATACGCCCGCAAAACGCCTCAAAGAGGCGTTATTGCGGGCGTTTTTAAACCTTTTTCGGCCGCTAGCGGGGGTTAAAATACCCCCGCAAATCACGGCAAAAAAACGGTATAGCGGCGCTAAAAATAGCGCCGCTATACCGCCAGCGCATCCAGCGCCTCAGTGTGAAAGTAGCCTTAAAGTTAGGGTGCGTGTTATACGCCTGTGCGTGTTATACGCCGATAAATACGGTAATTAACATTGAAAAATCTTATTTTTTGCCTACTTTTACAAAACAGATCAAAGTGTGCAACTTCTAAATATTATCCAATCTTCTTGAAATTTAGCATATATATCTTTTACATCACTGAGACTCGGGGCATAAGCAAAGTCTGCAAAAATGTTACAGTTTATTTTTTGCCTTAGAAAATGAAACACCCTAACCGACAGTGATGCAACTTTCGAAGCTTTGAAGTCTATTGTTTTGAGTGGGTGGCCAGATGAAAAAGAGGCAGTACCTGGAATTTTAAGGGAATACTGGTCCTTTAGAGATGAGATCAGCATACAAAATGGTATCTTGTACAAAGGTCCAAGGGTCATCGTGCCGAAATCACTGAGAGCAGAGATGTTATTAGGAATACACTCCAGCCTGATTGGTGGTGAAGCATGCTACAGACAAGCTTGTGATACTCATTACTGGCCCCACATGCATGGTGAAATCAAAGACTTTGTCAGTAATTGCCCCACCTGCAATGAATATGCCCAATTACAACAAAAAGAAACCATGATGTCACATGAGATACCTACACGTCCATGGCAGATTATAAGTATAGACTTATTCAACTACACAGGCAAGAAATACCTGCTATTAGTCGATCATTATTCAGACTTCTGGGAAATAGACCTTCTTCCACTTATCCACTGAAGCTACAATTAAGAGGTGCAAGGCTCAGTTTGCACGTCATGGCCAACCAGATACAGTGATCTCTGACAATGGCCCTCAGTTTGCAAGCCTACAATTAAGAAATTTGCCACTGAATGGGAGATTGAGCATGTTACTTCCTCACCACGTCATCCACAGGCTAATGGCAAAGCTGAATCAGCTGTAAAGATTGTTAAAAATGTATGCAAGAAAGCACAAAGTGATGGTAAAGACCTATGGAAGGCCATTTTACATTGGAGAAACACTCCGACTGAAGGCATGGATAGCAGTCCAGCACAAAGACTGATGTCAATGAGATTAAAGACCTCCTTACCAGTAGCAAATAGGCTGCTTGAACTCTCTGTCATACAAGGTGTTACGGAAAAATTAAGGATTAAGAGACAAGTGTCAAAGGCACGATATGACACATCGGCCAGAGATTTGCCAGAATTGAATATTGGAGAACGAATCCATATGAAACCATTACCTGGAGATCGAACAGGCCATTGGAGAATAGGTACTTGTCTGCAAAAGGTTGCACCACGCTCCTATGTTGTCGATGTTGAAGGAACTCTCTATCGCCATAATCGACTGGATTTGAGAGTGGCAGAGCAGCCTGAATCTCAGTATGCCGTTGATAGATCAGACTCACCCAGTATCACAAGGACATACTCACCCATTGACAGCGAGGCATGTACAGAGGCAGTTCCTCATACCAACGGCAATGACTGTTCTGGGCAAGCAAGTATACCCGACAGCTGTCAAGCGTAGAGCATGTCAGTACGTGATGAGAGGAGTCCAGTAACTTCAGAGAGGGCTAAAGGAATCCTTGCACAAGGGCCAGTCTTCACCCGTAGTGGTAGATGTTCAAAACCACCTATGAGACTTAACCTATAGAATGTGTTATTGCTGTGTCTCTTTTTAATTTCACAATGTTCATTTATTAACACTAAACGGGGGAGATATTATGGATGATATGTTTCTTTAAATTCAACTCTATGGTGCATCTCTGTTGTACTTCTTCCTGTGTGGTGCTTCCTGTTCCTGCTGTGTCATTCAGTAAACATGGCTTCTGTACAGTAATGTCTTGTGCTATGTCATAGATACGCTGCTCATAGCCCTGCAACAGGCCTCAGGTGCATTCCAGCTAACAGGCATCCAGCGGCGAATAGACGTGCCCCAATGCACATGTGCAGATAGCGGAGGTCGTGCACGCGCGCACAGTGACGCTGCCTTGGCGCCCAGTGACCTTTAAAAGGGGCTTTAGCTGCATCAGTCCTTTGCTGTTTGATCTGCAGCTTTACCTGTAAACCTGATCCTGAACCTGCATCTGAACCTATTCTGACCCGGCTTCCTAACCCCGCTGCTATCTCCAGTCCTGACCTCTGGCTTTCCTTGACACTGCTTTTGTTTACCTGTCTGTCTGAACCTCTGCTATCGACCCAGCCTGAACTCTGACCATCCCTTGCCTTCTGCTACTGCCTGACTGATCCGCTGTGTATTACCTGGCTAGTCTGACCTTGTTCCTGCCAGCTGTCTTGCATCTGCGTACACCTGCATCTGCTACCTTCCAGCGCACCTGCATCTGCATACGCCTGCACACTCTACTCCTCAGCGCACCAGCACCCGCTGACCTGTATCCACAGCATCCAATAGCTATAAACCAGTGATTAATCTGTGACAGGTGAGTTAAACATATGATAAACCTCTGTAAATATAGGAGAGAGTAAGATAACTTAATAACCTGTATATAGAACCAATGATCATATGAGAAATCTCAATGTGACTACAGGTGAACTGCACAAATAAAAAACCCAAGGCAAAATAAAGTGCTTCAAAAAATATCAGTGACAATGACCGGTGCAATATTTGCATGTGTATATCAGCAGTTCCGCACACACATGAGTGATGTGGCTTGCAGCTGTCCTTAAATAGAGTTCAGTTTATATTCTTATCCAATGGGTAGAAACATCTGTGTAAACAGTTGACAGAATATATCCTCATGTGCTTCCAGGTGAAATAGTGCTCTTAGCAGGTAAAAGGTGACTTCGGTGATCCCCTCATGTTTCCTCATGTTTGACTAAGCTCACTGACACACCGCTCTGCTTACATTCGAAATGCAGCTCTGCAATTTGCTGACGCCGGGTTTGAAAACACACATCGCTTGATAGACCCGCAGTGTCAGTGAACTGTACAGAATCACTCAGTGCACAGTGGATCTTGGGACATATCGCGCCTACTGACACTTCCTGCAGGTGCTACAGGATCCATTGCGTGTAGACACTGGAACCGGTACCCCTGTAGGGGTTATAGGATCTGGTAAGTGGGGAAACATGAGGGGATCACCGAAGTCACCTTTTACCTGCTGAGAGCACTATTTCACCTGGAAGTACCTGAAGATATATTCTGTCATCCACCTACTGTGGAGATGCCCGAAACTTCACCCATATTGGAAGGGGGTGGTGGACACCATAGACAGGGTGTTTCAGGTCTCGCTGCATACAGATCCAAAACACTGCTTACTTCATATACTGGATGAGCTGGAATGGGAGGAATGTACCAGGGTGGCTGTTATTAGATCTCTGTTTATGGCACGCAAGCTTATAATGACCCATTGGATATCGGAGGACCCTCCTGCTCTTAAGGAATGGATCACTGTAATGGGAGATATGCTCCAGAAAGAAAAAATAATATAACAGCATAGGGGTAGAACACAGAAATTTGAGAGGTTATGGGGACAGTGGCTGAATGTACCGGGGCTGGCCCTGGTTGATCTGGTCACGGGAAGATTGCTGGGCATGGGTACCTGAACAGGGTATATGCTAGATGACTGGGCCTTCTTTGAGGGCACTGGCAGCCCAACGCGGAACTGGGCGAGAGACATGCTCAGATGGACAAGAAATGTATAAGATAAATATGCAGACTATGCAGACTTATGGTTTATACTGCTTGTGAATGTACCAGATTGTTTATGTAACTTCGGTGTGTGTCTTTTATATGCTCTTTAATATGCTCTTTAATAAACTTTTTTCTGGATAAAAAAAAGAAGATATAGGGGCTGATTTACTATAACTCCAGGAAGTACTGAGCACTATTGCAAATAATAGCTTCCATTTTAGCCAATTAAAAATTCAATGCACGAATTTGCGAATGAAAAAGAGCGCTATTAGCAGAAAACAAGTGTTAGTAAATATGTAAATCATAAAATCGTTAGTAAATAGTAAATATGAAATCAGCACCAATTAGCGAAACCGCGTACATGCAAATGCCAATTTCCAGTACGTTTTTAACCATGATCCATGTTTGTGAAAGAAACATTTTTATATGAGATGTGCTCTACCTCGTGTGCATCTATTGCGTATATTGCAATTAGTATTCCTAGTTTTTTTCGAATGCAGTTATAAATGATTATTACATAGTAATGTCTGCTATTCTGTAAAATTACATGTATTAAACATTTAGGTTACCCATTTGTTGTATGTTGTTTTTTTCATGTTTTTTTATTTTTTTTATTTAGGTGGCTATAAAGCGGTAATTATTTATGTTCATTCTTTAATCATACTACACTATTATGCAGGTCTTGTACTTAGCACAATGGCTTAGTGGTCTGCTCAGATGTCTCCACAGCTCTCATGGTACAAGTTCAAATACCAGCCAACCTACCATCCAACAGCTATGTTTGTTTAATTGAATTTGCTTGTGCAAAAAATAAACAAAGAAATGTAAACTGCCCGTTAGTTAGTGTGTGATGTTTGGAATTCCACACCATAATATTATTGAATAAAAGTGCATTGGCTAATTGGCATTCACCTATTTTCAGCATATGCTGCTTTGGCTAATTGGCATTTGCCTTTTTTCACCAATTCAATCTTTTAGTATCTCTCTGTGGGATTTGAACCCATGAGTGCTTCAAAGCCTGAGTTTTTCAAGGTTAGAAGTGCTGACCAATAGCCTATTGAGCGTAGCAAAAACATCTACTAGTGTGTGATGTTTCTTCTCCCCGAGCTGTCTCTCCTGCCACCGCCGTCTTTTCCCACTGCTGTGTTCTTCCGCACAGTCGGTTACCCGCTAATAAAAAAAAAAAAGCTGCTATTCTTCTGTGGCCATCCGATAACGTCACCCGGGGAGCCCGCTCCATGGCTATGTAAGAGACACCACACAGCGGGTGACAACACAGAGGAGGAAGACCGCCACAGAAGAAGAACGGCTTTTTTTTTATTAGCAGGTAACCGACTGCGCGGAGGAACACAGCAACGCGAGAAATATGCTGCTGAGTAAAATGCACACATTCAGGAGGTGCTGGCGTCAGTAGGATTTGAATTCATGGCTTAAACCTTTGAGGGCAGCAGGGAATACCACTATGCTACAGAGCTGAGGACATACCTACAGAGAAAATACATTTACTAATGTTTAATTCTATACAATAATGTTTTGCATTTCAGGCATTAAAGAGGAAGTAAACCAATTTTTTATTTTTTTTTAAAACCCTGCAAAAGAAAGGCATAATGAGCTAGTATGCATAACATACTAGCTCATTATGAATGACTTACCTGAGATCGAAGCCCCCGAACTGCTCATCGTTCCCCCTCCGCCGCCATCTTGCCTCAATGTCCATTCACTGCCGTCAGTGTATCGCCGTTTCGGCGCTGTGATTGGCCGGAGCGGCGATGACGTCACACACATGCGCACTGGGGCCGGCAAGATCCCATTCAGAAAACCGGCAATGATGCTGGCCCGCTAGTGTGCATGCGTGTGACGTCATCGGTGCTGTTTTAAAAGCAAATATCTCCTTAACTGTGCAGGTTAAGGAGATATTTCTTGCACCTACAGGTAAGCCTTAATCTAGGCTTACCTGTAGGTCCAAGTTGTCTAAGTGGGTTTAAAACCACCTTAATATTATAGTAACAACCATGCTCATGCTGATGTGGCATTGGCTAATAGGCATTCGGCTCTTTTCAGCATATGCTGCTAAGTGTTTGATGGTGGGACTACTTTATATTCTAGGTATAATAGTACTCAGCACAGTGACTTAGGCCCCTTTCACACTTGTGCGACCTGAAATTTGTGTGATTTTGATGCGACTTTAAGAAATGCCTGTGTAATCTTGAGGTCTATGGATGCAGGAGTCGCAGGGAAAGGCGCGCAAATTTCCGTCTGCAATTTTTCTGCGATTCCAGGGAATGCCTGTAAACTTAAGGTCTATGAACCTCAACTCGTATCAAAGTCGGACCAAAGTAGTACAGGGACTACTTTGAAGTTGCACAGATATAAATGGTACACATTGACAATCATGGGGTATGACTTGTCATGCAACTCTGATGACCAAAGTCACAGGAAAAGTCGCTCAAGTGTGAAAGGGGCCTCAGCCCGACTTTGTGAGCAATTTCAGAGACATCAGTGCACTTTCCTGCACAGATGTCTAGTGAAATCACATAGGTCTCAACTGTCCCTGATTTGGAACAAAGTCCCTCTGTCCCTCTTTCCTCCTCATTTGTCCCTCATTTTGTTCTGATCTGTATGGTTTTATATAAAATGCTATTTTTTTCTTTCAAAAAGGGTTTTCCAGCGCTAAACCTTTCATCTAAATTCTAAATTGCTTGGCTTTGGAAATTTACAAACAAATCTAAAGGGATATTATTGTTAAAAAAAAAAAAAAGCACTTGGGGGTTTAACTAATCCTTTTATTTTTTTAGAATTCTCCTTTAAGAAGGTGTTTTAGGAGGGGTGTCCTATGCCTAAATACTTTTGCTAATAGGTGTCCCTTATACCCATCTCAAAAAGTTGGGAGGTAAGAAATCACCTCCTGAAGTCGCCCAAAGTAGTGTAGGAAATATTTTTGGGAATCTGTGTGGCGTTGCACCAATTTGGACAGTTCTATTGCCGTCAATAGGCGCCGATTTGGCCTGTAATTTGACATGTCAATTCAGAGCTATGTGAACATGGGTGAAGTTGCATAGATATGAATGGAACTCATGGGGGGTAACTTTTAATGTGACTCTGAGGTCCAAAGCTGCATGAAAAGTCACATAAGCGTGAAAGTAACTGTTAAATGTAGAAAATAACGGTATACCGTTCTTGATGTATTCGTCTGAGACAAAATTCGTGAATCAGCTTGAAATCAAACCGTGTGTTTTATTATACACACTAAAAAGGAATTAATACAGTTACAGTATATTAATTCAATAGCTTCATAAAGGTTCCAAAATAATGTTCAAGTATAAAATAAAGTTCAGTATATCAGATGCCTCATGCTTCTTAAAATCTTAAAATGTCCTTAAAATGGCCGATTAACCCTGTGTATGCTGAATAGTCTGTGGCCTGTAGAATAGAAGTTTCAATATGACTGGCTGAAGGAGAAGAGCGCTTTCCTTCCTGCTCACTCAGCTTTTAAAGACAGTTCTTTCTTTGTTGAAATTCGCGCTCAAAAGTAACCACACCCACATCACCTATAATATTACCTCCCTTTCACTCCCCACGATGGAGGGAGTCGAGAGTAGAAATATGAGAACACAATCTCTATAGGAAGTGTCTGAGCTTGACATCTGTTTCGATTTATCAGACTGCATAGGAAATGCCTCGGTGTAAATTACAGGATGTGGGGGAGGGGGAAGGTGAAGTCAACCAAAAATGCATCTATATTCCTAAAAAAATATCAGTTACATAGCAGTATTGTCTAAGTTAAAATATATTTACAACATACATCAAAACCCTGACAGTTTCTGGAATTTAAAGCTCAAGTTCAAATGTCACATTTGGGATTTATTAAATCATAAGTCCAACCATTCATCCAGACTTAGAGGAATTCTTATTCTTACTTTCTGGCCAGATTAAATTTTCGATATTAAGAATATAACAGTAACCTAATGAGATTAAATTATAACACCTTTGAATAAAGCCCCATTTGCACTTGTGCAACCTTAAAATTGCACAGCTTTGCCATGACTTGATGTCTGTGTAATATTGTGGTGTATGGACCTCAAATCGCATCAAAGTCAAACCAAGGTAGTGCAGGGACGAATTTGCCCCACTTTCAGGATGCACAAGTGACAATAGGGCCAAATTCAAAGATATCCTTGAATCTCTTTCACACTGCTGCAACCTGAAAGTCACACTAATTTGCTGCCACTTTGCCGCTGCAACTTGGCCCCAACTTCTGGGAATGCCTGTGTAATATTGCGCCCTATGTACCTCAAGTCACATGAGGCTCTGTTTCCACTATTGCAACCCTAAATTGGCATGATTTTGCCGCAATTTTTTTGCTGCAATTATGATGCGACTTGAAGCAATGCCTGTATATTCTTGAGGTCTATGGACCTCAAGTCGTATCAAAGTGGGACCAAAGTAGTGCAGGGACTACTTTGAAGTCGCACAGATATGAACCATACTCATTGGAAATCATGGGGTATGACATGTCAATCGACTTTGCAGTCCCAAGTCGCATGACAAGTCGCACTAGTGGAAACTGAGCCTGAAAGTCACACCAAAGTAGTACAGGGAATACTTTGAAGTTGGTGTGACTTAAAGTAGCACAGATATGAATGGTTATCATTGAGAATCATGAAAAGTCGCCCAACTGTGAATCAAGTCATATATATTTTAATAGAAAGGAGCTCTCATTTATACTTGCATAGTCCTTACTGATTTACATCAGCAGAACAAATGCAGGAAGTAGTGATGTGTGCACATGGGCCAGAAGCAAATGTGTGGTGATGCCAAACAAATCAATAAAGCCCACCCACACCTTGAGTAAGCACAAGTACATATCCTACTCTTACCCAGCAAATCAGCAGCACCTCCTCTATGCTAAAGAGGGAGCTCGCCATGTCAACCTAGAAGGAGATCCTGACCAGCACAGGAACTTCCGGTTGATTACAATGACTCATTTCCGGCTCAGGAGGTGAAACCATGCTCTGTTGATTGCAGCTGCGAATATTTGATCTCAATCACGATTAGAATGTATTATTTTTGATTATTTGCAGATATGCAAATCTGTATTTTTACATATAATGAATGATATTTGAAGGTAAACTTAAGGGAGTTTGATAAGAAATGGTGTCTCTGGCATAGCAGCAGTTGAATTACAAAGGCAAAAGGCCCAGTTTGAGCTCTGCTTCACACTGACAGCGGGAGGAAATCGTTCAGCTGAACTCATACGATTTCATTCCCGCATGTCAGTCCCGACTGCAGGGGGGGGGGACATCAGAGAAATCTGTGCAGGTTTCTACACTTATAACAATACAAATCACACCAATTAGAACAGTGCAATTGCCACCGATTTGACATGTCAAATCGCACCAATGTGAACCAGAGCTGACTCACACAACACTGCCTATCCTCCAGCTGAATTCATTACCTGCAATTCTCCACAGTTGTTATATATAAAGATTCCACCTTTATCATTTACTTGCAGGTGTGCTGAAGCCTAGATTTACATTGGGGCGATTTGTCATGCAATTTCAGAAATCAAATCGCATGACTATTGGTGGCAATGGCACTGTTCCAATCGATGCAACCCCAATTTTGTGGCACTGCACCGATTTGCAAAAGTAGTTCCTGCACTACTTTTGACGATTTCAGGTGCGACTACAATAGACATTTGTGTATGAAGCCACACAGATGTCTATCAAGTAGTACCTAAAACCGCGCTAGCTCAAGTGAAGTAGCCCGATTTCAAAGTAGCATCAATGTGAACCAGGGTGAAAAGGTTTGTTTTTTGGTGCACAAATGCATATAGAAATAAAAGATATTGCACTTTGCCAAAACCAGCACCACCAAAAAACAAAAAAAAAACAAACCAAAGCTCAATAATGTACTTTGATTTTGCCAGCAGAAACAAAATTTAAGTACATTCATTTACTAGCTTCAAAAAAATTTGGACATGGTACTACATTTAGCAATTGGATTTTAAGGGCCCTGCTCATAGGAGCTTGCAATCTAAAATGTATCAAAACCTTAGAGTGCACACAACTTTACTTTTAGTGTAGAACGGGCAACACATCACATTTTTATCTGAAAGATTACAGAAACATACTTAAGTCATTATTCTTACAAAGCATTCCAACATAATATTAAAAAAGACACATGTTCAAAACACCCACCCCCACCATCCACATATACATACATTGGTGACCATGTTCTGCTGGAATCTGCATTTCTGTGTACATGATTAAGCAATGAGATCCAAGAGTAGACAGTCAGCAGATGCTTCCAAACGATTTTGCATGGTCAGACAGGAACAATACACACACAATTTTTGATTGAAAAAATGCACAAGAATTTCAGCAAATAAAAATAGTTGGGGGGTTTGTCAATCTGCACACTATCATTCCTTCTCCCCCCACACATCACAGCAAAAAACCTGGCCTTCTCAGACCAAACGATCCCCGATACTGCAGGCCTTTATAGAAGAGAGGTTGTATTGTTAGCAAACTGATACACGCCCAATAGAAGTACACGCCCAATAGAAGTACACTCCCACCAGTATCTTTCAATCTGTCTCTTCGTGTATGTCTAAAGTGATTGCACCTGATGGGCAGGAACACATAATACTATTTGCAACTGTGTTAGCCCTTGGCTATGTGCATCAAATCTCCAACTACAGGCCAAACATCCAAGTCCATTTGCATGCACATAAACAAAGCAACAGTTTTCTAAGCATATGTACCTGTGCAGTGTAAACCCTACAATTTTAAATGTCCAAGTCCCTGGGCATGATTAGTGCTAACAAACATTAACATCAGTCCCTGGCTCCAATGAGCTTCCAATCTAAAGTCCAAAACTAACTATTTTACATTAGAGACTATTTTGACAGGAGACAAATAAAATACCAGCATGTCTTTGGATTGTGGTGAGAAACCCACACAGGGAGAACTTCAACACAAGCATTAGCATGTTGGGGAATTGAACCAGCAACCCCAGTGCTGCTAGATGGAATTGCTACCCACTTAACCACCAGGCAGCCTCACACATGTTCTATGCATCTCTGTGGTGTGTACCAGCCCTAAGTCCATAGCCATGTTCAGTGTCTCCAAGCAATATACAATATATTGGCCTAAGTATTGGGACGCCTGCCTTTAAACGCACATGAACTGTAATGGCATCCCAGTCTTAGTCCCTAGGGTTCAATATTGAGTTGGCACACCCTTTGCAGCTATAACAGCTTCAACTCTTCTGGGAAGGCTGTCCACAAGGTTTAGGAGTGTGTCTATGGGAATGTTTGACCATTCTTCCAAGTGCATTTGTGAGGTCAGGCACTGATGTTGGATGAGAAGGCCTGGCCTACAGTCTCTACTCTAATTCATCCCCAATGTGTTCTGTTGTGTTGAGGTCAGGACTCTGTCCAGGCCAGTCAAGTTCCCTCACCCCGAACTCACTCATCCATGTCTTTATGGACCTTGCTTTGTGTACTGGTCCAAATCATTTGGTGGAGGGGTATTATGGTGTGGGGTTGTTTTTCAGGGGTTGGGCTTGACCCCTTAGTTCCAGTGAAGGGAACTCTTAAGGCATCAGTATACCAAGACATTTTGGACAATTTCATGTTCCCAACTTTGTGAGAACAGTTTGGGGATGGCCTCTTCCTGTTCCAACATGACTGCATGACCAGTGCACAAAGCAAGGTCCATAAAGACATGGATGAGCGAGTTTGGGGTGGAGAAACTTGACTGGCCTGCACAGTGTCCTGACCTCAACCCGATAGAACACCCTTTGGCTGAATTAGAGCTGAGACTACGAGCAAGGCCTTCTCCTCCAACATCAGTGCCTGGCCTCACAAATGCACTTCTGGAAGAATGATCAAACATCTCCACAGACACACTAAACCTTGTGGACAGCCTTCCCAGAAGCTGTTCTAGCTGCAAAGGGTGGGCCAAATCAAAATGTAACCCTACGGACTAAGACTGGGCTGCCATTAAAGTTCATATGTGTGTAAAGGCAGACATCCCAATACTTTTGGCTAAATTTTGTATCTGGCAAGATTTACAATGGTGGTGGAACCTTCCTACACATAAATACGACATTTAGACATATTTTTAAGACCTGGGAGATGAGACAACTTCTCTACATGAAGCAGCATGTTTGGGATTTGAACCCAGACACTCAGGGATGCAAAGCAGAAGTTCTAACCTCTAAGCCACGGAGCTGCCACCTGTGAGATCCTCATGCACATAAATACACATAAATACGGCATTTCTTTGGGCATACAGGTGATGGAATTACATTAATCAAGAGTTATTCTTCTTGATTTATTCTGTGAAATTTGGTGTTTTTTTTGTGGGTGAGTTTAGAATAGTGATATTACCCCCAAATTTTGTGGAATTACATTTTGATTTCTGATGTTGGAACACATATCAGATTTTTGGGGCTCAAATTATGATTATTTAGAAATAATAAAAAGCACAAAAAAAGTGACTCATTTTAAATTTGCATCAGCAATGGTATTGTTTGTGCTCTGTAAAGACACCTATGAGTCTGGGTAAAGATTGTTGTGAGATGGAGAGTAAGGCCTCGTACACACGACCGGTTTTCTCGGCAAGAACCAGCAAGAAACTTGCTGGCAGAGAGGTCTTGCCGAGTAAATCGGTCGTGTGTACGCTGCTATCGGGTTTCTCGTCGAGAAAACCGACAAGAAACCTTGACGAGAAAATAGAGAACCTGCTCTCTATTTTCTCGTCGAGGTTCTCCTCGGCATGTTTCTCGACGAGAAAAGTGAGTGTGTGTACACTTACCTGTCCTCCCCGAAGCCCGCGCATGTTCGAAATGAATTCGACGCATGCGCGGTAGCTTCCTAGGCATACGCAGGGTATACCAAGATGGCAGCGACGGCATCGAATGTGACGAGCGCATGCTCGACGTAGTCGATGACGTCACCGCGTACGCTCGTTTCAAAGAACCGCGGGTTCTTTGAAACGAGCGTGTGTACACTCGGCCGGGACAAGTTTCTTGTCCAAGAATCTCGTCGAAAAAAACGACATGTTTTTTTCAACGAGAATCTCGGCCGTGTGTACGAGGCCTAACAAGTGAAAGTGACAGAGAAAAATATATTTTATCAAAACATTTCACATTCCACATTCTTAAAAACAAAATATTTTAATTAGAAGCAACATTGTTGCAAAGGAAAATTTATTTCAGAGAAAGATACATTTCATCTCAACATTAAAATAATTTATTTGTGAAAGTTACAATTGTATCATTAGAATCAATGGCTAAAACTTGCATTGGACTAAAATAGAGCAGATTTTCACTTCCAAAAAATGCTCTTTAATTAGCTCTCTTTTTGGCATTTACTATAACTCTTGTGAAAAAAGGCACTTGAGTTAAAATTTGAGTTAATTTAGGTCTGAGCATGCTCAGTTGTGTTGCACCTATTTGTCCAAAAAACAAGGAATTTTTCACTTCTCAGACTTTTAAAGATATTTCAGTGTAGAAATCACTTTCCTTTGCAACAATGTTGCTTCTAATTAAAATATTTTGTTTTTAAAGAAAGCTAGAATGTGGAATGTTTTGATGAAATATATTTTTCTCTGTCACTTTCACTAGTTACTCTCCATCTCACACCAATCTTTACCCAGACTTACATCGGTGTCTTTACAAACCACAATCAATACTATTGCTGATGCAAATTTAAAATTAGTCACATTTTTTTGTGCTTTTTATTATTTCTAAATAATCATAATTTGAGCCCCAAAAATTTAATATGTGTTCCAACATCAGAAATAAAAATGTAATTCCCCAAACTTTGAGGGTAATATCACTATTCTAAACTCACCCCCCCAAAAAAACACCAAATATCACAGAATAAATCAAGAAGAATAACTCTTGAGTAAAGTAATTCCATCACCTGTATGTCCAAAGAAATGCAGTATTTATGTGTATTTATGTGTAGGAGGTTTCCACATGTGGCAGCTCCGTGTCTTAGAGGTTAGAACTTCTACTTAGCATCCCTTAGTGTCTGGGTCCAAATCCCAAACATGCTGTTTCATGTAGAGAAGTTGTCTCATCTCCCAGGTCCTAAAACTATGTCTAAATGTTGTATTTATGTTTAGGAGGGTTCCACCACCATTGTAAATCTTGCTAGATACACAATTTAGCCCAAAGTATTGGGACGCCTGCCTTTACACACACATGAACTTTAATGGCAGCCCAGTCTTAGTCCGTAGGGTTACATTTTGATTTGGCCCACCCTTTGCAGCTAGAACAGCTTCTGGGAAGGCTGGGAAGGCTGTCCACAAGGTTTAGTGTGTCTATGGGAATGTTTGATCATTCTTCCAGAAGTGCATTTGTGAGGCCAGGCACTGATGTTGGATGAGAAGGCCTGGCTTGCAGTCTCTGCTCTAATTCAGCCAAAGGGAGTTCTATCGGGTTGAGGTCAGGACTCTGTGCAGGCCAGTCAAGTTTCTCCACCCCAAACTCACTCATCCATGTCTTTATGGACCTTGCTTTGTGCACTGGTGTGCAGTCATGTTGAAACAGGAAGGGGCCATCCCCAAACTGTTCCCACAAAGTTGGGAGCATGAAATTGTCCAAAATGTCTCAGTATGCTGATGCCTTAAGAGTTCCCTTCACTGGAACTAAGGGGCCAAGCCCAACCCCTGAAAAACAACCCCACACCATAATCCCCCTCCACCAAATGATTTGGACCAGTGCACAAAGCATGGTCCATAAAGACATAGATGAGTGAGTTCGGGGTGGAGGAACTTGACTGGCCTGGACAGAGTCCAGACCTCAACACAACAGAACACCTTGGGGATGAATTAGAGCGGAGAATGCAGGCCAGGCCTTCTCGTCCAACATCAGTGCCTGACCTCACAAATGCATTTGGAAGAATGGTCAAACATTCCCATAGACACACTCCTAAACCTTGTGGACAGCCTTCCCAGAAGAGTTTAAGCTGTTATAGCTGCAAAGGGTGGGCCAACTCCATATTGAACCCTACGGACTAAGACTGGGATGCGATTACAGTTCATGTGCGTGTAAAGGCAGGCGTCCCAATACTTAGGCCAATATATTGTATATTGCTTGGAGACACGGAACTTGGCTATGGACTTAGGGCTGGTTCACACCACAGAGATGCAGAGAACATTTGTGAGGCAGCGAGGCTGCCTGGTGGCTAAGTGGGCAGAAATTCCATCTAGCAACACTGGGGTTGCTGGTTCAATTCCAGCCAACATGCTAATGCTTGTGTTGAAGTTTATATGTTTTCCATGTGTGGGTTTCTCACCACAATCCAAAGACACGCTGGCATTTTATTTGTCTCCTGTCAAAATAGTCTCTAATGTAAAAAAGTTTATTTTGGACTTTAGACTGGAAGCTCATTGGAGCCAGGGACTGATGTTAATGTTTGTTAGCACTAATCATGCCCAGGGACTTGGACATTTAAAATTGTAGGGTTTACACTGCACAGGTACATATGCTTAGAAAACTGTTGCTTTGTTTATGTGCATGCAAATGGACTTGGATCTTTGGCCTGTAGTTGGAGATTTGATGCACATAGCCAATGGCTAACACAGTTGTAAATAGTATTATGTGTTCCTGCCCATCAGGTGCAATCACTTTAGACATACACGAAGAGACAGATTGAAAGATACTGGTGGGCGTGTACTTCTATTGGGTGTGTACTTCTATTGGGCGTGTACTTATATTGGGCATGTGTCAGTTTGCTAACAATACAACCTGTCTTATAAAAAGGCTTGCAGTATGGGGGATCATTTGGTCTGAGAAGGCCAGGTTTTTTGCTGTGATTTGTAGGGGGAGAAGGAATGATATTGTGCAGATTGACAAACCCTCCCCCAACTAGTGTTATTTGCTAAATTCTTGTGCATTTTTTCAATCAAAAATTGTGCGTGTATTGTTCCTGTCTGACCATGCAAAATCGTTTGGAAGCATCTGCTGACCTTCTACTCTTGGATCTCATTGCTTAATCATGTACACAGAAATGCAGATTCCAGCAGAACATGGTCACCAATGTATGTATATGTGGATTGTGGGGAGGGGGTGGGTGTTTTGAACTATGTCTTTTTTATTATTATGTTGGAATGCTTTGTAAGAATAATGACTTGAGTATGTTTCTATATTCTTTCAGATAAAAATGTGATGTGTTGCCCGTTATACACTAAAAGTAAAGCTGTGTGCACTCTAAGGTTTTGACACATTTTAGATTGTAAGCTCCTATGAGCAGGGCCCTTAAAATCCAATTGCTAAATGTAGCACCATGTATCCTGTCCAAATTTTTTTGAAGCTAGTAAATGAATGTACCTAATTTTGTTTCTGCTGGCAAAATAAAAGTAAGTTATTGAGCTTTGGTGTGTGTGTGCTTTTTTTTTTTTTTTTTTTTTTGGCAAAGTGCAAAATCCTTAATATTTTATTTCTAATATTTGTGCACCAACAAATGAATCTCTTTGCCCTTGTTCACATTGATGCTACTTTGAAATTGCGCTACTTCACTTAAGCTAGCACGATTTTAGGTACTACTTGATAGACATCTGTGTGGCTTCATACACAAATGTCTATTGAAGTCGCACCTGAAATCGGCAAAAGTAGTGCAGGAACTACTTTTGCAAATCGGTGCGGCGCCACAAAATTGGGGTTGCATCGATTGGAACATTGCCACCAATAGTCATGCGATTTGATTTCTGAAATTGCATGACAAATCGCCCCAATGTAAACCTAGGCTTCAGCACACCTGCAAATAAATGATAAAGGTGGAATCTTTATATATAACAGCTGTGGAGAATTGCCGGTAATAAATTCAGCTGGAGGATAGACAGTGTTGTATGTGTCAGCTCTGGTTCACATTGGTGCGATTTGACATGTCAGATCGGTGGCAATTGCGCTGTTGTAATTGGTGTGATTTGTATTGATATAAGTGCAGAAACCTGCACAGATGTCTCTGATGTCCCCCCCCCCCTCGGGACTGACATGCGGGAATGAAAATCGTATGAGTTCAGCTGAACGATTTCCTCCCGCTATCAGTGTGAAGTAGGGCTTAAACCGGGCCTTTTGCCTTTGTAATTCACCTGCTGCTATGGCAGAGACACCATTCCTTTTCAAACTCCCTTAAGTTTACCTTCAAATATCATATGTAGAAAATAATACAGATTTGCATATCTGCAAATAATCAAAAATAATAAATTCTAATTGCAGCTGCGAATATTTGATCTCAATCACAATCAACAGAGCGTGGTTTCACCTCCTGACCCGGAAATGAGTCATTGTAATCACCCGGAAGTTCCTGTGCTGGGCAGGATCTCCATCTAGGTCAGTGGTTCTCAACTCCTGTCCTCAGGACCCACTAACAGGCCAGATTTTAAGTATTACCTTGGTGAGATGCAGACTAGAATACTGCAATCCCTGAGCAGCAAATTATATCACCTGTGATGCACTTCAGTTATCTTGCAAACCTGGCCTGTTGGTGGGCCCTGAGGACTGGAGTTGAGAACCACTGATCTAGGTGGACATGGCGAGCTCCCTCTTTAGCATAGAGGAGGTGCTGCTGAGTTGCCGGGTAAGTGTAGGATATGTACTTGTGCTTACTCAAGGTGGGGGTTGATTTGGTGTGGGTGGGCTTCATTGATTTGTTTGGTATCACTACACATTTGCTTCTGGCCCATGTGCACACATCACTACTTCCTGCATTTGTTCTGCTGATGTAAATCAGTAAGGACTATGCAAGTATAAATGAGAGCTCCTTTCTATTAAAATATATATGACTTGATTCACAGTTGGGCGACTTTTCATGATTCTCAATGATAACCATTCATATCTGTGCTACTTTAGTCAGACCAACTTCAAAGTAGTCCTTGTACTACTTTGGTGTGACTTTCAGGCTCAGTTTCCACTAGTGCGACTTGTCATGCAACTTGGGACTGCAAAGTCGCATGACATGTCATATCCTATGATTTCCAATGAGTATGGTTCATATCTGTGCGATATCAAGTCGCAGCGACTTCAAAGTAGTCCCTGCACTACTTTGGACCCACTTTGATACAACTTGAGGTCCATAGACCTCAAGAACATACAGGCATTGCTCCAAGTGGCATCAAAATCACGGCAAATCATGCGAATTTAGGGTTGCAATAGTGGAAACAGAGCCTCATGTGACTTGAGGTACATAGGGCGCAATATTACACAGGCATTCCCAGAAGTTGGGGCCAAGTTGCAGTGACAAAGTGGCAGCAAATTAGGGTGACTTTCAGGTCGCAGCAGTGTGAAAGAGATTCAAGGATATCTTTGAATTTGGCCCTATTGTCACTTGTGCATCCTGAAAGTGGGGAAAATTCATCCCTGCACTACCTTGGTTTGACTTTGATGCAATTTGAGGTCCATACACCACAAGATAACACAGACATTGCTTCAAGTCATAGCAAAGCTGTGCAATTTTCAGGTCGCACAAGTGCAAATGGGGCTTTATTCAAAGGTGTTATCATTTAATCTCATTAGGTTACTTTCACACTTATGTGACTTTTCATGCAGCTTTGGACCTCATAGTCGCATTAAAAGTATCCCCCCCCCCATGAGTTCCATTCATATCTATGCAACTTCACCCATGTTCACATAGCTCTAAATTGACATGTCGATTGCAGGCCAAATCGGCGCCTATTGACGGCAATAGAACTGTCCGAATTGGTGTGACGCCACACAGATTCCCAAAAGTAGTTCCTACACTACTTTGGGCAACTTCAGGAGGCGATTTCTTACCTCCCAACTTTTTGAGATGGGTATAAGGGACAACTATTAGCAAAAGTATGTAGGCATAGAACACACCTCCTAAAACACCTTAAAGGAGAATTATTATTAAAAAAAATATTAGTTAAACCCCCAAGTGCTTTTTTTTAACAATAATATCCTTTTAGATTGGCTTTTGGAATTTACAAACAAAGCAATTTAGAACTTAGATGAAAGGTTTAGCGCTGGGAAACACTTTTTGAAAGATAAAAATTGCATTTTATATCAAACTATACAGATCCGAACAAAATGAGGGACAAATGAGGAGGAAAGAGGGACAGAGGGACTTTGGTCCAAATCAGGGACAGTTGAGACCTATGTTATTTCAGGAAAGTGCACCGATGTCTCTGAAATCGCTCACAAAGTCGGGCTGAGGCCCCTTTCACACTTGAGCAACTTTTCCTGCGACTTTGGTCATCAGAGTTGCATGACAAGTCATACCCCATGATTTTCAATGTGTACCATTTATATCTGTGAAACTTCAAGTCACACCGACTTCAAAGTAGTCCCTGTACTACTTTGGTCCAACTTTGATACAAGTTGAGGTTCATGGACCTTAAGTTTACACAGGCATTCCCTGGGATTGCAGAAAAAATGCAGATGGAAGTTTGTGCGCCTTTCCCTGTGACTCCTGCGTCCATAGACCTCAAGATTACACAGGCATTGCTTAAAGTCTCATCAAAATCACACAACTTTCAGGTCGCACAAGTGTGAAAGGGGCCTAAGTCACTTTGCTGAGTACTATTATACCTAGAATATAAAGTAGTCCCACCATCAAACACTCAGCAGCGTATGCTGAAAAGAGGCGTATGCCTATTAGCCAATGCCACATCAGCATGAGCATGGTTGTTAAAATAATATTAAAGTGGTTGTAAACCCACTTAGACAACTTGCATCTACAGGTAAGCCTAGATTAAGGCTTACCTGTAGGTGCAAGAAATATCTCCTTAATCTACACACACTAGTAGATGTTTGTGCTACGCTCCATAGGCTAGTGGTCAGCATTTCTACCTTGAAAAACTCAGGCTTTGAAGCACTCATGGGTTCTAATCCCACAGAGAGATACTAAAAGATTGTATTGGTGAAAAAAGGCAAATGCCTATTAGCCAATTAGCCAAAGCAGCATATGCTGAAAATAGGTGAATGCCAATTATCCAATGCACTTTTATCCAATAATATTATGGTGTGGACTTCCAAACATCACACACTAGCTAACGGGCAGTTTACATTTCTTTGTTTATTTTAATTTGCTTGTGCAAATAATAAACATAGCTGTTGGATGGTAGGTTGGCTGGTATTTGAACTTGTAACATGAGAGCTGTATTGACATGGGAGCAGACCACTAAGCCATTGTGCTAAGTACAAGACCTGCATAATAGTGTAGTATGATTAAAGAATGAAAATAAATAATTACCGCTTTATAGCCACCTAAATGAAAAAATAAAAACATGAAAAAAACAACATACAACAAATAGGTAACCTAAATGTTTAATACATGTAATTTTACATAATAGCAGACATTACTATGAAATAATCCTTCATAACTGCATTCGTTAGCAAAAGAAGGAAAAAAACTAGGAATACTAATTGCAATATACATCAATAGATAGAGCACATCTCATATAAAAATGTTTCTTTCACATACATGGATCATGGTTACAGTGCAGTGCTATATAAAAACTTAGTGGAAATTGGCATTTGCACGTACGCGGTTTCACTAATTAGCGCTGATTTCACATTTACTAACACTTGTTTGCTGCTAATAGCGCTCTTTCCTGGTGCCTATCTATGGCAGCATACCTGTGATAGAGCTCCGCCTCGGCTCCTCCTTCAGGACTAGTGAATAGCATAAATTAAAGGCATAGTCCCTCCCCCAACATTCTCCTTTTTTTCCTCATACCTTCTTGTGCTGGTGAAGAGTAGCAGTATGTCCATACCTCTGCAGTCAGCAGCGTCCGCCGGGTTTAGCCTTTCCCGTGCGCAGTCCCTGTTCTTGGGCCGCTCACAGCGCTGATAAGATTGGGAACCCCTCTGTGGATCTGTTGGGGTCATTTCGCAGAGTTTCCTCACAGGAACGCAGTCTGCTATCACATCCATGATGAATGCAGTGGAAGTCGCAAAAGGATCAGCTCCATCTTCCCAGGCTGGTGGTTTCCATTTTTTATTACAGGCATTTGTTTTTTTCCCCTTTCTTTTCCTCTCTTCCCCTCCCCTCCCCTTTCCTTTGCTTGTTAGGCGCCTTCAAAATGATTATTGTCTTACTTTTTTGTTCCTTTAAAACTGTGCAACTGGATAGGGCAGGTGTCTCTCTGTGCAACAACATTGTGGTGCTTATTTCCGGGTTCGGGGGGGCTACAGGTGCTCTGTACATCCCACCAGGTAGGAGAGTGTCATGGCACGGCGTCCTCGTCGCCGTCTGCGCATGCGCGATTCGGGAGGGATCTTCTGCGTGTGCGCATGCACGGTCGCTTGGTTCAGTGGCGGCCATCTTGGATTCTGGAAGGAAGGCTAGATTTGCCCTTTTTTTCAATCAATTCCAAATGGTGGTTTATGGGATTAGCCCACGCACCTTGAGCCTATTTAGGTTCAGATTCATGGATTGCTGTCAGAGTCTCCTCAGCTGTGCCCTGCTAGGTCTCTCTGATGCAGCTTTGTGGTAGGTACTTTTTATTTTCTCAAAAAAAAATGTTGCCGATCAAAAATGTTGTTTATGTTTTTTTTTTTAAAAAAAAAGATGAGATAAAAATGTTTATGTTTAAAAAATAAAATTAAAAATTAAAAAAGGTGCCGATATAAAAATGTTTGTTTAAAAAAAAAAAAAGTGATGCCAAAAACTCCTGATTCTTTTCCCTTTCTTACTATATTTCCGGAGCTGATCCTTGTGCCCAACTCCGCAATGAGTCATTCATCTCGCAGCAAAGATCCTCACACTTCTATTAGGTATGTGACCAACTATATGTGAGTATATAAAAAAAAAGTGCGCTCACTGGTCTAGCGTGAGTTCCTTACATCGTAGCCTTACCCACTCCAAGGGGTCCCGCTCATCAGGGCGTAGGTCCCATTCTTCACGTCATAGATCAGAGAGGTCAAGATCCAGAGGACATGATCGGTCCCCCTCTCCTAGGACCTATAGAAAGAGAAATGCTACCAGACAGAGTGGTCTGTAAAGACGGTTTTACGGACTATGTGTCCAACCGCGAGCTAGAAAATCAGCACGCTGTAGATCTGCTCAAGCGAACAATGAAGGACTCCTTCTCTGAGCTTTTGGCTTCGGTCCCCGCTCAACCACTTCAGCAGATATCCCAGGTTCAGGATATAGAACCTAATCTCCCTGGTCAGTCAGCAGTCAGTACACCTCTGCTGCCGTCAGGCCGACCAGCTAGAGATTCACCACCTGAAGACTCTTCAGGGGACTCTTGAGAAGAGTCAGAACCTTCTGGCTTCAATCTCTCCTTGGTAAAGCCATTCATCCAGGCAGTCAAAACTGCAATCGCCTAGAAAGACGCAGAATAGCCTCCCCAAGAGTCTACAAGCTACTTCCCATTCTTCAGATGGGCGAGATTAGTCAAGTCATTCAGAAGGAATGATCAAAGACTGATAAAAATAAAAATTTGGGTCGATTCAATAAACTATATACCCCTTACCAGAGTCGGGAACGCAGTCACCAAACTCCATGCCAGTGGTAGACACGTCGGTGGTGCGACTCACAAAAAATATAACTTTGCCAATGGAGGATTCCGCTTCCTTCAAAGACCCTCTAGACAGGCGAATCGACCTGGAGCTGAAGAGGAGCTACTTAGCCGCGGAAGCAGCATGTAAGCCAGCTATTGCCCTCACATCAGTGTCAAATGCCATAAGATCTTGGACAGATAATATTGAGACGGCTTTGCATCAGGATGTCCCCATGGAGGATATAATTAAGGTCTTAGAAGAGCTTAGATTGTCGGCAGACTTTGTCTGCGTAGCGGCCATTGACACGATCAGGTGCTCGGCAAGATCCATGTTGCATTCAGTGATGGCGAAGAGGGCCTTGTGGCTGAAACCCTGGATGGCTGACTTACCCTTTCAAAAAAAAAAATTGGTGCAAAATCCCGTTTGATGGGAAAGCACTATTCGGAGACAAAATGGATAAAGCTATCTCCAGGCTGTCAGGAGGGAAGTCTGGTATGCTTCCACAGGACAGAAGTATGCGAAGATTCAGAGGCGGTTCCTCTAGGTTCCGCCAGTCAAACCCAATGGATTTTAGGCAGTCGAGACAGCCCAGAGACAACAAAAGACCTTGGAAAGGTACTCGGGGATCCTTTTTGAACAGGAAGATGAAAGCCCTTCCGGCTCCACAGGAGCAGAAGCAGTCTTTTTTTTACGCCAGAGTAGCCCAGGCACTCCCGGTGGGAGCCAGTCTAAAGTTTTTCACCCCAGTCTGGGCCACCCGCTGCCACGACCCCTGGGTTCTGTCAACAATTCAATGGGGGAACTTTTGGAATTTTTCTCACCCCCCACCTCGGAACTCTTTCAAAGGAACAGAGATTCCATCCTCTCCACTGAAGGCTCAAGCTCTGAAAAACTTCCTAACGTCACTCCAGCTTCAGGGGGCGGCTGGTCCGGTTCCCTTGGCAGAGCAATTCGCAGGCTTTTACTCCACCCTATTTCTGGTCCCAAAGAGGACAGGTGGGTGGAGGCCTGTGATAGACCTAAAGAGGCTCATCCGGTATATCCGCCCCGAAAGCTTCAAAATGGAGTCCCTGCAGACGATTATTCAGACAGTCCAGCCATCAGATTGGATGATTTTGGTCGATCTGCAGGATGCGTACCTACATGTTCCAATTCTACCTGCATTTCAAAAATACCTGAGATTTGCAGTGGGATGGACCCACCTACAGTTTCAAGCCCTGCCTTTTGGTCTGTGCACCTCTCCCAGGGTGTTCACCAAGATACTAATATCTGCTTTGGTTCCCCTGCGGGAGAGGGGCTTGAGGATATACCACTACTTGGACGACATCCTACTCCTAGCAAGCAATCCGGATCAGTTGGTATGTCACCGGGACATTCTTCTACAGTCCCTAAAAAGAGCTAGGGTGGCTGGTGAATTCCGACAAGAGTCAACTAACGCCAACACAGCAGATAATCTACGCGCAATGTTCGACACTCAGGAGGGGATAGTGTCATTACTACCGCCGAAGGCAAGGATTGTCATCCAGAGAATGATCAAAGTCTTCCGCAGCCCGTATCTGACGGCTTCACAATGCCTGAGCCTCATTGGCACAATGTCTTCCTGTATACCCATTGTTCCTTGGGCACATTGGCACTTGAGGTATTTCCAGACTGGTTTCTTGGTGCAGTGGAAGAAACAACGACTATCTCAGACGATCCTGCTGACGGGAAAAATGTGCAGGAGCCTTCACTGGTGGACAGTTCCGGAAAACCTCTCCAAGCCTCATCACCTGGGCTCCCTTCATTGGATCACAATTACGTCCAATGCAAGCAGACAGGGCTGGGGAGCCCATTGTGGGCAAACCAGAATACAGGGGAGATAGTCATGCACCACCCACTGAGTGGTATCAAACATCTTGGAGATGAGGGCAGCCTTCTTGGCACTGACCTCTTTGGCACCCCAAATCAGAGGCCAGAGAATACTCCTACGCCTAGACAACAGGGCAGCTGTCGCTTATCTGCAGAAGCAGGGAGGCACTCTCAGCAGGTCACTCCTCAAGGAGGTAGAGCCGATCATGCTCTGGGCGGAGCAGAACCTCCTGGACCTCAGAGCGATGTATCTGCCAGGCAGGTTGAACACGGAAGCAGACACGTTATCCAGAAACTTCCCGGACAACAACGAGTGGGCTCTCCACCCCCATGTCTTCCTTCAGATTGCCAATTATATGGGATCCCCCTCAGATAGATCTGTTCACCACCCTGAAGAACGCCAAGCTGGAAAGGTTCTTCTCTCGGCGGCAAACCCTCAGAAGTTGAATCTTCGAATCTGCAGGTTGAGAGGCGAAGGTTCGAGTCCCTAGGGTGTTCTCCAGGAGTCATATCAACCCTTTTAAAAGCTAGGAAGCCAGCAACTAATGCCATATATTCAAAAATATGGGACAAGTTCTTGTCATTTGTTTCCGGGAATGGATTTGATCCAATCCTTCCCTCTACATCTCATGTTCTAGGATTCCTTCAGACAGGACTTGTTCTGGGACTTGGTCTGAACTCTCTCAAAGTGCAGGTAGCAGCAATCTCTGCTGCAACAAATAAGAGATGGGCGGAGGATCCTTCAGTAGTCACTTTCCTCAGAGGTATATTGAAGATTTGCCCTCCTGTCAGACGATCATTTCCTAAGTGGGATCTGTCCCTAGTCCTGGAAGGTCTATCTGACCATCCCTTTGCTCCAGTGGAACAAGTAACAATATGGAACCTGACACTAAAGACGGCTTTCCTGCTAGCCATTACATCTGGCAGAAGAATCTCGGAACTTCACTCTTTATGGATAGATGACGACCACATCTCCTTCTTACCAGACAGAGTGGAACTTCGTCCCCTTCAGGGGTTCACACCAAAGGTTGCTACTCCAAGCCACCTGTTGGAACCCTGGGCACTACAAGTGTTTACAGACACGGATTCAGAGTCTTGTCACGAACTGGATGTATCCAGAGTGCTCAGAGCCTACCTAGAAGCCACCGGCCCCTTCAGAAATTCTGAGAGACTTTTCATCATACCGTTCGGTAAATACAGGGGCAAAGAAGCTTCCATCAGAACTCTGGCATCTTGGGTTGTAAAGTTAATCCAGAAGGCCTACAGGGTGAAGAATATGGAGCCTCCATCCCGAGTGAATGCTCATTCTACAAGGGCATTCTCAGCTTCCTGGGCAGCAAGGGCTAATGTTTCGTTGGAGAAGGTGTGCAGGGCCGCCACCTGATCTTCTCACCATACGTTCCTCAGACACTACCATATCAAGGATCAAGGAGCGCTCACGACTGTGGAGTTTGGAAGGAGGGCAGTTCAGGCTGCTATGTCCTCTTCTAATTAAACATTTATTGTTAAGCAATTATCCCACCCATGTCAGCTAGTTATTTATCACAGGTATGCTGCCATGGAGGCACCAGGAAAACTGAAAATTGCATCATACTTACCAGTAATTTTCCTTTCCTGGTGCCTATCCATGGCAGCATACGCTCCCACCCTCGGTATTCTATATTACAGAGAATGTTGGGGGAGGGACTATGCCTTTAATTTATGCTATTCACTAGTCCTGAAGGAGGAGTCGAGGCGGAGCTCTATCACAGGTATGCTGCCATGGATAGGCACCAGGAAAGGAAAATTACTGTTAAGTATGATACAATTTTCTGTTTTTTCATTCGCAAATTCGCGCATGGAATTTTTAATTGTCAAAAATTGGAACTATTTTTTGCGATGTGCTCAGTACTTCCTGGAGTCATAGTAAAACAGCCCCTATATATCAAAATGTAGGTCTGGGTCTTGTGATTCTCACAATATAAAGCTCTTCGCTGTAGGATTTATGGTTTTTAAAATACGACCGCTTGAAGAATGGCAAGTATTCAGGAGAGGCTGAAAATCCTGTGACCTGTGGTTAGAGCCTGCATAAACAAACATTGGTTTCCTTGGCAACGCTGAGGGACCTATAGCTCCTCCCACACAGCTCTGAGGGGAATTATAGCTCCTCTCACACAGCTCGGAAGGGGAGTTAAGTTGGGGTGTCTGGGGGGAAAGACAATGCACATAGCCTCTTATTTTTCTAAGGCATTGCTAATGTTCAACTTTGCTTACTTTTTTATTTTTTTATGTTTTTTTTCCAAAATGAAATTTTTTTTCAAAAAAAAACATTTAAAAGAAAATTCCTTTTTTTTTTTTAAAAAAAATCAATAAATAAAAAAAAAATTTAAACATTTTTTTTAAATCATTTAAAAAAAAAATTGAAAAAAATTTTTTTTGAAAAAAAAATCATTAAAAAAAACAATTTGAAAAAAAAAACATTTTGGAAAAAATTGTTCTGCTCTTTCAACTAATGATGGTTAGAGCCTGCATAAACAAACATTGGTTTCCTTGGCAACGCTGAGGGAATTATAGCTCCTCCCACACAGCTCTGAGGGGAGTTTCTGTATCACAAATTGTTTTAACATGGAGGTTGGCTGTGTTGACTTTCCCTCAGGACACAGTATGTTCCCAGTTGGGGTGTCTGGGGGGAAAGACAATGCACGTAGCCTCTTATTTTTCTAAGGCATTTCTAATGTTCAACTTTGCTTACTTTTTTTTTTTAATGTTTTTTTTTCCAAAATGAGAATTTTTTTAAAAACAAACATTAAAAAGAAAATTCCTTTTTTTTTTTAAAAAAAATCAATAAAAAAAAAATTTGAAAACATTTTTTTTAAATCATTTTAAAAAAATTCATTAAAAAAAATTTTGGAAAAAAAATCATTAAAAAAACAATTTGAAAAAAAAACATTTTTGAAAAAATTGTTCCGCTCTTTCAACTAATGATGGGACTTCTTAAATTTTTTCTACTTTTTAAAATATTAAGCTTTTTAAACACTTTTCACAGTTACAACAGCCTTCAACCACACAACAGTTGCGCAAGCCACTCCACCCAGTTACTCCGCCCACTCCAGTTGTAGACTATTGGTGGAGGCAAGAACACATCACACAATTTCCCCAGAAATTGTAGCTTTTCTAGTTAAGTGTTCTTGCATAGCAAGAGCACTTATTGTTATCTCACATATATATTATTAAGTGTTCTTGCAAAGCAAGAGCACTTATTGTTATCTCACATATATATTATTATTATAGCCAATTTTTACCACCCTAACTCCTCCCACAGTTTTTACACTACATAGACAAGTAATATACCGAAACATGCGGATTGTTCCCGATTGGTGTGCTATTACTTTGTGGAACGTTTCGCCAAATCGTTCACGAAATATTGTCGTTTTTGCTGCAAAATTTGTCCCATAGGAATGAATGGCGAAACTAGAGTGTGAGCTGACAAAATCTGAAAAATCAGGACATGATGTCTAACCTGCCACCACTCCCTCATTTTTAAACCCACCTACACAAATTTTATATCAAAACGTTCAGCTATCCCTGCTGCCACTACACGCGTCCACGGCTAAGCCATAGTCCTTACAGTTTTCACAATATGATGATTTGTTTGCAACTCACGCCACCCATTGACTTTCATTGAAACTCCCCTCTAGACACTTCAAATTCAAAGGGCAATTTCTAAACTGCGACTGTGCCTTCAAGTTTAATATTTCAGAGACATACTATGTATAAAAATGTAGGTCTGGGTCTTGTGATTCTCACAATATAAATCTCTTCGCTGTAGGATTTATAGTTTTTAAAATACGACCATTTGAAGAATGGCAAGCATTCAGGAGAGGCTGAAAATACTGTGACCTGTGGTTAGAGCCTGCATAAACAAACATTGGTTTCCTTGGCAACGCTGAGGGACCTATTGCTCCTCCCCCACAGCTCTGAGGGGAATTGTAGCTCCTCCCACACAGCTCTGAAGGGAGTTTCTGAATCACAAATTGTTGTAACATGGATGTTGGCTGTGTTGTCTTTTCCTCAGGACACAGTATGTTCCCAGTTGGGGTGTCTGGGAGGAAAGACAATGCACGTCGCCTCTTATTTCTCTAAGGCATTTCTAATGTTCAACTTTGCTTACTCTTTTGATTCTGTTATCTGTAAATTAATTACTATGTACCTCTATGTACTGTAATACGATGGATACTGTTTCCCCCTGTTTATGACCCCCCCCCCATGAAAAAATAAAAAGGAATTTTTGAAAAATAAAAATAATAAATTTCAAAAAAAATGTGAAAAAATATAATAATAATTTTTGAAAAAAATAAATATTTTTGAAAAAAACATCATTTAAAAATATATATATATAATTTTTGAAAACAAAAATCATTTTGAAAAAAAAAACATTTTTGAAAAAAATGTTCCACTCTTTCAGCTAATGATGGGACTTACATATTTTTTTCTACTATTTCTACTTTTTAAAATATTAAGCTTTTTAACACTTTTCACAGTTACTCCAGCCACTCCAAACACACAACAGTTGCCCAAGCCACTCCAACCAGTTACTCCGCCCACTCCAGTTGTAGACTGCTGGTGGAGGCAAGAACACGTCACACAATTTCCCCAGAAATTGTAGCTTTTCTAGTTAAGTGTTCTTGCAAAGCAAGAGCACTTATTGTTATCTCACATATATATTATTATTCTTATTATAGCCAAATTTTACCACTCTAACTCCTCCCACAGTTTTTACACTACATAGACAAGTAATATACCGAAACGTGCGGATTGTTCCCGAATGGTGTGCTATTACTTTGTGGAACGTTTCGCCGAATCATTCACGAAATATTGTAGTTTTTGCAGCGAAATTTGTCCCATAGGAATGAATGGCGAAACTAGAGTGTGAGCTGACAAAATCTGAAAAATCAGGACATATTTTCGAACCTGCCACCACTCCCTCAATTTTAAGCCCACCTACACAAAATTTTATATCAAAACGTTCAGCTATCCCTGCTGCCACTACACGTGTCAACGGCTAAGCCATAGTCCTTACAGTTTTCACAATATGATGATTTGTTTGCAACTTACGCCACCCATTGACATTCATTGAAACTATCCTCTAGCCACTTCAAATTTGAAGGGCAATTTCTAAACTGCGACTGTGCCTTTAATTTTAATATTTCAGAGACATACTATATATCAAAATGTAGGTCTGGGTCTTGTGATTCTCACAATATAAAGCTCTTCGCTGTAGGATTTATAGTTTTCAGTAGAGGTTGAAAATACTGTGTGACCTGTGGTTAGAGCCTACATAAACAAACATTGGTTTCCTTGGCAACGCTGAGGGACCTATAGCTCCTCCCACACAGCTTTGAGGGGAGTTTCTGAATCACAAATTGTTGTAACATGGAGGTTGGCTGTGTTGTCTTTCCCTCAGGACACAGTATGTTCCCAGTTGGGGTGTCTGGGGGGGAAAGACAATGCACGTCGCCTCTTATTTCTCTAAGGCATTTCTAATGTTTAACTTTGCTTACTCTTTTGATTCTGTTATCTGTAAATGAATTACTATGTACCTCTGCTATGTACTGTAATACGACGGATACTGTTTTCCGCTGTTTATGACCCCCCATGAAAAAATAAAATATTTTTTGAAAAATAAAAATAATAAATTAAAAAAAAAAATTAAAAAAATATATAATAATTTTTGAAAAAAACATCATTTAAAAAAAATATATTTTTTTAAAACAAAAATCATTTTGAAAAAAAAAAAACTTTTTGAAAAAAAAAACATTTTTGAAAAAAAAAATATCTGGGGAAAAAAAAATTTGAAAGAGAAAAAAAATTGTGAAAAACAAATTTTGAAATTTTTTTTGAAAAAAAATCATTTAAAAATGAAAAAAATTATAATTTTTGAAAAGTATTTATTTAAAAAAAAAAAAATAAAAAAAATATTTTTTTTAAAAATGTTACGCTCTTTTAGCTAATGATGGGACTTCTTCATTTTTTTTCCTACTATTTCTACTTTTTAAAATATTAAGCTTTTTAACACTTTTCACCGTTACTCCAGCCACTCCAACCACACAACAGTTGCTCAAGCCACTCCACCCACTTACTCCGCCCACTCCAGTTGTAGACTATTGGTGGAGGCAAGAACACGTCACACATTTTCCCCAGAAATTGTAGCTTTTCTAGTTATTATTCTTATTATAGCCACATTTTACCACCCTAACTCCTCCCACAGTTTTTACACTACATAGACAAGTAATATACCGAAATGTGCGGATTGTTCCCGATTGGTGTGCTATTACTTTGTGGAACGTTTCGCTGAATCGTTCACAAAATATCGTCGTTTTTGTGGCGAAATTTGTCCCATAGAAATGAATGGCGAAACTAGAGTCGGAGCTTACAAAATCTGAAAAATCAGGACATGATTTCTAAACTGCCACCACTCCCTCATTTTCAAGCCCACCTACACAAATCTTATATCAAAACGTTCAGCTATCCCTGCTGCCACTACACATGTCCACGGTTAAGCCAGAGTCCTGATAGTTTTCACAATATGACTATTTCTTTGCAACTCACGCCATCCATTGACATTAATTGAAACTCCCCTCTAGCCACTTCAAATTTGAAGGGCAATATCTAAACTGCGACTGTGCCTTCAGTTTTAATATTTAAGAGACATACCATGCATCAAAATGTTGCTCTTCGCTGTAGGATTTATACTTTTTAAAATACGACCGTTTGAAGAATGAAAAGTATTCAGGAGAGGCTGAAAATACTCTGACCTGTGCTTAGAGCTTGCATAAACAAACATTGGTTTCCTGGCAACGCTGAAGGGAATTGTAGCTCCTCCCACACAGCCTTGAGGGGAATTGTAGCTCCTCCCACAAAGCTCTGAGGGGAATTATAGCATTAGTGCTCCTCCCACACAGCTCGGAGGGGAGTTTCTGTATCACAAATTGTTGTAACATGGAGGTTGGCTGTGTTGTCTTTCCCTCAGGACACAGTATGTTCCCAGTTTTGGTTTCTGGGGGGAAAGACAATGCACGTTGCTTCTCATTTCTCTAAGGCATTTCTAATGTTCAACTTTGCTTACTCTTTTGATTTTGTTATCTGTAAATTAATTACTATGTACCATTACTATGTACTGCAATATGACGGATACTGTTTTCCGCTGTTTATGACCCCCCATAAAAAAAATTCATTTAAAAAAAAATAAAATTTGAAAAAAATATTTTTTTTAAAAAAAACATTTTTTGAAAAAAAAAAATAATAAAAAAAAAATAAAATAAAAAATTACTCTTTCGTTCATGGACCGACACAGCTTCCTATTGACATAGTGGGTATTATCCGTTATTTAGGAGTGACTAGGCAGAAAAACTTGTAAAAAGGCGGACCCTCTGGGTATATCCCCTCTCTCTGCATCTCGCAGATCAGTTTTTTCTGTCTAGCAAGGAGTAGGCCCTTTGGACCCATTGGTCCGGGGAAGTTTTTTTTCTACAATTTGTTTTTTTTGTTTCCTGCGATCTTCGATCAACTGCCGACTGGGTGACAGGCTGGGTCCTCGATCCTTGTAGTCCCCCCAGTTTCGGCCATCGAGCGTGTGCCAACCCTAGCTACGCCCTGGGTTTTCCATGACATGCCTGTCGCTTTACGGGTGGCCAATGAGCCTACGCTCCAGGGCTTGCATCGGACCACTTAGCTTTGGCTTACCTTACGGCCGAGTCGCAGTAGCCTGTCCGGTGAGGTAGAGCTCCAGGGCATGCTTATGATCGTTCTCTAGGGCTCAATCACAGCATGCCTGGCCGACAGTCCCCTTCCACGTGGATAATGATCTGTCTGGAATGTCTTCCAGCATGAGACACACAGGATTGGTAAGTAACTCCCCTGCTTCGGCAGGGTGACTTGGCTGGACATTCCTGGAGAGATCAAGTAAGTGGTTGTGGCCTCTTTCTTTCCTCTCTCCCTGCCTTCCCTCCTCCCTGGGCTAAGATTTCTGGGTGCTGGGGTCACCTAAGGGGCTCCACCTGGAGTGGGGCTGGTTGTAGCTATCATTTAAAAAATGTAATTTCTGCTTACCTGCGTGTGCTTTTCCCCTCCAGGCTGTCGGTGGCCATTTTGCCGTGGTCCATGCCTGTTTCGGCCTCTAGTGACTGTCCGGTGGCCATTTTCTTGTGGTTTCGCACCTACATGTATATATCGCGGCTCGGTGGCCATTTTCTTGTTTTTCGCACCCGCTTTGGCTTCTATCGAATGTTTGGCCGCCATGTTTCCTAGGATTCACGCTGTATGTATAGACCGCCGGTCGGCGGCCATGTTTTTGTGGCCCGCGGCCGTTTTTGCCTCTATAGTCGGCTCGGCGGCCATTTTCTTAGAGCCCACATTGTTTCCATACAGCCGCTTGGTGGCCATTTTGCCATGGTCTCCGGCCTCTAGGGTGCATTTGCACTGTCGCGAATTCACACAGGAAATGCTGATAAGACTCAGACGGACACAGGCAGCGGTGGGATAGCATCACAGGCGGAGCACACGGCAGCGCAGCGGTACCGTTCCAAGGGTGGTGAGTCCTCTGGGAGACCCTGCATCTCTGTATCAGCTAGGAGGATGGCCTATTGATACGTTGCCTGGAGCCCTGTGGGTGTCAGCGCGTGGGTCAGCATGGCGTCTGAAGCAGACGTTTTTCCCCCTGAAACACCGGATTTAGCAGCTGGTGCCCCTGATGTATCTGTGGACGCTATGTCCTAGAGGCTTTTGTTGCCAGGGTGGAAGCAGCACACGGGAACACAGGGGTTAGTAAATGCCCCCGTCCCCTGCAATCTTCCGGGGATAATTCTGATGCAGAACCAGGCCCAGCTATGGCTCATGACCAGGATTCTGATGCATCAGAGACTGCAGACCGTGACCGATCGGACAGTGAGAATGACTCCAAGTCCGGGTCAGTACGCGAAAAGGCTTTAGTATCTGACCTTATTACTGCAGTGCGGGATACACTAAAATTGGAGATTGCTGCAGAAGCAGCAGAGAAACCGGTCCCCTTTGGGTTCCGTAAACCTGCCCGCACTGCTTTGGTGTTTCCTTGTGTGTCTTATTTTGATAAGCTCTTATATAAGGAGTAGTAAAACCCACTAAGGGTTTTTACATCCCCAAAGAATTTTGTGGTACGTTACCCTTTTGAGGAGAGTTTCCTGAAAAAATGGACCTCTCCCCCTATAGTGGACCCTCCGGTGTCCAGACTTAATGAAGCTACCACTATTCCAGTGGAAGGGGCTCCTGTTTTCAAGGACCCTGTTTTCAAGGACCCTGTGCATAAGAAAGCTGAAGCACTCACTCGCTACCTATACTCAGTGGTAGGCTCAGCGGTGCGCCCGGCATTGGCTGGGGCCTTAGTGTGCCAGACACTTACTGAATGGGCAAAATTGCTACTACAGGAGTTAAAGGAGCGAGATGCTCCTCTTGATGAAATAACTTTGGCCGACCAGTTGGTACAAGGCCTTAAGTTTGTCTGCGAATCAGACATGGATACTATTCCCTTGCTGTCAAAAGCTTTGGTTTATGCGGTAGCTATACGCCGCCTGATCTGGCTAAAGGACTGGTCTGCGGACCAGGCTTCCAAGAAGGCCCTGTTGGATCTGCCCTTTAAGGACGACAGACTATTTGGGGCCTCTCTGGATGACATCATTAAAGATGCCACAGGAGGTAAGAGTACTCTGCTTCCTCAAACCAAGAAGGGTAAGGGGCCACGCCAGGGGCAAGGGCCCTCCTTTACTGCACGCAAGCGTTTTTTTCGTCCGCCAAGGGGGACAGAGAAAAGACCCCAGGCCGACAAAGCGCCTGCTCAAAGACAAAGACGTCCTTGGTCCCGCAAGCCCAACAAGCCTGCGGAAAAATCTGCGTCCGCATGAAGGTCCGCCCCCACCCAGCTCTCGGGTGGGGGGACGTCTTCGCAAATTCATGACTCAGTGGACATCTCTGATCTCCGAACAGTGGGTTTGTGAAGTGATCTCCTCAGGCTACAAGCCAGTTCCAGAGCTCGCCCCCTTTTCTGGCCCTTCTAAGACAGAGGGGCATTGCTATCGTGGGCTACTTGGACGACCTTCTTCTCAAGGCCCCTTCGAGCTCCGAATTAGAGGTAAGCGTGTCCATAACCTCAGACTCTCCGAGACTGTGGTTAGGTACTAAACACGCAAAGGTCAGTATTGGTGCTGACTCAACGCCTAGTGTATCTGGGGTTGATTATGGATTCCTCAGAGGCAGGAGTATTCCTCCCTGTGGAAAGATTGCAGACCCTGCGGGCTGCAGCACGGTAGCTGACATCCAAGAGTTGGTCGTCACTCCGTTTTTACACGCAAGTTTTGGGCCTCATGGTAGCCTCCTTTGAGGTGGTCCCATATGCTCAAGATCACACTCGAGTGTTACAGAAAGAGGTTCTGTCCAGATGGAACAGATGCCCATAATCTCTGGATTATCTAATCCGGGTAAGCCACCTAGTCAGGAGATCCCTGGTAGGGTGGCTGACATCACCGGCTCTGCTGGCCGGGAAGTCATTCCTTCCTGTTCATTGGATAGTGATCACGACGGACGCCAGCCTTACAGGTTGGGGGGGAGTCTGGGGTGTTCATACGACGCAAGGTCGCTGGACCCCGGAGGAATCCCACCTGCCGATCAAGGTCCTGGAACTCCGGACGATCAGGCGGTGCCTCTTCATATGGTCTCAGAGGCTGCAAGGACATCCAGTCAGGATCCAGTTAGGCAACGCCACAGCATTGGCAGATGTCAAACATCAAGGAGGAACAAGAAGCTCAGCTGCAGCATCGGAGGTCGTGTACGAGTCGCCAAATGCTGGACCAGGGAGAATGGTCCTTACACGTGGATGTGTTCCAGCTCCTATGCCAAAGAAGGGGCACGCCCCGCATAGATCTTTTGGCGTCCCGACTCAATCGGAAGGCATTGAGGTTTGTGGCCCGGTTAAAGGACCCGAGGGCAGACGCAACGGACGCGTTGGTAGCAGCATGGGGTCAGTATTGGCTAATCTATGCCTTCCCTCCCATTAGGCGTCTTCCTCATCTGCTTTGCAGAACTGAGGCAGAGGGAATTCCAATGATTCTTATCGCTCTAGATTGGCCTCAGAGTCCTTGGTACGCCGATCTAGTACATCTGGTAGCAGACGTCCCCTGGCGCCTACCACTATGGAATGACCTGCTATCGCAGGGTCCCATACTCCATCCTGCTTTACAGTCACTGGCTTTAATGGCATGGCTATTGAGAACAAGGTACTGAGTGACCGGGGCCTGTCAGATTCAGTAATCTCTACTATGAGAAGTGCTCGGAAGCCATCCTCTAGGAAGGTTTATCATCGCACTTGGAAGGCCTACATTTCCATGTGTGAGGAAATGAAGTGGCATCCGCATACTTATTTGGTTTCCAGAATCCTGCTGTTCTTACAGCGTGGGGTGGACCAAAAGCTTGCCTTAAGTACTATTAAGGGGCAGATATCTGCCCTGGCTGTCTTTTTTCAGCGACCCCTGGTGGCTCACTCTCTCGTGAGTACATTTGTGCAGGGGGTTCGACATGTGGCTCCTCCGGTCCGTCCCCCGCTACCTCCGTGGGACTTGAACCTGGTCCTCTCAGTGCTTCAGAAGTCACCGTTTGAGAATATTAGGGATATTCCCTTAATGACACTTTCTCAGAAAGTGGTCTTTTTGGTGGCTGTTAGGGATGAGCCGAACACAAGTAGAATCTGTTTTTTAATTTTGAACAGGTACATTGTTTAAGTGTAGTTCCAGCCAAAATATATATTTTTAAGCTTTTTGGAAAACATAGGGAAGGGTTATAACCCCTGTAACATTTGTTTTGCTGTCTGTGCCCCTGTTCAGAACATTTCACCTCACTTTCCGTCCCAATGACAACTGTTTTTATAAAATGGGGTTTTTATTGAAACAAGGATTGGTGATAAAGCATCAGTAGAGAGGAGACACCTTTTTCCCCATATTAACTCTTACAGGAGAGAATTTCCCTTCCTAGGGGTAGATTTCCTCTCACTTCCTGTTGTCTCCTTCCATTTGCAAGTAGGAATCATTTGTAAGTTGGATGTTTGAAAGTAGGGGCCTGCCGTATATACTCTGCTGAAATTTGCCCCTTACATGTTGGTGTTGCCACAACACTGTGAGCCCTCACAGTTACTCTTGGTGGGCGCTGGAACGCCCTGCTGTGAACTATTATATCAGGAATTGTATTTACATGCTATTGTTGAACAGTGGTAGGAAAAATTGGGCCTTTGGTGGTGGTGCTGGTGCCACAACACTGTAAGCCCTCACAGTTACTCTTGGTGGGCGCATGAATGGGCCCTGCTGTGAATTATTAGATCAAGAATTGTAATTGCATGCCCCTGTTGAACAGGGGCTGAAAAATTGGGCCTTAGCCACTGGTGCCACAACACTGAAACCCCTCACAGATACTGTACTTGGAGCACAGTAATGAGCCCTGTTGCAAAGTATTGCATCAAAACAGGGGCTGAAAAAATGGGCCTTAGGCACTGGTGCTGGTGCCACGACACTGCAACCTCTCCCAGATACTCTAGTTGGAGTGCCGGAATGAGCCCTGCTGCAAGAGCATTGCATCAAAAATTGTAATTGCATGCCCCTGTTAAACAGGGGCTGAAAAATTGGGCCTTAGCTACTGGTGCCACAACACTGCAACCCCTCACAGATACTGTACTTGGAGCACAGTAATGAGGCCTGTTGCAAAGTATTGCATCAAAAATTGTAATTACACGCCCCTGTTAAACAGGGGCTGAAAAATTGGGCCTTAGGCACTGGTGGCGGCACCCAGAAACAAAAATGTTCTTTCAAGCTATCATCATGAATCGGATCATTGAGGAGGAGGAGGATAGTCAGTCAACATAACAGGACAGTCACTCAGCATCAGCATCAGTCTTGAAGGGATGTGACATTTGAAAATAAATTATTCTGTTATATCAGCTTCAGGTGCTTGGTAGCTGGTGGTGATCCAAGACTAGTTATGAAGGTCAGTCGATCAACCGAGTCGGTGGACAGGCGCACCCTGTGATCCGTGACAAATCCTCCAGCAGCACTGAATGTGCGTTCCGAAAGAACGCTGGATGCAGGACAGGCCAGTAGCTCAATTGCATACCGTGCAAGCTCTGGCCAGTGATCCATCCTCAAGACCCAGTAAACCAGAGGATTTTCGGTGGGAAAGGTGTCCAAGTCTG